>JANRMT010062856.1:57332852-57408460 GCA_026402145.1 Polypterus bichir lapradei | reverse complement strand
GAACACATTTTATTTATATTTCCAGGTTTTGTTATGCAGCATGTTCATATTTGAATTTGTATAATTTTGACAGCATATATTTTTATGCAGAGCAAAATCTTTTGGGATATTTAAAATCTAAGTTTATTTTTTATATAAAATTACATAAGAGTAAAGAAATTTGAATGTTTGTTCTTTTAACGTTTACTTTATTTCTAACTTGTATAATTTAGACAGGATATATTTTTATGGAGAGCAAAATATTATAAGTTGTTTAAGGTTTGAGTTGATTTATTCAGGAATAATATTCCTGTCTGTTTTTACCATTCCTACCAAAGATATTTCTGTCGACTAAATAAAAATTCCTTCTATTTAAAATTTAAATAGAACTTGAACAATAATATCCACGCAGACTTGCACGTAAGAGCGGGAGTTATCCATTTTAACAAGCAGCGTCTTGCACTGATACGAAATAGCTGTGTGTGTATATATGTAGATATGTATGTATATGTATATATATATGTTTATATATGTGTGTGTGTATGTATATATATATATGTATTTGTGTGTATATATGTGTGTGTATGTATGGATGTGTGTATGTATATGTATGTGTATATATGTAGATATATATATATGTATGTATATATGTGTGTGTGTATATATATGTGTATATGTATAGATATGTATATATATATGTTTATGTGTGTGTGTGTAAATATATATATATATATATGACAGCAACACTCATCACTCACAACAGTGACAAAACAATTACATTGACAATCATGTTACGTTATTTTCAAAATGTTTCCTTTTCTTTTTCATTGCTTCTTTAACACACTACTTCTCCGCTGCGAAGCGCGGGTATTTTGCTAGTATTTAATATAAGGCCTTGGAATACTTCATATTAATATGTGATTTTACCATTATATCAATATGTCACATTGCACAGAGATGAATAACCTATCTACTGATGTTTTATAAGTGTCATGAAGAACAAAAGAAACCTTTGATAACGTCTTATTACATAAGAGTAAAGGAGCAATAGATGTGTTTTGCAGAACCTAAACTAAAGTGTTAAATTTTTTTTAATTTCATGTGCCTTCTGGTTCTGACACTGCTCCAGACAGCTGCAATATGAGAAAACAAATGGATAGACATCTTGAAAAATACAAAAGAAAATAACAAAATATTTATTTTGTTCATTAATCTTTATTAGATTTTTAATAACCAAAACAAGTTTTGCAGCCTTTTGTGAAGTATGTTTGGCAAAAGAATAAATTGGTGTTAACATTATTGAATTTGTGATCATTCTGGAAGCCTGTTTATAAAAAAAGAAAGAAAAGAATGAAAAAAAAGAACAAAGACTTCTGTAACTTTGACTCTGACATCTTTTGATGGTTTATATTATTTCATTTTTGAAATGTATTTTGGTTTTCATGAGGCACTGAAATATATATTGGCATCTCTATCAGATTTTAACAACTACAATTTAACCTCATATATACTATACAACCTTAAGAGTACATGAGACAGCATGAGAAAAATATCCATCGAATTACTTTTCTAAGAAGAACGTCTGAAGAGACCTTAAAAAGATCACAAATCCAGTCAGTGAAAATTAAATGCGTCTCTAGGCTGGAGATAAAGCTACACCAAATTATAGCTTTAAAATGCACCTTTGTCCCCTGAGGTAAAATGCAGAACATATTGTTACCTTTTTTCTTTTTGGATATTACTGTATGTATAGGATATACCTTAAACACAGAACCCATCCATCCATCCATTGTTCAACCCGAACACAGGGTCACAGGGGTTCTGCTGGAGCCAATCCCAGCCAACACAGGGCACAAGGCAGGAACCAATCCCAGGCAGGGCACCAACCCACCGCAGGACACACACACACCAAGCACAATTTAGAATCGCCAATCCACCTAACCTGCATGTCTTTGGACTGTGGGAGGAAACCGGAGCGCCCGGAGGAAACCCACACAGACACGGGGAGAACATGCAAACTCCACTCAGGGAGGACCCGGGAAGCAAACCCAGGTCTCCTAACTGTGAGGCAGCAGCGCTACCACTGCGCCAAACACAGAACCCTTACATCTATGATTTGTAAGCATGGGTGAGTTTGCTGATTTGTGTGAATATGTTTCTCTAAATAAATGCTTAATACATGACTACAAATAACCGGAAAATTAATTTAACCAAAAATGTTTAAATAACATCCATTGTTTGAAAAGGTCCCTTTGCCTTTGTATGTCTTCTTAATTCTTATCAGACTGGTCAATCATTTTGCAGCAGCAATTAAATTTAATAAATGATGAAGTGGTCAGTTGCAATTGTCTAAAACTATACATGCCACAGAATTCTTAGGCCATGAATCAATCTTGTATTTCCATTTCAAAAAGGTACTACAACTTCATCACTGTCCCTGAGTAATAACATGTTCTTCAGGGCATATCTTCAGTAAGGTTCTTGATTTTCTCAGGTATTTCTTGGTCTTTCAGCATCATACACTCTTCTCCAAGTGACACAGCTGACATTAATCTGGCCTCAGATTGTGACCAGATAGCAAACAGGCTACTTTAGCCACTTGATTCTCCAGACTTAAACCAAAGCAATATAGAGGCTTTCTTAGCTGCTTCAGTGTTATTGTTAATGCCTCCCCTCCTCTCCTCTCTAGTGATCCAAGGGCTCTGGCTAAGGACTGACCTGCAAAGTCCCTGCGTCCTACCTCTACTGATAGGCACCTTGTTTTCCAAATGACTTGTTTGCATGTAATGATCAGCACCTCCTATTTGGTGCGCTTTGTCTTGAAATCCTCATCCATACAGTAAAATCTTACCCAGGACCATCAGCTCCAGAAGAGATGGTGGCTTCTGAGGCAAGGGCAATATCTGGCATTAAGGAAGTAACTGCTACATGCTGGGGGAACCTCAGCCACCTCCTCCAGGCTCAACATCTGCTGCCTTCCCTTGCAAATGACTGTAAATCTCTTGTTGGTGATTTTGTCTGCTTACCAACTTTAATGAAGGCAATATCCTGTTTGGAAGGACAGACCTTTTTGCTCCACTTAATCTCTTTAATGACAAGCTTCTGTAAAAACCTTGAAAACTTGATTGTGATGTCACCATTATCTTCTCTCTCCTAGTGCCTTGGGGCAACTACTCAAAATATACTCCAATGTTCTATGTGTGGACGAAGGTTCAAGACAACAGCAGTCAGACATCAATTCAAACAAACAGAATTTTTTTATTTCTTACACTTGGTGAGTAGAGGGTCTTTGCCTTACAGAGCTCTAAGTGCAAAAAGCCCCCTCAAGGGGGGTCAGTTGTATTTTTATAACAGACAACTTCAAAGAAACAGTTAGAAAAAATAAGCTCAGTTTCATCCAAAGGTCACAGAACATTCTTAAACAATTTGTTGATTACAACGGAAAGCAGAAAGTCTAGTCTTTTCTTATATTTTTAATTAAGCTTATCAGAAAACTTGTCATACGTTTGGCATCTTAATTGGACGATAAAGTAGCCAAGAACTGCATTCCACACTGGCAGCCCTACTCTATGTAAGCACGCTTATTTATCTGTTATAATAATACCTAGCCATACAGTGAACATGCAGATTTTCATACAGAAGCTAGCAATAGATTTTAACTTCCATTCCACATATGTTTTGAGCATATTGACAAAGCTGGTGTCTCTACTTTGCTCCATATATGGAGGTTAAATGGCCTGAGGAGCACATTGTACAATGCCTGTATGAGGAATTGAAGCCATCAAGGCTCATCCCCATCCCACCATCTCTCTGCTCAGGTTAACTTCCTCTCCAGATCACTGTCCCATCTTTTCAATGCACGTTTGCATTCCATTGCCATTGTTATGCTGGAAGTGTCTTCTTCCACTGCTGCTCTAACTTCTTCTTGAACTAGACTTCCCATACTAGCTGTCAATGTGGAAGTTTGTGAAAAATCTCAGACCAGCACTATCTCTGGACAACACACATATCAGCCTTCTGTAACGCAATTTTGTTTCACCCTGCTGGACTGCTTCTTCTGCCCTCCACTTTTTCCCAGTCCTTACCTTGACTCTGGCTACCTTTGAATCATATGATTCCCAATACTGTAACACTTCCCTGGTTTTTGACATCTTAAATTCCTCTTCTAAGGATTAAGTATACACTGCAGAAAGTTTGATGGCATTCAGCCTTCTGGACAGATCCAGTCATCTTCATTCCTCTTCAAAGTCTGAACTGTTGAGATAGGCAGATTCCAGGCAAGATTCTATTTTGGAACAGCCACACTTTGAACTTACCTGGTAGTCCTGACTGGACCACTGGTTTAAACCAGCATCTAGCTCATTACAAGTTGACTTGAATAAATTCAGTTATCATTTACATTTTCTTTGAACTTTAAATAAACCAAAACCAAATTGATCCAAACTTACCTCCATATTTTCTTTTTTTGTGAAAGCATAAGTCCCCTTATTCATAAAATGCAATTACTTTTCATGATGTTGTAAAATTATTAATCTATGCTGGCACTTCCTGATGTGGGGGAAATCAGACTCCATTCTGTTTAGTATTCTGAATGATAAGGTTTATTAACCTTGTGAGAAAAGACAGTTACCTCAACAGATCAGAGGCTCTTCTGAATAGTAGAACTGCTTTCTCTCATACCTTGCATTAGAAGCATGTACTCAAGGACGTCTTGCTGTAAAATATAAACTTCAAACTTTATTATTTTTCTAGTTAGCAAAACTCTATCATGAAATGTGCAGTATGAGATTGAGCATAAATGCAGTTTTTGCAGAAGAGGATTTCCAGTTAGACTCAGGCAGGTAGTTTTAGTGTATTAACCATAAAAATTCTGGAGAAAGACGAAAACTTTATTGAATCTTTATTTCTTCCCACACGACATACAAACTGCCCAAAATTAGGTAAAGTGTTCATGCTTTTATATGTTAAACATAGGATCACATAACTATTGTACAATTCAATTTAATTTGTCTTTGTGTAGCTCTATTCACTAAGTATAAGATTCGGAGTGCTTGTAAAAGTGCCCAGCTTTAATGGCAAATGTATAACATAGTCAGTGTACTTTTCACTTCCACATTGCAGTTCAAATGCATTCAATTAATCTGTTCTCCCAAACTTAACTGCTGAGTCATTTTATTCACACATGATTGAAACCTTTATGAAAAATCCCAAACCTACTGGCCTATTGCAGCGCTGTGGCACTGAATATCAACACATTTTAAAAAGCATCTCTGTGGTTAGTAAAGTTAGAAAGTCCAATTTTATTTTATTCTGCCACACATTTCTATATGTATATCTCACAGGTAACCATAATATATGGTGAGATATAGTGTATATCTCACAGGTAACCATAATATATGGTGAGATATAGTGTATATCTCACAGGTAACCATAATCATTTATTAATTCTATTCTACCTTTTTCGCTTTTCATTTGTTTTCTTCAATGTTGTAACAATCGAGACAGAATAAGTCTGTAAGTGCACTGTTCTTCATAAATTATTTTTGCAATTCAAAATAGAGTTGATCAGATATAACAGATTTGCTCTTCAATTTTATTTTTCCATATTAAACTATTAAAGAGGGATGATTGTGAGTGACAGACATGGCCATTTTATACCAGGCAATGAGATGACGTCAAGCCTGTTTTGAAACTGCTAACATAGTGGCCTACTGGAAAGTACATCTTGACCATTACTTATAGAAATGAGGATGCCTAATGGCAGTGAGAAGAACATAGACTGATAATCATTAAGCAAATGAAAACAAAAGAAAGGTTAAAGCAAATGAAAACAAAACAAAGGTAAAACTTAAGACTACCTGATTCAAAGCCTAAAAAAATATTAAATCTCCCAAAAAAATTTTGCAAATAAAAGAAACGCACATGACCATAACAGTGTGACAATGTAAGCACTATTTATTGGGGTATTAAGCACTATGTGAGGAACGCAAGTGGCTACCAGTTACAAGTGTAGGGTAAACCTTACTGCAAGCCATCAGACACAAGAAGGTGGCACATCCTGCATTTGAGCTGTGTATACAAGAAGTTGCATTGGGCGTATGGGATGACACTAGAAGGCAAAACACCAAGCCAATGTCAGGGATATCCATTTCCTCTGGATGAGGGCATCCAGTGTGCCTTCCGGCAAACTCTATGTGTGTTTATTAACAATGGCTTTCTCTTTGCTGCCCTCTCATAAAGATCTAACTGATGAATCATCCCAGCAAAGGTTATTGAATGACCAGACTCCAGTCTCATTGTAGCTTGTAACTCCTTCTGAGTTGTCATATGTCTCTTGGTGGCCTCCTTCGCTAGTTTGCTTCTTACACATTCACTCACTTTTTTGTGGTGGCTGGCCTGCTCTAGGTAGATTTACAGCTCTGTCATTCTCTTTCCATTTCTATTGTAAAAAAGGAGAGCGGAAAACTCAAAAAGGTTTGGGGATGGCCACCCCAAATACTGAAAAATGTACCAAAAAAACATATGGTTACAACTCAGCTCAAAACAGAACCAAATACAGAAGGGAAGAACAAAGGCATTTATATGTCGGAGAAAGGAAAGGGATAGTCCAGGGTGGCTGGAAGAGGAAGTGATGCCTTTGGTAGGTGGGTGCTGAGAGGGAAGATGTCATCAGGAAAGGCTGGAAGTGACATCATCAGAGGGAGGGTTGATGGTAATGTCACTGTTTGGTTGGTCTGCAGAGGGGCAAAAGGAGAGATGGTCAGATGACAGCACCAACCCTTGGTCCACCTGAAAGACAACATTATTTGAGCCTAACAACCTTCTCCTAAGGGCATATGTATGACACTACATAATTGATGTAACTGGACTCAGTGACTTTGAATATTTTGTTGCATTTTGTATAGTTGCTAGGAGAGTTATTTTTGTCTTCACGGTGTAGGTTAGGCCACCATATTGACTTCTCCCAGATGATGTGCATTTATACTACAGTCAATCGAATCCCCTTGACTACAGACAGGTAATTTCCAATGAACTAATTACATGACTTCTAAAACCAACTGGCTGTACCAGTGATGATTTAAATGTGTCATATTAATGGGAGCAAATAATTATGCAATCAATATTTGTATATTTTATATTAGTAACTAATTTAGATCACTTTGTAGAGCTCTGTTTTCAGTTTGACCTTAAAAGGTACATTTTTTGTTGATCAGTGTCAAAAAAGCCTAATTAAATCCACTATGATTCAAATGTTGTATAACAATAAAATGTGAAAACCTCCAAGGGGGTGAATAGTTTTTATAGGCAGTGTACTTAGGTGAAAATAGAAAAGTAATTTATAAACCTTCTAACTCTGAGACCAGAACAAAGAAAATATATTTGTACTAAATATCAAAATGTAAATGCAAGCTAAAATCTTGAAAGTTAACAGGACTAAACTGAAGTTAAAAAGCACTCACTGCCACTTAGAGGAAATACAGTACTGTACTTTGGCTTAACTTGCAAAGTTTTTTTTTCATTCTCCTCACCAGGATGCACTGGTTCACATCTCAGTCTAAAGGTGGAGGAATCAAGTTGCAGAGTGGGATAAAGGCATAATAAACAGTAGCCATTTTATGGGTGTCATGACTCAGGTTGGTCAGTGGTCATTGGTCTAACTCTGTCACTCAGCATGTAAGAATGTGACCAGTATGAAGTGAAGTAAGCCAGTTAAAGGATACATACTTGCAGTCAAAATTCAAAATAGTTACTAAGCTAAACTGACTTTTCCTTTGGCTTGATTTGCAAAGACATTTTTTATGCTGTTTGCGTTGGAGTGACCCTGAATTTATATCTTGGATTTTCAGAGACAAACAGATAACAATGGGAAAGTAAGAACACTGGATATACAGCGTGATCTTTTGCCATGCAGTACAATAAAGCAGATTACTTTTACTTTGTATCACTGACTACAACACAAAGATGCACAGTCCAAATAGCAACGAAAGAAAGGTAATGTGGTCTGATGCCAAAATGCCTGCTATCAATAATATTTTAACATGGTGTAGTTCTCTTGTTTTGGACTTTACAGGCCAATTGACACAAGTCAGAATATCATACAACTAACAAGTTGCTTCCAAATGCTCCCATACAGCTAAGAGATATGGTCTCCCTAGCATGTCCTAGATAGATAGATAGATAGATAGATAGATAGATAGATACTTTATTAATCCCAAGGGGAAATTCACATTATCCAGCAGCAGTGTACTGATACAAAGAAACAATATTAAATTAAATAGTAATAAAAATGAAAAAATGTTAGCATTTACTCCCCCGGGTGGAATTGAAGAGTCGCATAGTGTGGGGGAGGAACGATCTCCTCAGTCTGTCAGTGGAGCAGGACAGTGACAAAAGTCTGTCACTGAAGCTACTCCTCTGCCTGGAGATGACACTGTTCAGTGGATGCAGTGGATTATTCATGATTGACAGGAGTTTGCTTAATGCCCGTCGCTCTGCCACAGATGTTAAACTGTCCAACTTTACTCCTACAATAGAGCCTGCCTTCTTAACAAGTTTGTCCAGGCGTGAGATGTCCTTCTTCTTTATGCTGCCTCCCCAGCACACCACCGCGTAGAATAGGGCACTCGCCACAACCGTCTGGTAGAACATCTGCAGCATCTTACTGCAGATGTTGAAGGATGCCAACCTTCTCAGAAAGTATAGTCTGCTCTGACCTTTCTTACATAGAGCATCAGCATTGGCAGTCCAGTCCAATTTGTCATCCAGCTGCACTCCCAGATATTTATAGGTCTGCACCCTCTGCACACAGTCACCTCTGATGATCACAGGGTCCATGAGGGGCCTGGGCCTCCTAAAATCCACCACCAGCTCCTTGGTTTTGCTGATGTTAAGATGTAAGTGGTTTGAGTCGCACCATTTAACAAAGTCTTTGATTAGCTTTCTGTACTCCTCCTCCTGCCCACTCCTGATGCAGCCCACAATAGCAGTGTCATCAGCGAACTTTTGCACGTGACAGGACTCTGAGTCATATTGGAAGTCTGATGTATATAGATTGAACAGGACCGGAGAAAGTACAGTCCCCTGCGGCGCCCCTGTATTGCTGAACACAATGTCAGACCTGCAGTTCCCAAGACGCACATATTGAGGTCTGTCTGTAAGATAGTCCACAATCCATGCCACCAGGTGTGAGTCTACTCCCATCTCAGTCAGCTTGTCTCTAAGGAGCAGAGGTTGGATGGTGTTGAAGGCGCTAGAGAAGTCCAAAAACATAATTCTTACAGCACCACTGCCTCTGTCCAGGTGGGAGAGGGATCGGTGTAGCATATAGATGATGGCATCCTCCGCTCCCACCTTCTCCTGGTATGCGAACTGCAGAGGGTCAAGTCCTAAATAAAATGGTAATAAAACTGCTGATGTTCCACTGATTCATAAGCACTCATCAACTTAATGATCACCTTTTCCGTCACTCATGAATAAGACACCAAGGTAAACTTCTCCACTTTGGGCAGCTGCTATTCTTTACCCAAAAAGAACAAGCCATCCTTTTCCATGGGTGCTGTTGTTTTCTGCTTGTAATGCCGGGTTAACAGACTGTTCTTAGGCAGTATGTGTACAACACACAAAGCCTTTGCTATAATGGTGTAAAGCTCAGCATCATACACTTCCTAACTGTTCAAGTTTGTGGATAGCTCAAAACATATTATTGGGCGGCACGGTGGTGCAGTAAGTAGCGCTGCTGCCTCACAGTTAGGAGACACGGGTTCGCTTCCTGGGTCCTCCTTGTGTGGAGTTTGCATGTTCTCCCCGTGTCTGTGTGTGTTTCCTCTGGGTACTCCGGTTTCTGTCCAAAGACATGCAGGTTAGGTGCATTGGCGAGTCTAAATTGTGCTTGGTGTGTGTGCGTGCCCTGCGGTGGGCTGGTGCCCTGCCTGGGGTTTGTTTCCTGCCTTGTGCCCTTGGATTGGCTCCAGCAGATCCCTGTGACCTTGTAGTTAGGATATAGCAGGTTGGATGATGGATACATTATTATTGTTAACAATATCTCTGGTTATGAATTCCTTTCTATTCTTTGACTTTGATTTACGTCTTGTGCTTTGGCTTAGGCTACATGAAATATACTAGTTATTAAATCACACTTGTTTCATTTCTTGATCTACTGGCCTTTGTTTATTTCATTCCTGCATTCTCAGCTATACCCTTGTTATTGCAATTACAATGTATCTTCTGATTCCATCTTATTTTAAACTGGTGCCAACCTTGGCAGTCAGTAAACAAACTTTCTGTATGTAACTTGTTTTATAGATGCCTGATGGTTATAGAATCTACATAATTTTATTATAACTGAAATAAATGTATTAAAAATGTCCACCATTTCATGCTCCCAGCTGTACACCATTTCCATGCTGCTCATTTCTTCTCTTTGCATTATAGTTTTGACGGGTTTGAAGCAGTTTTGTTTGTTTTAATGTTGTTTTTTTATTGTATTTGATCTTCTAGTTTTGAGCACTGCTTATTTAAACTAAGTCATTCCACTGGTTTACAAGTTTTTTCTTTCTTCTTAATCTCTTGTGTGCTAGATAGATTATATGATTCTGATCACAGAAGTTAACTTTAACATTTTTCCATTACAAAAGGTTTTTGAGTAATGGGTATTTTTGTAATATAAATTTTGAAATTTTCAAATTGGGGTGTATCACATAGTCATGGGTGCTCAGGTTTAGCTGATCATGGCAGCAGCTCATGATCTTCTTAGGTCAAAATCATTATATTTTACAGCCATACCCGATGCAATTTATACTAGAGACTCGCTTAGGTAAAATACTGCAAGAAAATCTGTCTGATTGTCTGATGATGTGTGACCGAGCCCATTCAGGCATGCCAAAGCGCTTCTTCAAGACTATGGCTTTTTTCCATGGTGACGCAACCCAATATATACCTAGCAGCAGGAGTGAGTAGCAGCTGCAGTCTTTCTAACTGATGTCATTGTTAATGAGTATTACATTAGAAATAAAACTGTTGAGTTTAAAGGCTGTGAATTTAATTTCATATAATTTCTGAAATGTTGCGCCAATGTCGCAATAGCCCTCACACCTTTTGTTACATCTGTGGCGAGTTCACTTTGAAAGGATAGAAACGGAGAATGACAGTATTCATAAAGAAAGGCTTATGAGTTATACTTCGGGTGAAAAATTGGCGACCAGGACAAAGTATGGGCATCTCGTATATGTTGTTCATCTTGCACTACCAGTCTGCAAGCTTGACTGAAGACTGTGCATCCATCCATGGTTTTGCCATCCCAATGATATGGAGAAAGAAGGAGGATTGTGTAACTGATTGCTACTTCTGCATGACGAACGTCTCAGGATTTTCTTCCAAGAACAGGAAGTTTACTGAGTACCAAAACTTTGTCTCTGCAATGAGACCAGTGCCATACGACGAAGCTCTTCCTGTTCCAAAACCTCCAGAGAGGTGTGGATGCTGGAGGATGAGGACAAGGAGGCAGAGGTGGATGAGTCAATGCAGATGGAAATTGCTGCAGATTGCAAGCCATAAAAATCCAGAGATCTTCATTTAAATTTTCAGGCAGAGCTCAATGATCTTGTTAGAGATTTGGATTTATCAAAAAATCAGGTAGAACTGCTTGGATCAAGGTTACAAGGATGGAACCTGTTGTCACCAGGTACAAACATTTCAGTGTTTCGCAGTCGTCATGAAGATTTGACAAAATTCTTCAGACAAGTCGACAGTCTGACCTTTTGCAGTGACATCAATGGATTGCTTTCTGCTCTTGGATGTGAACGTGATCCAACAGAATGGAGACTGTTCACTGGCTCACCATTGATAAGTTTGAAGGCCATTTTGCTGCATAATGGCAGTATCTGCCCTTCCATACCTGTCAGACATGCCATTCATATGAAGGAAACGTATGAGAACATGCAGCTGCTGCTGAAACACATGCAGTACTTGAGATACAACTGGAATATATGCAGCGATCTGAAGGTGGTTGCAATTTTACTCAGTCTGCAGCTTGGATACACCAAGTACTGTTGTTTTCTTTGTGAGTGGGACAGTCCAGCAAGAGATTCACATTATGTGATAAAGGACTGGCCACCTTGCAGGAAATTGGTTGCAGTGCAGAAGAATATTGCACATGACCCACTGGTTGATCTGAAGAACATATTTCTTCCATCTTAGCACATCAAACTTGAGCTAATGAAAAAACTTTGAGCATGAAGCCTTTGCACATGTGTATGACAGATGTTTCCATGTATCAGTAAAGCCTCGCATGAACTTCCTTCAAGAATGTCATTTCTAACTTTCTTGGCATCTAGAAAGCACCAAACTACGTCAAACAAGTTAAAAGTCTGCTCCAGGGAAACAAGTCAATGAACTGCAACATGTCACTGAAGATACATTTTCTTTGCTCCTACTTGGACTACTTCCCAGCCAACCTCGGCACCGTCAATGGCAAACATGGTGAAAGGTTTCACCAAGACATTGCCAACATTGAGAAACACTACCAGGGAAAGTGGAGTCCGTCTACAGTATGTTGGGAGATTATTGGTGGATACTGACACGCAAAGTATCGGACAGTGACTACAAACAAATATCTGTGGCAAAACATTTCTAGTTTTCTCACGTTTTGCTTACAATGCAGTATCATAGTGTAGGCCTATGCTGCTGGTGACATTAAAATGTTAAATATTTAATTGCAGTTTTATTGAAATCCTACTTGATGCAAAAATTACAAATACATATTTGTGTTCAATGTGTAAAAATCTGTTGGTTTCACCACAAATTACAGAGGAAACAAAATTTTCCATAACATTTGTTGGCCAGTGAGAACATAGTGCTTAAGGCTGGTCTCCCCTTTACCCATCATCCCTATTAATAACTCATGCAAATACCAGTGAAAAAAATACAAAACAGTGATTGACATATTAATAGACTTGCAAATAAATATGCCAGTAAATCAAGAGTTTTAAGCAAACTACAGTATCAGAATCAGAAAAACTTTATTAATCCCAAAGGAAATTACTTATGTTACAACTTAATAACAGACAAGGGACATGTTACACTAAGAGCAAGTATAAAGTAATCATGTAAATATAAATAAAGTATAATAAATGTAAGAATCAAACTAAAGTACAGAGTGTTGCATCTTAAGTTAATATTGCACATTATGAGAACAAATAAGGTTATTCTCATGTGAAGAGCAGAGAATTTATTGCACAAGAACAGATAGTATGTTGCACATTTCAAGTACTTGGAAAAAATGTACCTGGAAATCCAATAAAGAAAAAGGGTAATAACTTTAAGTGTGGGTGAGTGACCGGAAAAGGAGTTATAGAGTCTGATGGCTGTGGGTAGGAAGGATTTCCTGTGACGTTCAGTGGAGCTCTTGATACTAGTCAGTCTACTGCTGAAAACGCTCCTCTGTCCAACCACAACACTATGAAGTGGGTGATTAGCATTTTCAATAATAGACCAAAGCCTAGACAACATTCTGTAATCTGCCACAGTTTCCAAGCTGGCTAGTCTAGGTGACTGTAGGCATGATGCAGCAGGTAGGCGATTGCATCTTCGACTCCAATCCTCACCTGGTAGGCAAACTGGAGAGGGTCCAGTGCTGACTTAACCTGGAGGCGAAGTATTTTCAGGACTAGGACTTTCATGATGTGTGCGGTGAGCGCCACTGGCCTGTAGTCAGAAGGGTCCTAGGATGTGCCGTCTTTGGAACAGGAACCAAACAAGATGTTTTCCATAGCACTGGCACTTCTTTAATAATCAGGCTTAAGTTGAAAATCCTCAGTAGTACACCTCAGAGTTGTGAGGCGCAGACTTTAAGCACCCTTGGGTTGATGCCATCAGGGCCTGCCACTTTGTTAGAACGATGTTTGCGTAATTCTCTCACGATTTGATCTTCTGTAAAGGTGGTGGATGGTCTGGTTGTATCAGTGTTGTGGATAGAACAGGGGGTGGAGTAGGGTTCAGTTGGTAAGGAAGGGGTAGGAGATAATAATACACCACACTCTTTCCCCTGTAATGTGTGGTGGGAGAGGGAAAAGTTAGCAGGTGAGGTATTGATTGTGGTGTCCAGGGATACATTGTCAGCCACAGATGTGGAGCTGCAGGGCAGTTGGGACTGAGGCATGCTGTCAAACCTACTAAAAAACTGGTTAAATTAATTTGCCTTTTCTCTGTCACCCTCAAACCTCTAAGGTTAATTAATGCAATAATTGGAATTCTATGACTGCTAAAAGCTGATTAACATTTCAAATATTTTATAAGTCTTATTCAGAATCATGAATTGCGTGTGTGTTTTTATATATATATATTCCTTAATGCATTAATCATCCATCCATTATCCAACCCGCTATATCCTAACTACAGGGTCACGGGGGTCTGCCGGAGCCAATCCCAGCCAACACAGGGTGCAAGGCAGGAAACAAACCCCGGGCAGGGCACCAGCCTACTGCAGATGCATTAATCAGTATTTTTCTATTGTACAAGTGACAGTTATGTTGTCTGCTTTATTTTCAAATTAGAGTGAAGAGTGTCTTTATTGCTGCAAGTACTATTTTTTAAGCTGGAATTCTTATGCTTCAGCTCTATTGTGACTCCATAGTAAATGTGTTTGTGTTGTATTTCACAAACACAGTTTTGTCAGATTTATTCAAGACAAGGACTGTGGTACAGTGCAATGGGTCAGAAAAAAGACAAGGGCATACATCTACTTGATTAAAAATAGAGGAATGCAATCAGTCAATGTGGTAAAAAATATTTCACTCAACAAGACTTGTCTGAATTATAATGTGTTGGAATACAGTATAGTATTTGGCCTACACAGTAATGTGTTGTGTAAAAATTTTAGTTTTTAAATTAACCCAAAACAAAAATTAAGAAAGTAGTTTCATTCCTGTGGCATGAAAATTAAATGATAAATAAATGCATGTTTTTTTCTAATCCTGAAGAGTAATTATACATCAATGTCACCAATCTTTTTTATTAAGATATGTTCACAGGCAGTAAATTTCATTAAATTGCTTACACAGTAATATTAATAGCCACAAGGCTATTATAAATGCAATAACATGCTAGTGAGACCATATTTAAAATAGGGTGTGTTATTCTTGCAAGTGTTTATTATTTGTCTATTCACTTTATCCATCCATCCATCCATCCATTATCCAACCCGCCATATCCTAACTACAGGGTCACGGGGGTCTGCTGGAGCCAATCCCAGCCAACACAGGGTGCAAGGCAGGAAACAAACCCTGGACAGGGCGCCTGCCCACCGTACTATTCACTTTATAGTGTATATATTTTCAATAATTACTGTACAATTACCTTTACTGCTATACAGATACAACACTGAGTTTGTTGTTTTCATCTAGCTGTCTAGATCTAGATGCCAGTGAAAAATCAAAAATGAATACAGTTAAATTATATAACCTATTCTCAAATGTTTGTACAATCTAAAACTTGTGGTAGGAAGGTGACAGTGCAAAAATGGAAAATTGTTGCGTGAGTACAGTGAATTTTTTCCCTTGAATGTCTAATTAGCATTCATCATGTTACCACACTTCCGGACATTGATCAACAAGTAATAATAGTCAAAATGTTGGCCTTACTTTCATATTTATTTATTTCATATCTCCTTTAAAGAAATATTTTAATGCCTAAGACATCCAAAACCAGTGCTTGAAGTGGGCCGGTACTTACTGGTATACACCTCTTCCAATTTCCGCATAGAGTACCAGAAAATCTTCAGAAATTGAGGCAAATATTTGATTAAATGTTACTGTATTGCCATAAATAGAGTGCCATCATTAATTCAGTTCCACTTCAAGCACTGCTCATAACATATTGTGAGTTGTGATCCATTAGTATCATTGCCAAAAGTTAGCTACAAGTACCGATGAGCTAAATCTGACGAAGGTGCTTTATGGAATTTATCTAATACAAAAGACACACAGATTTAGGCAAACTTGAAGTGTGGATGCTTCTCAAACAACAGAGACCTGTCAGCTCCAAAGGTGCTTTATAAAGCAGTTTTCTAAATGGCACCTTAGAGGCCCTGGGACAAAAGTTAGCTGTAAGATGCAGATCCTGAATATTTAAGACATTCTGAAAAATTATAATGGATATAAACTAGTGATTGGATTTATTAATTCTCTTTATTACTGAAATACGTAATCTAGAGTCTATATAAGAATCTTGGGAAAGTTGTTTATTTCTGTACATTGTTTTCTTCTTTTGTGTTAAGACTTCTGATTGATTTGTATCCTTAGTTTTGTTTATGTATTGGCATTTGCAGCATTGCACATTGAAGACATCATTAGTCTTAGTATCAGTATTGTATATGTGAGACTTCTTTGGTGCCATTATGATTCATGTTATGTTGCAGAAGACATTAAACATTTTTTTCTTCTATAATGTATTTTTGAAGTATGTTTTAGTACTTTTAGAGATCTGGAATATGTGTGATTTTTTTCTGAAAGCAGCACCATGTGACATCACTGGCATGACACTGGCACTGAAAAATGATTACAGATGAACAACTAGGCTAATTTCGGTATAACTTCCAAGCCTAATCTCAGGCACACAATATACTGTACACATGGCCAAGATAAGACACAATGAAAGAAAAATCAAAAAATGGAAAGAATACTTTTGGTGGAAAAAATACTTAGTTTTTTTCTTTTCTAAGCACATTTAATAGGGACCATAGGTTGGGCTGGTGTCCTAGAATTTGCTCAGTTTTAATTCTTTCCTATCCATCCACCCACTTACTTATGCAGCCCCTTTAACTTTGACTGTTCAAGTCTTTCTGTTTTTCTGATGTCTGTCACTTTAAGTGTGTCATGCCCCTCAGTTTTATACTAAAGTGAGAAACGACTTTTCCTGTTTTGCATATATTGAATACTTTGTGCCGTTTGATCATTTTAATCCTATTTCAGTGATCTCAGATGGAAACCTATAATTTTAAGGGTGATTCAAAACACACTTCAGCTGCCTGTTTCTTTCTTGCCTCTGTCTAATTCATGTAGCTTCCCAGCCCACAACAAGGACAGACACAAAGCTGCTCACTGAATTGCTGG
Source organism: Polypterus bichir lapradei (assembly GCA_026402145.1). Classification (NCBI taxonomy): domain Eukaryota; kingdom Metazoa; phylum Chordata; class Cladistia; order Polypteriformes; family Polypteridae; genus Polypterus; species Polypterus bichir. Next base: position 57,391,376 of record JANRMT010062856.1, on the reverse strand, counting down.
TGTTGTTGTTTTCTTTAGTAGCAGAAGTTAATTAGATAAGTGTTAGACAAAACAGTATTTGAAAACAGTGGGGATTGCAACTGAAAGAACACAAGGAAAGGGAGAATGCAGTCTCAGTAGCATAGAACAATTAAAGCCAGGAAAATATAAATGTAAAATCAAAAGGCTCCAAACCAGAAAAAAATCTCATCTAATAGAATAGTCATTGCTAGACCAAACTGATGGACAATGCAACTCAAATTTCCGTTTCCATAAGAGAAAATGAATAAGAAGCTAAGACTCCTTAGGTAGTTGACCAGGCACGTTGTGCAGACGAATGGAAAAAGGCCACTATATAAACAAAAGAAAACTAATCTGCCAAGGGTGGGAATTAGGTAGCTGCACAGACCAACAAAATACAGAAGCTGGTGGTTTGTTGTGTTGCTCAGATGCACTGATACATTGAGAGAAGAAAAGGCCACTAAGGCTGTTGAATAGACTTCAAGTGAACAACACAAAACAAAGAGTTGCCCACCTGATAATTCGATAAAGATGAACCTCTACTATATAAAGAAGTGGACCGTCTCTGGGAACACAGGCACAAAGAAGGTTGCACAAAATGGCCTACATGGCCAAAGCCAGAAAGGAACAGGAACAGATGATCAGCCGAGCAAAAGTAAATATAAAAAAATCCTGTCTTTTATTGTGGAACCTCACCTCAGTCCATGACTTCAGTCACGATACTACTAAAACAAAATGTAAAACAGTTTTTGTCATGGCTTTTGTTTTTCAAACCACCAGAAACTACAGTGTAGTTATAGCCTGGTGTGTCCGGCATAATAATCAGGTATTGCATGATGAGAGCACATTGATGCTGCATATCTCATCATACTGACAGAGACAGAAACCCAAGCTCATCACAAAAGACAGCACAGTAACATTGCCAAAAGCAAGACAATTTTGAAGGTCTGGTTTAGTATGACAAAAAGATGATTACTCTCTTGTATGTCACCATACCACTGTCTTGATAGGCCTCTATTGGCATTTTTTATTCCTGGGTTAGACTCTTGATCATCATGAGTCTGAAGCCTGTTTGCACCACCTAAAATAGGTGAAAAGATTCATGTTTATCAAACTTTTTTTGTTCTTGACGATGCTTTTTGTTTAGAGCTTAGTTGCTTAATCTTTGATGCTGTCAAAAGCATCAATGATACAGTGGTCTTAAGAAAATCTTTATTTTTAAAATTTTTGCTTATCCAACTGAATCATGATAATCCAGTATTTTGTTGTGCAAAGGTTTGCAGCATGAAAATAAAGTGGATATGGTCTATAGTTTAGAAAGAAGAAAAACGGAGACGGTGATGATGGAGGTTTATTTGCAATATATGGGAGGTAAATTAGTAAACCATCTCCCAAATCAGTCAGAGCTAAAGCCTGCTAAGGGTGGAGAAGTAAAACAAAACAATTTGATCTTTCTCTGCAATTTCTTCATTAACTGAGGTTCTCCCTGTGATCATCCATCCTTTTTTAAAGAACTGGAGAGGTGCAAGGTATGTCCTACTGTTACTCAACTCCTTGAAGAATAGTTTAGTGAGCGTAAGAGCTGCTGGTGTTAAGTGTGCTCAGAAAACAGTTGCTAAGCAACTGAGAAGACCAGTTGCTGGAAATGAATCTAAAAGGCCACTGCTAGTGAAACTGACTATTACACCATGTCTGTAAAAGGCTGTAAACCTTTTGCAGGCATATTTTGACCCCCAGTTTGTAAAAAAGTCAAGTAGAGATGGAGTTAAAGACTCATTGCCTTTGGAATTTGGTACAAAAATAGAGAAATTGGCTTTATTCTACTCTTTAATGTCAGAACGCAACCTAGAAGATATGCAGATCTGTGATGGTTTCAAGGTCAAGTTCATAACCAGTACATTCTTCAACCTATGCCACACAAATTCCAAAGGCAGAAGATTTTTCTCAGTTAACAGTCAGACAGAACTAAAACACTATAATGTAGGAAGATTAGCTTATAGAAAATCAAAAATGTTTCTCTGCCCTGTGAAATATTCCTGCACTATTCCCCATTTCTCATGTTATGTTGTTACTCTCAGTTTGGTTTATTACTTGTAATGACATTTTAAATGTGCTGCCATTCTGTACGCTTTGTGGGTGGAGGTCAGGAGGTGGAGCCACCCAAATGTCACTGCTGCTGGTCCCTCCCTCTGCTCAATGAACCACTGCTGAAGTTATTTGAAATTATTTGGCTGGAGTCTGTTTCACAAATTTTGTTATTTCTTTGGATTTTCTATTTTTTTTTTTTTTAATTATTTGTTCTGTTTTCTGGATTGGCTATTGGTTTTGTATATTGTGACATATTTGCTGTGCCTTTCTTAGCAATTCATTTTTGCTCATTTTTCAATATTTGATCTTTCCTTTCTTTAGTTAAATAAAGCATTGATTTATAAAGATTCATCACTCGGTATGTTTTTACGAGTCAGAGTTTTTTCATGGCTTAGGACAGGCTTAGGACAAAGCTTCAGCTAGTAGTTGGGAAATATCTGGTTTGGGCAGCCAGTTAAGGTCCTGGCCTGCTTTTGTGATACTTTTGAAGGCCTCAAACCCCTTCTGCCAAGTTCTTGACTCTCTCGCACATCAAAATTAACAAACCCTAAATCAATGGGGTGAGGAACTAAATACTAGCACTAAATGAACTACAGATTTTATAAAAGTCATCATGGAAGATTTCATTTTAATGCCATACTTTCATTCTGTGTTATATAATGAGAAACACCCTGAAGAAATAATTTTTATTTAAAAAAAATGCATTTTGAAAGCATCATCATTTCTGAATAAAGTTTTTAATTTAGAAGAAAATTATGGATATTTTGAAATTGAAGGTCATTTATGGTACATACAGTCTTTGTTTCTGTAAAATCTGCTTTAAACAATTTCCATTCAGTCTAACTATTTATTTAAAACAATCCACTGCTGCATTCCAGCTTTCGATGCATACTACCAGCTGCATTGGCTTGCCTATTTCTATTTGTAATGGTGAATTCTTCAAACCATTTTCTTTACTGTATGCTATCACTTCTGTTGTATCTCCTTTTTCTGTTTGTGCTGCAGTAATTAAAGACCCATTAATTCTTATATCAGTTGTTTTTTTCTTGTGGATTCTTAGCGCCAATACCTACTCATGCCTCTCTATTTATACAGCTTTTGCCTCCATTGTTACTCCTCTGCTGTATGAACCATCCACTGTAGGCATGCATACCTGTGCCACTGAGTCTGGGTTTTAAATTTTTGCCTCTGCTGCTCAATGTGGGCCTACTGTCCCTGCTGTCTTTGTTGGTACTGAGTCTGCTGCATTGCATGGAATAAATAAACAATAAAAATGTGAAATACACATGAATCTAACCCTGGCTGAACCATAACACACACTCCTATAAAAAAGCGGAAACAAAATTAGTGTCTGGTCCAAGCAAAGGTTAAAACGACAGGCATTCATATGGGATACCCAGATGACAATTAAAAACAGACCAAAACTGATCATATGTCACAGAGGTGAAAGTTGTACATATAAAACACCCACAGCCTATGAATGCTCTGACAGACAGGACAGATGCAAAGTGGCAGAGCAGACAAACAGAAACTAGAGACGTGTGCTTGATTGTGCAGTCAGACATTATGAGGCAGTGACTGACAAGTTGAGGAACTAGGAAAAGAGAAAAGGAAACTGTTGGTGTGTGGTGTTCAAAGCACCCTGGTGACAACAGCACATGATATACAAAACAGAAAATCTTGTCACCTCATTGGCATTGTTTTGCCAAATAAGAAATATGCCAGTTAACAGTGGGCAAGCTATGAATACCAGAAAATGAGTCAACAAAACAAACTCTAAACAAAATCAAGTCAATGGTTAAGGCAAAGGGACAACACATTAAAGTTTACAATTCAAAAAGTTTGTTACTAATTTTGGAATTTATCCATAGTCTCAGATAACTTGATCTTTATTCTTTTGTTTTTGTTACACTGTGTGCCTTGTGTATTTGAAGAGCAATGCTGTGGTAAACATAAGCAAAAATTCTACATAAGTAGGACATAACACATTTTTAACTTCTAAATAAATACTCTATTTTAGGTAAAAAAACTTGCCGTTTTTGTTTTGGATTTAAGACTAAAGAAAACAATTGTGTCTTTATGTTTTAAAATTAATAGACCTTTTAGTTCATTTTTTTAAGTATGGTGTAGGATCTCAGGTTGAGAAGGGATCTCAGAAATACAACTTTGTGACTTGTTATTTTGTTTTTAAGTTTTATTCTGATTAGGCTGTCCATCGTTCCCTTAGCACCAGCTGTGATGGTTCCTGGAGAGTGTTCTTTTTGATTGGCACACAGTTTCCCTACTGCTCTCAAGAGCAGCCCAGCATTTTTGAGTTGTCTGGCTGATCCTTTTGTGAGGCAATGGCTAGAAGAGCACACAACTGTGCTTCTATATGCCCATAGGTATACACAGTATAATGAAGCTTGTTACTTCCCATATTATTTTGTATGCATGAGCAGTTACAGTGCCAGAAATATGACACGTGTATGCATCCATGGCATGCACATTGACATCACCAGTCCACAGTGTAATATATTCCATCCATCCTCTTCCGCTTATCCAGGGTCGGGTCGTGGGGGCAGCAGCTTGAGCAGAGAGGCCCAGACTTCCCTCTCCCCAGCCACTTCTTCCAGCTCTTCTGGGAGAATCCCAAGGCGTTCCAAGGCCAGCCGGGAGACATAGTCCCTCCAGCGTGTCCTGGGTCTTCCCCGGGGCCTCCTCCCGCTTGGACATGCCCGGAACACCTCACCAGGGAGGCGTTCAGGAGGCATCCTGATCAGATTCCCGAGCCACCTCATCTGACTCCTCTCAATGCGGAGGAGTAGCGGCTCTACTCTGAGCCCCTCCTGAATGACTGAGCTTCTCACCCTATCTTTAAGGGAAAGCCCAGACACCCTGCGGAGGAAACTCATTTCAGCCGCTTGTATTCGCGATCTCGTTCTTTCGGTCACTACCCATAGCTAATGACCATAGGTGAGGGTAGGAATGTAGATCAACTGGTAAATTGAGAGCTTTGCCTTACGGCTCAGCTCTTTTTTCACCACGACAGACTGATGCAGAGCCCGCATCACCGCGGATGCCACACCGATCCACCTGTCGATCTCACGGTCCATTCTTCCCTCACTCGTGAACAAGACCCCGAGATACTTAAACTCCTCCACTTGGGGCAGGATCTCCCCCCCAACCCTTTTCCGGCTGAGGACTATGGTCTCGGATTTGGAGGTGCTGATTCTCATCCCAGCCGTTTCACACTCAGCTGCGAACTGATCCAGAGAGAGCTGAAGATCACGGCCTGATGAAGCAAACAGGACAACATCATCTGCAAAAAGCAGTGACCCAATCCTGAGTCCACCAAACCGGACCCCTTCAACACCCTGGCTGCGCCTAGAAATTCTGTCCATAAAAGTTATGAACAGAATCGGTGACAAAGGGCAGCCCTGGCGGAGTCCAACTCTCACTGGAAAGGGGCTCAACTTACTGCCGGCAATGCGGACCAAGCTCTGACACCGGTTGTACAGGGACCGAACAGCTCTTATCAGTGGGTCCGGTACCCCATACCCCCGGAGCACCCCACACAGGATTCCCTGAGGGACACAGTCGAACGCCTTTTCCACGTCCACAAAACACATGTAGACTGGTTGGGCAAACTCCCATGCACCCTCCAGGACTCTGCTAAGGGTGTAGAGCTGGTCCACTGTTCCAGGACGAAAACCACACTGTTCCTCCTGAATCTGAGGTTCGACTATCCGATGGACCCTCCTCTCCAGAACCCCCGAATAAACTTTTCCAGGGAGGCTGAGGAGTGTGATCCCTCTGTAGTTGGAACACACCCTCCCGTCCCCCTTTTTAAAGAGGGGGACCACCACCCCGGTCTGCCAATCCAGAGGCACTGTCCCCGATATCCATGCGATGTTGCAGAGACGTGTCAACCAAGACAGTCGTACAACATCCAGAGCCTTGAGGAACTCCGGGCGTATCTCATCCACCCCCGGGGCCCTGCCACCAAGGAGTTTTTTGACCACCTCGGTGACCTCAGTCCCAGAGATGGGAGAGCCCACCTCAGAGTCCCAAGGCTCTGCTTCCTCATTGGAAGGCATGTTAATGGGATTGAGGAGGTCTTCGAAGTACTCCCCCCACCGACCCACAACGTCCCGAGTCGAGGTCAGCAGCACACCATCCCCACCATATATGGTGTTGACACTGCACTGCTTCCCCCTCCTGAGACGCCGGATGGTGGACCAGAATCTCCTCGAAGCCATCTGAAAGTCGTTCTCCATGGCCTCCATGGCCTCCCCAAACTCCTCCCATGCCCGAGTTTTTGCCTCAGCAACCACCGAAGCCGCATTCCACTTGGCCTGCCGGTACCTATCAGCTGCCTCCAGAGACCCACAGGACAAAAAGGTCCTATAGGATTCCTTCTTCAGCTTGACGGAAACCCTCACTGCCGGTGTCCACCAATGGGTTCGGGGATTGCCGCCACGACAGGCACCAACCACCTTACGGCCACAGCTCCGGTCAGCCGCCTCAACAATAGAGTCATGGAACATGGCCCATTCGGACTCAATGTCCCCCACCTCCCTCGGGATGTGGTCGAAGTTCTGCGGAAGGTGGGAGTTGAAGCTACTTCTGACAGGGGACTCTGCCAGCCGTTCCCAGCAGACCCTCACAACACGTTTGGGCCTACCAGGCCTGACCGGCATCTTCCCCCACCATCGAAGCCAACTCACCACCAGGTGGTGATCAGTTGACAGCTCCGCCCCTCTCTTCACCCAAGTGTCCAAGACATGTGGCTGCAAGTCCGATGACACGACCACAAAGTCGATCATCGAACTGAGGCCTAGGGTGTCCTGGTGCCTAGTGCACATATGAACACCCCTATACTTGAACATGGTGTTCGTTATGGACAATCCATGACGAGCACAGAAGTCCAATAACAAAACACCGCTCGGGTTCAGATCGGGGGGGGTGTGGGCATTCCTCCCAATCATACCCTTCCAGGTCTCACTGTCATTGTCCACGTGAGCATTGAAGTCTCCCAGCACAACAAAGGAGTCCCCAGAAGGTATGCCCTCTAGCACCCCCTCCAGAGACTCCAAAAAGGGTGGATACTCCAAACTGCTGTTTGGCGCATACGCATAAACAACAGTCAGGACCCTTCCCCCCAACCGAAGGCGGAGGGAGGCCACCCTCTCGTCCACCGGGGTAAACCCCAATGCACAGGCTCCAAGTCGGGGGGCAATAATTATGCCCACACCTGCTCGGCGCCTCTCACCGGGGGCAACTTCAGAGTGGTAGAGTGTCCAACCCCTCTCAAGGAGATTGGTTCCAGAGTCCAAGCTGTGCGTTGAGGTGAGTCCGACTATATCTAGCCAGAACCTCTCGACCTCGCGCACTAGCTTAGGCTCCTTCCCCCTTCCCCTTCAGAGAGGTGACATTCCACGTCCCAAGAGCCAGTTTCTGTAGCCGAGGATCAGACCGCCAAGGTCCCCACCTTCGGCCACCACCCAATTCACAATGCACCCAACCTCCTTGGCCCCTCCCATAGGTGGTGAGCCCATGGGAAGGAGGACCCACATTACCTCTTCGGGCTGTGCCCGGCCGAGCCCCATGGGTGCAGGCCCAGCCACCAAGCACTAGCCATTGAGCCCCACCTCCAGGCCTGGCTCCAGAGGGTGGCCCCGGTGACCCGCGTCCGGGCAAGGGAAAACGTCGTCGTCCAAAGTTTTTGCTCATCATTGGAAGTTTATTGAACCGCTCTTTGTCTCATCCCTCACCTAAGACCAATTTGCCTTGGGTGGCCCTACCAGGGGCATAAAGCCCCGGATAACATAGCTCCCCTCCTTGAACCGTCACCTTATCGTGGTGGAGGGGTTTGCGTGTCCCAATGATCCTAGTGTAACATATTCAAAAATGTAAACCAACCTAAGAACAAGTTCCACAAAATTACTAAATCAAACATCAAAAAACATTCATATCATAATGCTAGGTTCAGCATTCAGGAATGGCAAAAACCATCCAATAACCAGTTTGTTTTCTTTTATTTATTAGGCTGCAAACCTAAGCAAAATGAAACCAAAATTCATTATTTCCATTTGATTCTGAGACTGTATTTTTTCCTACCAATATTTCTGTTTCTGTAACTACTTATTTAAGTTATTTCCCGTTTTCCTTATAAGAAAAGGAGCTAAGATAAAAAAAAATGTAAAAACAACATTAACATATACAAATCAAGAGATAATGCCTGAATTTTCAGATGGTGATTGTATCACTATACCATATGCTGTACAAATTCCACGTAAGTGGCTCTTCCTTTTTCCTCTTTTCTGTTAAATTATCTGCACAGTCCCACCTTTCGATTAATTTTAAGGAAGATATGCATTCTATTTACTTCCTGGACTTAATATTCTAGAATTCTGACTAAAAGTCAAATGAAATACAAGTTGTAAAACTTTTTGGGACCCAGACCCTCTATGATCTGTACATTTCAGAATGTTTTATCTATGAGATTATTACTCTACAAAGAAATTAATCTTTAACAATACGCTTCTAGAAAAGTGGCCTTTCTTTAATTGCAATAGTGTGTTATTTGTCATTTTAGTAAGTGGTTCACTACAGACTTGCCGCAGATTAATTGCTTCATTGTCTTACATGTACACTCATATACAACTATTGATGTAGTTTTATCATAGCTAAAATTTGCTCTAGCACCAAGCTCATATATCTTCCCGTTTCTACAGTTTATCCAAGTTGTTCATCCTTGACACTAGAATTACCAGAGCTTACGAGAAAACTCGTAAGTCCGGCCCACCTTAAATCCGTTAGCAACCTCTCCATCAGCGTCTTTTGTCCAGTAAATGTGCCGATTAAGACAAGCAGCTGGTTATTCCATCCCCCACCGTCGCAGAACGTTCATTAAGTTCTCCCAGCTCATGCCTTGTTTGATTATCTGGGAGTGAACTGCTGGATTTTTAGATTGGAAATAATAGATCGTTATTTGGAACACATGCATTTCATGTGTGTTCCGTTTCTACAGGAATCTGTGTAAACACATTTTTAAAACAGAAACTTTTTCATATTTTAGTAATAAATGTTACAAAATGTAGGCATAAACTATATAATGTGTGAAGCATGAAGCCCAAAGATCAAATAAACACTTTCACAAAAGGTTCAAGGGTGATACAACAGCTTCCATGGTGTAGCGGTAAGATTTGCAGACTTGTAATCAAGGGACCACCAATTTGATCCCCATTTCCTCTTATATTAGCCATTTTCAGTAGTGAGCTGCTCTTATTGTTAATATTATACAGTACACACATACATTTGGTTTGTGTCTGTAACAGACCGTGTACATTTATAGTACTGTACTTGTAAAAGTTACCTTTTTTTTCACTTTTATTCTCTCACTCACGATCATGATACATACTACCACCCTAGGGATCTGACGCTGTTAGTTTGTATTTGAAACTGGGAATAACTGTAGATGTGAGTGGTGTTTTGAGGCAATGGAACTGGACATTCCCTGATCTGGAGGGATAAAAGCTGACACACAAACGCTGGTGAATCTGCCTTCTTCGTATCTCACCGTCACTTTATTTTTTTTTTATTCAGTTTTATTGATTGTTCCTGCTCACGCAGAATTAGTATGCACCTTATGGTGTATGATGTCAAAAAAAAAAAAAAACACAGACGTAGGTATACTCGTATATGATATTTTGAAGAAATCATTTTATGACATGAATAGTACCAATCAGAAAACATCATCGCACTAATGCAATATTATTTGAAAACGAACAGCGTCAGATCGGGTGTGAATTTACACTGGTGCTGTTACTTAGAGTCAGATCAGGAGAGGTGGGGGGTGTGTGTTAGAGCGTGATCGTCATTGAGAGAATAAAACTGGAAAAAGCTAACTTTTACAAGTACCATAAATTTACACCCAATGTCCCATATATTTGTCTCTTTCTAGAGAAAAGCCAAGCAAAATGACACCTTTTGGCTAACTAAAAAGATTACAATATGCAAGCTTTCGAGGCAACTCAGGCCCCTTCTTCAGGCAAGATGTCCAGTCCTATAAAAGTACAAGGTCTGTTACAGACGCAAACCAAATGTATGTGTGTACTGTATAATATTAACAATAACAGCAGCTCACTACTGAAAACAGCAATTACACAAGGAAGTGGGGATCGAACCGGTGGCCCCTTGATTACAAGTCAGCAAATCTTACTGCTACGCCACGGAAGCTGTTGTATCATCCTTGAACCTTTTGTGAAAGTGTTTATTTGATCTTTGGACTTCAGGATTTACGCATTCTATAGTTTATGCCTACATTTTGTAACATTTATTACTAAAATTTTCTGTTTAACAATGTGTTTACACAGATTACTGTAGAAATTGAACACACATGAAATGCATGTGTTCCAAATAACGATCTATTATTTCCACTCTAAAACTCCAGCAGTTCACTCCCAGTTAACCAAACAAGGCATGAGCTGGGAGAACTTAGTGAACGTTCTGCGACGGTGGGGGATGAAATTGTCAGCTGCTTTCTGCTTGTCTTGATCGGCACATTTACAGGACAAAAGACGCTGACGGAGAGGTGCGAACGGATTTAAGGTGGCCCGGATTTACAAGTTTTCTCGTGGCTCTGGTAACTCTAGTGTTAAAGGAATTTGCATCAGCCAAAGGAGGTAGATTTGAACATCTACACATTACTCTTCAGTCCTAGAGTATGAGTGTGATGACTGCCTCCAGTCCTGCATATAGTTTAGGTGGAGTGTGATTGCTATAATAATTGGGTAAACAGAGAATAAACACTGTTTTATTAATGGTTAATAGTTCCTAGTACTCAGAGATTAAATATTGAAAGGAATAAACATTTTAGGTTTACCTGAAATTTGTGAGAGAATTAAAATAATCTTGATTGAGTTCCTAGAGTCTTATACGTAGCCTACAAGTATTAAAATGGATAGAATAAAATATATACTGTATATACTGCAGTGACATTTTTACTTCTGTAACCTCTTTGTTATTTACTTCATAAAAATGCTGGTGGATGCATATGTAAGATGATGTCCAGGGTGGAGTGGGATGCCCTTATTACCTAAAGGCCTCTCGAAATATTTACTTACTTCTGATTATCATCTTTCTGTTGACTAACTTGCCAATATTCCTCTTCTGCTTTTGGCTGGCAATTCTCCAGATCCCAAAAGCAATTGAATGGTAAATAACAGTGGCGGCTAAAAACTCCAGTACCAGTACCATTTAAAGAAAATGTCAGTTATTATTTGTTTGATGTAGCATAGCAAATTGTGACATAACCTTGCAACAGTCATATAGGGGGAAAAATTGTAGCACTTATTTTTTATTCATTTGTACACTTATGCAGATACTAAAGAATACTGATACAAAATAATCCCCTGTTGAACATAATATAAATAATGACTCACTTTAAATTAAACAAAATTGACAGATAACAAACATCACTATTGTGTGTATTGATGAGAAATTTAAGAGTAGTTAAAAACAAGTCTTCTTTATCAAAAAGTGCTCCAAAACAGTAAGTGCAATAATAAAATCCAAAAACAAAAATTACTAAAATGACATATGTAATAAAACACTGTTAAAATGGCATTCCCACAAAATCAACAAAAAGACAGATACAATAAAATATGTTCACAAAAAAATGCAGACCTCCTCTCTTTCTCCTGCTCCAACAATAACCAGAAAGAGGAAAAAGATAACCTGTACAAAACACTGTATTTACAAAATCAGATTGGTTGGTTTCTTCTCCTGACTACAAGAAAAAATTATCCAGGAAAAAAAAGGAATTTTCCTTCATAAAAACCCCAAAAACAACTATATACAAAGGCTATTACAAAAACTATTCACGAAAAGCTATTTTCCTTTCTCCTCCTTTTCAAAAGGAAAATAAGAAATATATGTAGCCAAAGAAGTAGAAAAAGCTATTTAAAATAATATACAAAAGAAAAAAACACCCCCTACAAACTGTTCTACACAATGCAGAGTTTTAGTACACTTTCTCACTCCTCTACTGTCTCTTTATATGTTGCACAGAAGGTTTAGCTGGCCAGTACACCCAGTCAAAAGAAGACTCCTAGTGTTTGCTGCTCAGTTTTATAAGCCCAATACTCACCAATACACCATATATATACAGTATATTGGCACCCGATGAGGGATCAAGAGCTTGAACCTAATGATGTCCTTATCAGCCCAGCGCCCCCAGCAACCAAGTTCAATTTGAGGGTACCAAATCTAAAGGAGGTTGAGGAAGTCATTAAGGGAGCACAGTCAGCCTCTGCCCCAGGCCTTAGTGGAGTACCTTACATTGTTTACAAGCACTGCCCAGAGATCCTCCAACATCTGTAGAGGATTTAGATAATGATATGGCAAAAGGAAAGAGTTGCTGACCAGTAGAGGTTGACGAATTGTGGATCCCCAAAGAGGAAATCTCCAAAAGCCTCAGTCAGTTTCGATCATTCTCACTGCTAAGTGTTGAAGAAAAAGTGTTTTCCAGTATTTCTCCTCAAAAACAGATACATCAACCCCTCAGTTCAGAATGGTGGGATTCCTGGAGTTCACGGATGCAAGCAAATTGGGGTAGTCATGCAGCTAATCAGAGAAGCCCATGAAAACACAGGAGACTTAGTTTTGCTGTGGTCGGACCTGGCCAATGCCTATGGGTCCATTCCACACCAACTGGTGCACTACACCACCACCATTTTCACAGTAAGATCAAGGATGTAATGTTGAATTACCATAATAAGTTCATGCTGAAAGTCCCTACTGGGTCGCAAACATAAGACTTGCACCAGCTTGAAAAAGGAATAAAAATGGGCTGTACCATCTCAGTTATTCTTTTTACCCTAGCCATGAACATGGTGGTAACATCAGCCAATGTGGTATGCAGAGACTTCCTAACAAAGTCAGGTTTACACCAGCTCCCCATTAGACCATTTATGAATGACTTGGTGATCACAACAGTATCAGTACAGGGAATAGGTGGATCCTAGAAAGACTTGAAAAACTCATCACCTGGGCTAGGATGAGTTTTAAGCCTACCAAGTCAAGGTCTATAGTGCTGAAGAAAGGCAAGGTGGTTGAAAATTCCACTTCCATCCAACTAATAACAGAACAATGAGTCAATAGTTCAGGGAAGCTTTTTGACTCAAGTTTAAAGACACCAGCCATTCCGAGCGAAATCGGAGAAATCGAAGCCTGACTCACCAGGGTCAATTCAGGCCTGCCTGGCAGTTTCAAGGTGTGGATTTATCAATAATCTATCCTGCCTCGTGTCCTGTGACCTGTGCTGGTTTAAGCAATTCCACTAACAACAGTTGAGTCCTTCGAAAGGCCGATCAGTGGTTTTCTCCACATGTGGCCTGGCTTCCCCCACAGCCTCAGCAGCACAGCTCTGTATGAGAATAGTAAAATCTTGCAGCTTCCATTCAGTGGCCTCACTTAAGAGTTTATGGTTGCGCACAAAAGAGTAAACCCAACAGTACAGCGACTCCAGTGACCAAAAATTGTCATCAGCGGGCACTGAAGTAAGGACAGGGTGAATATGGATGACAGAGAAAGCAGCAGAGGTGGCAGAATCACGCCTAAGGCAAAAAGTACTAGTGGGCAGCATACCATCTGGAAGAGCAGGCATTAGATACTTCCCAAAGATGCCGGTTGGCAAAATCCAGGGAGAAACACTCTCTTATCCAGGAAGAGGTCTGAGCAGGCGTGGAGGAAGAGCATGTGAGCAGGATGGTGGGGCTCAGATAGCAGGGACCTCATATGAGTTAGGACATTGTGCTGCAGCACAGGATTACCTGGTCTAACATCATGTGGGAAGACTTCCATTGTGTTTGTTTCATTGTGCAAACTGTCTACTATGCCCTACCTAGCCCAGCAAAACTACACGTCTCGGGAAAAAGGAAGGCACCTTCCTGTCCTCTGTGCTCTGGAAGAAGATCCTTAGAACATCTCCTCGGAAGGTGCCCAAAGCCCCTTGAGGAAGGCTGCTACTGCTGGTGTTGGTGTTGGTGTTGGCTTTGGATTAAGAATGCTTATCTGTGGGTGGCTACTGCTGGGACGAAAGTTGGATGGGAGGGTGTCTGATGTTGAAAGACCAGAAACATCCCATGACCCCAGGAACATCACTGAAGATGTGTCTCAGGGCATCTACAAGGTGTATGTTACATACATATCAAAAACAGAATTTTTTAATGGTATGGTAAACATTTATCTATTTTACATGAAAAAGAAAAAGCTAACTTAAACGATATGTTTGGTATTTTTCAAGTTGAAGCTATTTCTTCACAATCATGATATATATTAATTATATATTAATTAGCCACCTGAAACTTCATTCTAAAGTGAAGCATATTTTATACATTTTTAAATATAACTAACCTCATCTTGTCCAATATGAAAAGAAAAGCCATACAACTTTCCAAATATGTCCTCATTGAAGTAGCAAAGGTTTCGATTCAAGAAAATGTGCCTTCCGTCTTTCTAAGTTATGCTTTTGACAAAAAAAGTAAACAGGAAATAATAAAGTCTTTCACACATTCTTGGTATTATTTTTCCAAGGTAAGGACATGTTTCTTAATTGCTTGCCTGCTAGCAGTGGGCATCATGGAAGGAGATATGACAAACCCCCTTAGCAAAGCTATATTCTGCTTATTATGCTACTTTTGCCTTTGCAATTCTGTTAATGTAGTGTTTATATTCTGTGATTATTTTTCCTCCAAGGCATATTATATTTTGTGCTGTTATTTTACATTGCCCATGGTACAAAGTTCTGGCTGAGTGGCAGTATGGTGATGAAGGGTACACATAAAAGTTTTATTATATTCTTTTACAAATAACAATAAATCTGAGCCGAAATGATTACACTGCATTGCTTGTTTAGTAAAAGCCTTATATTTTTGAAAGAACCATGTCATACTTTTTGTGTTGTGTCCTGTGCATGCACAATGAAAAAACATTCAGAAAATGAGTATATGATAGAGCCCAACCAAGATGAAACAAACTGAAGTTTGAGTGAACTCACTGACACTCAAGAATACCGGCTAGTCCATAAATACACAGGAAGAATGTGCAAAATCCATGCAGAACCATGCACTTCCACTATATCTACCCTAAAACATCTGTACTATGCATATTAAACTTCAATCTGTGTAAAACTACATGTACACCTTTAAAATGTAATCACTTCTTTTCACCTAATTACATGCTTAATCTATCTCTCACTAAATCACCAAAGCACAGCTATGCATTATCATACCAGTGGCAGTAGGCAATATAGTGAAGGAATGTGAGTTATTATAAGTGTGACTTTATTCACTTATAGTTGTTTAATTGCATAAATTTACTGTAGATCTGTCAGAAACAGCATTTGGCAATGACTTCCCAATGTGAACCATGCTCTTGGCCAAAATGGCTGAATCTCACAAAAAAAGGCTTTTCTTTTCTTTATTTTTTCATTCATAAAACAATATTGATGCACTGTTTTGTAATATTTTTGCAATCTCTTATCATTACTTGATTAAAATGTTTGGCTTGAAAAATATATGTATTTGCTACATATGTTGAGAACTACTTATTTTTTCATATTTATAAAATATGCTTCACTTTAGCACATGGGGCAAATTAATACATACCATGATTGTGAAGAAATATCTTTGACTTGCAAAATACTAAAGTAATCATTAAGTCTGTACCATTTGTTTTATAATGATTTAAAAGCAAAAAAAAATACCTTAGCTCTAAACTCTAATCTCTAAAAAACAGTTTCCTGGCAAAATCAAAGTTAATTAGTGTTAAGGGCATCATGCCGTAACAAAATGAGAAAAGAAAGATAAAGGCTTGGGGCACCTGAAGTTGATCTCTGTATTTAGTAGAATGTGACTTTAAAAAAAAGCCAGAAAAAAATGAGCAATAAACTGTGTGCAGGATTATACCATTGATAATGACTTCCTCAGATATAAGTACACTAACTTCTGGCTTCTTGATCGTTTGCCCACTTAATTACCAGAGCTTCCATTTTCACTGCTACATGTGCTGTCTGGTGGTCCAAACGTTTCTAGCTCAGATACATTACAGGGTGTTCAGCAATGTCGATGCTTTGGCTCAGAATGGCCCCCAAATCTGTGTTAGAAGCTTCAGACCTTTCCCTCACCAATCACATAACCTAAATATTTAGCCTCCTTTGATCCATACAACACATTTCTTTGGATTTAAGACCAAATGGAAGAAAAAGGCAATGCCAGTGCCTGCTGGGGGTGCTAAAAGTAGTTCTTTCTTTTCATCATATCTAGAGTGTTCAGGAAAAAAGCTGTTATAAGCCATTCGAGGAGTTTGTCCACTCATGGGATTGGATAGGTGGAGTGGTGGCTCTGAGGCTAGGGATCTGCACTGGCATTTGGAAGGTTGCCGGTTGGAATCCTGTAAATGCCAAAAGGGACTCTGCTCTGTTGGGCCCTTGAGCAAGACCCTTAACCTGAAATTGCTGAGCGCTTTGAATAGTGAGAAAAGCACTATATAAATGCAAAGAATTTTTTTTAGGGATTAAAACATGAGACCTGATTAAACCATCTGAAGTGGTTGCAAAAGCACCAACTTCTGTCTGACATTGGTATGAGAACAATGGGTCTAGCTCAAGGAGTAAAACTTTCCTTTATTACACCTACTGTAAGATTAGCATTCTTTTGATCTCTATGACTGCCCATGTTGCCTCCAGGAGCAGTTAATGGCATTCCCTAACAATGACCCCTGGTTCAGTGACAATGTCGCAATTAGAGTGGAGTGTCCTGGTCTTTCATCTACTACTTTTGAAAATGTTAGAATGGCCTTTTCAAGGTCCTGATGTAGTTTATAGGTCAGATTATCACGGAAATATAATTTGAAATTACTGGCATATAAGGACATTTTTTGGCTGGTTGGTGATTTGGTTGTTTTAATAAATGATCAACAAGACATTTTCTCTCTTTAATTTCATAGGGTATTTTCCAAAGTCCTAACAATTTAGAATGAGGGATCAAAATCTTGACTCAGTTCATGGGACTGAATTCACAGTGGGTCGTGTCGTGTTTATATAAATCATCCTGAGCTGTCAGTGCATGCACCATATGTTCTTCTAAAAGGGGTCTGATTTTACCAATATTGTGTAACTGTACAATATATTCTGATTTAGTGCATCTTAGATTCCCAACCTTCTTTAACAATCTCCAAAAGACCATGGGGTTATTTTCTATACAATAATTAAAATGATGAGAACCCAGTACAGGCTTGGGGGACTTCCCAATATAGAAAAAGGATGAGTGGAAGGAACTGATCCCAGTTTCTCCCCTCCTCGCTGACCACTTATTGCAGTATTTGTTTAAGCATTTGATTAAGCCTCTCCACAAAAAACATCAATATAACATGCTAAAGATTATAGCTTTTTGATTTTGAGTACTTTGGCAATCTCCCTGAACATAAGTAAATAGAGTTCCATGGTTTGTAATGACTGTCTCGCAAAAAGACCTTCCACAAGTTCTCATTCAATATTCTCTGAAATGGATTGTCATAAAGGAATAGCCTCTGGAGATCATGTAGTACAATCTTCGAACAGTTTGGGAGCATGCACTGACTATAATATGTTGCCACCCTCCCACCACACAACAAACCACCCAATTGGTATCCGAGTGTAGTTGTGCAAAGGGTGACACCACAGCACCACACTGGAATAGTATGAGTTTTTTTTTACAGTAGCTGAAGTGCCGATCCTGCTACCAACCAAGTTGGAGGACCTGCTTGGAGGGCTGGATGCAGGTTAATGTTATACCCAAAATGTAGCAATTACAGGTTAAGGGCCTTGCTCAAGGGGTAAACAGAGTAGAGTTACTTCTGGCGTTTACAGGATTTCGAACCGACAATATTACGATTGCTGGTGCAGATCCCTAGCCTCAGAGCCACCATACCACAACTTCTCTCCATTATCTGCAAAGACCAGAATATATTTATATCTCCAAGAGGAGTGTTCTAGTGGACCAACGATATCAATTCCAGTCCTCTCAAACAGTATTTCAGTTAAAGGCAGGAGTATGAGAGGTGTGCAGTCCATCCTAGGAATCTACCACAACTTACACTCTGGACAAGAGCTATAAAAGCACTAAACCTCCTTGTCAACTCCTGACCAAAAAAATTGCAGCTTGGTTGTTCTGTTAGTTGTAGCGGATCAAAGTGGATTCCTAAGATGTGGGAGTGTGCTAGATTGCAAACCTGTCGCTGGTAGGCTTTTGGTACTAACAACAATGTCCTTACCTCACCCTCATGACCTGCTATGTAATATACCAGACTAGTAGCAGCGCACTGCACGATAACGTGCAGTGAATACACTTGATTCAAGCATTCATAGTTTTCATACTATTTCTCTGTACGTTTAGCATTCATTTGCTCAGTGGTTGATGCGCTTGCTGCTTCCTGAGCAGCTCTTCTTTTCTCCAGACTAGCAGCCCGCTTCTTCTCTTCTTTCATCTGCATCTTTTCACATTAAAACTGATTAAGTCAGTGTTTGTGTTGCAATTACTTAGTACGTTTTCCTTAATTTTTCACTTAAGCTGGCACTTAAGACTTCAATCTGCCTCAAGAACGATTTAAGATATAAAGAGGTAGGGGAGGTGATGGCGAAGGTGGTAGGGATGAGAATGGCGCCAGTACGCATGCACCGCACGGCCGCCCTGCTGGCCGCTGCTAAGAGTTGATTGTACAATAAAATAAAATAAAAATAAAAAGAGGAATAGCCTTGGAGGTCATTCATCACACCAAAAGTGGATAGTAGATGTAACGTAGTAGATGTGTATCATATTTCAGGTCAATAGTTACAGGTGATTTAAAATCTTGGGCAGACAAACGAACAGCCACAATAGCGTATTATATATAAAGATCATTATTAAGGGCAAAATGGAGACCCTGTGGCAATGAATGTGCAGTTCTTTGACAATTTATCATTACGGCTGCATTCTTAAGGGAATCATTATTCCACTGTTTAAAGGACACAGGTAAATGTAGATCAATGAGGGGGTCTGAGGGCAGATGAGGACACTGCAGAGCAGTGTACTCCCACTTATCTGCACATGGGCAGAGCTTCAGACCTCGACGCTTCAAGCTATGTCCCTTTGGAGATGCTGTTGGCAGATGCTGGGAATTTCACTAAATCAGATTGGGGAGCAATGTCGTCCTTTTCTCATTTGAGAGCTTCATGCTTCGTGTGGAGAG
Source organism: Polypterus bichir lapradei (assembly GCA_026402145.1). NCBI lineage: Eukaryota > Metazoa > Chordata > Cladistia > Polypteriformes > Polypteridae > Polypterus > Polypterus bichir. The sequence continues at coordinate 57,372,035 of JANRMT010062856.1, read as the reverse complement.
TGTGGGATGGGTTTCCCCCATATATAGCCAGCCCAATTCATTGTTTAGGTGACAGTAACATCTTACAGCTTTTTCTCTTATAACGTTTTCTGTCAAACCAATCTCACTCTAGTATAACTAGGTAGGATGGACTGTAGATTACAGTCAATGTTAAACTATGGGTTTCCCAAATGTATGTAATTACACAGGAGGAGGATCTATACCAGTCGATTTCTCTGTGAATACAGGTAAGACTAGTCTTCCTATCTGTCCATTGTCACATAATATATGTAATATATTTCAGTGAGCAACAATAGAAATGTTGCTGCTGGAATCAATCAGGACTATCACTTTAAAGCCATTAAAAAATAATGCACTTGTATAAGGGAGTGTAGCAACAGTCACTCTACAATACCTTCCAGTTTGTGCACATCCACAGTCCGTAGGCTCATGAAGATGAGGACACTGCGGAGCAATGTACTCTCACTTATCTGCACTTGAAACAGCATGTAGGTGGAGGCAATCTTTACTTCAGTCATGCTCTCATTTCTTTTTATCTGCTTTTTTCTGGTTGATCGTCCTGTCCAGGTCAGTCTCCAGGCATTTTTGTCCTTTTGACTAGCATAGTCATCCTATGTCATTCTAGGATTTCTATCAAGCTACCCGTGGTTTTCTAGGACTGGTGCCGTACCTGTCAGAAGAGATTTTCTGGCAATGTATTTATTAAGTCATCACAAGCAACTGTTTCCAATCCTTTCTGTATATTGTTTTCACCTGATTTTAGCCAGCATGCAGTCTTTCCCCAGAGGTCTAATACTTGAGAGTGTAATGCCTCTCCAGGTCCAGATGCCACTCTTGACAATGACAGCGCTGGTTGGTGACTTGCACCCTCAAGGTGTGGAGTTGTTGAGGAAGAGCAGAAACCACAGTGATGAGGTCAACTGGTTCCACTCTTTTCCAATATTTATCCCGTCGACCATGGCACTGTAAGAAAATGAGAAAACCCCAATAAAATTTTGGGGCACCTGGTGGTGGTACCCATATATTGTACAAGGTGGTTTTGTAATAAAGAAACACTTTTTTAGTGTTGCATCAGCTTTTGTGTTGTTAGTAATGCCTTCTCAGATGCAAGACCACTGACTACTGGCTTCTTGTAGGTTCCAGCTCTTATGGAGTCTTGAGAAGGAAGAGGCAGAGTTATGGACAAAAGCAGAAGATACATTATAGCTCTTCTATTTTAAAGATAAGAAAGGGAAAAGCATGAGAATGTCAGTGTCATCTCCCATCTCAGAGTGGAATTACCTTTACCATATGAGTCATGAAACTGTTCCCTAATCACACTTGTGTGATAATACTTTGTACAGAATACATCAATAGGCCATTTATAAATGATAAAAAGAGACTTCTTATCAGAAGGATGAAACACATTACTTTCTAGACCCAATGATCACTGTTGAAATGCTGTCCCTGATGTTTTCTTAGCACCCTTATTTTTATAAGCATAAAGTAATCAAAAAAGTATATACAGTACTGCAACTGTACTGTATATATGTACATACAGATAATTTATACATTATTCTTCAGATTTTAAACACCTGTAACCCGGATGGCCAGAAAACACAGCTGTTAATAGAGATATTTTAAACAAGCAAGTGTTACTTTTAATCAAGGGAAAATATCCAGAGTAAAAATGCATAAGGTAACAAGTTAACAAATTAACTTACCTACATGCTATGACTTTTGTTGTAGAAAATTTGAAGCTTTGGTTTCAACATCACAATTTTCTTTGATTTAGTCATTTTTGAATGAAAACAGAGGATAGGTCTCATTAATATGCATAGCAGCCCAGGAGGCATTTATAATTCTTAACATCCAGATACCTTTTAACTATATTTCCGAGCTAGGCTGAGAGTTTAATTAGACAATTTGGTGTCTAAATCTTGGACACAGAACAATAAATGCCTTCAGACCATGCAGCGATTTATCACACACTCAGTAAATCAATTGCAATGGCTCATTACTATGATCACAGTCAGGAAGCAGCTTCATTAGTTAATAATTACAAAATCTTAGGATGCGTTTATTGCCAAATTTATGTGCAGTGGTGGAATATCATTAGATCAGACAGAAGTATTTCAAACTAAAGAATTCTTGTACAGTAGATTTGAATGTATTATTGAATCCTGCTGGTATCTTCACATGATCACCCTGTCAATGATTTTCATTTACCCATGACTCTTCATGTTCTTTTGCAGTATTCTGTAAAGTACTAAAGAGAATGTCTTAGGAGACAGAATCGCTAATGAGAGATTGATATCTATGCATAATGGCTATGTGAGAAACAGAATAAATGTGATAATTTTAGCTGTCTAACAGAATACTTGTGTTTCCAGTTCCAACTAATTTGCCACTGATAGAATTTAAAATCTGTCTTCAATTATGAATTCAGGTAAGATGTTTCTGTTTTACCCAGCAATCAAACAACGCAATTTGCCTGTTATTGTTTTGTGTAATAGGCTGAATTCAGAGATGAGATGTAAACCTGAGAGGAATGACCTGATAAAGCATTTTACATTTTTTAAATAAGAAAATGATTCATTATTAGTTTCTCTATTGTTGATGAGTTTTTATTATTTAAATAGTGACCCAAACTAACCCCACACTGAAACAGTGAAGCAAATCTCCTTTTCTGGTCCCTGAATATTTATGTGAAAAATCTTTCTTTTAGTAATAAACACAGTCATTTTTAAGCTTTTAGCTATTCAATACTCCAAATTAATTTTAATAGATATATCTTTTTTGAACATTGACAACTAATCTGACTGAATGTGGTGGCATACTAATTCAAGATATTTAATAATTTAAACTGGCAAGAAGAATTAGGCAGTATAAGAATTAAATATAATTTTTTGTCTAAATAATATTACATTTTGCAGTATTCTACAGTACATGTTTGTGCTAAGGCCATTTTAATGATTCTTTCTTTATAGCCATCATTTGGAAGGAAGTACTGTATTTTGCAAGGGTTTTTTTTTTTAAACATAACATTTGCCTTCTCAGTTGCCAGTTGTAGGAAAAAATTAATAAAAAAAATAAATATAGAGAAGACAGGTTAAACAGGAATTCTAAAATACTGTATTTACAGAATTTCAAAACAGATTCTTTCCTAACTACTTCTTTTTATCGAAAACCCTAAGCCTAACCCTAACCCTAATACATAGGAAAAACCCTGATATTCCTTATTAAAAAGACATATGGAACTAGAAAGACTGGAATTACTGGTGTGATTTGTATGGGCTTTTAAAGTTCCTATCCTCCCTAATTTACACATGTCACCTACGTCAGCCCCAATAACTTTACCTGTATGTTTGGTGATCTACTGGAGTCTTTTAAAGTTTTGATTCTAACAAATTTTGATTTCTCAGACCACCAAACCATGCAAAGAAGCTGAAAGTGATGACAGACTGGATCACACTGTGATAAAAGTAAAACATGAGGCCCTTGCTCACTTTAAATAGAGTTTACAGAGGGGAAATAATGGTAATTAAATTTAAATTGTATGTCTTTTGCATTTATATTAAAAATAAGATTATTATCTATGACAGCTCATAAGTATTTATTTTCAGCCATCTACATTTCTCTCCCAGAAAAATGAATGGTGAACATGAAGATTTCTGCCTCTTAAAGTAATGTATTATTTCTTTGGACTTTTTGACATTCAGAGTAATATACTGTAGTTCTTATTGCATATTGTTCAAATTATTCTGCAGTTTATTTAAAAATTGGTTCATTTCAAATATTAAAACCACACAATATTAACATGACAAAACAAACTGGAGACTTTTGAGATTTTAAAAACATTAAAAAGAAAGACCATATTCAAAATCCACAAGAATAGATTGATGAAATTCTTCTAAACTACTTTAAATATTCTGAGAAAAACAGAGCGAAATGTGCACCATGAAAACATCCAATGACAAAACACATAACAACACCTAACACATCGGGCAGAGCGGTGGCTCTGTGGCTAAGGAAGTGCACTGCTATCCAGAAAGTTACTGGTTCAAATCCTGTTACTGCCAGAATGGATCTGACTCCTTTAGACACTTGGGCAAGACCCTTAACGAGAAAACTGACTCTGTACTCTGACCTCCAAAGGTCATGCAAAAAGACAATTTCTCCTCAGGGTTTAATAAAGAATATCAAATCAAACACCCAATATACCACATTACCATATCCTGTGACATCTAAACAGGGAAGCCTTGATGTTTCTCGGAACAACAGGAGAATGCACAAACAAAACAAATGATTAAAAAAATACACAAACAGTGCAAATAGTGAAATAACATGACAGTAATATGCATTCTAATAAAGAAGCTGATATTAATAACATACATTTCTATACTCAGGGTAATTTATACAGGCCAATTTATTTATTAAATAATGTAAAAGAGGAAACCCAGTCAGAGCAAAAGGAGGAAAACTGAAGACTCCACACAGTGAATGGCCAGACTTGTAATTGAAACTTAGTACACTTGTAGAAAGGAGGCAGTATAGCTACCCACTGTGCTATACTCTCTTATTCAATAGTACATACAAAAATCTGTAATATTGCCCTTCTGTGTTTTCATCTTGGATTTTTTAGCAAAACAAGTATGTCTCAGATTGTGTCTTGTCTACATGTGCTGCTGCATTTCATATCTCATTTTCAAAGATGACAGAGTAAAGGAAATGAAAAAAAAAGGTAGGCATAACCCACCTTCTGTTACAAGTGAATTAGCAGGAAGGACCGACCATGATAGGATAGCCTGCTACCCCCCTGTTTCTCTTCTTTATTGTTGAAAATCTTAAAAAAAGTACAGTGTAACTAACCTCAAATTTGACAGGTGGCAGTTTAAGAGTCAAGTACTTGCATGTACATAGTTCATGTAATATCAATTTATTTGGAATTTTTGGTCTATTTGAATGCTTTCGAATTTGGGAGAAATGTACCATACATCTCAAACAGCAGAAAAAGAAGCACAAACTGTCAGGGTTAAATTAAATTCTCTTCTGTACAAAACTAAATTGAATAGTTTAACATATTTCAATCCAAAAAATGGATCTTATATACATAGTAAAAATATGTTGCCATTTTTATCTTGCTGTGTAGGGGTTAGGGTTCTTGTGTGAACATGAGCAACGCCAACTGCCAACACACTGATCTGATGATTAGTTATCTACCTGACATATCTACCTGTGTGGAACAGACAAACTGCTTAGGCCACAGGTCCAATAGAGTTGTTCACATGCAGAATATTGGTGTTCACAGTACCTTTATGCAGAGTGCATTGCACAAAACCATGACTGTATTTGCTTTAAGCAATATGTTTACCAGTCTGGCTTTTCCTTTCTCTTCTAGTTGGTGACAAGTCTGACCCACTTAGCCTGAAAGCCCAAGCCCTGTAAGCTCAAAAAAAGAAACAGAAAGACAGTCTTATAAAGTTACCCAGTGCATCCAACTGTGAAGAAAAAATACAATAAGGTGACTATTTGTGTGCTCAAATTGGACCCTGAATTGAATTAAGCAGGTTTGAGAATGTTCTTTGTGTATTTAATTTAAGCTGCTGGTACTGTATATTTGCAATTTTAGAATTACTTTTCAGGTTTTGAGTGTGAGAATGACAAACAGCCAGAATAAAGTCTTGTTTAACCTACTTTCCAGAAAAAAATCCCACATGCTACATTTTACTGATTATATTTACAATATTCAGACCTCTCAGTCAGAACTGTCAGTTTTTTTTAACAATATTACAATTTTGATAAACACATTTTATTACCTACTCCATTATCTCTGATCTGCAACAAACCTTAATCTTTATGTACCACATATATTTAAAATGTTGTGTATCAATGTCAGTGACGTGGATATTGTCCCTAGTCATGCCTTGTTTGATTCCACTGTATCATTATCCTCTCCATTAGGTAAATGTATTTACAAATACAAAAACTGACCCTGACTATAAATTATTATATTTTATTTTAAAGGGATACCATATACTCCCACTCTGTTTGCAACTGAAGACATAATTTCATTATTGTTCACTGCACATCTCTTGAGAGGCCAATAGAATGTTTACTTGTGATTTACATTAAACCATCAAATCTCTTGATGGGATTTAATGAATGCTATGCTTTCTGCTCTGCAAGGTAAGCATAAATGCTGGGTAGCATTTAGAATTTGCCACATTTGTGATTTCAGTAAACCGCAGATATGCCCAAACAAATTTCACAGACATGCTAAGTATAAAACGGGGTGGGGGGATGGGGGGGTTTAGGAAATTAAATGTTCAGCACAATCCATTGCAGAGTCCCACTGACGGACATAACCACTCTTATGCACACGCTTTATTAAATTGGAATTGTCAAGTAATGGACAAGAACCCATGAAGTGGACCATTAAATGTGTCATGCAAGAATTTTAAGTTTTTTACTGTGCCAGTTTACACTTTTGTGAGACTGGACAAAACACCCATAATTACTACCATAAAAACTGAAATAGTTTGAGGTCTGAAAATTGAACGTGCAGTACAGGCCATAAGTTTGGACACACCTCCTCATTCAATGTGTTTTCTTTATTTTCATGACTGAAGGCATCAAAACTATGAATGAACACATGTGGAGTTATGTACTTAACAAAAAAAGGTGAAATAACTGAAAACATGTTTTATATTCTAGTTTCTTCAAAATAGCCACCCTTTGCTCTGATTACTGCTTTGCACACTCTTGGCATTCTCTCGATGAGCTTCAACAGGTAGTCACCTGAAATGGTTTTCACTTCACAGGTGTGCCCTATCAGGGTTATTTAGTGGAATTTCTTGCTTTATCAATGGGGTTGGGACCAGCAGTTGTGTTGTGCAGAAGTCAGGTTAGTTGGACGATCATTTATTTTTCAACAGGACAATGACCCCAAACACACCTCCAGGCTGTGTAAGGGCTATTTGACCAAGAAGGAGAGTGATGGAGTGCTGTAAATGGTCATGAAAATAAAGAAAACACATTGAATGAGGAGGTGTGTCCAAACTTTTGGCCTGTACTGTACATCTTATAACAAAGATTTAGGAGTTGTAGTGGACAGCATTCAGACAGTGCTCAGAAGCCATTAAGGAAGCTAACATAACGTTAGTTTATATAGCACAATATGTTGAGTTCAAGTCATAGGAGGTTAAGCTTAACATTAATCACTGGTGAGGCCTTATCTGGAGTACTGTGTACAGTTTTTGTTTCCAGGATGCAAAATAGACGTAGAAGCGTTAGAAATAGTTCAGAGAAGACCAACTAGGCTGATTGTAGGGCTACAGGTTAAGAGTAATCAGGAAAGATTAAAAGAGCTGATCTTATCAGTTTAAGCAACAAGAATATGCAAACACAGTTGGAAATTTGTTAAGGGTAAACTTAACATAAACATTTTTAAGTTTTTCTTAACACAGAAAACCTCAGAGACATGGAATAAGTTACCACGCAGTATGACTTTGAGGACCTTCAAAGCTACACAATGTTATTTTGGAAGAGGTAAGTGGATAGGACTTGCGAGATTTGTTGGGTTAAATACCCTGTTCTCATGTAGATTTTTCTGAAGTTCTAATGTACATGACTACATATAATTTCAGTGATATAGCAAGGTCAATTGACTAAATAGAGAACCGAAAAACCTAATAAGAATTTAATTATGGGTGAAGAAAACAAGCAAGTGAAAAATATGCCTCAATAATAGACAATCATTGGTAGATGTAATGTGTGATGATTGCTTTCTCACAGTAAGGAGACCAGGGTTTGTGGCCCTTATGCTCCATGTATCAAGTCTGCATATTTTCCCTGTGTTTAAACAGGTTTCCTCCATGTAGTCCAGGTTCTTCTCAAAGTTGACTGCTGATGCCAAATTGGCCCTAGTATTTGTGTAGTGTGTGTGTGTGTAAGCTGGCTTATAAAATGATTTCTTCAAGCAGCTAAGACTCAAGTATTCTTTGCATAAAGTATTCTTTTATTTTGAATTCGGTTGTTGCAGTTATTTTGAAATATTAGCTTCATGGACACCTGCTACTTTAAAACAGTGAAAATCAATACGAAGCTAGATGTAATGAAAATAAACTTTTCTGTGGAAAACACTAAGGTTATAAGAGTGGTTTTAATATTCACAACCAGGCAAAAAAGCAAAGCTAAAATAATAATAATGTAGACATTCATTTTTCTATTATTCTCTTGAGATTTGGAGAGCTTTATTTTCAAAACTTGATAGCAATGAGTCATTGTTATACCTGGAATTTCCAGTATTACTAATACGTGATCTAAAGCAGAAGTAAAGATGCTTATTTCTTTCTACATAAACTCTCAAAAATTTATTTTTATCAGAAAATGTGTGAAGCAATAATTGAGCAATCAGATGTTCCCAGTCCAAGTAGAGACCAGAGTGAAAGAGAAAGTCTACTGTTTGGTCAATGTCTGGACTTGCAGTACCTTTCATGCTGTTATTGCAGCAATGCTTTTATTATAAAATATGAGGAGAAGAGTTAAACTAGCCACATGTTTCTGTTAATGGAGAAGCAATCTGGCAATGGGTGCATTCAACTTTACTATTATAGAAAACGCTAACTGAAAAGTTTTATTATGATGCTACCACAGTCTGCATTCATAGTGAAAATTAAGGTTGAGTAGGCTTTTGGTCTTCTTCTCTGTGGAGGTTTTTGGCTTCCTTGAGTTCACCTTTAAAATGTTTTCCTTTGCTGAATGTTCTTGGCTTTCTGATAACCTTTTGACTTGAAATGATCTTACACAGTAAGTGAGCCTGATTGGTTGACCACATCCTGTTTCTTCTAAATAGAACTGATATGACTGGTAAATAACAAGAAATTACCTACATCTAAAACAGACAGACAGAGCAGCACAGTTGCCCAGTAGGGGTGCTGCCGCAAATCAACCATACTAGATTTTATGCCTACTCCCAATCTACTCCCTATTTTTTCAAAGTCAAAATTTCACAATGCCCCTGTGTCTGTTCGGGTTTTTCTTCAGGTTCTTCTGTTTTCCTCTCAGATTCCAAAGACATACCAGTTAGGTTGTACTAAACTGGCCCTTTTTGGAGGTTTATATGATTGTGCCCTCTCCATGGGCTTCATTTATACAATTTTGAGTGGATTCATGCATGAAAATATGGCCACTACAAAAAATATCTATTCAGTGTTTCACAAATGCAATTAATCTAATGATGATTTAAATGACCTGTTGGCTTTGGAACTTTATTGTGTGCAGACTTGCTAACAGAACAACTTGTTGGGCATTAGGACATATTCCAGAATTATGAGGGTTGCAAGATAGCAATCAAAAATACATCTTTCCTTCTATAGTTGTGCAGACTATGTGCTCTTCACAAGAATTAAATCTTTTTCGCAGTTGTGGTGCTGGGTATCAGCTGCCAAGTTTGTTTACCTCCTCTCCGCGTTCTCTTGAAGTTGGCAGCCATTTGTTTCTGAAACACTGCAACAACATCTGATCATGTCAGGTCAGGTGAGGTTGGGGAGCATGCACATTGCCGCTCCCACCTCAGAATGAAACAGCTTGGGATCCCGTTTGGCAATCCCCCAGACAGACATGAGATCCAGTCCCACCCTCTGGAAATAACCATCTATCTGCCACAGTCAGGTGTTGCATAGTCATCTCCTTGGCTGGTCCAGTGGCTTGGGTCCTCAACAATGAGGAACTGCAAGCCAGATCACCCTCTGGGAATCGCACCACATGGAGGTGCAGGTAATGTGCCTCATTTGGGACTCCGTGACAACAGTCTTTGTCTCAGGTCACTGGACAGAGTCCATGTCTCGCAACCATATAGCAAAACAGGAAGCACCAGGACTCTAAAGACTTGGCACTTCATTCTTTTGCAAAGATATGGGGAGCACAGCACATCCCTTTTCACAGACATCATGACCCAGCCATGCTCTCCCTATCTGTTTACTAACTTCATAGGAAAAGTCACCAGAAGAGACAAAAAAGTTGCTGCTGAGGTAAGTAAACCTCTTGACGCAGTCAACATTCTCTACGGAGACAGATACACTGCTGGTAGCTTTGCCCAAAGGTCATTAAAGGCCTGGATCTTGGATTTTATCCTGTACACTTGCAAGCTCAGACACTCAGACTCCTCATTCAGTCTCTCGAGAGCCCTGATAAGAGCCTCTATTGACTCTGCAAAGATCACAGCATTGTTGGCAAAGTCAAGATGAGTGAATCTTTCTTCACCAACGGATGTCCTGAACACTACCCAACACCTGTTCCAAGCAAGCATTGAACAGAGTAGGAACAAGAACACACCCATGACAAACCCCAGAATCAACTGGGAAAAACGCAATGGTTCTGCCTCCACTCTGCACAGCACCAGTGCACAGGACTGCCATGATATCTGGCAATTGTGGGGAGATTCTGCGAAGTGTCTGGATGTAACACAGGGCAGTTCGATCACGTTACGAAAATTGACAAAGGCTGCCAAGAAACTCTGCCTATATTTTTGTTTGCGCTCAATGAGAATCCTCAGTGCCAGGATACGGTTGATGGTAGATGTGTGTAAAAGCAGACTGTTCCGGTAGTTAGGTGAGCATCTGATCACGGATCCTACTGAGGATGACCCTAGCAAGGACCTTATCCAGCACAGTGAAAAGTGTTATCCCCCTGTATTTGCCACAATCCGGGCAATCAACCTTCCCTTTTCCAGATAGAGATGACAAGTGCTGTTTTCTAGTAAGTTGGGATGATGCCCATAAAATGCATAACACCAATCACTTGTCTGTGTGCCTTTAACTACCATTTTTTTCATCTATGAATTTGTCACGGCTGAAAAAATGCAATAATTCAATGGAAAATCTGAGTGAAGTTTCTGTTATTTATTATCTTTGTCTAACTACATTGTGAAACTGACTTCATGAAACTTGATGTAATGTTTGGTAATGTGTACTTTACTCTGATCATGTTGTTATCTGTGTGTGTGTGTTTGTACTGCATTAGGGTCCCCAGCAAGCAGCCTGAGAAAAGTTCTACTGACAGAACATGTCATCAGCAGTAATTAAATTAGCTGCAAAAATATTGTGCTAATAAAGTCATTATTTAAATGAATTCCATCACTATTTGCTGGGTTGGACCAAGAATGTTGGTGTTGAGATCCCCTTGATTGTTCTGAATCATTTTCTTATTATTTTAATTATTATTTTAAAGTACTGTTTGAAGTTTGTCACAACAGCATTGGTATCATCATTTTTTTTTACTGTTGCCATTGTAGCTGCAAGTTGGTATAAAAAAAAAAAAAACCCAAAAAAACAAAAACTCTATGCGCATGATATGTCACATTGCTGCCAGGAAAAAAAATGCAGTAAATTTAGCGACCATGTTTTTCAATTTCTGAGCAAACTTATTGTACATCTGCCAGTGATTCTTTCTTTCTCTTTTTTGAATTTTCATTTTTGACTGCTGTCCAACATTATTTGATCGAGACTTTTAACATTCACTTTGGCTTTGGTACATAATCTTTTTGCTTTGTCTCCTCGTTAATTTTCAACTGTCCCTTTCAGATGATGCCTGCTTTATAGGCCTGATGGCTAGAATGTTAAGTTAAAAATAATTGGCATTTTTTGGCTGAACGCACAATACCATGTTTAAACATAGACTTGAAAAAATGTAGTTTGCAGAGCATCATCTTTTTATGCCTTATAATTAGCCTGACACAAACAAAATTACTACAAATGCTTCAAGCTCTGAAGAACTTGCTTCCCTCACTTTTTCTGAAGTATACAATTGTGTGCTCCTGCCCAAAAAAAACATCTTCTAAAGTGCATAGAAAAATTAAAATACTAGCCTCTAAATAGCACATAAAAAACACCCTAAAGCCTGACAAGGGAGATTTGAAAAACAATCTAACTAAAAAGAAACTATACAAGAGCACCAAAAGATGCTCAGAACTCAACATAAAATTGTGGAAAAGCAAAGGAATATATAAAAATGTGGTAGAAGCAGAACAGAACTCTGGAATGACAGAACGTGGCTTTCCAATAAGCATCAGAGGAGATAAAATGTTACCCATATCCTCAGGAACCCGTCTGTAGTGAACAGAATGGCTTTTAAACCTGATAGCAATGTATTTTATTATTCACCCTTTAACCTTCAGTATGTTGGCTTAATCTTCCTGGAAAAAACATGCAAACAATTTTAACATTGTATCATGATCGTATAACAGCCACAGGACTATAATAAAACTCATTCAGTCATTGTCCAACCCGCTATATCCTAACACGGGATCACGGGGGTCTCCTGGAGCCAATCCCAGCCAGCACAGGGCACAAGGCAGGAACATATCCCGGGCAGGGCACCAGCCCACCGCAGGACACATACACACACACCCACCACAACTTCTGATCGCCAATGCACCTAACCTGCATGTTTTTGGACTGTGGGGGGAAACCAGAGCACCCAGAGAAAACCCAAGCAGACACGGGGAGAACATGTAAACTCCACGCAGGAGGACCCGCGAAGCGAACCAGGTCTCCTTACTGCTAGGCAGCAGTGCTAACACTGCGCCACCATATAATAAAACTAATAGTAATAATTAGAATTAATGATATTTTGGACTTAATTAAAGGCTTTATTAGTTTAAAAACTGTGTAAGTCAATAAAAAACTAAGGATGACTGATATTACTGTTTGGTATTAATATTGGTTCGATATCACCTCTTAAGATACTCATACTTGGTACCGACACTGGGTTTTTATAACTTGTGACAGATAGGGGGCGCTGTTGTCCCCTTGAACCCTCAGACCAGACGCCAGACACCAGATAAAAGTCCAAATGATGAATTTATTCATACAATACTGTGCACAAAGCACCTCCACCTCCACTATTCTCAATACTCAGTAAAATAATACAATAATCACACAAACAATAATCCTCCACACCTCCCAGCAGCTCAGTCACCCTTCCTTCCAACTTGGCCCACTGCTGGGATCTCCCACAGTCCTTTTTAAAGTCCTTGACCTGGAAGTGTTTCTGTCCCTCAGTCCATGTGACTTTATATCACTTCCAGGTAGGGTGAAAACTCCTTTTTCTTCAGCCCGGAGGTACGTCATTTCCTCTGTCACCTCGACTGGGAAGTACTTCCGGGCTATTAAGGCAAATAGAAATCCTTGAGCCTCATTGCAGTGTCCTCTGTTGGCCCCTACGGTATCCAGCATGGCTGTAAATAAAGACTCCAATGTCCATGATGCCCTGCTGGAATTCGGGGCACCTCCATGTTGCAGGGAGGGCTCCATCTGGCGGCTTGGGGGTATTGGCCGGGAGAAGCTGCCGACCATGTTCCACAAAGTATATAACAAATATTGGATATACAGGTCAGGTGGCAGAAAAGTTGTAAAATTCTAAGGTTGCTCAAAGTAAATCATTTAATGACCAGAATCTTCTTCTCATGCAAGAATGGGAAAAATTCATGACAGTTGTTTTTCACCGGGAAAACAAAAACAGGATTATTCCAAATACAAAGTTTATTTCAACTAAACCAGATGCATACGAGTCCAAATTTAGAATATATATTAATTATTTTACACACCCATTTTAATATTTATAGAAAAAGTCAAAGTTAAAAATCTTTCCTCTTGGCTTCATGTTACTGCAGTCGACACACTCTTGTCATTTGTTGGAGAACTAAACTGTGCTGTGAGTTGTACAATCAGGTTCAGGCTACAAGCAAACTTTAGAAAAGTGATGTCACAAATGATGAAGTGAATACTATAATAATAATAATAATAATTCATTATGCATTTATGCAAATAATATCTTTTAATTTATTTTACAAAAAAGCTTTCTAGACACTGATGTATTGCTGCCCTGATTTTTGAACATCACGCACTGATTTTTCATACTCTTATATACATTCTGCTTGTACCACCTTTAATTCTCTATTGGTTGCACTTCAGATATGCTGTGTCTCCAAATAAACCTTAAATGCAAACAAAGCTACATTTGCTGTTAGTACTTCTTTCACATAAAAAATTAAAGCGATCTACAACACATAAATTATGCAATGGAGAAATTTCAGGGAAAGGTGCTAATTTTATATGTTAACATGTGCAATTCAAACGTCAGAAAACTTGTCACTTCTAGACTTGAGTATTTATCTTGTATCATCGTTAAGAAATACTTAGCTTTAGTACATTGAGTTATTTCATTTGTAAAGCATTTAAAGGTCATGGTGTCTCAATTTATACAGCACCTACATAAAGAATCAACCTGCTGTAATCTCTAAGCAACTCCAATATTACCGAGGCACATGCAATAGATGACAAAAAATATAGTTTCTGACAATAGAAAGAGCTGATCAAGTAGGATAAAACTTTGTTTAAGTCACTTTTTCTGCTGAGATTCCAGTTTCGGTAAGTTGTGTGTTTCACATCAATTCTTTTCATGCAGCAAGTGTTTGAGTCATAAGAGCCTCATGTTTTATTGGCATGAAGCAGAAAAAGAAGCAATTTCAAGCAAAATCAAAAAGAAAATGAAGAATACTGTTAATATAAAAAAACATGCATGCAGTTTAAACACTTGTGAGTGTGTCATATGTTGGTAATTTATTACAACCATTAGCCTAAGGAAACATGGAAGTAAGGATTGACAAAAAACTTGAACTTGAAAAGAAGACATACCTTGACAGCATTCTCCACTGCTGGACAAGTGCTATAATCTGATTCATTTAGTGCAGCTTCATGAGTTTCAGATAAGAGAAGAAAGAGACTGATCTCTGATAAAGCTAAAATATTATTGTTTATTAAAAAGAACCATCCATCCATCCATATCCTAACTACAGGACCATGGGGGTCTGCTGGAGCCAATCCCAGCCAACACAGGGCACAAGGCAGGAAACAAACCCCGGGCAGGGCCCAAGCCCACTGCAGGGCAAGCACACACACACCCACACACCAAGCACACACTAGGGACAATTTAGAATCGCCAATGCACCTAACCTGAATGTTTTTTGGACTGTGAGAGGAAACCAGAGTACCCAGAGGAAACCCACGCAGACATGGGGAGAACATGCAAACTCCACGCAGTGAGGACCCGGGAAGCGAAGCAGCAGCCCTACCCGCTGTGCCCCTGTGACACCCTAAAAACAACCTCCCTCTAATATTTGAAAGCTTAGTTATGCCAGATATTTATTTTCACATGGCAAAAATTTTATTTAGAATGTAGATTGTTTTCTTCCTTGAAATTCCAATTAGTTCAAAGAATTTGTATATATTGTTGGCTAAATATTTAGAAACATTTACAAGAGTTGTTGCAAATTTTAATAAATATCACTCAAATATTGCAAATGTATTCTTTTGTAAACAAAAACCATACATTTAATTTACAACAGATTATTAGATAAAATTGTGTAGGTTTCATATGTTTAATGTTGAAAATGTAGCAACATTCTTTTCTTTCTCATAGAAGTATTTGTATCAGTACTTGGTTTCTGTCGGCAGTGTTCACTAAATACGTGTCATTGGTATTAATATAAAAAAGATATAAATTTTAACTTGTTTACACAGTTGTGTTGACAAATTGTGTTATTGTGTTATTATTACTGTGTTATTCATATTAATGTATTCAACAGGAACACATGCTCACTGGTGTCAAGACCACCCTGACTCACTAGCGAAACCTCAGACTAAACACCAAATCAGGTCAGAAACAGACTTGAGAAACACAGATAAATAAAATAAAATCTGAAACTGACTTGTGAAAATGTTGGTTACACCTGGTTTCAAGGTTAGCTAGAAACACTAGCTAAAGAAAGGAGCTCTGTGATGTTGGATGACAACATACCTTTGCTTGAGACCGATTGTTTCATCAAAATGCTGCTGCTATTATAGACTTCCAAAGGGGCTTGACATAAAGAGTCTGTGGTGTAATTTCCTCTGCTAGAAGACCCAGAGATTCCTCATCTATATTACTGCAGAGAGGCCCACTGGCATTCCTAAAAAACTTTTTGAGTTAATGCTGAAGGCATTTCCACAATCAGAACTGAATCTGCATTGCCAATCATGGATCTGAAGATCCATGATGAGGATCTCAGTCCTTGCTGACTTGTCATACTATAAACTAACATCTAGTGATACCCCAAATCTGTCTAAAAAAGGATCTTTTTAAACCCTGTCATTTGCTGTGCAAAGCTTTGTTATGTCTTAGACACCACTCTACCCATTAGATGGATGAGCACAAATATTGTATTTATTTATTTTGTTAATACATCACACATTGGGCAAACTTTGGCTCTGTGAATAAATGGTATGGAAGAATGTTTTGTTTTTATTTTTACATTTGGTCACTATGCATCAGTGTTTCTAGCTTTCACTTATTAATACTTTTATCATCTAATGCTTATTTCTAAAAAGTAACAGTTTTAAAATTTTTACCAGTATATAAGATGGTTGTAAATGTAATCCGTGTGTATTCTTTGTGTGCATCCACATTTTATACATTTTCTCTGCAGTAAAAGTGCAGCTATTGCCCAACTCACAGTATGCATTCCATTAATTTGCACATATTTAGCAGTGGACGACACTTTTTAATTGGAGGTGTGTTGTGTGTATGATTCTTGTGCCAGTGACTGCTTGCAAATGTCAAGAGCTTAGGTGACATCATTGTTGCCATTGGAAACTGGAGAGGCGTTTAGAGACAGTTTTAAGATTTGACATCAAACTCTAGGGTAGTTAGATTATTAAATGACAGTAATTTGTTTCTGTTGTAAGTAAGGTCACCTGGTGGTATCTCTGCAGGTGCTTTCCTTGATTAGAGAACATGTAATTTAATGCCATTGTCAAAAGAGGAATTGTTTTTATCCAATAAATGATAATTGGAATTATTTTCCCTGATTATATCATTTTTTTGTGGTTCCGTGGAAAAAACTTTTTATTATCATTTTTGGGAGTAAAGGTTGTTTCTAATGAAGAAATGTGTTCTAATAAAGATGGAAACAATAAATTATCCGAGTCTTCTGTCTATGCTTAGGTTAACTTCATTATAAGAGGGTTTTATTATGCAAATAGGCCATTTAAATCAATACTCAAATTGACTTAAATATTTTGTGCTTATTGTATGTTTTAATCACTAGAACAGCAAATGTTACTAAACTGTTTTTAAAGTGTTGTTTAATAAACCAGAACTGATAAATATGACACAGTAGACTTGTCCATCTTTTATAAGACTATCCATCTTATGAGCTTTTTTTCACACCAAAAAGGATTTCAGTTTTTGATTCTCATTTTGGTAAAAGAACCTTTGTACTTCTCTGCAAAATAAAATGAAGAAATAATTTTTCACATGAGAACTCCTAATTTCAGAGCACTTGACACATCAACACAAAGAAAAATCAAGAATCATTCTTTTTCTTCTATTTATTAAAAAAACAAAACTCTTTTATTCTTGTCTTTCCTTTATTTTTGAGAGGCAACATATCTTTCTGCTGTATACTCAAGATGTTGCTTTAGCAGATGTTCTTTAAGTCGACCAAGGATAGGAAGGGCCATTAGTTTATTAAAAGATAGAAGAACTCATATTAATGAAAGAAGAGAAGATTTATGTGCTGATATGGGTAGATGGGGCCACAAAGTAACTACAGAGGGTGCAAGACTTTGCTAGTAACAACGTAGGCAAACGCATGGTGAAAAAAGAAAACCTTCATCATGTTCACGGCCTAAAGAAGTTGCTTTAGAAAAGGTGCTTTATCTGACTCTTTCCAAAAACTAATTCAATCGAAAAACACGCTATGTGTGTATCTTTCATCAAAATTAATAATCCACATTTATGTTTGAATTCTTTACATTGTTTGATTCCTGCAGTTTTTCTATCATGTAGTGTTTTTCAAAGTTAGAAAATCAACACATGGTCTGGTAATATTTCAAGATCAAAAACAGAAGGGCACAAATTATTTGTACGAAACAAGACTCAAATCAATGCAAGATCCACTACAAATATAACCCTCTTTTTGCTACAACCTATGCCAAGACTCAGAACACTTTCAGTCTTCTTTCAGAAGTAGGATGAGCAACCATGCAGTTGATACCTACTTTGCTTCCCTTTGTTACCTATTTGTTCTAGACTACTTTGTTGTAGTCATCGTCAAGTGCTTCTTCATGCTGCGTATTCCCCAAACACTACCATCCAAAGAGAGCAGCTGTATATCTTGTTTAATGAGATGTTCATGTGATTAATTACGAATCAACACTTAACTTGTCAAAACAGAATCTTTGCAGTTTGGAAAGTTTATCTTTACTGTACATTCAAATAACATTAAGTTTAGATTTGAAGGTCCATTAAGTCGTACTGTCCAACACACTACTTAGTAAATTATTCCAAGTATCTTAGGTACTTTGCGTAATGAAAAACTTTTTAACATTTGTGTGAAATCTGCCCTCAACAAATTTCCTACTGTGTCCCTGTGTTCTTATAAAAAATGAGTTGTAAAGTAACAACTGGGATCCACTGTACTAATTTCGTTAATCATTTAAACACTTCAACCAGAAAAGGTTCAACTGTTTCAATCTTTCCTCATAACGTATTTTGGAATCAGCTTAGTCACTCTTCTCTGGACTTTCTCTAGCTCTGCTATGTGTTTTTTGCAATATAGAGACCAAAACTATACACATTACACCAAGTGAGACCTCAGTAGGGCATTATATAACTTAAGCATAATCTCTCTTGATTTATGCTATGCATCTCGTGATCAGTACTTGAAGTGGGCCAGTACTCCTTCCAGCTACATAGAATGCCAGCACCTGCTTAGCGCTCAAAGTTAGCAGGTAGAGACTACCCCTCGCCAAGTCTTTGATTATTGTGTCACGTTACTGTTACGGGGGACCTACCTAGAGTGCCTGTACCATTTATTAGCATACCACTGTACTGAGTCACTTCAAATTTGACAGAGAACCCCCTTGCTCTTCAATGGAATGCAAGTGTACCACTATATGTTGATGTTTTTAGATAGGTGCAGAATTGGCTTAGACACAGGAAGCAGAGTGTGATAGTGCGAGGAACCTCATCAGAACTGGCCGATGTTAAGAGTGGTGTTCCACAGGGGTCAGTGTTTGGGCTGCTGCTATTTTTAATATATATAAATGATTTAGATAGGAATATAAATAACAAGCTGGTTAAGTTTACAGATGATATCAAGATAGGTGGATCAGCAGATAATTTGGAATCAGTTATATCATTACAGAAGGATTTGGATAGCATACAGGCTTGGGCAAATTTGTGGCAGATGAAATTTAATGTCAATAAATGTAAAGTATTACACATAGGAAGTAAAAATGTTAGGTTTGAATACACAATGGGAGGTCGGAAAATCAAGAGTACACCTTATGAGAAAGATTTAGGAGTCATAGTGGACTCTAAGCTATCGACTTCCCGACAGTGTTCAGAAGCCATTAAGAAGGCTAACAGAATGTTAGGTTATATAACACGATGTGTGGAGTACAAGTCCAAGGAGGTTATGCTCAACCTTTGTAATGCACTGATGAGGCCTCATCTTGAGTACTGTGTGCAGTTTTGGTCTCCAGGCTACAAAAAGGACATAGCAGCATTAGAAAATTTCCAGAGAAAAGCGACTAGGCTGATTCCAGGGCTACAGGGGTTGAATTGTGAGTAAAGATTAAAAGAGCTGAGCCTTTACAGTTTAAGCAAAAGAAGAGTAAGAGGTGACATGATTGAAGTGTTTAAAATTATAAAGGGAATTAGTACAGTGGATCGAGACTGTTATTTTAAAGAGTTCATCAAGAACACAGGGACACAGTTGGAAACTTGTTAAGGGTAAATTTCGCACAAACATTAGGAAGTTTTTTTTTACACAAAGAATGATAGATACTTGGAATAAGCTACCAAGTAGTGTGATAGACAGTAAGACGTTAGGGACATTCAAAACTCGACTTGATGTTTTCTTGGAAGAAATAAGTGGATAGGACTGGCAAGCTTCGTTGGGCTGAATGGCCTGTTCTCATTTAGAGTGTTCTAACGTCCTGATGTTCTAATAAACAGCCAGCAGTAATTTGTTTCCATTTCAGGCTGTGCTTATGCTATATAACTTAATATCCTAATAACTTAATATCCTAATCCTAATTGCTTTCATATACTATCTGGATATAGATAGTGAAAGGTCCACTATGACTCCCAGGTCCTTCTCCTAATGGGTATTCTGAAGTTTTAGACCTCACATTTAGTATTCAAATCTAACATTTTTAAATCCTACATGTAATACATTTAACTTACATTAAATTTCAACTGCCACAAATCTGTCCAAGCCTGTATGCTATCAATGTCCCTCTGTAATAATTTGACTGATTCTACATTATCTGCTCTTATACCTAACTTGAAATCATCTGCAAACTTTACCAGCTTGTTGCATATATTCTTGTACAAATCACTTATGTATATTACAAAGAACAGCAGCCTCAGCATTGATCCCTGAGGGACACCACTTTTAACATCACCTAATTTTGAAAAAGTTCTCACCATAACCCTTTGCTTCCGGTGTATTTGTTTCTTGTTCTTTGTTTTGATAATTTCTCGACTTTCTTTATTTTGACTTATTCCTCTTTTACAATTTTGACTATTCTTTGCATTATTGCTACAGATGATTGGCAGCCCGCATACCAGACCATTGCCTAAATATTTCTATTATAATCTTTCCATTTTCAACATAAAACACACGGCTCCTTTAGATTTTTTTATTTTATTCATTTATTTTTAACTATTTTTTTTGCTTTCACTGGGACAGTTTTATACTTGTCAAGATGCACCTTTGATCCTAAAAGGCACATTTTGGGGTCACTGATATAGTCAGGGTTAAACTGTAACCTGCCTGCATGCCTTCTGTCTCTACCCAGGCAGATAAAAATGTTCAACACTGGCATTTTTCTTCCAGTAGATGCCAACTTCATTGGATTTCTGAGTGGCAGCTGTTAAGTATATAATAGTTAGGCAGAAACATAATCAATACACAAAGCTATGGTCGTTGACAGGAAATCTTTACAACAAATATTTAACAAAAATTTAAGGACCAAGAAAGAAAGGATTGGTTAAAAACATGAATTCACAAAAGGATAACAACCTCAAAACTGCTCTGAGGTGACATGCACAGCAGTGTTATTTTCTTTGTTGTTCTTTCATGTTTTGTGTGCTTTTTTCACTCTTTATTTATAATACTGAAAATTATATTGTATAACTTTGGCAGTTTATGGCAATTAAGAATTTGTTGATGGCATGTCTTACTTGCCAAAGAAGAATATTGACCTAGCAGTGCAAGCAACCTTTATGGTATTACACCTGAGCTATACAGAGTCAGGAGAACTAACTTAAAGTGAATCTTTGCCGAATTAATTAAAGTCTGACTCTTTGGGGGCAACAACTACAGAAAAATGGAAGTAAAGGAGACTTACACATCAATTGTGAAGAAAATCTCAATCGCTATTACCAACCATAATCCTAAGCAACATTAGATCATTGCTCAACAAAACAGAGGAGCTTTGAAACATGTTGAGACACTGTTTGAAATATTATGAGTCTTATATTATTTTATTTACTTGGCTGCAAGATTATGCATTCCCTTACTGAATGGAAGTTTTTCTCATGTGAACTTTGCCAGAAATGCACTCTCTTGGAATAGTTTAGGAGGTAGGATGTGCATATATGTTAATGAAAGATCGTGCACACGGTACAGGATCAGAGAATTCCTTTGCAGTCTTGATATAAAGTTAGTATGTTTAAGCTGGCAGCCATTGTATTTACTGTGAGAAGCTGGAAACATTTAGATTTGTGTGGTGTATGTTTCTCCAGTCTCTGGTGGTAGATTGAATACAAGAGCAGCTATAATGGACAACAAAATATCTGTCTTTATTTTGGGAGATTTCAACCACTGTAAGTTAAAGACAGCATTGCCTGGGTTTGAACAATGTATCAATAGCGTCATCGATTGCATTCTGGAAAAGTGCTATTGCAATATCAAAAAAGGCACTTCTATCTAAATTATGGTCATAATATCCACCTTCTTAACCCTATGTCAAGAAGAGTTCTTAAAATTAGAAAGCCCATTGTTAAAAGGTAATATATTTACAGAAGATACTATGGAAACATTAGAAAGGTGTTTGTTGTGTACTGACTGAAATGGTCTAATTAACAACATAAATGTGAATCAAGTAAGAGAGGATGCCAATGAATGATTTTTATTTTAGGTGTTGATACTGAAGTACCAACAAAAAAAAAATAAAAGTATTCCCAAATAAAAGCCCTTATATCACAAAGGACAGAAAGATTACGGTTACATTCAGAAAATGAGGCAGGCTTTTTAAAAAGAAGCAGTTTATGCAGCTGAAAATTGTATAAAGAAAATTTAACCAGCTTCTGATTTAGGAAATGTTAAAAAGTAAAACTGAGGAAAACCTACAGAACAAGCCCACGAATTTATGAAATAAGTTAAAAATACTTCATCAATATGAATCCTGTCAACAGTTGAATGAATTAGGTAAAGACAAGGAATTTATTGAATTTTATAAACATTTTGATGCTTGCAATTTTTTTTTTTAGAATGCGAAGCAGTATTGAATAGTCCTATTACT
This sequence comes from Polypterus bichir lapradei, assembly GCA_026402145.1. NCBI lineage: Eukaryota > Metazoa > Chordata > Cladistia > Polypteriformes > Polypteridae > Polypterus > Polypterus bichir. The sequence goes on along the minus strand of JANRMT010062856.1, from coordinate 57,349,413 downwards.
GATGGATGCAACTATTAAGAGATCGGTTTGGGTGGTTTTAAGAATATAAATGTTAACAAGGCAACGGGTCCAAATGTTATTTCAGACTTTTATTGAAGACTTATGCAGAGGAACTAAGAACTGTCTGGTGTTAGATATTTCAACAGTCTATTGATTCACATATTTTTCCAGCATTATGGAAGACCCTAGTTACAGTAACAATCAATATGAAAGAAGCTTCATCCCTAAGAAAAACAATGATTTATACTGTAGAACTGCAGCCTTAATAACTATTGTCATGAAATTTGTGGAAAATATTATAATTAATCAGCTGTTGTATGAATTGCAAGCAGACTTTGAACCATACCAGATTGCTTAAAGAGTCATTTTGTATATGATGCAGGTCATAGTGGTTTTCATCTGACTGTAAAACATCTTAAAAGGCACAATGTTTTTACTGAATGTCTACTACTTGACTTACTTGCTAAACTTCATTGGAATAGAAATCATTTCCGGTATCTTAAAGTGGTAATAGGCAGTGAGGGGGAGAACGATAGTAACTGGGAGGGACCTTCTGAAGAAGTAGCTACTTGTTAAACAAGTGTAAGTGGATGGTAATTATAGGTGATTGTTACTAATAATTTAGTGCTGCCTCCTGGCTTTTTGTGCAAGAACTAAAAACTGATGATCAATTTTTTTGGGAAGGGTTAACTAGATAAGGCAAAGTGCTCTAATTTTCGGAAAAGGGTGACCTCCATCTTCATTCAAGATTTTCAGCATTTAGATTTCAAGTCCTGCACAAACATTTTTTTGTTACTTGGTCCTTGAATTGGAGGAATTTGACATTAGATTTCTTTTACCATGTAGGAAGTTTAGGTTTTGACAAAGCAATTTTTGGTCAGGATTAGGGTCATAATAGGCAAAATAGACCTCTCTGTGTTGCCTAAATTTTAGAGTGGAGGTTTTTTTTATTAAAGTGCCATTTTATGGTTAGGAGACACTAATACTTCTGGTTGGTTACATGTTGAACCATTAGTTTTTAATTCTATTTTTTCATGTCATCTTTTTCATCATTAATAGTTTTATTTAACTTCTAATTAAAGAATGAATACTGAAAATATCACAGATTTATGATGATAAGAGAACATGCTTTTTTATTCTTCTTACAACCTCAATTCTGGACGTTAAGTCAGTCAGGAAAATTTCATTTTTTTTATCCTTCATGGCTAAAGATTACCATAGACTTAATCAATACTGCTGGTACTGATCTGCATGTTTCCCTCACATTAGATCTTTCATTTCTCACAAAGAATACCATTATTATGTTTAATAAGGGCACACTTGTAGTTTTTACTTCTCTATCAAAGAGGAAACTTTATCATTATTGTGTAAAAGTTATCATTTCTATTTTTAATGTGTTTTCTAGATATACAGTACCATAGAGAAGGGATCTGGGGGTTGAAGGTGCTATATAAGCCCTCAAGTAATAAAATAAGAGCAGATCTACGATTGAAAATTTTACACAGCATCACAGCTACAAATTTCTTTTTAACAGTATTTAGGCTGACATATGATGATAAATGTATTTTTGTGGACAAAATGGAATTTTTATTTTGCCTTTTATTTTTGTATTGTATAAGATTAGAAATATTTTTCCATTTTGGGAGGATTTATATACAAAATTAATGGATGATGTTAACAATGTTAAGTTCATTAAAGGTATTAAATACAATAAGAAAATGAGACATAAGAGTCGGTTATTAAATTTTCTACTTGGTGAGCCAAATTTAGTTATTTTGAAAAGTCTTAATAAAATCAATGTGGAAAAGAGCCTACTGATAATCTTTTGATTTTTAAGTTGAATGTTCACATGAGAATAAGGATAGAATTTCCTTATAATAAACTGATGAATATAAATGGATGAGTTTTTTAAAATGTGTGGGGATTAAAAGGGATGCTGCTCTCAACTGATGAAGGAGAGTTGAACATTAACATGTGTGGGAAGCAGCCTGGACACAGACATGCAGACATCATTTTAAGCACCACAAAACATTTATTTACACGACTATTTACAAAGTGCACACACAACCCACTTTACCCCAAATTCCAGGCCTCTTTGCACAATGCCTCTCTTCACCACCTCCATTCCTCTCCACCGAGCAGGTCTCACTTTTGCTTTATCTTTTATATATATTTCTCTTTTGGTTCGTCCTGCTTCCTCTTCAAAACCAGTCCCCTCCACACGGCATTTCTCGATTCCTATTAACAACAACAACAACGTTTACTTATATAGCACATTCACATACAAAAAGTAGCTCAAAGTGCTTTACATAATGAAAAAAAATAAAAATAAAAGCCAAAATAAGAAATTCAAATAAGACAACATTTGTTAACATAGAAAAGGAGTAAGGTCTGATGGCCAGGGTGGACAGAAGAAACAAAAAAAAAATCTGCAGGGGTTCCAGGCCACGGGACCGCCCAGTCCCCTCTGGGCATTCTACCTAACATAAATGAAATAGTCCTCTTTGTAGTTAGGGTTCTCGTGGAGTCACTTGATGTTGATGGTCATTCAGACTTCTGGCTTTTAATCCATCCATCATTGTTGCAACATCACGGTGCTTTCAGTGCGCCACCACCAAAAGGACACCGGAAAAGGAAACAGAAGAGAGAGTAGGGGTTAGTACCTAGTTTTGCCCAGAGGGGATGGGTGGTCTCTTGGTCTGGAATCCCTACAGATTTTATTTTTTTTCTCCAGCCTCTGGAGTTTTTTTTTTTTTTTTTTTCTGTCCACCCTGGCCATCGGACCTTACTTATTCTATGTTAATTAATGTTGACTTATTTTTATTTTTTATTGTGTCTTCTATTTTTCTATTCTTCATTTTGTAAAGCACTTTGAGCTACATTTTTTTGTATGAAAATGTGCTATATAAATAAATGTTGTTGTTGTTTTGTAGTACAGTTTTAAGAGCCACCATGAATAGTTATTATAATGAGCTGGATATACAGAGTATCAGGATTTTAATTAGAGTGAAGTTATGAGAAGGCCTTGTTAAAGTAATGAGTTTTCAGTAGTTTTTTAAAGTGCTCCATTGTATTAGCCTGGCGAATTCCTATTGGCAGGCTGTTCCAGATTTTAGGTGCATAACAGCACAAGGCCACCTCACCACTTCTTTTAAGTTTTGTTCTTGGAGTTCTAAACAGACACTCATTTGAGGATCTGAGGTTACGATTTGGAATATAAGGTGTCAGACATTCCGATATATAAGATGGGGCGAGATTATTTAAGGCTTTATAAACCATAAGCAGAATTTTAAAGTCAATCCTGAATGTCACAGGTAACCAGTGTAGTGACATCAAAACTGGAGAGATGTGCTCAGATTTTCTTTTTCTGCTTAGGATTCTAGCAGCTGCATTCTGCACTAGCTGCAAACGATTTATGTCTTTTTTGGGTAGTCCTGAGAGGAGTGCGTTACAGTAATCTAGTCGACTGAAAACAAACGTGTGAACTAATTTCTCAGCATCTTTCAATGATATAAGAGGTCTAACTTTTGCTATGTTTCTTAAGTGAAAAAATGCTGTCCTAGTGATCTGATTAATATGCGATTTAAAATTTAGATTACAGTCAACAGTTACCCCTAAGCTTTTTACCTCCGTCTTGACTTTTAATCCTAATGTATCCAGTTTATTTCTAATAGCCTCATTGTATCCATTATTGCCAATCTCTAAGATTTCTCTTCTATTACTCCTCTTCCAAACCATTCCCCACGCTGCCTGCAGCCTCCCATACATCCCCAGACCGCTTTTCTCGATTCCTATTCCTCCTTCGGACTACTGCGTTCCCCGCTCCTCTGTCATGACTCCATTGGTGTTACGTCACTGCTCTATATCTAGCCTGACTGCGTGACCTTTCACTTCGGCCATGTGTACGCCTGGGAGTCTTTTCCGTATCCTGCTACAGGAAGGTACTCTCTCGACCATTAGCATTGATTTCGCTCCTTGCTATTTTCATTATACTGTGACAGTTGTTTCCTAAGCCTTTGTTATAAAATGAACGACAGTATCTTCTCTGTTGACGGGTTTTTGTACAACATCATCTCTATTCCGGGATTCGGCAACTGCCTGTTCCTATCAGTGGGTTATTTCTTGACACAAATCGTCTCCAGCAAAACACCTATTCACAACTGCGTCTTTCAAGAAGTATTTCTTTCTTCTTGATTTTTGAATTCCTTTCTCACTGTTTTCTATTCCTATTTTTACACCGCCGTATGCTACGGCGGGCGTTGGCTAGTATATTTTATTACATACATTAATTGGAAACATTTTTTTTATAAAACGTGTTTTGACCTGTGTTTATTTTGCATGTTGGATTGTGCATTGTATTTTTATTAGTAGCTAAATTACCTAGAATTAATTTCAAAATATTTAATATTATCAAAACGTTTGCCCTATGTGTGCCCTCACGATTCTTTCTACACCTTTCTTTATTATTCTTATGTTTTTTAACCTGTTTTGACCAGCACTTCCTCTCTCTATTGCATTCCAGTAAAGCCTGCTTCTCAGACTCTGTCATTTTAAGGTTGCTTTGCTTGCCTAGTGCTTCCTGTTTTGATTGCATTTGACTGAACAAACAAAGCAAAACTGACCAATCAGACAAAAGCCAAACTGGTCAAACAGATTGCTTAAAATTACCTGTACAAACACACACACACACTCATTAGTAGAAAAAAATTTATTAAAAAATATTATTTATATACTACTATGGAGCTCTGCCCCCTGCTTGCTTTGCTCGCCCACCCCCGGGTTTGGTTTACTAGATGTGCAATTTAAAGAGGTTGTTGTTTTCATGGGAATTGTTACATATGCATTATTTTCACTTTTACTTTATAACTTTAGTAAAAACAATATTTGGAATTAACTTTTCTTCAAGCTTGTATTGAATTTTGATTTCGTGTTTGGACTTACATCGTGACAACGCAACATATAACTGCCTGTGAGTGTACTATATATTGTTTCTTTCTCTCTAATAAATAAAATGACTTTTTCAAATGCTTGTCCATGCTCTTTCTTTTTCACTTTGTTGTTGACGTGTCATCTAGAACGTATAAAATTATTGTCCTAACAAAATTTATAACATCTGAGAGGACAGGAAGTGTGTCTGCCAAAAGCATTCACACGACTGAGGTTAGATAACCGCTGTCTTGTTTGAAAAGAGTTGTAAGTAGGGTGTGACTTAATGTTAAAAGTCTCCGTCTCATGGGACTTCATACCGCGCCATCGTTTTTGGAATCTTTTAAATTCTTGCTGGAAACACGAATTAGACGATATACAAGTCTCCAACTTAAAGTTTAAATCTGAACAATATATTCGATCTCTTTTCGCTGTTCCATTATTTCACTGAGTAATAATTTCCGTTTGTTTGCACTCATGTGATCGTTACTATCCTTTTTTTGAAACTTTCAAATTTTCGTACTTCCGTTATTTCTAACCTGGTTCTGCATTTGTACCCCGGCAACATTTTTCAATTCTTTACAACGTTCAACTTTGTCATCTACTCTTTGTCCTTTATTTCTGGCTCTGGGCATGGTTAAATCTCTTTCTTGTGGGAAGTATAAGTGTCTCTCCGAGAAAATCATGTTATAATAGAGAGATAATTCCACTCAACTACTGTAATAGAGTGCAGCCTATAATTCCAATTTAAGTCAAAACAGCTAGACTTATTTTGGTCATTACTTACAGCTCGTGGCCATAGATGAGGCCAGAGATGTAGATAGAAAGGTAAACTGAGAAAGCTTTTTCATTCGACTCAGCTCCTGCTTCACCATCATGAACCAATACAGCACCTGCAGGAAAGCTGCCACTGCTCCAATCCACTTTCTGATCTTGTGTTAAGTCAGATTTGTTCAGTGTGGATGTCAGGTTTCATCAAAGCTATGTCTTTATTTTCATGTACAGGATATCAAGGTGCAGCCAAGAATGTGAGGGTCTCCTTCCTTCAGCACATGAGTGATTTGCTTTTGAGTGTGAAGCAGCTGGGATGAGAATCAGCAACTCCAAGTCTGAGACCATAGTTGTCTCTTGAAAAGCATTGGATTACTCTCTTCAGGTATGGCGAGAACAACTGCCCTTAATGGAGGAGTTAAAGTATTTTAGGATCTTGTTTAGAGGGATTGAAAAATGGAACATAAAACAAAATGTTTTCTTTCTAATGACCCACTTCTCCCATTTCAATGTCTATCAAATCTAAGTAAGAAAATTCATAAGTGTACATAAAGTACACTTGATAGAAAAGCCAGAAAGTCAGGGGTTTAAATTACATAACATCTCTTATGAGAGAAGTAAATACATTTTATAAACAAGGAACTGATTTTCCAAATATTACCAGTGGCTTAATGTATCTTATTTCACGCTGTTTTTAACAAATTGGCAATGAGAGACCTCTGCATTATGACACAGTGACAGATTTTGTAAATTATAGTAATCCTCAACCGGCATTTGCAAAAATATAAAGATGTATTATTCTATAGCTGATTAAAATATAAACTAAGACAATTGAAAATAACAAATTCAATTGTAAATGCAAACAAAACAATGCTATACTGTGAAAATTGAGCTTGAAAAAAAGCAGTAAGTGAATTGTACTAATCTTTTCTATCATGCATAAGAAGACTTTCAACTCTCTAAAGCGAAGTGATGTATAAAAATCTCTTCACAGTTCAGTATAAGAATTGATTTTAAAAAGATTCACACAATATGAGAGAGACAGAGATCCATGCTTGACTTTAAAAGATGAGAATAATATGTTTTCTGATGAGCTCCTGGAGTTGGAATTTAAGAATAGAAAAAGAAACTCAAAGCATATGTCTTTCAATACAAACAGAATACCATTATCTCCAGCTTTTATAGCATACTGGAAAATATTGATTTGCTAAACTTTAATTCTATAGACACTCATTGCTGCTTCTTTGAGTGCCATTTAATATAAATCAATTTTACTAAACCAGGTGTGATTAAAAGTTTTATATTATGTTTTTGGAGTGCAAGTAGATTCCAATATCTGGCAACTTCCTCTTAAATTCTCTGAATTGTTTTTAATCCAATAAACCATGTATGCTAAGCATATTTAAAATTTTCAGCGACTATAATAATAATAATAAATGACTTAAATGCTCACAAAATCATTGTGCTTTTTAATGTTCTAATGCATATTTAACACATTAAAACACCATCTGTCCATTCAGTTTTCCATACTTACTCCAGCCTTACGTTCTCCATTACATATCTGTGAGATGCTGCAGCATCATAATTCACAAGGCAGGAACAATCATGAATGAGACACCACCCTATCACAAATATTCACACACAAAACACTCACACCAAGTAAGTTTAAAATTAGCAAGAAGCTGGAATACCTTTAGCAAACCCCAGTACTGGGAGAGAGACCATCCAGACTCCACGCAGACTGAGACAGAGAGATCTGGAGGTGGGAGATCATAATGTTTAAGTCACAGTTAGGTCACCTGTAACAAAAAGCACTACAGAAGTAAAGAGGGCATTCATGTACATTAACCAAGGTAGGGGACATCTGTCCAAAGTTTTTCTGTAGTATTTGTGATATTTATATTTAAAAAATATATAATAATATACTATATGTTCTTTGATCACAAAAAGTAAATAAAGTTTTGTTCATTGTAAAAAATAATTTTAGCTTTAAACAAATTAAGAAGTAATTAATTTTGAAAATAAATGTGTACATATTTAAGTGCCATAGGGAAAAAACATTTAGCATTTACTAGAGCTATACAATCAATACACATTTGAGCACACCATAACCATCTTCTCTGTAAACGTGTGTTTATAGGCAAATAACAACCAACACTATGTGCTATGTAATTCACAGTCACACTCAGATGACTAGCCCTTACAATGGTATAAACGTAAGCTGCATAGATAAACTCAAAGCAAAAATTAAAAAAGAGAAAAAATCAGCAATACACGATAAATACAGCTTTATACGTGTCGGACGTAGGCTCTATGTATTGTGTGTTCTGAAGTGCTATCAAGTCAAGCTTTAAAACTCAACAAATTATGTTGACACCTGTAGACAAAGCATACTGAGTATGTGTCGAAACCTATTTAGTTTTTTAAAAACAAACGTAGGAAATATCAGTGCAACAGAAAATGTCTTGAATCAGCTTTTGCAGGAAAATAAAATGCTAAAACAGCTGAAACATCTTACCAAAAAGCTGGAAAGCCTCATGTAGCTAGGGAAAATATGATTTTTTCCTTCTGCAAAAGAGATAGTATGTGTTATGTTGGGAAAGAAGGCCTGAAAGCAGTGAAATCTCATTTCACTTTCAGATAACACTGAAAGTGTCATATAATGTAGCTCAGCAGCTGCTAGGAAGAATGCGAGAAAACTGCTTTTATGCACTACAACAGGACGAATCAATGGATTTTGCAAAATTTTTCAATCTGCTTGCATATGATACAATATGAACATAATGGGGAAGTGCACGAAGGCTTTCTGTTTTATCCAGTGTAACGGTCAGCTGGGACCCTTGCCTAGCCGGCACTCCCGGAGACTGGAAGGACCAGGAGAGGAGCAGTATCTCTGCCGGAACATGAGAGAGCAGGCTCCCTGGTGGGTGTCGGAGCCACGGGAACAGAGCTTGGAAGTTCAACCATGTGGGGCCCCTTGGCCACCGCCAGGGAGCACCTGGACATTTGCTAAACCCAGGACTGAACCAGGAAGTTCTGCTGGAACAGGAAGCAGGCATACCCAGAGTACTTCCAGATGCCCAAGCAACACTTCAAGTGTGTTCGGTTCCTGCTCTGGTAGTACTTCCTGGTGTGGCGGAAGTGCTGCAGTCCATGGCTCCAGAATGATCCGGGTGCCCCTGTCCTCAACAGGTTTGAACTTCTAAGCTCTAGTCCTGTGGCCCCGATGTAATTCAGGGGGGGCTGTCCTCTTGCGTCCTGGGGAAGAGATTGCCTCTCTCCTGGTCCTTCCATTCTCCAGGCGTCTCGGTGGGGCAAGGTCCCCGGTGGTCTGCCACAACGCCTTTACCTACATATTGAACAGGCAGAGCCATTTTTGATGTTTTGAATATATTTATTGTGTCCAATGAAATACAATGGTCAAAATGTGTGGGAGTGAGCACTATTAGAGTGCTGGCAATGTTGTGGCCACACAGTAGGCATATTAAACATCTTAGATCTGTTGCTGTGCTTGTGACAGCTGTACACTGCAGTTAATATAGGGCAATGCAAGCTCACAAAAAAATGTCAGCAGATCTTAAACGTGTCTTGGATGAGGCAGTTAAAATGACCAACTTCATAAAGACCTGGGACTATGTAGTCATGCTCATTTTGAAATAGGTAGCATTCATGATCAGCATCTTTTGCACAACAAGGTAACATGGCTTTCTTGGAGCAAAATGCTCGCTCTGCTTTTTGAGTTGCATGATGAAACTAGAACTTTTTTTATTAGACCTAAGATTTGAAATCTCAAATCAGTTTTGTGATTATGAGTGGCTTGCTAAATTGGCTTATCTTTCAGATATTTTTACTCACAAGAAAATTGACTCAATCTTGAACTTCAAGGTAAATCAGTACAGATTTTTAAAGTCCAAAGTAAGACAGAAGCTACAGTAAAGAACATGGAAATGGCAGCCAGATGTATTAACCAGTCAAAGTTGGACAAACTTTCAAATGCATCAATTTTTTTTAAATAAAAAAACAAATGGAACTTCCCGCTTCAATTACTAAGGGGATCACAGCTAGCAAAATCCCATCTCCAGATGACCAGTACAGCTGGACTGAAAATCCTATTGTAAATCTCTATGGCTAAACCCTCATAAATATGAGCACAAATTTTGCTCCCAGGCTAGAATGGCTGCTGCCTAAGAGGTCAAGAAGATGATTCCATTCAGGGACCGATGCTACCAGCCTGTTTGTGCAACTCTTTTGATGTTTCTTACCATTCCATGACTCAGTTATTGGTATTATCTCACTGTTTAGATTTCTGTGTTAGGCAGTGTTGTGTAGTGGTTAAGGCTTTCAGTTTCTAATCCTGCCACCGACACTGTGTGAAAATGTGCGAGTTACTTCACCTGCTTGTGCTCCAATTGCAAAAGCAAAAGAAATGTATCCAATTCTGTCTCAAATGTTGTAAGTTGCCCTGGATAAAGGTGTCAGCCAAATATGTAAATGAAATGTTACTTGTTCTTTTGAAAATGCATTGTATTCTTATTAATTTACTATATGCTATGCTGTTTCATTTTCATTATTAACAACTATTATGATGCATAGATTTGTATCGATTTACTGCCATTGTTATTCTACTGGCCTATGTGTCTGCTGCACTATGTTGTTCTACCATAAATGGTGTTGTTTTTCCACCAGTGAGACTAACAACAAATTAACTTAATTGCACAGTAAGATATAATGGCAATAAACTGAAATGAATAGGACTGCATTTATATGGTGTCATTGCCATTCTTTTTCATTTTAAGATATTTATAAGCTTTTCCTAGTATTTGATTTTTTTCTCGGTTTTATCATATGCCTGAATTGTCTTTTTGCTTTGAATTATATTCTTGTGTTTTTTGGAAAGTGCCTTGTTGATAATGCACTTTGTGCAAATGAAGTTTTGCTTTTCCAACCAAGATAATGAGTGTCTTGAGATTTACATCTGAATTAAGATCAATTCTTTAGGCCTTTCTGTCATTTTACTATGCCCTCCTGGAATATTTTAATGTCCCATAAACACTGCAATGAGCACACTGTTATACAGACTCCATTTGCATAAAACTACAATACTATTATTGGAATGTGATTGGATGTGTTTTCAGTTTCAGTTTTATTTTACATTTTGCTAACCTACGGCTTTAATTTTAATTGCTTATTTATAGATGTAGATTATTTTATTACTGATATTATGTAAATGAATAAAACAGCACAATTCTCAAATATGTAGGATAGAGAAGGTTATTCAGGTGTTAATATTTAGCAGGACAGATCTCCTTAATTCTTCATTTTTTCAAACACTTCATATATTTTAGCCACACTAAATGTAATTAAAATTACTTTAGGAAGGATTGTAATATGAACTTATAAATATGATCACATTATTCCTGTTCTTAAGTAATTTTATAGGCCTCTCATTAAGCTTAAAACAGGAAACTCTACCTTGTAACTTGAATACGAACAATTATAAAATGTTTATAAATAATTAATATGCCATTTACTCATGTAAACTTAGCCATGCTTATATCCTATCTTGTACTACCTTAAGATTTCATCTGTAAACACATTATTCTCATCCATAACTGAGGAAATGACCATTATTTTAACCTTTCTTACTTTTGCTGGAGCTGCTGGTGTTATTTCTGTAACTATTCGGTTTAATGTCATGCTGTATCAAGGCTTTGATCCCTTGCTTTATTGTCTCCAACACCTAGAGACCTTAATCTTTAACTAAGCAGGCTCAGTAAATAGAAAGATTAATAGTTAGATGGATCTACAGTAATCCCTCGCTATATCGCGCTTCGACTTTCGCAGCTTCACTCTATCGCGGATTTTATATGAAAGCATAACTAAATATATAACGCGGATTTTTCGCTGCTTCGCGGGTTCTGCGGACAATGTGTCTTTTTACTTCCTGTATATGCTTCCTCAGTTGGTTTGCCCAGTTGATTTCATACAAGGGACGTTATTGGCGGATGGCTGAGAAGCTAACCAATCAGAGCACGCAGTTAAGTTCTCCTGACTGAGAAGCTAACCAATCAGAGCACGCAGTTGAGCTCCTGCGTGCTGAATGCAGTGTTAACCAGGAAGTCTCATCTCGCTCATTCAGCATCAACGTGTTTCGCTGTGTAAAGAGTTGTGCTCTTTAGTGTTTATCTTTGTGCATAGTCAAGCCCTTCATTATGGCTCCAAAACAATCTGCTACTGCTTCAGGGGCCGTGCCCAAGCGCAAGAAGAAGATGTTAACGATTGCCGAAAAGGTAAACGTTTTGGATTTGTTAAAGGCTATGATTCTTTTTATTTAAAAAGTAGGAAAGGAATATAAGATCTACGGCTGCAGTGTCCTTTTAACCAGGGTGCAAAACGAGTTGTAAGTGGATGTAATAAGGCAGTAGTCTGGATGGAATCTGCTTTGAAGACTGCCAGAAGAAGAACAATGGCAGTGCTACACAATCGCCTGAAGTGGCTCCTTTACAAGGGCTGTAACGCTCTCCTTTGTTGTGCAGTAAAATTAAACTCATTGTTATCGGACAAGTCATCGTGTCATTGTTGGTGAGTAACCATAATTAATTTTCTTCTTACAGTGCTTAGTACATGTACGTACGTTTAGTGTCACTGTACACACATTTACTGTATACTATTTTTCTTGCATTGTACGTATTTATTGCTGGTGACCTGTCTATCGTAATGGCTGTAACATATGTGATATCGGAGACACTCAATATCTTTAAAATAATATTTAGGTTTTACTGTATATAAACAGTGTGTTTATATACATAATTTCAATAAATCTTACCTAATATCTAAGAGAATACAAAGGGATTATGCTGTATAACTCTGCGGGGAATATTTATAAACAGTGCGGGAGAGTTATAAGGGCTTAAAATATATAAAAATAACCATACAAACATATGGTTTCTACTTCGCGGATTTTCACCTATCGGGGGTCTGGAACGCAACCCCCGCGATCGAGGAGGGATTACTGTAATTATTATTAGAATTATGCCTGTTTGCTTAATCAAATAACAAAAAACAACTGGCTTATTATTTTGTTTGTTAACATTCAGCAGGCCACTTTCATCTTTAGATATGTAACATTATAAACCTATGGGATATGGCATCACAAAGAAAGATCAAAAGGCATCCTTACAGCCTTAGACTGTCTCAGTTCTGAATTGTTAAAAGTTCAAGACTGGGGTTAGTAGCCAGCTGAATCACGTCTGCCAAACATTAACATTATACAAAGACCCTCATTGAGTTTTAACTTCTTCTTTACCATTACTCCGAAGCATTTTGGGAAGGCAGTATTTTTGACCTTATATATTTATTTAGATTTACTTTAATATCAGTTTTTATTCTAAAAGTCTAGTCAACATTACAAGAGTGTTAGATACAAATTAAATAGTTGTTGGAGCGATGACTGCTAATAAAGCAAATGTCAGTGTCTTTTTCTGACATCTGGCCAATACAGACATCCTTATGACTATATTGTACAGTATATCAACCATCCTATTATTAACTAATATTAGACAAAAAGCTCACACTCTGGGCAAGCAAAGGTCCTGCCTAGAATTATGCACTGTGACATGTTTTTCATGATTACACTGATTTGTTTAATAGACAGAATGTCTAAACTGCCACCTCAACTTGTTATTAGGGTTGTGGCTTCATACTGCAACCTGATTCCTATCCTTTTACCTTGAGATCAAACATTCTTTTTTTATTTAGTTCACTGCCTCATTTTAAAATATGCCAGCAAAAAAACAGTGATGTGGTAAGCCAGAGTATTCTGTTGCCAAGAGACAATCTGATTCTGAATTGTTCACCAAGAGTTCTAAGTGCCAAAGAATATGATTTGTGTGCGTTCCAATTCAGGTAACAATATCTCAAGTTTTATGTTAGAAACAAATGTTATAAAAGTATGAACAATGAACTGGGCTGTTCTGACCTCTGCAAATGGCAGGGCAGTTGCCATATCAGCTTGTGATGCCACTAAATCAGGTGAATATGATATCATCTGGTTTTCAATTGTTCCTGAAATCTAAACAAAGTTATAATTTCAGGGCATTTGTTCATCTTCAATCAGTCAGTTTTAAAGTTTGATCCATCCAAGTAATCTATATGCTCTCCACTGTACACTTGTAAAGGTTAGTGAGGGTTCAAGTGGACAGATTGACATTCCTTTACTTTCTCAAATCAGTAGTTTTGCTTTACTTACAATACGGAAAGAATTTTTGTTATTTCATCCTTCAGTAAGAAGTTTAATCTCCTTGTTGTAGGCTGTGTTATCACTAGTGATTATCACACCTATGAACACCACCCTGGAGTGCTCAGGTGGTAAAAGTGAGACTGTTACATGTGCATTTCTCAAGTCTAACAGTCTGGAGTCTACATTTATACATAGTGGTGTTCAGTCCTGAGCCCTGAGATCAATACTAGCTGCTGTGGAATAAGGGTGTAGAAGAGCAAGCTAAAGTAATAAACAGCATTCTTTTGTTAAGGCAGGTCAGTGCTATGTGTTTAGCTGCAAAGATCCTCTGTCAGTGTTTTGAGATATAGGGAAATGAAAATGAGTAAAGAGAGTCTAATATGCTAGACATGATATGTAGGATATCGCGCATTAGTCGAGGTACGGCTGCAATTCTTGAGAGACGATCTACCAAAAATTATTGCAGGGACGCGAGTTCGAATCCTGCTCAAGGCACATTGCCGTATTGGAAAAAAAAAAAGCTTTCTCTTCAACAAACGGTGCTTTGAATCCTACACTGCCGTTGTAGTTTGTTTATTTTTCTTTTTTGATTAAACGAAAACTGTTTAGTGAATGATTTGTCAAGGAACACACAGACAACAAGCAAAGTTAAAAATCACACTTAAACAAACTGCCTGCCCATTCTATTGAATCATAATTATAACAAATAATAATGCATTTCACTTCCTTATATAGTGCCTTTACTATGGTCTGAGACGATACAATAAAAATGAAAGCACAATAAGAATGAATAAATAATAGTGCACAGCTTTGTGTTTGTATGTATTTATAATATTTGGGAAGTAATATATTCTAGTTGATGCTGACAATTAATTTGAAGTAGGTAAAAATAAATATTTGGAAATATTGCAAAGGGAAATGTTTATATACTTAGCGCAAAATAACTATATGAGTTCTAGTAAACAGCATACACACCACTTATATATATAGCATTGCCTGAGTATTAAAGGTGTAGGTCTACTTTATAAGCATAATTTATAACATTAATGTTAATATAGAGTATTATTATTATTATTCTATATTGGCCTTGATATGAACGATTTGTGAAATTATTGTTAAGTATTAAAAAAAGCATACCAGTCTCTTGTTTTTACAGGTACATATATACACAGTATATGTATAATTTTTACTGCAGTAATTCATGAACAATTATTGGTCTTTATGTACGAGAAAGACTTTCCAAGGGTCTTTTGTAGGAAATATGTACACATAGTTGATTTATCATTTTCAGATAAAAATGAACTCGCCCAAACATTTCAGTTTAAAGTTTTTAAATTAGCAAAGATAAAGTCAAGAAAAAAAACTTTTCACTTTCTATGATTTGTATTTTTATAATTATAGAGCACATCATATTATTTTTAAAGCTCACTCTATAAAATTGAACTGATTATACAATTCAATGTTTATTATATTTATAGATTATTATATCTGTCTTTACACGTGTTGCACAAATATTTAATAAATGTAATAAACTTAACCAAGAATGTTTAAAAAATCATTCAAAAAATGTGCAGGTAAATGTAAATATATCTGCACAAACTGACATTCTTGAAGTAGGTAAAAATAAATATTTGGAAATATTGCAAAGGGAAATGTTTATATAATTAGTACAAAATAGCTATATGTGTTCTAGTAGACAAGCATACTATATCTGTGTGTATATATATATCTATAATATATATGCTATTCTACAGCATGATATATAATTAACTATATATATATATATATATATATATATATAAACTATATATATCTATAATATATATGCTATTCTACAGCATGATCTGCTTTATAAGCATAATTTAGTGTTAAGTATTAAAAAAAAAAAAGCATACCAGTCTCTTGTATTTACAGGTACATATATATACAGTATATATATAATTTTTACTGCAGTAATTCATGAACAATTATTGGTCTTTATATAACAGAAAGACTTCCCAAGGGTCTTTTGTAGGAAATATGTACACATAGTTGATTTTCTCTATGATTTGTATCTTTATAATTATAGAGCACTTCATATTATTATTTTTAAAGCTCACTCTGTAAAATCAAACTATGATTATACAATTCAATGTTTATTATACTGTATTTATATATTATTATATCTGTCTTTACATGTGTTGCACAAATATTCAGTTCAAAAAGCAACGCAAATCGCAAAACGTCTGTGTGCCAACTCGAACAGGCTTTTGCAGAATACAATAACTGACAAGAGGTTGGCCCGCCCTCGCCAAGTTTTGGTAGCCGTGATTCGTCAATTCTTGGTAGCAGAGCGAGCCGTCATTGGCCAATTCTTGGTAGCCGAAACGGGCTGTGAATGGTCAATTCTTGGTAGGAGAAACGGGCCGCGAATGGTCAATTCTTGGTAGCCGAAACGGGTCGCGATTGGTCAATTCTTGGTAGCCGATACGGGCCGCGATTGGCCCGGGCTCTCAATTCTTGGTAGAATCTTGGTAGCGGAGAGCGATCCGATTGGCTCTCGCTACCAAGAATTACCTCGACTCACGGCTGCCGGGGAATGTGCCATGACCAACTGCTCAAAGAAGTTTATGATGTCATGGAACA
>JANRMT010062856.1:57311853-57332452 GCA_026402145.1 Polypterus bichir lapradei | reverse complement strand
TATTGATTTTTTGATTGTTTGCTTTAATCTCGCGCTCCCTCTCTTTCTCTCTGACGTTCTCTGCGCCTGACGGAGGAGATGTGAGCAGAGGGGCTGTTTGCACAGAGGCTGTTTGCTTAGAAGATACTGACACTCCTCTAAAAAATGCCGCTTTATTGCGGTGCTTCGGAATGCTTAAAAGCACACGTATTGATTTTTTGATTGTTTGCTTTTCTTTGCAAGCGCTCTCTCTTTCTCTCTCACTCTGAAATTCTCTGCTCCTGATGCGGGCACTCCTTTGAAGAGAAGATATATTTGCATTCTTTTAATTGTGAGAAAGAAAAAAAGATGATCTCTGTCTTGTCATGGAGCACAGTTTAAACTTTTGACTAAAGGGTGTTATTTCATGTCTAGAGGGCTCTAATAATGTTAACAGTGTGGGAGAGTTTATAAGGGCTTAAAATATATAAAAATAACCATACAAACATATAGTTTCTACTTCGCGGATTTTCACCTATCGCGGGGGGGTCTGGAACGCAACCCCCGCGATCGAGGAGGGATTACTGTGTATATATATATATATATATATATATATATATATAGTCACACACGTGTGAATAGGAGGCAGCTGAAGGGTTTGGAGATGAATTGTAATACATCTGCCTAGGGGGTGGTGGGGTGCACTAACGCTCTTTCTAAGTTCCCTGCAGACCTTTCCTGGGAAATCCCACCAGGAGCTACCGCCTCGACTCGGGACACCCCACTTCTGGTCCTGGCCCCGAGGACGACATCACTTCCGGTCCCGTAGAATTCAGTATCCTGGCTGCAAAAGTAAGTGCTTTTTAGTTTTAGTCAAGTTTACAAGACCGAGTCCAAAACAGAACTGAATTCTAATGAAAAGGGGTGAAGCTTTATAGGAAGTCTGTGGGAAGTGATGTCATCCTCGGGGCTGGGACTAGAAGTGATGTCGTCCTCGGGCCCGGAAGTGGGGTGTCCCGAGTCAAGGTGGTGGCTCCTGGTGGGATTTCCTGGGAAAGGTCTGCAGGGAACTTAGAAGAGCATTAGTGCACCCCACCACCCCCTGGGCAGATGTATTACCATTCATCTCCAAGTCCTTCAGCTGCCTCCTATTCACACGTGTGTGACAATATATATACATATATATACTGTGTATATATATATATATATATATATATATATATATATATATATATATATGAACTGAATTATCTTTTACCAGTATAAAATATATAAGGCTTTATTTTATTTTCATCGTACTAGACTTCCCCACCTTGAGCAAGAGATCTTCATTCCAAAAATTGATCTGTTTTCCAGTACTTCATTTATGTTAACAGTCTCCTGATTAACTTAACTGTCTTCTCTAAGTAATGACACTTGCAGAAAATGAAATGTGCCGACTATTAACACTTAATTTGACTTTCTCTTTTATTGACTGTCGGTTTTCTGCATAGGAAATGCCTGAACTAATGTTGTGACAGTAAGATATAGCACCTGACCTACTCCAGTCATTTAGAAGTTAATTTATGTTATTACAGAATGGTGAAAAAGTTGTTACAGACTTAGTCTCATACGCTTTTTACTCCCAGATTTAAATATGGGTGGAAATTCTTTGTCTGTGCAGTATTAGGACTTCTGCCAAGAGAAACTGTTAAGGTAAAAAAACAAGGGTACACTGACCTGATGATAGAAACGTTTTCCCTGGTTAATACCATGACAGACTTTCAATCCCCCCTTGCTTCTCCTTCTAAATGAGGATAAACAACGTTAAGGTATCTCAGTGATAGAAGAGGTGACTTAAACAATTTCTACTTTTTAGTGTACAATAGGAGATAAAACTATGGATATAGTCTAAAGATAATACAATTTTGCAATGGTTACACATGCAGAAAAAATATTAGAAATGCATACTTCACAGTCTGTACAGATAATGTTAGGTTCTAGTGTATGCATTCAACTCTAATATAATACCAGACTGAGAGGAGGTAAGTAAAAGGTGGTGTAATACAAAGGTGTTAGAGACGCTATTCTGACTACAGTAAATAAAGATTTCTAAATAAGAAGACAAGACAAAATGATTAAAAACTGTGTGGCTGGAAAAAAGGTAACTCTGAATTTAGATAATTTGTTTTCAATGTAAGGCAACAGGGCGGCACGGTGGTGCAGTGGTAGTGCTGCTGCCTCTCAGTTAGGAATTCACTTCCCGGGTCCTCCCTGTGTGGAGTTTGCATGTTCTCCCTGTGGGTTTCCACCGGGTGCTCCGGTTTCCTCCCACAGTCCAAAGACATGCAGGTTAGGTGGATTGACGATTCTAAATTGGCCCTAGTGTGTGCATGGTGTTTGTGTATGTCCTGCAGTGGGTTGGCACCCTGCCTGGGATTGGATTCCTGCCTTGTTGGCTGGGATTGGCTCCAGCAAACCCCTGTGACCCTATGTTCGGATTCAGCAGGTTGGAAAATGGATGGATGTAAGGCAACATAGTGGTGCAATGGGTAAGACTGCAAGTTCATTTGTCAGTGTAGAGTTTTTTTATTCTGTGCGTCTGTGTAGGCTTTCCTCCAGGTATTGCTGTTTGCCTCTGACATCCCAAAAAATGGGCTGGTTAGTTTGACTGGTGAAATTAAATTGGCTCAGTATGACTATGAGTGTAAATGTGGGTGTCCCAATGGCCCTGAATTGGAGTATACAAATTTGAGAATGTTACAATATGGGGCAAATAAAGATTCTGGAATAGTAAGTTTTAAAAGTTTAAATTACGCTAATGTATTTTAATTTCTCGATAAATATAAGACATTTGTCACCTGAGGAATAAGAAAAACTCATCAAAAATAAGTAGGTTTTGAGGTTTTTAATCAAACCTAAAATCTCAATAATTGCACTGTACTGTATCTGACATACAAAATATCATGAGTGTAAAATGATTTACAGTATTTCATATTTTTACTTTTTAGTATGTTATGTAACTAATTATGCATTCTTAAAAAAATATTTTAAGAGTTTAGGTTCTGATCCAACAAAAGAAAGAGAAGTAATATGTTAAATTGATTGTTATAAGTGTTGCATTACAATAATACTGCGGTGGGTTGGCACCCTGCCCAGGATTAGTTCCTGCCTTGTGCCCTGTGTTGGCTGGGATTGGCTCCAGCAGACCCCCGTGACCCTGTTCGGATTCAGCGGGTTGGATAATGGATGGATGGATGGATTACAATAATAGGAATGGAAAGGAAAATCCAGTTCCAGCCAGAAATTTAATTTAAATTAGCTTCTGTATCTCTTTCTGGCATCCCCATGTATATTAATAAATCCTCCTTTAGGAACTTAGACTCAGTTGTAATACCTGGAATTCAAAGCCGCCATGCATTAAAAAGGAGACTCTACAGAGATCAAAAGCTGAAGGCAGCATGGCACTACTATCAATGAATACGCCACTTGATACCCAAAAAGCCATTCTGCTTCTTGTAGTAAATTCTAAAACTATTGTCCAGGAGCTGGCAGGGATATTTACACAGGTGGGTATTCCCAAATATGTCCTAATGGATCAGAGGATTATGTTTATCTGGAAAATATTCAAAAACTCTGCCAAGTTATAAAAAATTAAACACCTTAAGACATCTTTTTATCATCCTCAGATTGACACTCTAGTCAAACATTGTAGCTAAACATTAAAACAGATGTTGAGAAGATGTGTACAAATGAATGGGATTGGTTGGGATCAACTGCTGCTTCTCATCTAATTTGTATATTGAGATACTTTCTGGCCTTTTGACTTGCTGAACAGGAGACAGCCTCAAGGGATCCATGATTTACTCAAGGAGGGGTAAGAGTTGCAGAAAGATACTGTACTAAACTAATGTTCTGGAATGCATTTCTCAATTAAATGACCAATTTAAAAAGTTGTGCCCCTCAGGATAACAACATATGAAAAGTGCTCAGTGGAATGTAGGAGTAACTTTACAATTGCAGCACTAAATGTGTGCAAATTGCACAAATTTCGGAAGGGCAATAGAGATATGGTGCTTTTTTCACCTTCCATTCTAAATGTATGGTGCACGAGAAGGGTCCTTATGATGTGAAGGAATAAAAGAGTTTAGTAGATTATGTAGAATAACCTAATAAAAACTCCAAATTACAGACGTATCATGTAAGTTGGATAAAGTCCTGGAAAAATCACCCATGCTTAGATAATATCACTGCATGTTCTGGCAACTGGGGAGAACACATTACGTCATCTGTTAGAGAGTCTCAAAACCTTAAAAGAAATTGGGCTCCATATAAACCCTAATAAAACGTCACTTTGGACATTGAAAAGCAATATATTTGGATTACGTGGTGGGCAATGGTGAGATTAAACCCCAGTTGTCCAAAATTAATGATATTATAAAATGGTCCTGTCCAACATTGAAAAGCCAAGTCCAAGCATTCCTGGGACTAGCATGGGACTACTGAAGGTCTGTAACACATTTTGTTTAAAGGCTGCTCCTTTAACTAATTTAGGACAAAAGAGGTGCAATGATTACTGTGAAATGGACTTTAAATACTAAGCCCACATTTCTTTGCTCAAAGCAGGCTCCAAATGCTTCTATTTTGATTGCTCATAATTTTTCCTCTTCTTTCCTCCTGCAGATAGATAGACACCGGGTGCTATGTTAAGTCAGATTGTCACAGGAGAAGTGCATCTAATTGTGTGTTTGAGCCTGAAATTGTTGAATGGAGAAAGAGAAATTATACTCCCATGGAGAAAGAAGCCTTTACTATTAAATGGGCTATTACACACGAGGTACTATATATTGGGATAACAATTCAAACTCGTAATATATCATGCCCTGCTCCAGTGAACTGAAGTTCATATGGAAGTGAATCTTCAGGTCTCTAGGTGGAATTTAGATATACCAATTTAAAGTTTTACACCGATGTGGGCTGTGCATTGTAATGAGTATGATCTCTCTTTCTCTCATACCTTGCAAACAAAAGGATTTACAGGCTGCATAGTCACACATTTCCCTTCTTTACCCATGCAAAAGAAGATCTTGGCCCTGTAGAAACCTAGTTATTCCCCTTCTGGGTCCAACACTCTCTAAAGTTCTACCATGAATAGGAAAGTCTTCATCAGTTTTTGACCAACTTTAAAGGAGGATCACAGAGTCCTGGAGAACTAAACTCTATTTTTGTTTTTCTCTATAGCTACAGTACCTGTCATTAGGTTTTTTCAGTTATTAAAATTGACTTTCTGCCCTGTAGCCCCCATCCTTTGTACATGTCCCATGTGTCTTATTACAACACATATGTAGCTTAAAAGTATAAGAAAGATTAGAAGTAAATTAAGTTTTGTCTGTAATATATATATATTTTTTAAAATTCTGCCATTCTGTTAATGTTAAAGCATCCATTATAGTGCAGGCTCTCAAACTTATGAAACATTTTATCCTAAGATCAATTTTGATTTACAAAATTACAATACTCAGGACAGATTATAGGTTTACAATTGGAATAAATAATACTGTAATACATCTACATTACGGGTCAACTCTTCTAGCTCTGCTGTATAAAACTGAATTCATGCTCTTCACTTTGTCAAGTCTCTTTTCCAACTTCATATGTTTTAGTTATTTTCCCCTCACTTTACTATTCACTTTCCTGTATGAGATATGTGGAACAGTTTTTCAGTCAACATTTTCATTTATGTTCTTGTATGGTTAGCTATTTTATATTTGGTGGTTCGTATATAGCCCAAAAAATAATTTATTGTTGAAATTTGCAATCTACTCATTTTTCATTTTATCAATAAAATTTTCATCACAAATAAATTCCATATTGCTCGTTTTTGAAAGACCAATATCACCCCATCATTTCTATAACTCATTTCTCTGCTTTCCTGTTTGCTTTTCTTACATCTTTCAATGCCCGCATTTGGCTCAGTTGACACTATACGGAAAATAAGTGTTATTTGAGGAACCTCAGATTGGTTGGAGGTATTTAGCTCAATCGATGGGAAGGGAATGAATAATGCAATTGATGCTGCCCTATCTCCTGAACAAACCCTACTGTGCAAGTTAATTAGTGAAGTGTAGCCAGTGACGGCAGCATGGGGGCTGACTGTTATAGTGTGTAGTTCTCTCTGTGGACTGAGCTACACAATAGACAAACTTTGTTTCTTCATCATTCATTATTGCTGCCTGTGTGATATGTCTTTAGTTCAGTCAGAAAAGATGGATACTGGACTGTGTGAGTTGCTTTGTAAGAACACAGCAGCCATCAGGAAGGATGTTACAATCAGAGTGCTGTCACACTGCAGAGCTTGTAGCAGTGTTCGTATCTTGAGATCCCCATGGACTGGAGGATGTGGACAGTGACTGTAGCATACCTTTGTTAGTGGAAACAGCAGCATGCTTGAAAACACTAAATAAACATATGTATCTGTGGCAGAAATCCATATATCCTGTGAATAAAGACTGTGATACACAAAGGTATCACATCCTAGTGAGCTGAATGACTTCCGACCTGTCGCTCTGACATCACATGTGATGAAGACCATGGAGGGACTGCTGCTTCACCACCTGAGGCCACAGGTCCGCCGCGCCCTCGACCCTCTGCAGTTTGCATACCAGGAGAAGGTGGGAGCGGAGGACGCCATCATCTACAGTATATGCTACACCAATACCTCTCCCACTTGGACAGAGGCAGTGGTGCTGTAAGAATTATGTTTATGGACTTCTCTAGCACCTTCAACACCATCCAACCTCTGCTCATTAGGGACAAGCTGACAATGATGGGAGTAGATTCACACCTGGTGGCATGGATCGTGGACTATCTTACAGACAGACCTCAGTATGTGCGTCTCGGGAACTGCAGGTCTGACATTGTGGTCAGCAACACAGGAGCACCGCAGGGTACTGTACTTTTTCTGGTCCTGTTCAGCCTATATACATCAGACTTCCAATACAACTCGGAGTCCTGCCACGTGCAAAGGTTGCTGACAACACTGCTATCGTGGGCTGCATCAGGAGTGAGCAGGAGGAGGAGTATAGGAAGTTAATCAAGGACTTTTTTAAATGGTGCGACTCAAACCACTTACACCTGAACACCAACAAGACCAAAGAACTAGTGGTGGATTTTAGGAGGCCCAGGCCCCTCATGGACCCTGTGATCATCAAAGGAGACTGTGTGCAGAGGGTACAGACCTATAAATACCTGGGAGTGCAGCTGGATGATAAATTTGACTGGAATGCCAATACTGATGCTCTGTGTAAGAAAGGTCAGAGATGACTATACTTCCTTAGAAGGCTGGCGTCCTTCAACATCTGCAATAAGATGCTGCAGATGTTCTACCAGACGGTTGTGGCGAGTGCCCTCTTCTACGCGGTGATGTGCTGGGGAGGCAGCATAAAGAAGATGGAGGATTTTGTGAGGAAGGCAGGCTCTATTTTAGGAATGAAGCTGGACAGTTTAACATCCTTGGCAGAGCGACGGGCGCTGAGCTGGCTCCTGTCAATCATGAAGAATCCGCTGCATCCACTTAACAGTGTCATCTCCAGGCAGAGGAGCAGCTTCAGCGACAGACTGCTGTCACTGTCCTGCTCCACTGACAGACTGAGGAGATCGTTCCTCCCCCACACTATGTGACTCTTCAATTCCACCTGGGGTGGGGATAAACATTAACATTATTCAAAGTTATTGTCTGTTTTTACCTACATTTTTATTAATCTTTAATTTAATATTGTTTTTTCTATCAGTATGCTGCTGCTGGATTATATGAATTTCCCCTTGTGATTAATAAATTATCTACTGTATCTATCTATCTAATATGCTCTTTCTACATACAATGGCAGTTCTTTGGACAAAATACACGAGTGGATGTGCGGAAAAGACCATTATAAAATTGCAAAAGGAATCTAGTGCAGTGTAATAAAATAAAAGACCAATTTCTTATCTGTTTGATGCTCAGGATGCCTGCAACAGGCACACTCTCCTTGAACTTGGGGCATTGATATTTATGAAACCAAGATCAACTGGGCAATGAGAACACGTATCAGAAAGAGTAGGTGCATCAAAGGTGCTCAGTTCTTTTCTTATTCAAATAATGATCAACAAATCAAAAGTGCACTGTAGGTTTCATCTTAGATAAATCAATAAATAATCTTTAATTAACAACAGTGTCCGGGTGGAGGTTAAAATCAACAAAGTAATTCCATAAATAATTAAAATCTGTGGTTAAAACAGCTTTAGGATCTATTCGTAAAACTTCATGAGTTGCTGTGCCTCCTTCTCAAACTGAACTCACCTCTCCACACCCTTATTTAGGTATCCTTATGCACAATCATCCTTTAAAGTGGCTCCTGTCCTCACCCCCACTCCTTGGCGTACACGAGGAACCCTGATCCTTTCTCCTGCCACCATCTCTTGGCCTTCAGTGGGATCCACTCAGAGCATTTGGTCTCTCCTGCTCCTTGGGTGTTCAGCTGGAGCAACCAAGCCCCATGAGTGTCATCTGCTCACTCATCTCAGGGCCACTTTCCAACTGCTTGACTCAACACTGTTGCATGCTTGTTCTTCTTTTTCTTTCTTTGTCCCTTTGATTTAACCTCTCATGTTTATTTTCATTTTTAGTAATCTGTCCTTTATTGGCGCAGATATCTTTATTACGGACCACACAGTATTAATGTGAGTGTGGGCTCTGCCAATTCCCTCATCAATACCCGGGGCTGCTCCACCATGCCACCTTGCACACCTATGCCCCTCTGAGTCATTTTTATTAAATCATGCACACTTCCACAGACTGCAAAATGCACTTTACCACAATCTGTTATTTTAAATTTTTTTGTGTCCCTTCCCCTTTAAAGTATCTTTTGCTAGTATCCATGGAAACTACATGACAGAGCCTAGACACTAGCTAGCACTACCTAGAAAAAACCATCCTTCAAAACTCATCATCTAAATAATAACAGGTCAGCTATCTGTTAATAGGCTGTTGAGGCAGGAAAGAAGATGAGTTGAGAATTGGTAATAGGTAAGGGGCAAAGCAGCACATCAATTATTTAACCTGTGCATAGAATTTTTGACTGTGACAGGAGCTATTGAACTTCTATTTGTAAAGGTGTCTGTAGGGATTGGGGAAATTAAGGGAAGCACATGTTATCGTTAATCTGTCCATTCATTCTAAAAGTCCACCTAGGAATCTCCCTGAGTGGTTCTAGTATTCAGAGTAACTGAATTAATTCTTCCCCTGTGTCCCCTAATAGTCCCATGAGGTTCGAATGTAGAAGTAGGGTGTGTGCTTCAACCTCATCTTGTTACACTTGTGTGCTCTGCCAAAGTAGAGAACCTGCAATGCAAATTCTTCAAATCATTCATCTACTTTGTTATTCTGATCTTCCTATTACAGGGTAAAATGAATCCTAAGCCTAGAGCAATAGAACCAAAAGTTTATCATAAACCAGCATTGGAAATTGTACCATTCCATTTCACAGCACACTAATACACAATCCCACACTAAAACTATGACAATTTCCAAACAATCAGTTATTTATTTATTTTTTGCTTTTTTAGATAACATTATATCACATTGATTGAATTATGGGTCAGTAACATATACAAAACAACATCTTACTTAGCTCAAAGCCAACGTCCGTTCTCCTTTCTAACAAGAAGTAGAAAAAAAGATTTTACTATGAAGAGATGGCTGACAAAACCTATTGCTGACAAAGGTTCACAATTCTAATACACTTCCTGATGAAGTTAAACTCTTTTTTGTATTTTTAACAAACAGCATGCATTTTTAAGATATTTGTACAAACACATCACAGGCAGTGATGAGTGAAGCAGAAGAAAAACCACTATGTCACTATGCCTCTTAGAAAACATTTAATGTTTATTAATATTTAATATTTCAGTTTTCTTTGAGATGTGTCTTTAAAGTAACAAGGAACTGAATGTTCTTCATAGTAAATCATGAGTGATATTTAAAAATGAGTGTTGTGTTAATTCTGCTATGAAGTGCTATAATCCTTATAATACAGTAATCCCTCCTCGATCGCAGGGGTTGCGTTCCAGAACCCTCCGCGATAGGTGAAAATCCGCGAAGTAGAAACCATATGTTTGTATGGTTATTTTTATATATTTTAAGCCCTTAGAAACTCTCCCACACTGTTTATAAATATTCTCCACACAGTTATACAGTAAACCCTCGTTTATTGCGGTTAATCCGCTCCATACAGATAAATGAATTCCCACGAAGTAGGATTCTTTATTTATAAATCTAATATTTTCACAGTTAGAGCACAGAAAACCTGTTTACAACCTTCTAAATGCGTTTTTTAATATTATTAGAGCCCTCTAGACATGAAATAACACCCTTTAGTCAAAAGTTTAAACTGTGTTCCATGACAAGACAGAGATGACAGTTCCGTCTCACAATTAAAAGAATGCAAACATATCTTCCTCTTCAAAGGAGTGCGTGTCAGGAGCAGAGAATGTCAGAGAGAGAGAGAAAAGTAAACAATCAAAAATCAATAGGGCTGTTGGGCTTTTAAGTATGCGAAGCACCACGATAAAGCAGTCGCAATGAAGGGATCAATGTGAAGGTAGTCTTTCAGCATTTTTTAGAGGAGTGTCCGTATCTTCTAAGCAAACAGCCATTGTGCAAACAGCCCCTCTGCTCACACCCCCTCCGTCAGGAGCAGAGAATGTCAGAGAGAGTGAGAGAGACAGAGAAAAGCAAACATTTAAAAATACAGGCTGTTAGAGCTTTTAAGTATGCGAAGCACCGCGCGGGAAGCATATCATATATCATTGAGGAGTTTTATTTAATACGTAATACATGCTCTGATTGGGTAGCTTCTCAGCCATCCACCAATAGCGTCCCTTGTATGAAATCAACTGGGCAAACAAACTGAGGAAGCATGTACCATAAATTAAAAGACCCATTGTCCGCAGAAATCCCCGAACCAGCAAAAAATCTGTGATATATATTTACAGTAGATATGCTTACATTTAAAATCTGCGATGGAGTGAAGCCGCAAAAGTCGAAGCGCGATATAGCGAGGGATCACTGTAATGATATTTTCAGTAGTATTATTACACACTGAAATGGCAATATACATCAGATGTTCAGGAACACAAACTGGTACAATAATTAAAATGTAACACTAAATCTCCCATAAAAATGGTACAAGAAAGACACTTGAAAAAAATTCTTGGGGAAATAAAAGAAAGCTCCATTTAAATGTTTTTTTGATTTAAGATGGTAGTTCAAAAAATAAAACAACAGACCTGTTAAAAGAGGTAATTATCTCCCTCCACTACTGATCTAAAAATGATGACAACTTCCAGTGTGCTCTATTATTTAAAAATGACAGACCGGAAGATGCAAAGTCATTTCTGGATTGTGCTAATTATCTTTGCAGTTCTTACATCCTTCCAAGTGCACTCTTAAAATTCTTCACCATAAAAGACTTCATGTAAATTCTGAATATAACTTGTTAGTGCATCTCTTATAAATGTTAGAACATATCAAGGTATTATTTATTGAAAAATACATGAGGTTCAGAAATACACATGCTAACTGGAATATATAAGGAAACATTATTAACACTTTTTGGCGAGGAAGTAATGAACTGTGTAGTTTCTTTTCTTTTATCAAATCCTATACTATGGGCTGGGGTCATTTAAATGAGTTATGTAAAATTCATAATTAATGTAGTTTGTTTTTTTTTGTTAATGTTAACATGTACCTCCACCACTTACTGTCCAAAGATAAATTACGCCTAACCAAAATCCTTAATTTAATTCCGTGAATCTTGTGATAGACAATCTTCTCACCTTGTACTTAGGTCGCCCTACATAT
This sequence comes from Polypterus bichir lapradei, assembly GCA_026402145.1. NCBI lineage: Eukaryota > Metazoa > Chordata > Cladistia > Polypteriformes > Polypteridae > Polypterus > Polypterus bichir. Next base: position 57,320,616 of record JANRMT010062856.1, on the reverse strand, counting down.
GTTCTTTGTAAACATTGGACAAATAAAGACCCATAAGAAAATGTACTTTTTTGGAACAGTTTCATAACTCCACATATTTTTTTCACTTAATCTCTACAACCATAGCACAGTAGCAAAGCAATTTTACTCACACCTTTCATAGATATAAAGGTTAGATTAACTGGTGAAACTAAATTGACAGACTATTTGCTTCCCTTCCACGGATCGTCCTTACTTGCGCCCTATGCTGCCATGATAATCTCTAGTCCTCGGGACTTGGAATCAAGCACAGAAAATGCAGAAATGAATGTAGGAAGCTATTTTAGAATATGTCATTTATTTTCTTTATAAATATTGTAGCTAATGCAGGTAAATTATATCTAAACATGAAGCTGCATTATGGTTCATAATATAACAAATAAGAGGAAATAACTGGCCCACTAAAAAGGAATATTGTTTTATTTTTCAAAAAACATTGTGTATAGATGCTGCCTACATCAATCAGTGATGTAGAGACATTTAAAAGACTTTAATAATAAAACTGTTTCTGGAGAGTACAATTATTTCCTTGTCGCAATTGATCTGACTAGCATGGTAGAAAACAGAAAAGAATATTTCTGTTTAGGTCCTCAGGGCAAGCACATTATAGTAGGGTGTACAGTGTATTATTTATGGCAGCAAATTACACTGTGTAATATTTTATTATGTGCTGACCTGAATTTCGCCTGAGTCCATGCAGGCAATGGTTTTACAGTTCACTAGTTCCAGCTTTTTCTCATTTTGTTATAGATAACAATTAAGTATTAAAAATTAAAAAAAACATTACATGGTACAATCATTCATTTCACACTGAATCTCATTGAATCAAGATAATCCAAAACATCACAGATTTTTTCTTTAATACAAGCCAAAGTGTATCTTTATATTTTCCTTTTTTTGAAATTGTTATGAGAAGAAAATCAATGACCAAGTGTTTACTTTGTTCAAAACCAGGGGTCTGGTCCAGAAAACAGACCTAGTAAAAAAATTGACTAAAGAAATAGTAATGAAATAATAATAATTCTTTACATTTTTCTCACTACTCAAAGCAATTTACACAGTGAGTGGGCAGCCACTTCAACCACTACTAATGTACAGCATCCACCTGGATGATGTGATGGCAGCCATTTTGCACCAGTACACCCACTACACATTAGTTGTTAGATGGTGAAGGTGTGATAGATAGTTAGCTAATCAGAGACTGGGAATGATTAGGTGGCCACAATGACTAGGCTGTGGTGGGCAATTTAGCCACGACAGTGGGAAACACCCTACTTTTACAAATGATGTTGTGGTGGATGGCCGGCCGTTTATCCCGGCCAGTACCCCCAAGCCGCCAGGTGGAGCCCTCCTTGCAGTATGGAGGTCCCCAGAAGACCAGCAGGGCATCATGGACAATGTAGTTTTTATGCGCAGCCCTGCTGGATGACATGGGGGCCACTAGGGGACGCTGCAGGGAGGAATAACGGCTATTTTCCCTACACCCTGGAAGCACACGTGGACAAGAGGAATAACGTGTTTCCGGGGTGAAGAAAAGAACTTGTACCTGACCCGGAAGTGATTGAGAGTCACATGGACTGGGGATGGAGAACACTTCCGGGTCAGGAGATATAAAAGGACTGTGGGAGCTCCCAGACGGGGAGCTGAGCTGGGTGGAAGGGTGGCAACGCGTCTGGGAGTGGAGGATTGATTTATTGTAGTATTAGTGATTATTGTATGAGTATTGTCGAGGAGAGGTTGCTTTGTGCACTGTGGAGATTTAATAAAGTCAAAGTTTGGACATTTATCTGGTGTCTGGAGTCGTGGACAGGGGTTCAAGGGAGCGAGAGCGCCCCCTATCTACCACAATGTCCAGGGCTCAATCACTGTATGACCACAGAGAGTAAGGACCTCAGTGTTACATCTCAGCCAAACGGCGGTGCGGTTTCTTTACAGCACAGTTTCCCTGTCACTACTCTGGGGCATTGGGATTAACATTCAGACCATAGGGTAGCGCACCCTGTTGGCTTCACCATCAACTCTTCCAACAACAACCCAAGCTTTTCCAGGTTGGTATCCCATCCAAGTACTGGCCAGTTCTAAACATGCTTAGTTTCAGTTAGATTACCTGGCAAAGTAAACCAAGACTTTATAAAAACTGGTCTAACTCCAGTCCAGAAAACCTGGATTTATCCAGTCCTGTATTTCCGGGACAGGCTAAGCCAGAATAACAGGATCTGTGAGGCTAAAGATACAGATAATTTACTAATTTTGGAATAGGCCCATGATTTGCCTGATCAAGAAAGATTCGATGAAGGACAACTCTTTACTATTCTCTACTACAGCACAGAGGCATGTGAAGTAGATGTTTTGGAAGAAACTCAATCCAAAGCACAAACTTTTGGAAGTGAGTTCATAAAAGATGAAGTGGTGCGAAGGGCACACTATATGCAACACATGTGATCTTTTTTGGCTGAAAGTGGATGAAACCATTGCAGAATACAGATATAATAAATGTAAATTTAGATATAAGTAATGGAATTGTTTTGGAGAAGACAGGGAAGACCTGCTACTTAAGTGACATGTTAAATACAAATGGAGGTTCAGGCCCAGCACAGCATGTATGAGAGGTGCACAGAAGAATTTTAGGGATTTCTCCATCCTAAAGGAGCCTCTCTGTCTTTGAAGGTAAAGGTTTATGAAAATTGTGTGAGGAATACTATGCTCTATTGCAGTGACTGATAAAGGCAGAACATAAAGCAAAGCTGGAAAGAACATAGAGATAAGAATAATTATTTGGAGTGTCATGGAGTAAAAAGAAGATGAAAGCTGAGACAAGAAAAACACTTGGTGTGGAAACAATAATTGTGCTAAGGTACCAGGGATAAAAGCGAGACAAATTCCTGAACCTGACACTAGGGAACAGGGGTTATTGCACTAAACTTAAAAGATTAATACAACTTGAAAACAAATTTGTGCAAAACTTCTGTTTTACATAAATAATTTAAACAACATCTCTCTAGTGTTGAACACATTTCCATGAGCACATCCAATGAACATATTTCAAGTGCTTCCTATTGCTGTGACAAATGACATTTAACAAGTGCCATAAATGAAATAGAAATAGACAATTGCAGCATTTTCATGTTAGCTAAATAGGCTTCCTTTCCTAAAAGTGCTTCCTTTCCGCCTCATAGTTAATGAAAATAACACAAGAGCATAGTGTAAATTAAGGAAAGAATTGTGACACATATTAATGATAGAAATAAAATAAACAAAATAAAGTAATGAAATTAACTGTAAAATAAAGTGACATGTATTCCCATAAACAAGTGAAATGCATAGGGTATTATTTCCTCACTCTTTCCTCAAAGAAGAAAAAGAGAAAATCTGCATCTCACCTATATGGTCACTCTTGTAAGTGCATTTCAGTCAATATATTAATAAATCATTATATTATTGTGAATGATAGGTCATTCTTCACAATTAATACGGCAACATGTATTATTTGACTGTGCACATGATCTGTACATGGATGCAGCTGTTGCTGTGGTGCCTATGGGCTGACGCTCCTTGCAATGCTAAGGTGAAACGTTAAGTATGAATGGCAGCACTGTGTATGTTGTGGTGTACTTTATCTTCACATATGGCATACATGTGGTATCGGATAGATGGAACATAAAATTAGCATTGGAAATTTGATCTTCCAAGAGGGACAATTTGATGAAAATCATGATTTTGCTGATTTCTGAGTTAATATTGACCTTTCCCCTCTATCAATGGCATAAAATTAAAAAAGAAAAATTAAGACCAGATCAATCAGAAATTACTTATTTGTGGTTGCATTGTATTTAGAGATACACAAAAGACATCTGCTGTGTAAAGTGGGAATGCACAGATACCATTTTTTGACAGCCAATACTAAATACTTAGTGAACACTGCAGGCTAATGCAGAGTACTGTACAAGTACCTTTACTATAAAGAAAAGAAAGGTACTGCATTTTCAAAAATAAATATAAGAGCTTTCACACTGCAGGGTCTTTTTTACAGGAATCAGCGACTTTTTAGAAACTCAGGAACATTTGTAGCATTTCCACAGCAGGAACTCAAGCCATTTGAAGTTCCTGGTAGGTAGTTCTTGGTGCATTTTTTAGCTCCACAGGGCTGTGTTCTGACTCCACTACTGTACTTCCTCATATGACTGCAGAGCTGCACATGACTCCAACATCATTGTCAAGTTTGCTGACAACATAGATGTGGTAGGCCTGATATGCAATAACAATGAGCAGGCTTAATTGGATGATGTGGAGAGTTGGTCACACATTCTATGCCTAAATGTCAGCAAGACAAAAGAGTTGATTGTGGACTTTGGGAGAAAATAGTAAAGGCATTATCACCTCCTCAGTATTATCAGCACTGAGGTGGAGAGGGTGGACAGTTTCAGATACCTTGGTAAAGAAGGCACAGCAATGTCTTTACCACCTCAGACATCACAGGGACATTAGGCTGCCCTCCCAATTACTAAAGAAGTCCTACCAATGAAAGAATCCTGACAGGAAGTATTACTGCCTGGTTTGGAATCAGCATGCAGCAGGACCACAAGGCACAACAGAGAGTGGTGTGGTCAGCTGAATGCATCACTGGGTGTGCACTTCCTAATTGTGAAGACGTTTACACCAAGCAAAGTCAGACTAGGGCAAAGAAACTGATCAGAGATACCAGCCATCCAAACAAAGGTCTCTTTTCCGTTCTGCAGTCAGATAAATGATACTGCTATCTAAAGTCCAGTTCACAGAGACTGAGGAAGAGATATTGTCCATAGTCCATAGGCATCTTGAATAAGAAAAGTGTCTAGAGCTACATGATCCATTATTATTTACTCTCTTACATTAAGTTATTAAGTAATTTATCTAGTTATTATTTAATATATATCACATATTTAAAATTCTGTTAATGAAATTTGATATTTATAAGGTCATATACAGTAATCCCTCGCTATATCGCGCTTCGACTTTCGCGGCTTCACTCTATCGCGGATTTTATATGAAAGCATAACTAAATATATAACGCGGATTTTTCGCTGCTTCGCGGGTTCTGCGGACAATGTGTCTTTTTACTTCCTGTATATGCTTCCTAAGTTGGTTTGCCCAGTTGATTTCATACAAGGGACGCTATTGGCGGATGGCTGAGAAGCTAACCAATCAGAGCACGCAGTTAAGTTCTCCTGACTGAGAAGCTAACCAATCAGAGCACGCAGGAGCTAGGCAGTGTTAACCAGGAAGTCTTATCTCGCTCATTCAGCATCAACGTGCTTCGCTGTGTAAAGAGTTGTGCTCTTTAGTGTTTATCTTTGTGCATAGTCAAGCCCTTCATTATGGCTCCAAAACAATCTGCTACTGCTTCAGGTGCCGTGCCCAAGCGCAAGAAGAAGATGTTAACGATTGCCGAAAAGGTAAACGTTTTGGATTTGTTGAAGGCTACGATTCTTTTTATTTAAAAAGTAGGAAAGGAATATAAGATCTACGGCTGCAGCGTCCTTTTAACCAGGGTGCAAAACGAGTTGTAAGTGGATGTAATAAGGCAGTAGTCTGGATGGAATCTGCTTTAGGGATTTGGATTGAAGACTGCCAGAAGAAGAACAACGGCAGTGCTACACAATCGCCTGAAGTGGCTCCTTTACAAGGGCTGTAACGCTCTCCTTTGTTGTGCAGTAAAATTAAACTCATTGTTATCGGACAAGTCATCATGTCATTGTTGGTGAGTAACCATAAATAATTAATACATTTACTGTATACTATTTTTCTTGCAATGTACGTATTTATTGCTGGTGACCTGTCTATCGTAATGGCTGTAACATATGTGATATCGGAGACACTCAATATCTTTAAAATAATATTTAGGTTTTACTGTATATAAACAGTGTGTGTTTATATACATAATTTCAATGAATCTTACCTAATATCTAAGAGAATACAAAGGGATTATGCTGTGTAACGCTGCGGGGAATATTTATAAACAGTGCGGGAGAGTTTATAAGGGCTTAAAATATATAAAAATAACCATACAAACATATGGTTTCTACTTCGCGGATTTTCACCTATCGCGGGGGGGTCTGGAACGCAACCCCCGCGATGGAGGAGGGATTACTGTATTATCGTTTTTGTCCTTTTATATTCTTTGTATAGGCCACAGTCAGATAGATAGATAGATACTTCACATACTCCAGCAGCAGCATACTGATAAAGAACAATATTAAATTAAAGAGTGATAACAATGAAGGTATAACAGACAGACAATAACTTTGTATAATGTTAGCTCTTTACCCCCTCGGGTGGAATTGAAGAGTCGCATAGTGTGGGGGAGGACCGATCTCCTCAGTCAGTCAGTGGAGCAGGGCAGTGACAGCAGTCTGTCGCTGAAGCTGCTCCTCTGTCTGGAGATGATACATTCGGTGGATGCAGTGGATTCTCCTTTATTGACAGGAGTCTGCTCAGCGCCCATCGCTCTGTACTTCAAGTTTATTTTCTTCTGCATACAGCAGAATCAAATTCTTAATTGTTCATCACCTCAGAATGGTGACGGTACCCCAGTACCAATCAAAGATATGCCAATGGATGTACAGTATACAGTATGTGTTTTTTTTTATATTATCAGTATTTTTACTTTTCTTAAGTCATGATACATCTGTGAAGCCGGACATGTTTATGATTTATATTCTATTGCTTAAAGGATGCATTGGAAACAGCAGCTTTAACAAAGCAATTCACAAAAATGGGGCTCTGCGTTGTCATGCAACGTGTTGAGGGGCAGCCACATGGCTCATTCAAGCTATATGGGCTACATGCTCATAAGAGCCAATTTAGGCAACACCAAAAATTCTATTTGTTATATTTTGCGCCTACAAGCACCTGTTTTGTTAATTCTTTGCCACTGCAATTAAAAGAGGCAACCTGGCTGGCATCCCAACACTTCATACTATCATACTGTGTTCCTTCCACCAATCCACAATGTGCACAAAATGACTGAATCATTTACATACATTTTATCCTTCTTTATCAGCTCAACCTACTGCCAGAAATTGCATTATTTGAACATGCATCAGTAGTGTCAGAGATGTGTAGACAATGAGAGCAGATGCCTCGATATAAATTGAGACTTTGAAAATCTTTACTTGCTTTACTAATAAAAAAACTGAAAGGATGCACTGTGATGTTCTTTAAGTATTTCCTCCTCATTAGCATTATTTATTATAAATGATATAATATAACTATTCAAAAATATGAATAGGCTTAATCCAGAATTGATCTGTTGTCTAATCTTTACACTGCTAGTGTTAACATTTACAGAACTGGGACCTTCCCTCAAAAGTTCTCCTTCACATAAAGTATATTTTGCAGTGTTGATTGCTTTGTTTTATAATCTGAGCAGACTTACCTTTTTTGGTAGAGACTTAAAGGCAAAATTCAGTGCAGCGTCAAATCAGTGCTTAAATATTGTCACACCTGTGCGCATGGGAGGCAGCTTAAGGGCTCAAATGAGGGTAATTCCATGCCTGACCAGGGGGTGGCAGAGTGCACTGATCCTATCTCTCTTTTCACTGCAGACCAGTTATGGGAAATTTGCCTGGCCATGACAACATCACTTTCGGCTCCGGGGCCAGATGACTTCACTTCCGGCCCCCCGATGATGTCACTTTTAATCCAGATGACATCACTTCCTCTGCATTGCTTTAAATCCGCCATCTTTACCTCACCCAAGCAGTTCTGTCTTGGACTTCAATCTGTACACTACTGTACTATCTATTTATCAACTTTTTGTAGCCAGGTTCAAGTATATGGGAGGCTGCCCAAATCTTTTTGTGGCTCTTTTGTTGTTCTTGACAATATGTTAAATGTAAATGAAAGGAGAACTATCATTGTTAGTCCCTTCACAATGGACATTAGCATGGGACATATTTATTTATCTTTTTTTCCTTTTTGTTATTAACACAACCATGTACGGCTTACTTTATCATTAGCAGTGTCTCTACATAAGCTCTGGCTGCAGCTTAAACCCAATTGTGCACCTTCACTGCATGCACAGTTCCCCAAAAAATCGCATAGGGTGTCACCTGCAGTAACATGAATCGAATAGAGAGATTTGAAACTTAGAATTATTTTGAAAAATTCTTACTTCAAATTAGTATGTAGTTGAAGAAAACTTTGTTTCCAGAATAATCCTGCACAAACTAAAAAATCCTGCATATAATAAAATCTTATTTGAATGCAAGAGCCATGTATTTAATGGGGATTATTATTTTTTGTCATTGTTGTTGCTGATATCCTCACTTCTCTCGTGAAAAAAATTTTCCACTACTATAAACTTTCCCCATCTTCTGTATGATAACATTCCAGTCACTTGCAGATTAACTTCAAGCAGCCTTTCAGTTTGGGATTTTTTTTTTTGTATTTTATGCCAAGTCCCTCATTAAAGTTTCTGCCACTTGACCTCTAAGTCCAGTACTCATTTGGTATTTGGAAAAAGCCTTAAGATGGAGTCAATAACGAGTACCTGGAGGGGAGTTGCAGACTTATATAGGTATTAAATAATAATGGTACATTCTTAATGTTTAGGTTAGGTTTTAGTTAAATAAGATAAATCTGGGTTATCTCTTATTACTTGTTGTGCGTACCAAGTAGCAAATCAACAACAATCTCCCGAAAGTCCACTCAGTCATTCACATAAACATAATGAAGTAGGAAGGTCACAAGTGGGAACCCTATACT
>JANRMT010062856.1:57227831-57290095 GCA_026402145.1 Polypterus bichir lapradei | reverse complement strand
TAAGGCCCTGCTGGACCTCGGGGCACGATCCTGCTGTCGGGAGAGCTCCTCCTGGCGGCCTGGGGGTGAGGACCGGCACGGGAAGCCGGCAGTCCTCCACAGTTCCCCCCCCTTAGCGACGACTTCTGGGGCGGAGCGTCTAGCCCCGCGAGGGACGTCCTCCTCCAGGAGGACGCGTCACCTGGGCCTTGCCTGCGTTGCCCCTGTCCTCTAGCGAACCTTGGGGGGACGGTGTACCTCCTGTCTCCCCGGGGACAATGGCGCCACTCGTGACCCGGTTGCCGGCAATTGTAGCACCGACGAAGCCCCCCTGGTTGCCTCCCTCTGCGGGACCAAAAACATCTCGGGAACTCCGTCAGTGTCGTCTCCGCCCCTTCCTCTGCCAAGGAGGGTTTTACGGCCGCTTTACTGCTCTCAGCCTCTCTCTCCATTATGTCGTGAGACCCACCTTTCCTTTTGGGGATCTCCCGTTTTATCTGGGGCTTGTGCTCAGCCTGAGGCTCTCCATGGAAAGAGGAGAGCCTCTTTACTGTCTGCACACCCGTTTCCTTCCGTTTACTAGGAGCCGGCATCATTAGCATCGCTTCGCACCGGGGAACAGCACCATTCAGCTGCCCCGGCACGAGCGGCGCTTCCCCCGGCGCTCCTATCACCGGCGCTACCTCGCACTTGCGACCGGTTGGAAGCTGGAGACGTGTGCGGCTCCGGACGGCCACGTCACACGCATGCCCCGGACCGTTTACTCCTTTTACCAACCGGTCGGTCATTGTGCCACAATCCCTTGTCGGGCACACGGTGCTTTGACACGCGCTACTTATTATTTGCGGTGCCGGTTCGCACTGTGTCCCTTTATGCTCTACGATACGGGAGGGACTCACCTGTGCTCCCGCATCGACCACCTCCGGAGCTTCCCGGCCCAGCCGCTGCACTAAATCCACCAGTGCCTTCAAAGGTGCTGCTGCCGTCGCTCCCAGTTCCTCCACGCGTTCCTTCAGTTCACCTAAATCCTGCAAGAAACGGCGTAGGGGCGCGAGGTATTCCTCGAGCCCCATTAAGTCCAGAGAGTTAATGTTTACGGCCGGAGTTGTTTGCGCTTCCGCGTTTCGCTTACCCTCCGGCCGGGAACCAATGAGCACGTCCCCTCGTGGCACGTGTTCAGCTGGGTCGCGCAAAGGCTCTTGGGACTTGGAGTCCACAGAGGGACGGCTGGCTACTACAAGCCGGCTGAGATCTGCCTTTTTCTTTTCACCGGCAGACCCTTCAGCCACAACCCGTCCCTCTTGGTCAGTTGCTGTCTGTATAGGCGCTGCTTTGCACGCCTTCCCCTCCCCTTCCAGGAGGCTCGGACCCGTCAGGAAACGAACGACTTCGTCGGAGGACTCCGAGTTACTCGCACCTTCCCGGCATGCACCACGGGTGACCAGTCTGTTGTCCTCGTATGGAGCCGTCGCTAGCCGTCTTGCGTCTTGGCTTGCCTTCAGGGAGCCGCGGCCATTTTCCCGGGACAGAAGGCAGGCTTCCGAGACGCCACTGAAACTCTGCATGCGGGCGTCTGCAAAACAGGATAAAAAGCACCCCGTTGCATCGGGCGTTTTTCCCGCACCTACCTCCGGACTTGGTAGCGGTGTTTCCTGTCTACTTTGGGAGTCCGGCGCGCTCGATGGCTGTCCTCGCTCCGACCTTCGAGCTCGTTCAGCCTCTATCAGCTCCCGGTCCTCCACACCCCCGGTCAGGTACATCCAGGTCATCTCGGTTTCCGTCAGGCCCTGCAACCAGTTGGGACTGGCCTTCTTTTTCCCGGTCTTCCTTCCCATCACAGTCCGAAGCAGCTAAAGGCTCAACAGCAGCGCTCGATGTAGCGGGTGGTGATTGCACCCCTATGTTCTGAGGCGTGACCTTCTTAGGGTTGTCTGCCCACACAAAATTTGTTTTTAACGCAGGTCCCCTGCCAACAGACGGCCAGAGAATCCTGCCGACTACGCCAGTGTGGCAGTAGGGGGCAGTAGTGCACCCTTGAACCCTCAGGTACAACTCCAGACACCAGGTAAAAGTCCACGACCTTTTTATTTTCTTTTAACACAGTGCACTAAGCACCCTCCACACTACTCGTTCAATAAATCAATAACTAACACCACAACAACCACTCCTCCTCGCCCAGACACTTTGCTCCTCTACCTCCCAGCACAGCTCAGTGTCTGAACTGAGGCACCGCCCTTTTATAGCCTCTGACCCGGAGGTGTTTCTGTCCCAACAGTCCACAGTTCCTTATTCCTTCCGGGTCAGGGCAATCAGTTCTTTTCTTCAACCCGGGAGCACGACATTTCTTCCTGTCACGTGACCGTGACGTACTCCCGGGTCATACGGCATCACAGAGCCCATAAGCCCCCCTACAGCGACTCCTGGTGGTCCCCAAGGTATCCAGCAGGGCTGTGTATAAACACTACAAAGTCCATAAGGCCCTGCTGGACCTCGGGGCACGATCCTGCTGTCGGGAGAGCTTCTCCTGGCGGCCTGGGGGTGAGGACCGGCACGGGAAGCCGGCAGTCCTCCACAGGGTTTAAACAGATCTCATTCCCAACCCAAGCGACCTAGAGAAGGTCCATTTCACACAGTCTGAGTCTACAGAATCGTGTCTTATTTACAGTTCAATTAGTTCAATAATTAATGTTTATATTTATTAGATATTGTGTATTTTAAGAAGGGTGGAAATATGTCAGCAATATCCCAGTCTTCAAGAATCTATCATACTAGGGTAAAAACATTTTTAAAAACAATTTTTCCCTCGTTGACTGAAATCCAGGGGCATTTTATAAAAATGAAGGTACATTTTGCTAAATTTATAAAGTAACATACTAGTTAATGAGAAGTGACAATTGGCTCTAAGAAATCGCATAAAGGATTACAAATGAAGAAGCATATAGATTCAGTTTTCTTTTCTTATTAAAAATGTTAAAATATAAGCAATATAATGATCCTATTAAAAGAAAATTAGCTTCATATAAGACAGTGGTGCTTAAAGTTTTTCAAAGGGAAGATGAATTTGCCAAGGTCAAATATACAGAGGCCCACCTACGGACAACAATTACTTATTTGTGTAATTTTGGGTTATAATTTATATATTTATTTTACAAAAGGTATTTTGTGAAAGATGCTAAAGTTCTAATCCATTTCTGCTGGATTTACATTTTAAAGTTCCAGATTTCAGCCAGTAATTCATGATATTCCCTCAACCATGAAGATGGTTTGAGCGCAGGCAAACTGACAGCAGTGATGCAGCAGAAATGGTGAATGTCACTGACTACTTGGAATTAAAAGGATTACAGTGGCCACAGACAGTCTCTCCTGGGTTAAAAAAAATTAATTTACAATAGAGACCTGCACAGTGAACAATAAAGCTTGCACCAGTGAGAGGCTCAGTTAGAAGTATTGTCAAATGAGAGAAAGAAAGGATGTGATCACAATGACATGAACAAAAGCAGAGCCAGAAGGATCAGCACAGAAGTAAATGGTGTCACTGTAATACAGGGCTCTTCAAATGCAGTCCTGGAGGCCGAAGTTAGTTGTAGGTTGTTTGCTCTAAACCAGTTGCTTAGCTTTCTTCTTCACATGGCTACACCCAGTGAAGTTAAAGAAGCTTGAATTACCACTGGCAACAAGATCGGATTGTGTTCTCCTTATGGACCCAAGTTCAATATGTAGGGCAGATGCTGGTCCGCTGTATGACTGAAATAAACACCTATATGAAGGACTGACATAATTTGAAAGTTACTTTTCTCAGGTATTACAGGTGATCAGTGGATCACAGTTTTGAGAATCACCAATACAAGTTTTTAGTCTGGTGTGCTAACATAAATAAACCCATTTGCAAACCGTCATCAGTGAGATTAACTGTCTGTTCACTGTAGACATGACATTTCATTGTTGTAGGCTGGAAAACTACAGTTTTAATGCTTTAGCAAACTCTTCATGAAATCGCCAGCAGTACTGGCATTACTGTAGGGGAAAACTCATTATGTCTTGCAATATAGTAAATATATTTTATCTATACATTTCTATTTTGAGATAATGTAACTTCCATGTTTTAATGGTTGGGAAATTATTCTCTTTATTAGTTATGAGCATTGTGATTGTAATGGTGTTGTTTTTCATGTTCGCAGTAGGGTTCACCTTAGCCAGTTATACAATAAAGCACTCCAATTTGCGAATGACAGCATTGCAAAGGTGAGAAAAAGAAGCAGTTTAAAAAAGGTAGAATTAGATATAATTTGTTTGTCAAATCCAAGTTTTACTGCATTAGTGACATGTGAAATTATTACTAATAATTTTTTTGCCCCTGCGGTTGTATTTCAAGAAATAAAATTGTTCAGTATGGCAGGTTTTTGCCCTTTACACCCAATTAATTCTGACAATATCCTGCACTGTTACCATATTCTAAGTTATTTCTGTGTGGCAATCTATTGCTGTTTGCCACTGCTTTCAAGGTCAGGACGAAGCCCCAGCGATTAACAACTGGGTTGGTTTTAAGATGACGTTTACGACAATCTACTTTAATGATTAAGTAAACTATGAGGTTGAAGTGGACATTTTGAGTTTAAAGCCGAAATTTCCACTTTAATCACAAACTAGACATTTTCATTATGTCCTTAATTTTTTATTCTCTATGGCTCAAATATGCCACCATACATTCTATTCTATTGGTACTGTGAAGGTGCAAAAAAAAAAGATGGTATGTGTATGTATTCTGTCCCCGAACGCTGTATTAGCGAGGCTTCTCTCCCAAGACCTAGTCCGTACGGAGTGTGCGTCGCCCCGCTGGTTATAGTGAACGTGAACAGATAGTTTTACTCACCAAGAAAGTCAAGGCTGAGAATCCGTATACTTTAATATAGATTTCTGGCAAGAAGTCATACAAGGATAGGACGTGAAAAACCACCAACAACTCAAAGGTAAAAGGACGATAATTTCCTTAACCTAAAATACAATATGGCGGAAGGTAAAGCAAAGACTGAAGCAGCGCCAATAGCAAAAGGGAGCTAGGGATATACCAATATGTATTAATTAAATAGGGGGTGCAGGTAGGAATATACCAAACAGTCTAATAACAATATTAACACAGGCTGCTGTAGCAGCACAGTATGTGAGATATATGTGTGTATATTGTGTCATTACTTTGGGGAATATGCAATGCTTGAATATAAAAGCAACATGAAATCATCTGTATATCTGCATTTTGCTTCACCACATTGCACTATTCATCAAACATTGAAGTACGCAAATCGATCCTGGAGGATCCTAAAAGCGGCTGGAGTAGCAAGAAACTCAGGCTGGAATTCAGGGTTTGAATGTGATGAGTTATGACGATATTCCAGAAGACGTTGACATGATTATATTTGGATAAGTATATATTGTGGTACATGAATAAATATAAGATATCCCCTGAAAATAAGCCCTAGTACATCTTTTGGAGCAAAAATGAATATAAGACCCGGTCTTATTTTGGGGAAACACGGTACCAAGGAGACTAAAAAGAATGAAAGGCGCTGTTGTTTCCAACTGTTCACACCAAACAGCTACCCAAAGACATTCATCAGACAATACTTACACATTAGACGCCAGAGACCCCAGCAAACAATCGACTCCAACATGACCTCCTGTGGTATAGTGTGGGCAGTGGCTCAGGAAAAGTGGCCATTTTAATAAAAAAATAATTGCTTGTGCTTGTGTTGTTGAGTGGAGCAGGTGTGAGTAATCTGCTGTGAAGACGCCTTGTCTCCAGGTTGGTATGAGGTAATCGGTTGACTGTGTGTTGCCTTGCTGGCATGAGTGGGCAGTCTGATTGCCTCAATATCAGCCTGGGGCGACAATTAGGTGGTCACACCTGCAACCACTTGCCAGCATATAAAAAGGGGAGTGCAAGACCACAAGGGAAAGAAAGAAAAGGGAAAAAAGAGACAAAGGAAGCAGAGGTTAAAGGGAAGGAGGAGAAACAGGCAAGAAAGAAAAAGAAAACAAGCTGGTGCAGTGAATGGAAGCAGGTGGATGGGAGTAGAGCTCCAATGGAGAAGCGAGTGGCCATTGCTCAGGAGGGGGCTGTGGGTCGATCCTGTTGAGCATCTTGGGAGTTGGAGTGACCATTATTTTAATATACATGATTTATTGTCTCCCTTTTTGGATTTCCAGCTAGTCATTTTAGAGTTAATCTTAAACTGCATTTAAAGTATTTGTAAGTGTTGAGCATGGGTCAGTATAACTGTTTAAAGCACTGCACCATTTTTAATAAGCCCCCCCTGCAGATGTCACTAAAAATGCTTGTTTGAATAATGGATTGCCATCCCATAGTACTAGTGCCTTATCACTGACGCCATTTCCAGGCGGATGCAACTTGTCATTACCATTACATAGCCCATCCTTCAAAATCATTGTTCTCACTTCCAACTCCTTGCAGCAGCACACAAACTCTTCAAATCGGCAGGATGCTTTTCTCTTCTGCTGTGGTTGTTTGTCGGTAATGGTAATAGTTGCTGCACTGCCTTACTATGATCTGTCCAATATATGCGAGCAGGTAACCTCCTTCTGTAAATTTGCAGAATGTAGTGGTCTCTTGGCTATCTTCCTTCCTGAATTGACATTGCTGGGACAGTCTTGCCACTGCCCCAGCTCACACTGCTCACCTCGCATCAGAGGCAATGCAATCTGCCACTCATTCTATAGCTCCTTTCAAAAGCTGCACTGGAGGTCACACACCCATGCCAGTAGACATTAACAGATGGATAATTAGTGGTTGAGGTGGAGTTAGCAGTCACTCTTCTGTCTTCCTTTCTGTACTGATCTGTACAGATGCTGCAACCGGCATTTCAGATCCTGGATCTCAGCTTTGAGATTCTCCAGCACCTCATCAGAAGTGTTCACCAATTTTGGGTATCTATGTCACTTGACTTTTTGTGGAGACAAACTGTACTTTCACTTCATCCAGCTTCTGACACCAATGTGCTTACAGCACCAGCACAATAGATTTTCGCTCATCTCTTTGCTCTTTTAGGTAATCCTCTTTTTTTAGAAGGACCACTCCTTTAGAGACACTAGATTGGAGACTTTGAGACTGCTTGCTCTTTTTAGGCTGTCCAGCAGCTGGCGCTGAAGCTTCTTATGTGAATGATGGAATCTCAACTTATAATGTTGGTGACACAATGCTGATGCCACCCCAAGCCTCATTTAATTTATCAGCATAACCACAATACATTCTAGGTGACTTTTATCAATGTTTAACCTATCTTTTGGTATTGACTTTTGTTGGCACACTCCTTTAAATTGGTAAAGAGGCCTTAATAAGCTAACCAGGCAAACTGAGAGAAACAAGAAAGCAGATACTTATAGAGCAACTGCTAAATGGCTATAAGCTAGCTAGCTGTGCAGGCAACATAACAGTGTCAAGATTTTTGTACAGGCTGGCAAGTGAAAACCAAAAACAAAACAGCTGGAAAGCTACATGCCTAGCTCACAATACTAGGTTGAGCCACCACTCTCATTGACACATGAATACCAGAAAAAAGAAGAGACACGCTACACAAAGAAATCAAGGCATATTAAACACCAAAACCAATTATCACAAACAGGCTCCATCTTAGAGCCTTGTCTGGGTCTCATTTCAAAGAACCGCATCTGACCTGCTGCTTTAAGAACCATGTCCCGACACTTCAAAAATTCATTATTAAGAAGGATTACAATTGACTGAGTATCTGAAATGCTATTTGCAAGTTTACTTTACCATAAACAACATGTAGTACTCACCTGCCTTAATATTAGGATGGAGGTGGAAGTGATTTATGAAGTTCAATTTATCTTACACAACTCTGAAAAATATTAAACCACTCTATAAGAAGGATTATTCTTTTGGATATAATGTATGTAATTGTGGAAGGCATCCTACAGGATAAGTAGCAAGTTATCCAGTGGTTAGTTAGGCCTAGTAGGGCAGCCAAGAATGTGCCTCAAATATTTATTTTAAAAGTTTGTTTACATCCTTTTGTTCATCCTCTTCCTTGTTTTTTTTTTATTTTCCTCATTAATCATATGGCATGTTCCCCTTCTATAATAACTGGATTTCTTTCTTGGTTAAAGGACTAGGTATGTGTTTTCCATTTTAGGTCACAGAAACAAAGCAAAGGGATCAAACAAATGACAAAAAATGGGAAACATTCGCAACGACTGTGAAGACAAGACCAAACATATTTTCCTGAGATTGAAAAAACACCAAAATACTTTTGTTCTGGAATTTAAATGCTACAAATGACAATAGAGAAACATGTTTCCAAAATAAACAATCATAAATTAAAATGTAATTCATGTGGTCATTTTATTTAATATACTTGATCTTTCCTTTATTAATGTAAAGTAATTTTCGACTTAATGTATATGAAAGCAAAAAAAAGACATTTTATGATTCAGGGCTACATTTGTAAACTAGAGTCTTCATAGTGTATGGTAACCCTGGAGACTGAGTAATGAATAATTAAAATGACTCTCTGTTTATTTAGCACACCAGACCTTGAGGCATTTCTTTATAATGACTTATGGTCCAACCTTATTGGCACTGCACATGTAGGAGGATTGTGTGCCATTCTTAATATCATGTTTCAAAATGCCAATGAGTCAGAAACAGATACACAACTGATCTTGTATGACTGAGATGCTAACCTACTGTTTACCTTGCACAAACGTTTATATTTTTGTGGCCTTTGGCTTGAAATGGCAAAATAATTACTAAACATCTTTAAAACAGATGTAAAATAGTGAGTTTTTAATTTTGTTATTTGTAATCATAATTGCATATTCCTGATCTACAAATTTTTCCATATTTAATTATTTCCATATTTTATTCCACGATTACAGCAGCACAGGTAAGCAGAGAGCTGAGGAGACTTCGTGACAGCAAAGCAGCGGGTCCAGATGGTGTATCGCCACGACTGCTGAAGGCCTGTGCGTTGGAACTGTGGAGTCCTCTACAGCGCATCTTCAACCTGAGCCTGGAACAGGGGAGAGTCCCGAGGCTTTGGAAAACATCTTGTATCACCCCAGTCCCAAAGGTATCACGTCCTAGTGAGCTGAATGACTTCCGGCCTGCTGCTTTGACGTCACATGTGATGAAGACCAAGGAGCGGCTGCTGCTTCACCACCTGAGGCCACAGGTCCGCCACGCCCTCGACCCTCTGCAGTTTGCATACCAGGAGAAGGTAGGAGCGGAGGATGCCATCATCTATATGCAACATCGATCCCTCTCCCACTTGGACAGAGGCAGTGGTGCTGTAAGAATTATGTTTTTGGACTTCTCTAGCGCCTTCAACACCATCCAACCTCTGCTCCTTAGGAACAAACTGAATGAGATGGGAGTAGACCCACATCTGGTGGCATGGATTGTGGACTATCTTACAGACAGACCTCAGTATGTGCGTCTTGGGAACTGCAGGTCTGACATTGTGGTCAGCAACTCAGGAGTGCCGCAGGGGACTGTACTTTCTCTGGTCCTATTCAGCTTATATACATCAGACTTCCAATACGACTCGGAGTCCTGCCACGTGCAAAAGTTCGCTGATGACACTGCTATTGTGGGCTGCATCAGGAGTGGGCAGGGGGAGGAGGACAGGAAGCTAATCAAAGACTTTGTTAAACGGTGCGACTCAAACCACTTCCACCTTAACACCAGCAAGACCAAGGAGCTGGTGGTGGATTTTAGGAGGCCCAGGCCCATCATGGACCCCGTGATCATCAGAGGAGACTGTGTGCAGAGGGTATAGACCTATAAATACCTGGGAGTGCAGCTGGATGACAAATTGGACTGGACTGCCAATACTTATGCTCTGTATATAGGATAAAGTAGCTTTAAATAACAGTGATTCCATTAGCTGTACTTAGGTCAGCACCTGAAATAAAGAACTGATGACTTTGCTGGCATTTTGTGAAGGGTGAGGAAAAACATCTTGCACCAATTACTATATGTTATTAAAAAAATGCTAAAATGTTCTACCTATGAAGTATGTTCTTTGTTTTTCCATAATCCCGTTGTAAAATGTATATTTTTATTAATTCCCAGGGACCTTATTGATTAACTACCCTACTGAAATGGAATCAACTTTGTATTGTGTTAGTAATCCAGTGGACATATTTGTTGTACTACTGCCCATTTTGTAGCTTTATGCCTTAGTATCCTGGCAACCTGTGAACAAATAGTTGCATATTTAAGGATTTCCTTTGTCCAAAATATTGTTTTCAAATGATTTAAACCTGGGAGCAATGCATAAAAGCTAAATGTACAACAGATACAGAGTCCAAAAAGAAAATTAACCTTCTTGTCCTTCTTGTTTTACTCTGACATCCCAATTCAATGAATAGAATGTGTTTAGATTCTAGTACGTAGACGACTAAGAGTTGCATCTCTTTCATGCTAAATTACTCTATCCATCCATCCATTATCCAATCCGCTACAGTGGTGTGAAAAACTATTTGCCCCCTTCCTGACTTCTTATTCTTTTGCATGTTTGTCACACAAAATGTTTCTGATCATCAAACACATGTAACCATTAGTCAAATATAACACAAGTAAACACAAAATGCAGTTTTTAGATGATGGTTTTTATTATTTAGGGAGAAAAAAAAATCCAAACCTACACATGGCCCTGTGTGGAAAAGTAATTGCCCCCTTGTTAAAAAATAACCTAACTGTGGTGTATCACACCTGAGTTCAATTTCCGTAGCCACCCCCAGGCCTGATAACTGCCACACCTGTTTCAATCAAGAAATCACTTAAATAGGAGCTGCCTGACACAGAGAAGTAGACCAAAAGCACCTCAAAAGCTAGACATCATGCCAAGATCCAAAGAAATTCAGAAACAAATGAGAACAGAAGTAATTGAAATCTATCAGTCTGGTAAAGGTTATAAAGCCATTTCTAAAGCTTTGGGACTCCAGCGAACCACAGTGAGAGCCATTATCCACAAATGGCAAAAACATGGAACAGTGGTGAACCTACCCAGGAGTGGCCGGCCAACCAAAATTACCCCAAGAGCGCAGAGACGACTCATCCGAGAGGTCACAAAAGACCCCAGGACAACGTCTAAAGAACTGCAGGCCTCACTTGCCTCAATTAAGGTCAGTGTTCACGACTCCACCATAAGAAAGAGACTGGGCAAAAACGGCCTGCATGGCAAATTTTCAAGACGCAAACCACTGTTAAGCAAAAAGAACATTAGGGCTCGTCTCAGTTTTGCTAAGAAACATCTCAATGATTGCCAAGACTTTTGGGAAAATACCTTGTGGACTGATGAGACAAAAGTTGAACTTTTTGGAAGGCAAATGTCCCGTTACATCTGGCGTAAAAGGAACACAGCATTTCAGAAAAAGAACATCATACCAACAGTAAAATATGGTGGTGGTAGTGTGATGGTCTGGGGTTGTTTTGCTGCTTCAGGACCTGGAAGGCTTGCTGTGATAGATGGAACCATGAATTCTACTGTCTACCAAAAAATCCTGAAGGAGAATGTCCGGCCATCTGTTTGTCAACTCAAGCTGAAGCGATCTTGGGTGCTGCAACAGGACAATGACCCAAAACACACCAGCAAATCCACCTCTGAATGGCTGAAGAAAAACAAAATGAAGACTTTGGAGTGGCCTAGTCAAAGTCCTGACCTGAATCCTATTGAGATGCTATGGCATGACCTTAAAAAGGCGGTTCATGCTAGAAAACCCTCAAATAAAGCTGAATTACAACAATTCTGCAAAGATGAGTGGGCCAAAATTCCTCCAGAGCGCTGTAAAAGACTCATTGCAAGTTATCGCAAACGCTTGATTGCAGTTATTGCTGCTAAGGGTGGCCCAACCAGTTATTAGGTTCAGGGGGCAATTACTTTTTCACACAGGGCCATGTAGGTTTGGATTTTTTTTTCTCCCTAAATAATAAAAACCATCATTTAAAAACTGCATTTTGTGTTTACTTGTGTTATATTTGACTAATGGTTACATGTGTTTGATGATCAGAAACATTTTGTGTGACAAACATGCAAAAGAATAAGAAATCAGGAAGGGAGCAAATACTTTTTCACACCACTGTATATCCTAACTACAGGGTCACGGGGGTCTGCTGGAGCCAATCCCAGCCAACACAGGGCGCAAGGCAGGAAACAAACCCCGGGCAGGGCGCCAGCCCACCGCAGTGCTAAATTACTGTTTGTTGCAAATCAACTGATTTCACTTTAAATACTAAGGGTTTATTTTGCCATCTTTAAATTCTGATGCAATAAAGTTAACTTTTGCCTTCTACTAAGCTAAGACTTAAAATATTTATAAGCATTTAATCCAAAGCTAAAAAGGTAAAGAGTAAAAATGCAGCAATTTCATGAAAACACAACATCTATCTATTATAAAAAAAAATCTTTCTTCAACGAAGAGTCACCTTCCTTGCAAGTCCCTCCCGCATTAATGTGGTGTTATGGGTCCACAGCTCTCTCAGCAAAGGCCAGTTTTTTTAAATAAATAATCACCGCGCTCGCGGCTTAACGAGGGGGTGTGGTGGCTGTAGCAGATCTCAGGGCGATCTGCGGTGTGGGCGTTTCTCACCTAATGCACAGGTGAGGGACTGCCCACATCGGCGATCGTTCCTGGGGTTGCTAATGTGCTGCAGCTGCTATGGCCTCTCAGAATATATAGAAGCGCGATTCGGCTAGGAGGGGATGAATGGAAAAAGAGGAAAGAAAGACACAGGTTGCTGGAGAGCACGGGGCAGGAGAAAGATGGTGAGAGCGAAAGAGCGCAAAGGCGAGCGAGAGATCAGGCTCAAGGGCAGCTGGATGGTGGGCTCTAGCAAGGTGTTTAGCTAGCACCTACGGCAGTTGATTGTAGTCGTTCCCGCTAAACATTTGGAGAAGAGCGGGAGTGACTAGCAAGGAAGGTGACTCGCCGTTGAAGAAAGCGGGAGTCGGGAGGCTTGGTGGAGAAGTCCTTGTTGTGAGTGTCCTGGTTGGCAAGGATTCCAAGTCTCAGGCCTGGGATGAGTGCGTGACCAAAGCCAGGATTGGGCGGCTTCCAGACCTATGTGAGTGAGAGAAGGACAGCTGCAGAGATAGCGTCTCGCCTGCTGCAGGGCCCAAACGGAAGAAGCAGGTGAGACGCTAGAGTAAAAGAAGCACCGGACTTATTGTTTTAAAGGACTGTTTCCAGCAATGTTTTAACCTCCTCGTCTTTTTAAAGGATTGTTTTTATATATTTTTTAACCTCCACATGTCACTTTCGGTTTAATGGATTATTTAATGAAGACATTGAAGCACTGCACTTTAATTAAACACTTTGTTTTTGTTGTTTTGTTGTATTATAAATTAAAGCACTTTTGCACTTTTATACACCATCCCCTTGCTCCATTGTTATTGCCTCACTGTCTAGCTCATCAGTAACATCACCGACGGTGTAGGGTTCAAGGGCTCCCGAACAGCAGATGGGAGCATGGAGCAGAACCCGCATCGTCAGTCATCCTTGTTGAGAGGTTTACTTACCTCGACAGCAACATTCCTGTTTCCAGTGACTCTTCCTATGAATTCAGTAAATGGATTGGGAGAGCATGGGAGGTCATGAGGTCACTGGAAAAGGGTGTGCTGCATCCTGATATTTTTGTAAAAGGACTAAGGTCCAACTCTTTAGAGTCCTGGTTCCTCCCATTTTGTTATATGGTTGCGAGACATGGACATTATCCAGTGACATGAAATTAAGACTCCTTCTGTACTGTGTCTTTTCGGGGAGTCTTTGGGTAGTGCTGGTTTGACTTTGTGTTGAATGAGTGGATGCTCATTACGTCCCAAATGAGGGACATTACCTGAATTGTGAGGGAGCGTCAGTTACAGCACTATGGCTATGTGGCACGATTCCCTGAGTGTGGTCCTGCTCGCAGGATCCTCATTGTTGAGGAACAGAGTGGCTGGATCTTGCTATATGATCATACTTATCTTTAGAGGTTTATAAAACAATATTACATATAAAGACTCCACTTTTCTACTAAGTGCATGTCTATGCTATGTAAACTTGTACTGATATATTTTTTACTTATTCATTATTCTTACCTACTTTAGCTACTTTTTTTTTCTTGTCACAGTTTCTTTGACATATATTCTATTTCCATTTGTCATAAGTCAAATCTGAACCAGAAACCTTGTAGTTTAAGATCCAGTACTATGACCATAATGCCAAATTGTCAGCTAATCATCCTATAAATATACTAAGAGAGAAAAGATGAGAACTGATAGGACAGTATATTAATTACTTGGGCATATGTTACTTTCTTTTTCAAGCATACAGAAAAGTTTCAATATTACAATTTTCCACAAAGAATATGGCCCTACTTTGTTATTTGTATTTGTCGTTGTAATATTTTCACTTCCTACTAAGATTGTAAATTATGCTTTAACATTCCCTTTCCATGTTAAATGCATTTCATATTTGTAGCACTAAGAAAAAAAGTTAACAAATTAACCTTTAAAGTATAAAAAACCAAACAGTTAAAATATTGTATTTCATTATGCATGAATGTGTAATATTGATTATGCAGCCTAATGTAAATGTAGATAATACTTTATTTGACATTAATCTAATGTCATAATTCTAGCATTAAATGAAACAAAAATTAACATAAAAATTAATAGTAGTTTAGTGGGTTTATTAAATATCTACTTGAGTAAAATTAATTTGCTACTGTAAATAAATCAGAATTTTCTTTAAATCTGAAATCTGAAAAATCCTCTGTTCTGTATAATCATACTTAAATAGGGAGAAAAACAACGCTGTCTGAGCCCTGCTTCGGAAGCATGGATGCACGATTTTACAACTTGCCTAATCGACTTGTCTTACTAAAATTAAGTAGCAGCTATTAAACAGGGCTGTGACACTGCATAATTGGGCTATAATAAATGATTGTGTTTTCCCAACAGGGGAATTCTTTTGACTCTAAAGGGATGATTTTTTTTTTATTTTGCATTTTCCCTGATGTTGAGATTCCACATCCTTTAAAACATATTTATAATCCAAAAGTGACACTTTGATACCTTTCAATTTCATTTTACACATTTGTTTAGAAATAAATTCCAGGATCGTTTATTCTTTATTGATTTTAACATATCAATAAAATTGCACAAGTAAATCAGCTACTTTTGTTGATCCTCTAAGGACACTATTTTGTGTTCTATTTTTAAATTGTACAGGGCATAATTTTTTCATTACAATATAGTAAATGAGTTTAATATATCATTGTTAATTAAGATTTAATTGCATACAAATGATATAGTTCTCCTAGGCCTAGAAAGTACAATATGTAGCGTTCAAATATTTATGTGCCTGTTATAGGTTTTACCAGATTTTGTTACTTACCTTTTTCAGACTTTATATATATTATGTTGTTTCATTTAGCTCCTTGATAGCTGTAAAATAGTGTGCTACATTTAGGCAGACTGTGAAAGCAAAACACACATCTGCAATATATCATGTGCACGATAAAGCCCTTAAACAGAAAAGAATCTGCTCAGCGTCTGCAGCTAAGTAAAACCATTTTTATAAATTTGTAAAATGTAAATAAAAATCTCATAAACCCATATTTTATTAACACAATAGAATATATGTATAAACTGAGAAAATGTACCGTTTTAAGAAAAGCAGGTCATTTTGAATTTGGACTGGGGCCATGTTTATCACCAGATAGCATCCCCTCTCCTTTTGACAGCAGTCCATAAATGTCTGGGAAGTGAAGAGACCAGTTGCTGGACTTTTGGGAGAGAAATGTTGTCCCATTTTTGTCTGATATAGAATTTTATCTACTCAGTGGTCCTGGGTCGTCTTTGTCATGTTTTTTATTTCATGATGCACCCAGATGTTTTCAGTTGGTGAATGGTCTTGTCTGCAGGCAGGCCAGTTCAGCATCTGGACTCTTCTACTTCAAAGCCATGTTGTAGTAACAGAGGCAGTTATGTGCCTTAATATTGTCTTATTAAATATGCAAGGCCTTTCCTGAAAATGACGTCTGGATGGGAGCTTTTGTTAACCTAAAACCTGTATATACCTCTTTCAGCATTGATGGTGCCTTTCCACATATTAATGCACCTCCATACTGTCAGATATGCAGGCTTGTGAACTGAGCGCAAATAATAAGCCGGATGGTCTCTCGGAGGACACGGTGTCCATGTTTCCCAAAAAGAATTACAAATTTAGATTTTTCTGACCACAGAAGAGTTTTTGGCCTTGCCTCAGTCCATTTTAAATGAGCTTTGGCCCAGAAAAGCCAGTGGTGTTTCTGGATCATGTTCATATATGGCTTCTTTTTTGTATGATAGAGCTGTGACCTGCATTTGTGGATGGCAAGGTAAACTCTGTTTACAGACAATGATTTCTTTAAGTGTTCCTGAGCCCATGCAGTGGTTTCCATGACAGAATCAGGCCTGTTTTTCATGCAGTGCCACCTGAGGCCCCAAAGATCACAGGCATCCAATATTGATTTTCCACCTTGTCGCTTGGACACTGAGATTTCTCCAGATTCTCAGAATATAGATGATGAGATATTCAAAGACTTCACAATTTTACGTTGAGGTACATTTTCCTGAAATTGTTCCACATTTTGAAGGTGAACCTCTTCCCATCTTTACTTCTAAGAGACTCTGCCTCTCTAAGATGCCCTTGTTATTCAATCATTTACTGACCTGTTGACAGTTCACTTAATTAGTTTGTAAAATGTTCATCCAGCTGTTGCTTTTCAGTTCCACTTACTTTCCCAGCCTTTTATTGCCCCCGTCCCAACTTTTCTGAGACGTGTTGCTGGCATCAAATTTAAAATGAGTGAATTATTTTCATGAAATTGTAAAATGTCTCGCTTTCAACATTTGATAAGTTTGTTTTCTGTATTCTACTGTGAATACAATATGGGTTTATGAGATTTGCAAAATCATTGCATTCTGTTTTTATATACATTTTACATAGCATTCCACCTTTTTTGGAATTGGGGTTGAATGTTTTTCTAAATTATAGATGAGCCATCATAGACACTGTCAATATGATTACTGATAGCTTTTGATATAAAATTATAGTGTTTATGGTTAATGATATGTGTTTTATAAAGTGGTCTGCCTTCTTTTTGTTGTTGTTTTGACCTGTGTAACACACTGCATTCAGTGCATCAATAATGTTGCCTGGATTAAATGGCTGCTTCTTCTACTTACGAGGAGCTGTCCTACAGTATGTGTGAGCAGTATTAATATGGAATGGAAAAAGATATGCATGTGCATTTTTATATCAGCAGTATAACAGAGAATTAAAAAGAAAATATAATTGCCCATATAAATTAAAACCTACACTACTGATCACATCCCTTGCCCCCTAAAACCATCCTACCAAGCATATACTATAAATGGTTCAGATGACTTTATCCCATACTCACTTAGTAATGTTTTAAATACTCTTAATACTACACAGTACTCATTTTCCTTGACTTGACATTTACTACCACATTGCCTATCATTTCTGTAAATAAGACAATTAATTACTTTCAGAGGTTTTACCATGTAAGTGAAACTTCCAGTATTTACCATTAAGAAAAGTCATGCTAACCTTTTTTTAAAATGTGTCTTCACATGCAAGCGTTAATGCATCAATTTGGGGGAGTGAAGGAGTGACTTGGAACAAATTATCATTTTAAAAGTCAATTAACTTTGAATAATAACCGAACAAAGAAGAAATATTAGCTATGATATTGAGAAGCAAACAGTTTGTCTGAGAATATTGTAAGATAACACTTTATCAAATGTGACAGCATAAAGATATGCTGCCCTCATTCCCTTTGATTACAGTTATTACCTTTATACATTACTTCACACTGAAACATGATACAATTGAAATCACAGAAAGCATTTTTTGAGTTGTCTAGCTGATTCATGCAATTTAAATTAATTTGAAAACCATCCTAATATTTTAGAAAACCAGGACATGTGTTATAATGATACAGTTAGACAGACACAATATCACTCGGCTGTTTGGGGGTTTCTGGTTTATGGAAATGAAGGCTGCTAGCAGAAGTGATAGTAGGAAGACATGAACAGTGACATTGAACAATACAGGGGATGAATGAATGAAGAAGCAAGAAGACAAAGCATGATACATAGCGTGGAGAAGTGAGCACTAGGAAAGTTCAGCGAAGCTCAAGTAAGATGTAGTTAGCAAGCACTATAAATCTCAATGTAAACAAAAGAAAATCTTAAACATCTCAAAATCACAATAATAATAATAATAATAATAATAATAATTCAGTACTGCATCAACCCCTGGAACCCCACAAGAACACACAACTAGCAATAAACTCGAAAACAAATTCTTGAGCAAACAAAGTGAAAACCCACATTTGCTTGATTTAGTTGTTTTGCTAACAGTTTGTGACAGGTACGTAACGTACATTGCAATGTTAGACTTGTTTGACAAGGTTTAACTTTCCATCGTTTTCAGTTTTGTAAGTTTATTTTGGATTTATTTCAGTTCTTATTGGTTGCAATTTTTTGTTTCCCACATTCCCTGATGTAACCTGTTGTTTCCACACATGCCATTTTTCAATTTGTATACTGCTTTTCATCTAATACTTCTAAAACATTTTAATGGTACAAGATTACAGAAGTGTTTTTGCTTAAGAAAAAATGGAAAAGTAGTTACAACCAATTGATATAAATACATGTAAACTACATTCTACTGCATTTCAGTTTTCCAGAGGGTTCTTCAAAGCTCAGTTTAGACTGTATGAGCATTGCATCCTTCAGTTTTACCACTGATTTAGGCCTGACTCACACTTGTGTGTGTGAAGAGATGTGTGTGTTTTTGTATGTGAATAAGTGTCAGCCAGATTTGGAGTAGTTACTAGGATAAATTATTAATTACAACAGGATTACATTTCTTATTACTTCCTTGAATATGTAATCACATTAGTAATTCATTTACTTTTATACTATCTTAATCTATGAAAAAATGCACATATTGAAAACTATAAGGATGACAACCAAATGTAAGTTCAGTAAGGAGGAAATAACCAATAAAACTGAACAAAAATACAGCAATTAAGCAAGTAAACTTGCTTCCCGGGTCCTCCCTGCGTGGAGTTTGCACGTTCTCCCCGTGTCTGCTTAGGTTTCCCCTGGGTGCTCCGGTTTCCTCCCACAGTCCAAAGACATGCAGGTTAGGTGAATTGGTGATTCTAAATTGGCCCTAGTGTGTGCTTGGTGTGTAGGTGTGTTTGTGTGTGTCCTACGGTGGGTTGGCACCCTGCCCAGGATTAGTTCCTGCCTTGTGCCCTGTGTTGGCTGGGATTGGCTCCAGCAGACCCCCGTGACCCTGTGTTTGGATTCAGCGGGTTGGATAATGGATGGATGGAAACTTATGTACATTACTGTGCCATTTCAAATGAATGAATCAAAAACCAGAGGCCTTTAGTTCACTAAAAGATTCAGTCAGTCATTTCCTACCCACTCTGTCCTGACTAGGGTCATGCGAGGTGCCAGAGCCCATCCCTGGTAGCACGGGACACAAGGCAGTAACAAACTAACCGTGGAGGTTGCTATTCCATCATAGACAAAAAGATTTCTTAATAAAAATCAAACCTCAATTAAAACTGACTTAACCACTTGAACATTTGCAAACATGGAGTCAGCATAAGTTAGAGTTAGTGCTAGTACAACAACAACAACATTTATTTATATAGCACATTTTCATACAAAAAAAATGTAGCTCAAAGTGCTTTACAAAAATGAAGAATAGAAAAATAGAAGACACAATAAAAAATAAAAATAAGTCAACATTAATTAACATAGAATAAGTAAGGTCCGATGGCCAGGGTGGACAGAAAAAACAAAAAAAAACTCCAGACGGCTGGAGAAAAAAAATAAAATCTGCAGGGATTCCAGACCATGAGACCGCCCAGTCCCTCTGGTTAATCTACCTAACATAAATGAAACAGTCCTCTTTGGATTTAGGGTTCTCATGGAAGGACTTGATGATGATGGTCACGTAGACTTCTGGCTTTCAGTCCATCAATGTTGGAGGATCATGATGCTTTGAGTAAGTGGTGGTGGCGCAGGCCGCCACCACAAAGAAACCGGAAAAAGAAACAGAAGAGAGAGTTGGAGTCAGTACGGATTTTAGAGCTACTATGAATAGTTATTATGATGAATTGAACATACAGAGTATCAGGATTAAGTTAAAGTGAAGTTAGGAGAAAGCCATGTTAAACTAATGTGTTTTCAGCAGTGTTTTAAAGTGCTCCACTGTATTAGCCTGGCGAATTCCTATTGGCAGGCTATTCCAGATTTTAGGTGCATAGCAGCAGAAGGCCGCCTCACCACTTCTTTTAAGTTTAGCATTTGGAATTCTAAGGAGACACTCATTTGAGGATCTAAGGTTAAGATTTGGAATATAACGTGTCAGACATTCCGATTTATAAGATGGAGCGAGATTATTTAAGGCTTTATAAATCATAAGCAGAATTTTAAAGTCAATCCTGAATGTCACAGGTAACCAGTGTAGTGACATCAAAACTGGAGAAATGTGCTCGGCTTTTCTTTTCCTAGTTAGGATTCTAGCAGCTGCATTCTGCACTTGTTGCAAGTGATTTATGTCTTTTTTGGATAGTCCTGAGAGGAGTGCGTTACAGTAATCTAGTCTACTGAAAACAAAAGCGTGAATTAATTTCTTAGCATCTTTCAGTGATATAAGAGGTCTAACTTTTGCTATGTTTCTTAAGTGAAAAAATGCTGTCCTAGTGGTCTGATGAATATGCGATTTAAAATTCAGATTACAGTCAACAGTTACCCCTAAGTTTTTTACTTCCGTCTTAACTTTTAATCCTAATGCATCAAGTTTATTTCTGATAACCTCATTGAATCCATTATTGCCAATTACTAAAATTTCAGTTTTCTCTTTATTTAGTTTGAGAAAATTACTATTCATCCATTCAGAAATACCAGTAAGACATTGTGTTAGTGAATCGAGAGAGTCGGAGTCATCAGGTGCTATTGATAAGTACAGCTGTGTGTCATCAACATAGCTGTGGTAGCTCACGTTGTAACCTGAGATAATCTGACCTAACGGAAGCATATAGATTGAGAAGAGTAGTGGACCCAGGTTAGAGCCTTGTGGAACACCATATAGAATATCATGTGTCTTTGAGTTGTAATTACCACAACTCACAAAGATTTTTCCCCCTGTCAGGTAGGATTCAAACCAATTTAAGACACTGCCAGAGAGGCCCACCCATTGACTAAGGCGATTTCTAAGAATATTATGATCAATGGTGTCAAATGCGGCACTCAGATCTAAGAGGATGAGAACAGATAAATGGCCTCAGTCTGCATTTACCCGCAAGTCATTTACTACTTTAACGAGTGCAGTTTCTGTGCTGTGATTTGTTCTGAAACTTGACTGAAATTTATCAAGAATAGCATGTTTATTGAGGTGGTCATTTAACTGCATGATGACTGCCTTCTCTAGAATTTTACTAGTATAACTGCCAGTATGCAAAAGCCCTTATTAATTGTGTGGGGCCTGCTGCCTGCATCATTTATTGTGTAGCACCATGTCTCGGTGTATCACCCATCTCTGTGTTTTTCAAACTGTCAAATAGGCATGTGCTTATTTAAAAGTAAAGCGTTTACATTTTGTAATTAACTATCTTACATTCACTAACAATTAAGGTGAAGATTCAGTTAACTTACTTAATTCCACAGGCACAATGCCAGCTACAGCTGCAGTAAATCGTGATTAAAGCAATTTCAACTCAAGTTGTGACCTCTGCACTTGTGAGACGTCTGCAATAGTGAAGAAATCATAAAATCAGAATCAGAATTTCCAAATTCATGTTCCTCGGCCTTTGAAGCACAAGGCATGACCATTCTCATAATATAATGTCTAATGTGCTTGTAGAAGAATACATTCACAGATACTCACAGAGTGGGTTGATAAAAACATATTCATTGCTCACAATGAATCAACACTTACTAGGAGTGGATAGACATAGAAGTTGAAAAATTAAAGCATCCTTAACTGCTATGTTAACTGTTATGAAGTAACTTACATTTCTTCACTATTGGATGTTTACCAAATTATGTTGCTCTTGGGGAAAGATGCAAAGCAGAGCACTGGTCAGTTAAAATAAACCGGTCAGTTAAAATAAACACACAATCTCAGCTGTCCAAAATATTATTTAACTAAACTATACCTGATGTCAAACCTTAATATGGAACAGAAACTTGATGAGAGTCCTATAACTTTAAGTTATCATTAAAAAAAATCATATTGCAAAGGGTTTCCAGCTATTTTTATAGCTTTCTTACAAAAGGCAGGCCACTATCTAGTATTTCTAAAGGAAATTATGGTATTTTTAAACAACATTTCCTAATCAGGCTTTCAACTCTCTTATAAATTCAGAAAACACAAACTAAAAAGGGAAGCAGACAGATGCAGA
This sequence comes from Polypterus bichir lapradei, assembly GCA_026402145.1. Lineage (NCBI taxonomy): Eukaryota > Metazoa > Chordata > Cladistia > Polypteriformes > Polypteridae > Polypterus > Polypterus bichir. The sequence continues at coordinate 57,267,591 of JANRMT010062856.1, read as the reverse complement.
GAAAATAATACAAGAATGAATGTAATACAGATATGGAGGTGACTGATATATTTATGCACAAATATACTACAAAGATAGAATGTAGAGGTTGTAAAACGTGCTATGACAGTCATGATCCTGCAGCACATACTGTATACACTGCTATTTGAGATGAGTCAAATGCGATAGCATCAGATGTGATCAGAGCCATACTTTCTCACTAAAAAACATTCTGATCCTTAATGTGAAATTCTGGACCAAAAGCAACCAGAAGCACTGTATCCAAGTGCTATGTTGTAATGTGAATGAAGTGTACAAAAGAGTGACACTAAGGTTGAAGTTCTAGCATTCAAGGAGCTAAGGAAAGGATTCTCTTTGTCATCTTCAATTCTGAAGTTTTCACACAGTATTGAATTAACAAATAACAATATTGTTTATTAGAATGGACTCATAAGCAAAAAAGGCATAAAAACCTGTTTAGAGATAACATGTTTAGAGATACCTTGTAGTAAACGATAAAGCCATATGAAGGTTATTATTTCTATTTGGTGATTTGTTTTAATTTTGCAAATCAAAATACTGTCAGATACTGTAATTCTTATTTTGATATCCAAAACACTGCTTTAGGAATTCAAGTTTATTGATAATTAAAGTAAGTGATTAGTGACTGTGGTCTGTTAATTAATTCAGACATTTCCAAACCATTCCCAGTTACTTCACCACAAATATGGTTACCATTCAGTGACAAATTATATTTAAGTATGGGGAAGGAAGAGTGAAAATTCACGAGGTGCTTTATTATATGGTGTCAAATATCATTCAGTCTCTACCATACAAATCAGAATGGGATGAACATATTCAAAGACAAAGTGCTTTCACCCGTATCCTACAAAGATCCCTCACTTTCCTCCACTTCCTTCAATTTGCCAAAATCTTTTCTAGTATTATAAGCAGGTGACAGGAAAGGTTTCTTTGTATCAAAAATATGACATGCAAACTACTAGTTCATCTGACAAAGAAAAAATGACTAAAGCAGCTGTGAAAACACATTAAAAAAGTATTGAATGAGGAAGTAAATTAGACAAAAAACCACCTACTATAAATATCGATAAATACTGTCAGCGAAGGACAACTCTTTGTGTGCAGACATAGAATTGCCTGTTTCATTTTTGAAGAAATCTAAGAAATGTTATTTCAAAATTCAAAAAATGTAAATCAAAAGATCACAAGCTGAAACAAAGAACGCTGACTGCTAATAGCCTGACTTGACACAACATGGTGATACTTTGTGCTCTCACTGGCTATTGCAGATAGTGATCTGCCTTCTCATTGGTGGAACATACAGTAAATATTTGAAATATGCCATCTAAATTATTGAACAACTTTGAAAAAAGTCATCTGATTGGCAAAACTGTTGCCAGTCAAAGCACTAACTTGGCAATTTTAGCTTGGGTGAACAGCATACAGAATGGTGAGGTATATCATTAAAACCCTCTGTTTATCCATTTTTATCATTCCACCTAATCATCCTCATGTCCTCAACTAATCTATAATTAACAATTTCTGAACAAAAAGTCACCAACATATCACCTGCAGTGTGTTATGCTGATTGCAGATACAGCACCCCTAAAAAGTGTTCAAACCCTTAGAAGTGACAAAGAGGTGGTCCACTCCACTCCTACAAGTTCGCATTAATAGCAAGTTGGACTGATCTCAGAACACAGAGGAGCTAAATAAGAAAGGGCAGAGTAGGCTCTTTTCCCTTAGAAGATTGTGTTCCTTTAATGTGGAAAGTGACATTCTTTACATCTACAACTCTGGCCAGTGAGATTTTCTACACTGTACTATGAAAAATTAAGTTCTCTCTATATATACATTTTTACATTTTAGTATTATGCAACCTTGTATCAAATTAGACATAATTTGGTTTATTGACATTCATCAACATTGTCCTGGATATGACGTTAAACTGTGCAGTCCTCCAACTTGCAGGGAAATTATGGGGGTTGGTGACAGAATTGGCACTCCAGTCACCGTAAAAAAAACTTCACAAAGCTCCAAGACTACAGAAAGGACTCCTTTTTGCTCTGCACGGGAGTAGCTCTGCTACAGCTGCCCATAGGAAGGCTGCTCACATCATGAAGGGGATGGGGGAAAGCCCTCGGGAACACCATCCCTAGAAGAGTCGAAACTGTTGGAGAGCCAATAGGGTCAGGTCTGTTGGGGATCGGAACTGGTGTGGTGCTGAGGCGTCACCCACTACGTGGCAGCATTCAGGTCCCAATTTGAGGCGGCCCATGCGGGTGGGTGCATGGAACGTCTTGTCTCTCCGGCAAGATGATCATCTTCCTCTGCTGTCAGAGGAGCTGCGTAAACTCCGCATTTCAGTGGTGGCACTCTCTGAGGTGCGTAGACCGGGGACTGGCCAGATCTCTGTAGGCGGATACACCTTTTATTGGTCTGGTCTTTCTGATGGCTGTCATACACAGATAGTAGCTATTGTTGTAGTGGATCTGCTTCTTCCGATAGTGTCCAATGTCACTCCTTTCAACAAGTGTTTAATGATACTCAGATTACGGCACTCTCTGGGTGCCTTGTCTGTTGTCTCAGTGTATGCTACGACCGCGGTGAGTGATGTCTCGGCAAGGGAGGCATTTTATTCACAGCTTTGCTCGGTGGTTGATGGGAGCCCATGAGGTGACACTCCTCTGGTTATGGGTGACTTCAGTGTAGCCACTGGCACTGACAAGGTTAGCTATGAGGATTGTCTCGGTTCCCATGGGTCTGGTGACCGTGGTTAAAGTGGCTCCATGTTCATTGACTTTGCAAAAGGTCAGGGGCTGCAAATCGCTGGATCCTGGTTCCAGTGCCCTGAACTGCATCATTGGACTTGGTACTCCAATACTGGTGGTGCGGTGAAGGAGGTCGATCACGTCCTCATGGGCAGACGCTGGAGTTGCAAAACTGCGGGGGTCTACAGAAGTACCCAGTTTGTGAATTCTGAGCACAGACTTGTTGTTGCTACTCTTAGGATCCAGCTTAGGTCCAGTAGTTTACCACCTACTAGGAAAATGAGCCTGGACTTGGCCAGACTCCAAGACCAGACTGTTTCTAATGAGTTTGCACACAGTTTGTGTGAGGAACTTTCAGATTTGGGTATGACTGCTGATCCTAATGTGATGTGGGAAACCTTCCGTGACAAGACCCTGAAGGTTGCTGAGGGTTGTGTTTGTGTTTCCGGTGTTCCCAGAAGGAGGTGTTTCATCTTGCAGGGCACCCTGGATATCATTTAGAGGAGTTGCAGTGCATGGTTCAATGGTATCTCTGGTCTGTACCAGGAACTGAGAAGGACAGCTGAAAGGGCTCTGAGGGCAGATAAAGAGGCGTTTGTTAGAGTAATCTGTGAGTAAGTGACATACCATCTGTGTTCTAGCGACCCACGTCCTGCTTACAGAGGAATTGAAGCATTAAGCACATCTGAATCTGTTCCTCGGAGAGTCACAGTCAGGGCAGCTGATGGAATGGTCCTTACGGATGACACTGCGGTTCTGACCCGCTGGGCTGGCTACTTTGAGCAGTTGTTCAAAGCTGATCCTCTGGATAGGACGTTGGATATCTCTGGGTCCACGGTTCTTGAGGCTTATCCTCCAATTAGCTTTGAACCACCCAATCTCACTGGGATTGCATAGGTGGTGAATCAGCTGAGGCGGGGAAAGGCTGCAGGCATCTGTGGTATCCGGGGTGAACTTCTGCAGGCTGGTGTTAAGACTGTCTTCCTGGCATTGCAAGCAATCTTTGCTTCCATTTGGGAGAGGGGCATCATCCCAACTGACTGAAAAACGGGACTTGTCATCCCTATCTGGAAAGGGAAGGGTGATCGACTGGATTGCAGCAACTACAGGGGGATAACACTGCTCTCGGTGCCAGGTAAGGTCCTTGCTAGGGTCATCCTCAATAGGATCCATGATCACTTGCTTATCTACCAGCAACTGGAACAGTCTGGTTTTACACCTAAGAAGTCTACCATTGACTGAATCCTGGGACTGAGGGTTCTCATGGAGTACAAACGTGAATATCAGCAGAGTTTCTTTGCAGCCTTTGTCGCTTTTCACAAAGCGTTCGACTCAGTTGATCGAGCTGCCCTGTGGGACATCCTGAAGATTCGCGGGATCCCTTCAAATTTGCTGGATATCATGGCTGGCCTGTACACTGGTACTGTAAGTGCTGTGCAGAGTGGAGGCAGGACCTCTGCGTTTTCCTAGTTGATTCTGGGGTTCATCAGGGGTGTGTTTTTGCTCCTACTCTGTTCAATACTTGTATGGATAGGGTGTTGGGCAAGGTTGTGGGGTCCAGTGACTGTGGAGTATCTGTTGGTGAAGAAAGATCTTGACTTTGCTGATGATGCTGTGATCTTCACTGAGTCAATGGAGGCTCTGATCGGGGCGCTTGAGAGACTCAGTGAGGAGTCTGTGTCTGGGCTTGCGAGTGTCCTGAATAAAAACCAATGTTCAGTTCTTTAATGACCTCTTGGGCACAGCCATCAGCAGTGTGTCTGTTTGCGGAGAGAGTGTCGACCTTGTTAAAAGGTTTACTTACCTTGGCAGTGACATTCATGTATATGGTGACTCGTCCTATGAAGTCAGTAGACGGATTGGGAGAGCATGGGAGGTCATGGGGTCGCTGGAAAGGGATGTGTGGTGGTCCCGATATCTATGCAAAAGGACAAAGGTCCAAGTCTTTAGAGTCATGGTGCTTCCTGTCTTGCTATATGGTTGCGAGACATGGACGCTATCCAGTGACCTAAGATGAAGACTGGACTCCTTTGGTACTGTGTCTCTCCGGAAAATCCTTGGGTACCGTTGGTTGTCGAATAAGCGGTTGCTCCTGGAGTCCCAAATAAGGCACATTATCTGCATTGTGAGGGAGCGTCAGTTACGGCACTATGGCCATGTGGCGCGTTTCCCTGAGGGTGATCCGGCTCATAAGATCCTCATTGTTGGGGACCCGAGTGGCTGGACCAGGCCAAGGGGTCGCCAACGTAACACCTGGCTGCGGCAGATAGAGGGTCATTTTCAGAGGGTGGGACTGGACCACGTGTCTGCCTGGGGGGTTTGCAAACCGGGATCCCAAGTTGTTTCGTTGTGTAGTGGGTGCGGCAACGCATTGTACCAGTGCAAGCTCCCCAACTTGACTTGACATCAACATTAAAAGACTTTTTAATGTCAAACTGAAAACAGATCTCTGCAAAGTGGTCTAAATTCATTACAAATATAAAACACAAAATAACTCATTGCATAAGTGTTTACCACATTATCACTTGTGCACCGTATTGGTGTTAGAAGCCACATATTTACATAAATAGAGATCACCTGTCTGTAGTCAAGGTGTTTCAATTGATTATAGTATAAATGCAGCTGTATGTGAATAACCTACACAATGAAGAAAGAAAGAAAGAAAGAAAGAAAGAACATCTCTCCTCCAAGCAACTCCATGAAAAGGATGGATAGAAAATATCCAAGTCACTGAATACCCCAGGTCATCCACAAAAGCTGAGTGATTGTGCAAGAAGAAGACTACTGAATGAGGCCACTAAGACCTCTGATAACTCAGAAGGAGATGCAAGGTACAATGACTGAGATACGAGAAAGTGTTGCCCAGGTGCTTTACCAGTAGTAGCTTTTTAAATGAATGGCAAAGAGAAAGCCACTGTAACAAAAAATGCACATGACATCTCAAATAGAGTTTGTCAGAATGCAAATGGGAGATTCTAGAGTTAGCTGGAAAATCTCTGTACATTTTCAAAAACACAACATCCCCACCATGAAGCATTTAGGTGGCAGCATCATGCTGTGGATACGCCTATCTACAGCAGGCCTTGAAAGGCCTGTGAGGGTAGAGAGCAAAACAAATACAGCAAAATACAGGACAAGCATGTGGAAAAAAAACCTGACGCAGTCTGCAAGTTCACTTAGTCAGGTATATTCTGTCAACAATGTACAACAAAAACATGTGAAAACTTTTTATAAGCACTATACATTGATGCCCTAAGGGATAACCCTTTAAAAATATTCAATTATAAAATGTCAAATTTCAAGAAATCAGGAGAATCAAATCAAAGAAGTAACATTTATAATCTGGAAACAAAATGAAATCAAAAGCTAAATATTCCTTATTGGACAGAAAGCAAAGGCCTACTCAGTAAAACAAAGGGCAGAAGATATTGTCATTGCAAAAAATTGATGTCTAACCACATCCTTTTTTTTTTACTCTCTGCAGCACCTGAAGACAATAAACCATTTGGAGGCCTCACCTTATTAGGCATCAGAATAATTAGTCACACCCAAATGCAGTAAAAGTTTTGAAAGAAGAGATAAGATCCAGATGAACACAGAACAAAAAAGCTATTATTTAGACAATCTAGGAGAAAATGTTTGGTTTCAGCTTCAGTTTTTGTTTAGTCAGTATGTTTGGTTTTATCCACAAACTCTGTTGAACGATCTTTTGACTTTGTGTTCAGACTTTTGCTCTTTGTTTTTTCCCTTAAAGAAAACCCACTATGAAATTTGCCACTCAAAATTCGGGTGATTTCAACTCACCCTTGTGCCAAAGTTGACTACACTGTATACATATACAGTAAGAGACATAAATCTCCATAATGTAGAATGTCAGGACAAGGAAAAGAAGGTAATGAAAGAGGAACATGCCCATTAATGGAGACTGTATGTTTGTCATATTTTAGTTTTTGTAATAATGGGTAATCTTTTGGTGTTAAATTTAGTATAATGACATCTAGACACAAATCTAGATGTACAGTAAGTCCAGAGCAATTAATTATGATTTAATATACTGTAAGCTACATGGCTGCCTAAAATATTATTGTATTAAAATACCGTGATCCCTCGCTATATCGCGCTTCGACTTTCGCGGCTTCACTCCATCGCGGATTTTAAATTAAGCTTATCTAAATATATATCACGGATTTTTCGCTGGTTTGCGGATTTCTGCAGACAATGGGTCTTTTAATTTATGGTACATGCTTCCTCAGTTGGTTTGCCCAGTTGATCTCATACAAGGGACGCTATTGGCAGATGGCTAAGAAGCTACCCAATCAGAGCACGTTTTACGTATTAAATAAAACTCCTCAATGATATAGGATATGCTTCCCACACGGTGCTTCGAAAACTTAAAAGCTCTAACAGCCCGTATTGATTTTTGATTGTTTGCTTTTCTCTGCCTCTCTCTGTCTCTCTCTCTCTCTCCTTCTCTGACATTCTCTGCTCCTGACAGAGGGGGTGTGAGCAGAGGGACTGTTTGCACAGAGGATGTTTGCTTAGAAGATACGGACACGAATGCGCCTGTAAAAAATGCTGAAAGACTACCTTCACATTGATCCCTTCATTGCGGCTGCTTTATCGCGGTGCTTCCCATACTTAAATGCCCAACAGCCCTATTGATTTTTGCTTGTTTACTTTTCTTGTGCTCTCTCTCTGACATTCTTTGCTCCTGATGCGCACTCCTTTGAAGAGGAAGATATGTTTGCATTCTTTTAATTGTGAAAAAGAACTGTCATCTCTGTCTTGTCATGGAGCACAGTTTAAACTTTTGACTAAAGGGTGTTATTTCATGTCTAGAGGGCTCTAATAATGTTAAATGTATTTAGAAGGTCGTAAACAGGTTTTCTATGCTCTAACTGTGAAAATATTAGATTTATAAATAAAGAATCCTACTTTGTGGAAATTCATTTATCTGTCTGGAGCGGATTAACTGCAATAAACGAGGGTTTACTGTATAACTGTGCGGAGAATATTTATAAACAGTGTGGGAGAGTTTCTAAGGGCTTAAAATATATAAAAATAACCATACAGACATATGGTTTCTACTTCGTGGATTTTCACCTATCGCGTGGGGGTCTGGAACACAACCCCCGTGATCGAGGAGGGATTACTGTATTCATTTCCCCTGCTGTAAAAAATGTTTACATTTTATTGGAAAATAAGAACTTAATGTGTTTTATTGAGATTGCTTGTAACTGAGGAATCCCAAACCATAATGTCAAAATAAAATCAGGTTTTAGACTTCAATGTTAATAATTTGTTACAAGGTGGAGTGCTAAAAAAAGTAGATGACCACCAAACTTGCCAACACATTTCAGAGACTCACATCTTTTATACCAAAAAGAAAAAACAAAATCAAATTTGAGGACAGCAGTTTGTTTTCATGATTTAGCAAGGTGTTTTTTACAGAAAGCCATTTTGGCAGTACTGAGTTATGAGACAGCCAGAGGTGTTGCCCTAGCTCATGTTGTTGGCATTGTTTCTTGTTTTTTTTTAAATCTTTTGTTGCTTTTTAAATATAATTTTGCATACTGTGTTATTAATTCTGCTTTTTGGTTTTATTATTTCTGTGTTTATTTGATACTGTTTTTTTCATTATTTGTAGTTTTTTCTATTTTATTAACATTGTATGTATTACTTCTCTTTGTTTTTTGTCATGTGTCCTGTCTCCTTTATGCAGATCCCAAGGAGTCACGGCCACCTGGGCATAATCCTGCCCCCAGTAATATAAATGGAGAGACTGCTGTCTGCACAACAGCTTCAGGATTGTTGGTTTTGATTCTTGTTTTTGATATATGATTCTGGTTTGGATATACTGGCTTTTCACCCCTGCATCATGTTACATATGTAATATCTTGATTCTGATATTTGCTGTTCGGTTTGCCATTTTTTTTCCTTATTTGTGCTTGACTTGGTTTTGTTCCATCCATTTATAATCCTTGAATGAATGTTTACAGATTAAAAGAACTCTGTTTAGCCTTTTTAGGCCAGGATCTTTTCAATTTTTCCCTCTATCTTCTGTGGAGTATAAAGCCTTTGCTCTAGTTTTGGGTTTATGCAGGCTATTAGCCTGCCTTTTGAGTTTGAGGCTAGACTTCCTTCTGTGGTGAAGCTCACTCTGCGTAGCCAGGTCTAGGTAAAGTGTTGGTCTACTAATGGATTTCTGAGGTCTCCACCACTTTTTTTTTAGTAGCAGTATCAAAGCACACTGAAATTATTATCAATAAATATGTTCTTTTTGATTACTGTGAGAGAAAGAAAAAGACCTGGAAATAATAACATGATCCCAAATTAAAGTCAGTTCCAGGAAAAAGGTCAAAACCAGAAGATCAAAAATACATTGCAACCACTCGTGCACTGCTTTCTTCACGTCATCATCTGTCTTAAATTGACGACCACCCGGATGTTTGCTTTGGTGTCCAAAAAGGTGGAAATCACAGGTGCCAAATCTGGTGAATAAGGAGGGTTTGGCAATACTTCAAACTTCAGTTTCTCCAGACAAGCCTTGGTGTTCTTAGCAGTGTGTGGGCGGGCATTGTCTTGCAGCAAAAGTACTCCTTGGTACATCAGTCCCCACCGCTTACATCGAATAGCAGGCTTCACATTGGTCTCCAGCAAGTCACAGTAACTTGCACTAGTGTCTGTAGTACCCCTCGGCATGTAGCGTTCGACAATATCTTGGGTGCACAAGTGGTTGCGAGGACAAGACAAAACCTTTTATTCTGCTAGAATCCAGGCACTTCCAGGCAGGTGGCACAAGTGCATTGAGAAGACTGGAGTCTACATTGAGAAATGACATTATCAGTTTTGTTAAGGTTTGTTTTTATTTTCTGATAAATCCCATTTTCTAACTTTAGATTGACTTCCCCTCATATAATTATTATAGTTTCAACACTTTTGACTTTGGACTTTTAGTGTTTTGCACAATTTATAGTAGAAAGATAAGATTTAATAAAAATATCATTTTTTAAGACAAAAAATGCAAAGCCTTTTACATGTTTTTTGAGAAAAAATGTAACGCTAGGGAGGTTAATGACTGCTACCGATGCAGCTACGTTATTTTTAGCCTTTTACCCTTGTCTCTCCTCTAAACTGGTAGTCTTGATTTTATAATCTTACTCTTCTTAAACTTTCTGCAAAAGGTGGTAACACAAATCAAGTCAAGTTGGGGAGCATGCACTGGTACTGTGCGTTGCTGCACCCACTACACGATGAAAAAACTTGGGATCCCAACCCCCCAGGCAGACACGCGGTCCAGTCCCACCCTCTGGAAGTGACCCTCTATCTGCCGTAGCCAGGTGTTACGTGGGCAACCCCTTGGCATGGTCCAGACACTTGGGTACCCAACAATGATGATCCTACGAGCTGGATCACCCTCTAGGAAATGCGCCACATGGCTGTAGTGCTGTAACTGACGCTCCCTCACAATGCAGGTAATGTGCCTCATTCGGGACTCAATGAGTAACCGCTCATTCGACACAAAGTCAAACCAATGGTACCCAAGGATTTTCCGGAGAGACACAGTACCAAAGGAGTCCAGTCTTCATCTCAGGTCACTGGATAGCGTCCATGTCTTGCAAACATATAGCAAGACAGGAAGCACCAGGGCTCTAAAGACTTGGACCTTCGTCCTTTTGAATAAATATCGGGTGCGCCACACACCCCTTTCCAGAGACCTCATGACCCCCCCATGCTCTCCTAATCCGTCTACTGACTTCATAGGACGAGTCACCAGAGACATGAATGTCACTGCCAAGGTAAGTAAACCTCTCAACAAGGTCAACAATCTCTCCTCAAACAGACACACTGCTGATGGCTGTGCCAAAGAGGTCATTAAAGGCCTGGATCTTGGTTTTTATCCAGGACACTCGCAAGCCCAGACACTCAGATTCCTCGCTCAGTCTCTCGAGTGCCCCAATCAGAGCCTCCATTGACTCCGCGAAGGATCACAGTATCGTCAAGAACCGTGAATCTCTTTTCACCAACAGATGCCCCATACCTGCTGAACCCCCTGACTTTGCCCAACACCCAGTCCATACAAGCATTGAACAGAGTACAAGCAAGAACACACCCCTGACGAACCCCAGAATCAACTGGGAAAAATGCAGAGGTTCTGCATCCACTTTGCACAGCACTCACAGTACCCGTGTACAGGCCGGCCATGATATTCAGCCACCTCGAGGGGATCCTGTGAATCCTCAGGATGTCCACAGGGCAGCTCGATCAACTGAGTCGAACGCTTTACGAAAATCGACAAAGGCTGCAAAGAAACTCTGCCAATATTCGTGTTTGCACTTGATGAGAACCCTCAGTGCCAGGATGCGGTCGATGGTAGACTTCTTAGGCATAAAACCAGACTGTTCCGGTCGCTGGTAGGTAAGCAAGTGAACACGGATCCTATTGAGGACGAACCTAGCAAGGACCTTATATAGCACTGAGATCCGTGATATCCCCCTGTAGTTGCTGCAATCCAGGCGATCACCATTGCCTTTCCAGATAGGGACGACAAGTCCCATTTTCCAGTCAGTTGGAATGATGCCAGTCTCCCAAATGGAAGCAAAGATTGCTTACAATGCCAGGAGGACAGCCTTACCACCAGCCTGCAGAAGTTCACCCCGGATACCACAGATGCCTGTAGCCTTTACCCCCCTCAGCTGGTTCACCACATGTGCAATCTCAGTGATATTGGGTGGTTCACAGCTAATTGGAGGATCAGCCTCAAGAACTGTGAACCCAGAGATATCCAATGACCTACCCGGAGGATCAGCTTTGAACAACTGCTCAAAGTACCGAGCCCAGCAGGTCACAACTGCAATGTCATTCGTAAGGACCGTTCCATCAGCCACCCTGATTGCGATTCTCTGATGAACAGATTCAGGTTTGTGTAATGCTTCGATTCCTCTGTAAGCAGGACGTGGGTCGCTAGACCACAGATGGTATGTCACTTACTCACAGATTCCTCTAACAAACGGCCCTTGCAGCCGTCCTCCTCAGTTCCTGGTACAGACCAGAGTTGCCATTGAGCCATGTGCTGCGACTCCTCTTGATGATATCCAGGGAGCCCTGCGAGATGAATCACCTTCTTCTGGGAACACTGGTAACACCAACACAACCTTCAGCAACCATCAGGGTCTTGTCACGGAAGGTCTGCCACATCACATTAGGATTGGCAGTAGTACCCAACTCTGAAAGTTCCTCACACAAACTGCATACAAACTCATTAGAAACAGTGTGGTCTTGGAATTTGGCCAAGTCCAGGCTCATCTTACTAGTCCCAAGTCCAATGATGCGGTTCTGGCGCTGTAACAAGGATCCAGTGATTTGCAGCCCCTGACCTTTTGCATAGTCAAGGAACATGGAGCCACTTTCACCACAGTCACCAGACCCATGGTAACAGAGACAATCCTCATAGCCAGCCCTGTCAGTGCCAGTGGCTGCATTGAAATCACCCATGACCAGAGGAGTGTCATCTCATGGGAACCTATCAACCACCGAGCAAAGCTGCAAATAAAATGTCTCCCTTGCTGAGACATCACTCACCACGGTCGAAGCATACACTGAGACAACAGACAAGGCATCCATAATTCTTGCCTAATCCACTCATTTCTATTCCACAACATGCATAGAAAAGTCTTTTTGCATTCATGAAAGAATGTATCCTGTTTTACTGTATTTATTTCACTAGCATTCTGTGATATATCTTGCCCGGCCATTAAAGAATACAAGTGTTTTAACTATACTTTAATTAAAAAAGGACATTGAAGAATATGAACAATTAAAATGATACAGTAAAACTGTATTTCTAATCAAATGTACCACTTTACAAATTTTCCTGTGCTGGAAAAGAAATCACGAAGCCTACAACTGGCACTTTAAAGAACAGTGATATAGTTAAATCAGTATCAGTTACAGTGGAACCTCAGTTCATGAACGTCTCGGTACACGTACAACTCGGTTTACGACCAATAAGTTCGCCAAACTTTTGCCTAGGTTCACAACCACACACTGGTATACGAACAAGCCAGTTTCCCTTTCGGTTTGTACATGTTCAGTCTCTCCCTGTGCATTTCCTGTGCAGCGAACAAGAGAGAGAGAGAGAGCGCGACACACACACACACACACACACACACACGCACGCAGCGCGCACAAGAAACAGATGCACACACACAGGCAGCGCGCGCGACATTGTAGTGTTAGTTTTCTCTGTTGTTCAAGGTTTTCTTAGTGTTATTCAATGTTTTTACATTTAGTTTACTATTACGCTACGCATTCTATGGTTTAATTAACTATATTTGTGCTTAAAAGCTTAAAAAAAATATATATTTACATACAGTTTGTATGGTCTGGAACGGATTAATTGTATTTACATACAATCCTATGGGGGAAATTGCTTCGGTTCACGACCAAATCGGTTTACGACCAGAGTTTTGGAACGAATTATGGTCGTGAACTGAGGTTCTACTGTATTTGTTATTTGCAATTTTCTTCAAATAGCCATCAATAATATATAATTTCTGCTAGATACAAAATGAGAATAAAATGAAATACATTATTAAAGCCCTTTATGTCATCTTGGGTAGGTCTGTTTTAGAAGTAAATTGGGGAAAACATGTCTTAGAGAAATATTAAGAGTAACGCTAGAAAAAAGATCTTCAATGTAAATATTAGTGATCATAAGGCAAAGATGGCATACATTGTCTGCATTTCTAATTAGTGCATTGAATGTTTAATTCTGTTTTTATTTAATTATATTAGATTTTTATTAACTGTTCACAATATGATACATTTTATCTTATAAGTAGGAACCTGAGCAATGTGTCATACATAGTCATTAGTGCCTATTTTATATATATATAAATAGAGAAGACACGAGAACACTAGAAGACCGCTATTGCTGGCTGCTTCACTGATGGGGCTTTCTTTACTTTCAAACTTTTATTTCACCCCAGTTTATCTCCAGTAGAGGGCTTCACAAAGGTGTGCCGTTGTGTTGTTAGGGGACCTCATTTAAAAGATAATGATGGGTATTTTTCAAAATAACTATTACTGCAAAAATACTGAACTTATCCTTTAAACAAGAAATGATCAATCTAACCTCCCAGCTCACTAGTAGCAGTCAGACAGTAAGACTGGCTTTAAGCTTTCACTCAAAAACTATACTTATTGCTTCAAAACCAATAAGAGCAAGAACAAAACGGTACATGCAAACCATAAAATCTGGGTGGGTTACATTTTCAGGCTCCATTTCTTATTCGCAGATCATGTTTCTCAATCAAAAACAAAGAGGAGGATTTCTTTCTACGGAAGAGAAGAGACTCTATGAAAGCATCAGTTTTTTAACACTAGAAGTGCCATAGCTGATGCCAACTGACATTTTTTTTAAATATTCAGTCTTTCCCTCAGTTTGAACATCACGTCCCTTATTGATTTTTCCTAATTTGTTACATTGCAAATGCCCCCGTTATTGTAACTCTGAAGCTCTGTTCAAATAGCGTGACTGATAATATTTTTCTTTGACTTTTTACATCATAGACTATATAATAACTCCACAAGCAATGTTACTGAACAGTGGTAGCCAGGTGTGAACTATTGTTTCTCTCAGTACATGTAATAATAAAGATAATAGGCTAATCTGAAAACTATCAGTGTTCCAGTTATTTCAGTTAGCTACAAAAAGTATATAAACTCACCTGAAATTGCATTGCCATGTTTTCACAGAACAAGGAATACAAAGTACACCACCAGAATCAATTTGATGTGTGGAAAGGAGAACAAGACCAATGGTACATTGCAGACAGAGCAAGATGTGAGTGAAGTGGCTTACATTCAGAGTTTTCAACCATGACAAATGTCTGACAATGTATTCAAATGCTAGTATGTGAAAACATTGGACTGTAAATAACCGGGAAATTTTATTTTTCCATACTGTTTTGTACTTAATAGTGTCTAATATCCAAACCCTTTGATTCTTATTTATTTTTGAAATATATTTGTTTAATGTACTTTGATTTTCTTTGCTCCTTGACTGTGCTGCCACAGAATGCAGTAATTTACAAATTATTGTAGAGCTGAGATTTGAAGGTCTGCAATTTACTGATTTAATCTTTGCAGCAATAACATGTGACTTGCAAATGTATCTGCAGATCTCTGTGTAAACAAATTTACTCCATACCAAATTTTATTTGTGAAACTGTATTCTTCCTAAAGACATGCCATTTGTCATCCACTATACTTATAGCCTTTATAATTTATAAGAGAATAAAATACTAATAGAGCCATAAACATGAATGAGCACTCTTGAAATCTAAAGCAACTCAGATACCATTTCTGCAGTGTTCTCCATAGATTTAGTTTTGAGATTTTAGCAACAGTGAGTGTGATTTTAATGACTGCTGATGGGAGAAGGCTTACATTCCCTCTTTCTGCACTGTGTAAAGCACTTGGATGTTTTTATGCCTGTTCTGTAGAGCATATTGTAATTTTTCTCCTACAGTTTTTCTTAGTTTTCGGCTATTTTTCTGCTGTGACCATCATCGATCTAAAAGACAATTTCCCCCTTTTGTTACTGGTTTAAGTAAAGAATCAAGTGATGCTATCAAAAAATTATCAGATTAAATTAATGCATTTAATGCAATATTTATTTAATAATTAAAAAATTTTATTTTAATGTAATGTTCTACAAACCCATGAACATTGCCTAAGTATGAGTATGTTCCACAGCCATAATCCAGTAAGGACTATGATTCAATTGATTCATAACAGAGTGAGGAAAAGTAAACATGCTGACTCATTAAAATTGTCTTATTACCATGTACTTACATTTCACTCAGTCAGCAACGCCCCACCCAGCTATAGCATTATTCCCATTTCTTGATTAACAAATATGTGATTATTATATTTTTATTATAATTTTATTGTAGTGGAAAAGCAAACGAAGGAGAAGCAAGTAAAGAACACACTTAAGTGATCAATTAGTATGAAAACAATAATGGGAAAGACCGCAAACTTAGTTGGGGAACCATAGGGTATGAAATATAAGTGAGGAGAAGAACTTTTATTCTTCTTAGGACTGCTGAGGGTGGGCTTATGAAAGATGCAGTGGTTATTCTGCTTGTTGTTCACACAATAATTGGTTGCTGCAAGTGTGTGAATAGGGTGTTAAATACTAATTTAGTAACTGCAGACTTAGATTTTGACCATGGTGTTGGTTTGGATAACATATGGAAGTTCTGCTATTTTGGTAATGTGCTGAATGTTAAAGAAGTTATAACCAGCAAAGAATAAGTAATTAATAATTGTCATCAATTCTTACAAAGGACTTTCTCTGATAGTAAAAGGAGAATTTGCTTTTTTAGAAGTCGTATGGAATTAGGTCTGCTTGCTGGTATCCTTGAGGAAAATTAAACATAAAACACTGTTTGAAATTATTGGGATTGGAAAAACCAGTTGGGTACAGAATTTCTTGGTGGAGAAGAAGGTAACTGAAATAGAGAGAAAAAGGACTAGTGTGGTACTTGTAAGAGTTTCACCTATTGGTCTGCTCAAGTAGAGATAGGGAAAATATTTATACTGTAGTACAACTAAACAAGCCAAAACTATGATCATTAAAGGCAGTTTTTGTCAGCAAGCAAGACAATGTGTTCTGCTAGGCATATTTCCAGATTTAATCACTGCTGCCTTTACCTTCAAACTGCCTGGGAGCCAAGAGAGTAGTTATGGTACTCTATAAGGAAGTTGGTAGTAGCAGAAAGGTATATGAGGGTGTGTGCAGGATATGTATGAGGACAGTGTGACTATGGTGAGGTGTGTGGGTGGAATGACAGCCTGGTTCAAGTTGAGAATGGGATTTCATCATGGATCGGCTCTGAGCCCTTTCCTGTTTGCAATGGTGATGGACAGGTTGACAGATGAGATCAGAAGGAGTCTCCATGGACTATGATATTCGCAGATGACATTGGTATCTGTAGTTAGAGTAGACAACAGGTTGAAACAAGCCTAGAAAGGTGGAGGTACACACTGGACAGAACGGGAATGAAAATCAGTAGGAGTACATGTGCGTGAATGAGAGGGAAGGTGATGGAAGGGTGTGACTGCAGTGAGCAGTTGTGGTGAAGGTAGACAAATTTAAGTACTTGTGTTCAACAGTCGAAAGCAACAAAGAGTTCAGCAGAGAGAAGAGAGTGCAGGCAGGGTTGACTGGGTGGAGTAGAGTGATTTATGATAGAAGTGTACTTGTAAGATTGCAAGGGAAGATCTATAAAATGGTAGTGAGACCACCTTTGTTGTATGGTTTGAAGACCTTCGCACTGATGAAAAGACAGGAGGCAGAGCTGAAAGTTGTAGAGTTGAAGATTCTGTGACATTTGCTCAGAGTTACAAGGATAGACAGGATTAGGAATGAGTATATTAGTGGGACAACACAGGTACAACCGTTTGGTGACCAAGTGAATGAGGCTAGATTGAGAGGGTTTAGAGAAAAGATGAGGGGTGGATCGGTAAAAGAATGTTGAGGATGGAACTGCCTGGCAAGAGGAAAAAAGGAAGGCCAAAGAGGAGGTCTATGGATGCCATTATGTTGGAGAACATGAAGGCAGTTGGTGTGGCAGAAAATTATGTAAACGACAGGGATAGATGAAGATGGATAATTCACTATGGCAACCCCCAAATTGTAGCAGCCGATTGTATTAATTATAGAGTACACTGCAAATAGTATTTATCATCAGTGTATTGTTTTAAAAACTAAAATTCTGGACACATTTATGAAACAATCATATTTCATCCTCTGCTTTGCCTGTCAATGCCATTAAAAGTTTCAACACGTGTTGCGTTTTAACATTAAGCTTTGGTAAACATTTTGGCCCAAATTACAATTGTGTCTATTGCTGCAAGTTTGGCATCATAGTTCCCCATGACCTTATAATGGGGTTAAACCAGTTTAAAATGGATTGATGGCATGTGCCTTCTGCAGTTATCTTTATTTAGTGATAGAGTAGCTCAAGAAAAACTAAAATGTGCATTTTGTTTAAATGAGTATTTTTTATTTTTTAACTTCCTTTAAATGTTCTAACTTTTTTCTCTGATTGTTTGTGTTATTCAATACTAAAGCACAGAACCAACTGAATTTCCCATTCAGGGATGATAGAGTTCACCTTAACCTTGATGTTGATCTTTAGCAGTCTTCTTTTTTAATATTTTGGTAATATTCTTTGCTAGAACAATGTGTATTTTTACCTTTTGGCTCATAAGTGTTTCTTCTCCTTCTGTCTTGGGACAATGACACCATTGGAGACGTTATTACTGTGCTGCATACATGTGTTCATTGGTGTGTGAATTCATGGGCTTCATTCTGTATAATCATATTTCATCTGCAGTGCTTCTTGACCTGAAAGCTGCTATAGCTTAGGCAGGTGGAAAGCTGTATGACTGTAGGCAAATCTGTACAAAATAAAAAAGAAAAGATCTGAGGTTATAAAATAGAATTTATCATTTTAAAGTTTATACCTGAAGATTGATGACTCAAACAAAATAAGGTTTATTGTTTCCAAAACAGCCCACTGTGACCCTGAATTGGATTAAGTGAATTAGAGAATGCTATGTTTTCAAAACAATTAAAGAACCAATTTATTTATTTTGCTGAATTATGAATCTGTTTCTTCTTGTGTTTTGACATCTGGTCTAGAGAAGCAAACTTCATTCAGAGAATTATGACTACAAAATTTGCGATGCTTAGGAAAGAAAAAATAGTGTAATCTGATACCTCACTTACCTTGTCTTTGCCAGTAAGACAGATTCCATTAGGCATGTTTAGTTTAAGAAACTCTGGACATCTATCTTTCAGTTTTCTAAACTAACCAATATGTTCTTAAGACCCAAAGGCTTTCTTGGGTGCAAGACAGGGATCAGTCCTGAACAGGATGCCAGTTCATCGCCAGGCACGTTTCTTTAGTTTGCATTTTCCAGTCAGCTTAACTGGAAGAACCCTGCATAAAGTGGAACATCATGAGTCCTAAACAGAAGTGTAATTTAACACAATCAAGAGTTTTATTAGCTCCCAGATTACCAGTGAGTAGATGGGCATGTGTCAAGCTACAATTTTCACGACATTCGTGGTAGGGAATGAGAAGCAACTGATGTTTTTCATCCTGATTATACAGTATGTCTCCCAATATATTAGGTCTTGATCTAACACAAAGTGAGGCCCTTGTGGTATGGTTGTTACAGTAGGATGACCATGTGACAATGGTGTTTCTAATATGCTTTAACAAGTCATCATTCCATTGCTCCTGTTTAAAGATAGATGAGAGTTTTTCATATTGGAAGAATAACCCATGTAGCAATTCATTACTGTCAGTAGGACAGCTCTATAGTTTCTTTATGTTGTTCAATAATGCTTATGAACGTTTTAGTATTCCTCGGGGCTTTCTCTGTACCAGCAATGATAAGATATTCTGGAAGCCTGTGAACTACATAATCAGTGGTTATGATTCTGACTACGCAATTGTTGTAATTTTCCATGGGTCTTAACCACTATACCATCTGTTCCAACAAATCAAGGATAAGAGCCTATAAAGCCTATACTGGGTCAAACGTCAAGTTCTGGCACCTTTTCATACATGCTCCAGGAGTTATTCCTGAACGGGCTAAAATTTCTCTTTTCAGCATGTTATAATCTTATGTGACACCCTCCTCAAGATTGTAATAGGCCTTCACTGTGGAATTCCAGTCTGGAAAGATGTACAATTGTAATTGTTGCTTGTTTTTTTGCTTTTCAATTATACAGTGTTACCCCAGCACTTTATCATTTTCTTTATACTCTCTTATAGTGGTGTAGTCAGTAGGATTTGTTGCAAAGATGTAAGAGCCACAGGATGTGGTGGCCTTTGCCTAGGCCTTGGCAGTAGAATTCCAGGCAATCAAGGTTCAGGTTGGGAAACAATGGGCTCAGCTTGCTGAGGTGGAGGTATGTCACCAAGCACGTGCCACTATCTAAGAGGAGCGACTGATGGGACTGTCCCACTCATTGTTGTCACTTTCTCTAGTATTCAAATTTACTGCTACCCATCATCACTGGGAACATATTGATTGGGTGCTCATGTTGGTGCCATATGACCTTGACAAACAGGTTGCTGCAGATTACGACCAGCTCAAAGATGAGGTGCTGCTGAGATATGGTGTCTGTACAGATTAACAGGCAAGGGGCTGTCAGGAGAGAAGCCAGCACACTACCAGGTATTCGAATTACAGAGCAGAGACTGGCATTGGCTAACATCAGAAGCCAAAGAAAAGAAAAGAATGGTCAAACTGGTGGCCTGTGACATCCAACTGAACACTTCACTCGATTTTATTGCCCGCCTAATCCAGCAACAGGAGTATCAGTCCATGAATGTCCTCTTAGAAGCCCTTGAGCGCCAACAGGCGGCCTCACAAGTTGAGCATTTGGAATGGTTGCTATTCCTGAGCACACCTATTGCAATACGGAAACATTGGTCAACTTGAAATACATCCCAACTCCCACTGTTTCAAATGTGGGGAGGTTGGCAATACCAGCACGAAATGTCCCCGCTTAGGTGAGCCGAGAGACTGCAGCTGGGAAGAGAAAAGTATTTTTTCACTGCCAATCCCTTATCCCTCTCTTGCACTGGGGTGATTGTAGTCAATGGGCACATAATAACTGTACTTACAGATTTTTGTTGCATGCTGTTACATGTTTCCACAACAGTGGAAAAATTGGTTGACCAGTCTAACCTGTATCCATGGGGAAACTAGACGATTTACATCCATCTCCTGTATAATCACTTATCACAAGGTAACCCGTAAGATCTGAGCAGCTGTCATGAGCAGTTCACTTTATCCAGTGATACTGGGATGGGACTGGTTACAAATCAAAAACTGAGAAGCACAGACCACCCTGGGTAAAACACTGGGCCTCTCAATAGACTGTGATACCCAAGTTGTGATACTCAAGCTGTCTCCATGCCACTTTGTCAGCTTGATGCAGAGCAGGATAACGTAGCTGCCTAGTATCACGTGAGCAACATAATGCCATCCTGCACTGATGTCTTCACAGAGACAGCAAGTGAGATGTCATGGAACATTGCCCTGCCCACTAAGGTTGTTCCAGACCCATGGTCAGAGTTACATTTCCAGTTAAGGCATACTCCATCTTCATTCAAAAGAGAGCAGTAGAATGATGATTTCCTCAAGTTTGTCAAAAAATGTGTTTTTTCTGATCAATAGGCAATGTATGTCGCTTCTAATGCCCCTGCTTAAAAATGATTTGCTGTACTGTCTGGCTGAGCACAAGGATGAGATGAGGTCAATGTTGTTAGTCTCATGAATTTACCAGAGGTTTGCGATCTAGTACACATCCATCCCCTAAGTGCCAACCTGGGAACCGAGAAGACGTTAGAATGGATTAGGTTCCAATTTTATCGGCCATGAATTAATGAGGAGGTTTAGCATTTTTGTACTTACTGACTGGAATGTCAATTACGGCAGATTCCTAGGAAGGGCTGTGCTCCTCTCTTTCCTGTCCCACTCATTGACATACCATTTTAGAGCATGGGGTTGACATTGTGGACACCTTGAACCCTCTGCATGTGGCCATAAATATATCCTGCTAATAGTTGACTACACTACCCAGTGCCCCAAGGCTATACCCTTAAGACTGCCCAATTCCAAGAATGTCACTCTGGAACTGGTAGTGGTCTTTGTGCGTATTGGCATACTGAAAGAAGTCTTAACAGAACAGGAGAAGCCTTTCACCTCAGAGATATTCAGGGAGATTGCCAAGTTACTCCAAATTAAGCACCTTAAAACCTCAGTCTGATGATTTAGTGGAGTGGTTTAAACAGAAGCTCAAACAAATGTTACGCAAGGTGGTAAGCGAGGATGGGAGGACCTAGGATCAGTTACTCCCTCTTGTGCAATACCAGGAGGTGCCACAAGCCTCCTCGGGTTTTTCACCTTCTGAATTATTATATACATGACAACACCATGGTATTTTGGACATATGGAAGGAAGAGGCACTCCATTCTACCAATATTCTTCAATATACAGCACAATTATGCAATAGGTTTAAAAAAAAATCAACCAATTCTAAAAGAGAATATGAAGTTTGCAAAATCAGCCCAGGCATGCTATTATGATGGTGGCACGTCACTTCAAGAATTCCATCCCAGAGATCAGAATCATGGTTCTTATTCCCACTTAACATTCTGAATTACTGGCACATTGGTAAGGGCCATATGAAATTTAGTACAGGAAGGGGCTGGTCGATTATTTGGTTAAACAACCGAATCATCAATCAACTGAGCAAGTATACCATGTCAATTTGTTGAAACCATGGAAGGATAGGGAATATGACAAGGCTATATGCACACAGTATTGCTGACATATTTCCAGGGAAATCTCAGCCAGCTCAGTCACTTTCATCGTCCATACTGCAGTTATGATTTTTGTTTAGTGTTAGTAATGTGAGAAAATGTGTGAGAAAAAAAGTTCTGTACCTTCACCTAGTACAGATAGCTCTACAGCTGAACATTGTTATGTACTTTTATGTCAAGCTTCTAGTATGTACAACAAGGTATTTAGTTTTCATACATTTCCCTCCAATGCAGAAACCTGATCTAAATGGATAGTCGCTATCTGTAGAGAGAACTTTACAGTTAGTCCCTATACCTGAGTTAGTAGCTGGCATTTTAAAAATAGGATTTTCATGAGACAGGGTCTGAGACAGGGTGGCAACGTTTGAAGAGGGGAGTGATTCCTGTGTTGTTTGAATGAAAATTTCTTTGTTCCAGTTTCAAGGCCGGGGTTTGGGAGAGGAGAAAGTGACTGAAGGCTGATGACACATTGGGCATTGGGCATGGAGCACTATGATAAAATCCTTAAGGACCGCAACTACGCTGCAGCTGCGGATAAAGCAGTTGTTGACCTAGTACTATATGGAAAACCATCTCACAGATGGAAGATCCTCCAGCTGAGGAAATAAATTAAGACCCTTACAATGAACCAGCAGTTTAGTATTCACTGTTTTGCTGCCTCAGACATAGGCATTTGCTTTTTTACAGGTTAAGATATCCAACAGACTCATGTTATGTATTAAGCTTACCTACATATTCACCTGTCCCTGAATAAAGCTTAAAGAGTAATTATTGAAATCCTTTTTTTTTTAAAGAAGTGTAATGTAATCACATATTTGTCCCATGTAAATTCATAGTAGACACAAGTTTTTAATACATCCAGATCTTACCTTCGTAATTATAGATATAGCCTGAATAATATACAGTGGGTACGGAAAGTATTCAGACCCCCTTCAATTTTTCACTCTTTGTTATATTGCAGCCATTTGCTAAAATCATTTAAATTAATTTTTTCCCTCATTAATGTACACACAGCACCCCATATTGACAGACAAAAAAAAGAATTTTTGAAATTGTTGCAGATTTATTAAAAAAGAAAAACTGAAATATCACATGGTCCTAAGTATTCAGACCCTTTGCTCAGTATTTAGTAGAAGCACCGTTTTGAGCTAATACAGCCATGAGTCTTCTTGGGAAAGATGGAACAAGTTTTTCACACCTGGATTTGGGGATCCTCTGCCATTCCTCCTTGCAGATCCTCTCCAGTTCCGTCAGGTTGGATGGGAAACGTTGGTGGACAGCCATTTTTAGGTCTCTCCAGAGATGCTCAATTGGGTTTAAGTCAGGGCTCTGGCTGGGCCATTCAAGAACAGTCACATAGTTGTTGTGAAGCCACTCCTTCGTTATTTTAGCTGTATGCTTAGGGTCATTGTCTTGTTGTAAGGTAAACCTTCGGCCCAGTCTAAGGTCCTTACCACTCTGGAGAAGGTTTTTGTCCAGGATATCCCTGTACTTGGCCGCATTCATCTTTCCCTCGATTGCAACCAGTCGTCCTGTCCCTGCAGCTGAAAAACACCCCCACAGCATGATGCTGCCACTGCCATGCTTCACTGTGAGGACGCTATTGGACAAGTGATGAGCAGTGCCTGGTTGTCTCCACACATACCGCTTAGAATTAAGGCCAAAACGTTCTATCTTGGTCTCATCAGACACCTGAAGGACTCTGAGATAGTGAGAAATAAGATTCTCTGGTCTGAGGAATGGCAGAGGATCCCCAAATCCAGGTGTGAAAAACGTGTTGCATCTTTCCCAAGAAGACTCATGGCTGTATTTGCTCAAAAGGGTGCTTCTACTAAATACTGAGCAAAGGGTCTGAATACTTAGGACCATGTGATATTTCAGTTTTTCTTTTTTAATAAATCTGCAACAATTTCAAAAATTATTTTTTTTTGTCTGTCAATATGGGGTGCTGTGTGTACATTAATGAGGGAAAAAATTAATTCAAATGATTTTAGAAAATGGCTGCAATATAACAAAGAGTGAAAAATTGAAGGTGGTCTGAATACTTTCCGTACCCACTGTAGTTTGAAGCCCTTCTTCCCTGTATTGTGCTTGACATTATAACTGAACGTGGGGTCATTGTCCGAGAATGCCTGTATCACCTACAGGAGGCAAAAAGAGTCAGAAATGGAGCTTGAGATCAAGAGAATGCTATATTTTGCTGTAATAGAAGAAAATTTTAGTCCTTGGTCTAGCCCCATCGTCTTCATCCCAAAATCTGACTGAAGTTGGCGCTTTTGCAATGTCATTGACTTAATCAAATTTCTCAATTTGATGCTTATCCAATGCTGTGAGCAGACAAACTCCTTGAGTGGCTTGAAAGGGCTCGATATCTGACCACACTTTACATGATGAAAGGGTATTGGCAAATACTTTTAACAGAATCTGTTACAGAGAAAATTGCATTTAGCACCCATAGCAGCCATTAGCAGTATTGTGTTCTCCCATTTGGACTGCAAGGGGTTCTGGCAGATTTCCAGCATCTGGTGGATGCAGAGCTCTGGCCTCACAATTCCTATACTACCATCTGTCTAGATGACATCGTCATCTATTCTGTCACATTGGAAGAACATGTGCAGTAGGTCCGTCCTAACATGGTGGTATGGAATATTAAGTCAGAAACCTCATCCCGTGATTTAAAACAGGCACTGATGGGAACACCTGTGCTAATAACTCCTGATTTATCTTTATCTTTTTTTTTTTTACAGACTGATGCTTTGGACACAGGTCTTGATGCCATTCTGAGCCAAAATGTTGATGGTGTTGAACACCCTTTTATGTTTCTTAGCTAGAAAATATTTGATTGGGTGACAAGGTATGCTGCGGTGGAAAGAGAAGCCTTGGTGATAAAGTGGGCTATTAACCAACTAAGGTACTACCTCCTGGTCCGTGAATTCACTCTCCTGATATACCATGCACCCCTCCAGTGGATGGCACTTCATAAGGGGTCAAATCCACATTTCACCAGGTGGTTCTTGGACCTTCAGCCTTATCAGTTCAAAGTCCTCCATCGTAAAGTTTCTCTCCATGCCAATGCCAATGCTGTCTCTTGTAGTCATGACTTTGTGGTCCGGAGGTGAGTGGTTGATCCTGTCATGTGTGTGCACATAGGGAACAGCTTAAGGCTCTTGTGATTGTAATTACCTGCCACTACAGGGTTTGGATGCTGTATTCTAATGCCTTTTCACTTTTTCCTTCTGCAGACCAGATGACTGACAGCTGTAACATCTCTGACATCACTTCTGGTGTCTGTCCGCCAAGACCTGCCTCTTCTTGCAAGTAGGACATATGACTGCATGTTTGACCATTTTGAAATCGGTTCACTCAAGTCTGAAAAGATGTTCTTTGGCAATTGTTGCATGTTTTTTTGGGTACCCCAACTCTTCATCATGTTCTTTTTACTCACTTACAATATATATTCAACCTGAGTGTGATATCATGGCAAACATGCTGCAGCACATACATTTATAAGAAAGCATCTGCTGCTGTTGCAATGTAAACTGATAATTTAATTTTCAAGTATTTTATTGGCTTTTGTAATTGCTTAGCGTAGCTTGTGTACTGTAATCATATTTGCTACCTCACAAAATGAGTGATTGTGCATGTACATTTTTGTTTTATACTTATAAAGCCAGATGTTTTTATTTTTCCATTCAGAAAGCTGATAAACCCCTGTCAACCCCTGTTTGCTTGTATCAACTTTTAATTTTCAATTAAACTATCAATTTTAATTTTTAAGAGGGCATGTTTTATGAAAATGTAACCTTTAAATCTTTTTTAAAATTACCTTTCAATGTTCAAATCTTTTCTGTTCTATAGACAGAGACTGCCTTTAAGTATCTGCCTTTAGATATATTGTAACTAATACTGAAGTCTTTAGAGTATCATCTAAGGTCTCCTGCAATTAGGTTTGCTAGTTTGTACATCAATAATAACCAACACTGACTTCTAGCTGTTGTTGTGGTCTTCAAAGTCACTTTGATAGTATGATTATTTGCTTTTGATCATATCTGGCTGTTATGACAGAAGCTTTCGTTCCAAAAAAACAAGCAGATAATTTTGTTATTGCAGCTATTCTATTACAGTTCTACAGTAGTGTTGACCCACTGCAGTAATTGTGTTTTATGGAAGAACAAATTTAAGTATGTAAAACATTTATTTTTCTTTTATAACCATACTTGACTTTTTCTGAAGACATTAAGTCATAAAGCCATTTTTAATAGGCCAGATATACTATAAAAACTACAACAATAATACATCTCATGTTTCCCTGTAATAAGATATTCACACAATTAACCAATATAACAAAACATGATTTTTATCTACTGTATAAAACTAAAGCAAGATTACTTTTCACAGATATTATGAAAATCCCTTTAACTCAATAATAATAATAATACATATTATTTAAGGAGCCTTTCATGTCACTCTAGGCTGCTTCACAAAGTAAACCAGACCATTAGTAAAAGTTACTGTAATAAAACAAAAGTAAACATTGAAACAATAGCACACACTAAAACAATAATTTAACATTAATTAGTAGTGAAACTGGCATAAACTGAGCCATAATGGACAAGAGTATTGATAAATATCATAAAAAATAGTTGGTTTACAGTTCCCAGGCCTGCTAGAATAAGTTAATTTCTAAAGCCATTTTAAAGTTTGTCATGGAGTCCAGATTTTAGATGCTGGAGAGTAGTTGGAGTTGAAGTTTAGATGCAGCAACAGAAAAGGCTCTAGCATCCATAGCTTGGATAGTTAGTAAAACTGCAGATAAGGATTGCTGGGAACAAACAGAAGTATAAGGTTTAGGAGGTCAGTGATGTAGCTAGAGGCCAGATAATGTCAGGTCAGGTCAGGTCCTGGTTGGCAATCCCTCGGGCAGACATGCGGTCCAGTCCCTCCTTCCGGAAATGACCATCTGTTTGCCACAGCCAAGTGTTACACAGGTGTCCCCTTGGCCTGGTCCAGCCATTCTGGTCATCAATAATGAGGATCCTGCGAGCCCTTGGGGAATCGTGCCACATGGCCATAGTGCCGTAACTGACACTCCCTCACAATGCAGGCAATGTGGCTTATTTGAGACTCCATGAGCAACAGCTCATTTGACACAAAGTTAAACCAGCAGTACCCAAGGATTTTAGATAGATAGATAGATAGATAGATAGATAGATAGATAGATAGATAGATAGATAGATACTTTATTAATCCCAAGGGGAAATTCACATAATCCAGCAGCAGTATACTGATACAAAAAACAATATTAAATTAAATAGTAATAAAAATGCATGTAAAAGCAGATAATAACTTTGAGTAATGTTAGCATTTACTCCCCCGGGTGGAACTGAAGAGTCGCATAGTGTGGGGGAGGAACGATCTCCTCAGGCTGTCAGTGGAGCAAGACAGTGACAAAAGTCTGTCGCTGAAGCTACTCCTCTGCCTGGAGATGACACTGTTCAGTGGATGCAGTGGATTATTCATGATTGACAGGAGTTTGCTTAATGCCCGTCGCTCTGCCACAGATGTTAAACTATCCAACTTTACTCCTACAATAGAGCCTGCCTTCTTAAGAAGTTTGTCCAGGCGTGAGGCATCCTTCATCTTTATGCTGCCTCCCCAGCACACTACCGCGTAGAAGAGGGCACTGGCCACAACCGTCTGGTAGAACATCTGCAGCATCTTATTGCAGATGTTGAAGAATGCTAACCTTCTAAGAAAGTATAGTCGGCTCTGACCTTTCTTACACAGAGCATCAGTACTGGCAGTCCAGTCCAATTTGTCATCCAGCTGCACTCCCAGGTATTTATAGGGATTTTCTGAAGAGACACAGTCCCGAAGGAGTCCAGTCTTCATCTCAGGTCACTGGATAGCGTCCATGTCTCGCAACCATATAGCAAAATTACAAACACCAGGGGCCTCATGTATAAATAGTGTGTACGCATAAAAATGTTGCGTACTCCCATTTCCATGCTCAAATTGCGGTTTGTAAAACCTAAACTTGACGTAAAGCCACGTAAATTTTTACGCTGGCTCAATCCCTGGCGTACGCAAGTTCTCTGCTCGGTTTTGCAAACTGGCAGCACCCAGCGTCAAAGCAGTGCTTTTGTTCCAGTGTGGTTTCCCTTTCTTTTATAGATCCACATCCCTGACATGGCTTTATCATATACACTAAAATTAACTGCATATTGTTTATTAGTTTAAGGCATCTGATTGTAATTAACCTGTAACAATATGATGGTCCATGGAATGGCCAAACTATTCCAAATAACATAGCTGTTTCAGCGTTGTTACTCTCACTGCACCATCTTCTTCTTCTTCTTCCAACTACTCCTGTTAGGGGTTGCCACAGCGGATCATCTTTTTCCATATTACTCTCACTGCACCACTCGGAGTATTTATATCACTGTATCTGAGTGTGGAATCACAGCTTCTATGAATTATCGGTATACAGCTTCTAACACATGTTGCCTCAGCCATTCTGACCTCGCGGTTCAGAAACAGTTTCATCCCAAGAACTATAAACGCAATCAATCAGTCCATCAAGTGCTCCTTGTAGAACTCTTTGTACTTATAAGTACAATTATCTCACTGTAAACTTGTGATACACTAATAATATTGCACAACCTGAGCCACTTTATAAAACGCGTATTTACATATGATGATGATATAATTTTTAATATGAAATGCAGCAAAATATGTTGATTACATTATACAGATAAAATGTTAACATAATTTAAATAATCTGTATTTTTAATAATTAAAAATATGAGGACACGGTGTCAAAGCGCTAGCGTGACCCTGGATGGATAGATGGATAGAATAATTAAACATGTACTACGAAGATATTTCAATGTTCCTTAAAAGTTTTGAAGAATTGGAGTTCTAAGCTTACAGATGGCTTAACGTTTATTACTGAGCTGATTCATTCAGTGCAAATATAGCATAACCAGTTTGTCATTTACAGAGGGTTATAAAAAATTAGAAACTGGGAAATAATGGCTTACTTAATTAAGGTAGAAATCCAATTAAGAGAAGAAATGCACTTGGACAAAAACCTGCAGCCACAGGTTGACCTGAGAACTGAACGTTGAGAATCACTGCTTTAGAGGTCTCAAGGTCTTGATTTGAACAAAATGCTTTCTATCTTTAAGACAGGAAGAGAGCCAGAGATAAGCAACAGCTTGGACTTCAGTGTTGAGCAGGCATCCAAGAAGTAACTGATGTGATATAGTGTGAAAGGCAGCGCTGAGATCAAGGAGGATAAATAAATACTTTTAGTGGCTTGCTAAATCTGCTGGGGCCTCATGCATAACGCTGTGTATAGAATTCGCACTATAACATGACGTAAGCACAAAAGCCAAAATGTGCTTACGCACAGAAAAATCCAGATTCAGGAATCTGTGCGTTCGCCAACTTTCACGTTCTTCTGCTACATAAATCACGGTCAGCGTGAAAAGTAATGCACATGCATGCTCCTGCTGTCCTGCCCCAATTCCTCCCAGAATTACACCTCTTTGAATATGCAAATCAATATAAATCGCCCTTAAGCTCAGCCTTCTGTGAAAAGACAATGGGAAAAGCATGGGAGAAAATATAAGAATTTCAGCGAATACCAAGTGGAGGCAAAGGAAAAACATACTATTTTTTGATTTAAACAGTGGTATAATCAACAAAAGGAAGTTGATCGAGTTACATAGCGTGTCAGAGAAACTCGAAAGCTCAAGTTCACAAAGTCACACAGTGCCAAAATAAAAAAGAAGTCACATATCAAAGTTGCTGTGAAAAGGTGAGTTGTAGCCCACCATCTGAGTGTCATATTAAAGCTTATTAGGGTACAGACAAAAAAAAAAAATAGGCACACAGTGGGAAAAAAACACGAAACGTCAGCTTTAATCTCGAAATTTCCACTTTAATCACGTAGTTTATTTTGTCATTAAAGTAGAAAATCATAAACTTCATCTTAAAATCATTTAATGTACTAGTTTCTCAAATCCCATTGTAATTAAAGTAGCATGTTAAATGCTTTGTTTTGTATTTGATCTTCTATGTGCTCTATGTGTGTGAATCACTACGTGCTTCTGTTCTTTCTCTTTCTCCGACAGGACACAGAATCCATTACGTTCGTGATATTACAGCTCTCTGAATAATTAAAATACTGAGATGTATACGTGATATCATTTCAATGATGATTGGAATGAAAGCATGTTATTAAACATGGGAACACGATGGCACAGTGATTGTTCATGTCTCACACAAGATGCTGCTGCACCATGCGCGACCTTCAATGAAATAATTTATTGTAACAGTACTGTCTCTTTCAAACACACTAACCTCCAATTCCTGTCCTTATTTTCCCCAAATACCGAATCGCCGCACAATCAGCTCTGTAATACACGTTAAGCCATCTGTAAGCTTAGAACTCCGATTCTTCAAAACTTTTAAGGAACATTGAAATATCTTCATAGTACGTGTTTAATTATTCTATCCGTCTATCCCTCCAGTGTCGCGCCAGCCTCAGTAAATATACAGAGCGAGGCAGGAACAATATGTGAAGTTGCTAGTGCGTGTCCTCACGTTTAATTATTAACAATACAGATTATTTAAATGAAGTTACAAGTTTTATGTGTATAATATAATCAACATATTTTGCTGCATTTCATCTTAAAAATGATATCGTCATCATAAGAAAATACACGCTTTATAAAGTGGCGAAGGTTGTGCAATATTATAACTGTAGTGCAAGTTTACAGTGGGGTAATTGTACTTATAAGTACAAACAGTTCTACAAGGAGCAATTGATTGAGTGCGTTTATAGTTCTTGGGATGAAACTGTTTCTGAACTGCGAGGTCCGTACAGGAAAGGCTTTGATATGCTTTGCCGTGGCTGAGGCAGCGTGTGCTTGATGCTGTATACCGATAATTCTCTTTCCGATCAGCTGCTGCTGTGATTCCCCACTCAGATACAGTGATATAAATACAGTGGTGCAGTGAGAGGAATATGGAAAAAGATGATCCACTGTTGCAACCCCTAATGGGAGCAGCTGAAAGAAGAAAAAGAAGAAGAAGATGATGCAGTGAGAGTAACTACGCTAAAGCAGTTTTGGTATTTGGAATACTATGGCTATTCCCTGGACCATTATATTGTTACAGGAAATTTACAATCAGATGCATTACACTAATAAACAATATGCGATTAATTTCAGTGTATTTATAATAAGGAAAATAAAGGATAACCACACAGGAACAGTAGCACTGCTTTGACGCTGGGTGCCGCCAGTCTGCAAAACCGAGTGGAGAACTTGCGTACAACAGGGTATGAGGTACCATGGAAATGTGCGTGGCTTTACGCCAAGTTTAGGTTTTATACATCGCGATTTGAACATGGAAACGTTCTTAGGCAACATTTCTGTGCGTACGCACCGTTTATACATGAGGCCCCTGGTGAGGCAATGCAAAGTAAACCAAGCTAAGAATCAGTTATACTGGAGCAGTCATCTGGATTGATATGTTTAATGTGTCGATATGACATTCAGAGCTTAGCCTTAGATATCATGCGGAGTTTAAGTCTGTGTGGAATAGCACAACATTATGGCCAGATATGGGTAGTTCTGCTGTTGTTAAGTTGGAAGCTGTGATACCAGAGCAGCAGACTAATTCAATAATATGCCCTTTGTTGTGGGTTGGAAACTTCACATAATGAGTGAGATCAAAGCTTTCTATTATTCTACAGTAATCTTTTGTAATGAAATTTTTAGAATGATCATCTTGCAGATTGAAGTAACCTATTAAGACAAAATTAAGAGGCACAACACTGAGGCGAGTTAAAACAGTAAAGAGGCCAGTAAAGAAAAAAATTGATACTTTTGGTGGTCGGTACAGAACAGCAATAATCACAGGTGTTGGTCCACGGTGTTTGACAGCTAGCAGTTCAACAAAAGATTGAAAATGCTTTGTGGATCAGCTGAAGGTAATAAAGTTCCTCTGGTGAGTACATCAAGTGAAGGGTCACTCTGAGGGTGATAGTCTGTATGATAGATACAATGGTCCGTGACAAGTTAAAGTTCAAAAATGACTGGACACCTGCTATACAAAGCCAAGAATGGAAGGTAGTCAGCACTGGAGCAAACAGATCTTTAATCCATTACAGTAGAATAAAGTATTTTCAGCAATGTATAAATGGATATTATTTCTCAGTGTAATGTTCATCTGTTAAATACTGAGATTAAAACCAAATAAATTAAAAGCAAACAAACAAACAAGATTCAGTGAGCAACAGCATCATGTCAACATTCACTCCTAGAAGATTCTCTGTATTTTATCAGCGTCAAATTAACAAAGAAAAGAGTATTAAGTGAAACTTGTTTCTTTTCTTTAATATATTTAGTAGCACAATTCTTAGATATCATATGTAAAAATTATTCTTTATCATATCATAAAGACTATGTTTACTATCTATCTATCTAAAAGAAATGACTGATTTTTTAAAAGGTATTATATATTTGGATCTTAAAATCAAGTAGCTTTAAACAAAAGAATTTATTAGTTTTATTTTATAAATTGTAGGGAATTTTGTATTAACAAAAAAAAAACAACCAAAATTTAGTTTGTTTTTGAACCAGAAACATTTTATTCATGTGAAAAAGTCACTGCACCCTATGGAGTGCGTGGCTGCATTTATACCAAATTGTCACACACATGAGCATGGCAGACAGCTAAAAGGCTCAAAAGACAGTAATTCCTTGCCAAACCATGGGATGGCAGAGTGCCTTCCTCTTTTCCATTGGCAGAACGATCACGGGAAATTCCACTTGGGTCCAATGATGTCACTTCCGGATCCGGCCCGAGGACGTAATTTCCTGGTCCGGATATGGCACTTTCGGTTCTGACCATGTCACTTCCAGTTCTGACCACGAGGATGTCACTTCCGGTTCCTGCCTGGTGACATCATTTCCTGTCTGCCACATATATAACTACCATGTTTTCTATGCTGTTTGTTCTCTTGTTATGGACTGAGCTGTATCAATTTGAACCACCTTTTTGCAACCATTTGGCAACCAATTTCCAGTATACGGGCGGCTGCTCCCAAACCTCTTTTCCTGTGTTGGCCGAATCATTTTACACAAGTTACCAAAGTTCTGCAGCTTTAAGTTTGCTTCATAGGACAGTTCTGGCACTAGAGTGACACATTTTCAAATAATTCCACAGACCAGATATCTTCATTTTAAAACTTTTAGTAAAATTTCAAAGCAAAACAACTCACACAAAAATAGAGAAAAGTTGATATTAAAGAAAAGAAAGGTCTTTGTTTAAAGAAAGTTCTGTTTAAGGCTTACTCTTCTTGTTTCATATTTCTCTAAGTTTGGTCATACAGTTGTACTTTCAAACATTCATATCAAAACGGTTAGAAAATTGTATGCCAATTTGCTGTTTGCAAAGTTGTCTAACAGTCCACGCTAGCAACGAGACTATTTCCTAACTAGCTTAATAAACACTCAGTTTTACAGATAAAGAGAAGAAAGTTCTATTTCATATTAACTTACAGGGGGTAAAACACTATACCATATTCTCAGTAACTATAAGAGACTGATATTCTGTTGTTGTAAATACGCAATTTTTAAACCTGTTCCACTGCTCCTCGACTGTCTTCACACTTAAAAGCTTATTCCTGTCTCTCATCCTTAGTCTTTGCTGCATCTTCTCAAAATTTGCGCTACCAAAGTTAAACTTAATAATTTTAGTTTTTGTATCCACACTCTTACAAAATACAGAGAACTGTATTATATTATGGTCAGTTGACCCTAGCAGTTCAGTCACCTCTACACCCTCAATTCTATCCTGTTTATTACAAAACACTAAATCCAGACAGGTTTCACCCTGCTTTAGCATAATTAACATACTTAATATTAATTAATTGATATTTACATACTGTGTTAAAAAAACAGTCACTATTTATCCCGGTTAATATTTGGACAGTCAAAGTCATGCGTGACTATAATATCCCCCTGTAAACTTTTATGTTTTAATATTACTAAAAGGACGTGTGTTGAAGTTACTTTCTGCATTGTGTGGTCTATAACACACACCTAAACTAAGACCTCTTTCCCTAATGATTTCCAGACGAAGCCACATGTCCTCACTAAGATGGGGCTTATCGGCCAACTGAAGACAACTTGCGATTAAAATTTGTTTGACATAAACAGCAACACCACCTCCTTTTCTGTTCTGTCTTTCCTTCTGATAAATGTGTATCCCTCTATCCACCTATCTCTTCCTGTCTGATCAAGAATCTCCACCACTTGTAGAATGGTTGATTTCCAATTCTTTAGAGATCTTTTCAAATCCCAACCCATTCTTATAGGCATTTGTAACAAACAAATCAACCTAAGGACTTAAGGTTTAAATACGTCAAGTCCCTCCAAGACTCTCTAATGGTTTTCAAATCATTTGCACTTGACTTGGTGCTCCTGATTGCAATTTTAGGCATTTGATGTACTAATAAATGTAGGGGTGCATTTACTTTTTTCACATTTACTTTTTTTAAAATTACACAATGAACTACAAAATGTAAATGTGGTATGGTGTTTGTTATATTATCTTTATGTATAGATACTGTTAAAATAAAGATCGTGGGGTGTACAGTCTTTTTTATATGACTGTATATCTACTTAATTCTAAAATGATGTTACATAACCGTGTTTTCCATTAATTGTTAAGCATTTACTCATAGGTTTAACATTTTGGGTTTGAATGCTCTACAATATAAGTGCCTGTGTGGAGTTTGCACACTTGCATATGCTTTCTCTTCTTGATCCTGAAATGTGGATGTACTCGGAGGTCTTCCTGAATTGACAAACTCCTCATCCTGTCCACAATAGTGAACACGTAAATTTAATTTTGACCACTTAGATCCACAGTCTGATTCTTTTGGTTCATTACCTGAACTCTGTGATGACTGAATAGATTTATTGATGACAATTATATCAGAGGAAATAGCTCCCACTTTCCCAGCAAACACTGGTAAATAGACTACAATACTTTTGCCTTTGTTCTATTCTCATGTGTGCACCATTCTTTCAACTGTAAAGGGCCAGTGTGAGCACGATATATATCTATACTAATAAAAGGCAAAGCCCTCACTCACTCACTCACTCACTCACTCACTCACTCACTCACTCACTCACTCACTCAATGACTGACTCATCACTAATTCTCAAACTTCCCGTGTAGGTAGAAGGCTGAAATTTGGCAGGCTCATTCCTTACAGCTTACTTACAAAAATTGGGCAGGTTTCATTTTGAAATTCTACGCGTAATGGTCATAACTGGAACCTATTTTTTCGTCCATAGACTAGTCAGCGAAACAATAAGAAGCGAGCAAGTGACATATACTACCATATTCATGAGTGGTGCTACTACGGAAACAAAGCAAGGTGTAAACCTAAACTTTAAATTAAGTTCATAGACAGGCTGCCGCTGGCGTTTGTAATTTAGTGCCTGCCCATATAAGGCCGTCCGTCAGCGGCAATCCAATAGAAACACTGCTACTAAATATTCACGGGTGAAGGACTGTGCTTATGCAGAGGAAGATGAGATGGTCAGTGTGGTGTTTGGCACAAACTCGGCGAAACTGCGAGAGAAACTTTTAAGTGCTGGGTCTTAGCTAACATAATACAGCCGTGGACATCGCACGAGATGGCACCAGCACAGCTAAGAAACTTCGATGCATGTACACTGCGCGACTCACGTGAAATGACGCAGTGCACAGACAAAAAGCAACAGTTCCAAAGAGTGCTGAGCAAAAACCGAATTACACAATTGAGAAGGCAGCAAAAAAATATGAAGCGTGTGATACATACAAGCATATTCATAAGTGCAGCTACTGCGGAACAAAGCACACGGTGGAAAAGTCAATGTCCCGCTAAAGGAAGACAGTGTAAAAAAAAACCCGTGCATGCAGTGTGTCGCGTCTCAGATAAAGAGGAAGACGAGCTGTTTATTGATGCAGTAAGAAACTAATCGATGAATGAAACCTGTTATCTTTACAACGATTGACAAACACGGAATGTAACTTGAATACAACACATCCTACAAATACGAACCTGATTGAAAGAAATAATGATAATCAAATCCTTGATGACAGCAACACTCATAACAGTCACAAAACAATTACTGTTACGAAGCGCGGGTATATATACCCTGATCCACATACTTTCAAATAGACAAACCACATGCCGTGGCGCAACGGTAGTGGCTTTGCCTCTAACACTGACGACCGAGGTTCGATTCCTGAAAGGGGAATTACGTGTGCTTCCCGATTCATTTTCCTTGGTTTGAGACGTATGAAAATATATGCGGTTAACGCAGAAAGACAGATCACCAATTGAAGCTTTATGAATAATGGATACTTTATTCGCAATCAATGATTGTTTTGGTAAAGCCATACTCAGTGTATTCATTAGATGAACGGTAAAAAAGTAAGAGCGAGGGGAGGGTCACTTATTTAGGCACGCAGGCGAAACCACAATAGCACGCGGGCTCGATGCGTCGTGCGCGTCAACTCGATCTGAATTGCGCGATCACATTCGAAAAAATAGATCTTTTCAAGTTCTATTTAGTCGACACAAATATCTTTGGTTGGAATGTAAGGCGAATTTACTCTTTACATTTGTATGGTGAAGAAAAATTTATGCAATGATGACTAAATTTAACTATATAAAGTCAAAACTTGATTATATAAAGTCACTGTCGGAATAAATAAAGTCAAAACTTGAATATATAAAGTCAGCGTCGGTATATATAAAGTCAAAACTTGTTTCTTGAATTTATAAAGTAAAAATTTGAATATATAAAGTCAGCGCTGGAATATATAAAGTCAAAACTTGAATATATAAAGTCATTCCCAAATATATAAAGTCAAAACCCGAGTATATAAAGACGGCGTTGGAATATTTAAAGTTAAAACTTGAATATATAAAGTCAGCGTCGGAATATATAAAGTAAGCGCTGGAATATATAAGGTCAAAACTTAAATATATAAAGTCATTGTCGGAATATATAAAGTAAGCGCTGGAATATATAAAGTCAAAACTTGAATATATAAAGTCAGCGTCGGAATATACAAAGTCAGCGCTGGAATATCCATCCATTTCCCAACCTGTTGAATCCGACCACAGGGTCACGGGGGTCTGCTGGAGCCAATCCCAGCCAACACTGGGCACAAGGCAGAAAAAATCCTGGACACGGCACATGCATCATTTTCAAAACATTAACCGAACAGTGTTTTTTAATTTATTTTTCTGAATACGTTTTTGTTAACTTAGTTCAGTTTAGAGTCGTTTCAATCAATATATTTTGACTTTGACTTTATATATTCAGGAATGAGTTTATATACTCCGATGTTGACTTTATATAATCAGGAATGACTTTATAAATTCCGACGCTGACTTTATATATTCAGGTTTTGACTTTATATATTCCAGCAATGACTTTATATATTCAGAAACAAGTTTGACTTTATATATAACGACGCTGACTTTATATATTCAAGTTTTGAATATATATATGTGTATATACAGTATATATGTATATGTGTATATATGTATATATATGTGTATATATGTATATATATTTATATGTATATGTATATATATATATGTATATATATGATGTGTATATATATCTATATTAATAAAAGGCAAAGCCCTCACTGACTCACTCACTCACTCACTCACTCATTCACTCACTCACTCACTCACTCACTCACTGACTGACTCATCACTAATTCTCCAACTTCCCGTGTGGGTGGAAGGCTGAAATTTGGCAGGTTCATTCCTTACAGCTTCCTTACAAAAGTTGGGCAGGTTTCATTTCGAAATTCTACGCGTAATGGTCATAACTGGAAGCTGTTTTTCTCCATTTACTGTAATGGAGATGAGCTTGAACGCTGTGGGGGCGGAGTTTCATGTGACATCATCACGCCTCCCACGTAATCACGCAGTACATAGAAAACCAGGAAGACCTCCAAAAAGCGCTGAAGAAAACATGCATTATATAATTGAGAAGGCAGCGAAACAATAAGAAGCGAGCGAGTGACATATACAACCATATTCATGAGTTCTGCTACTTCGGAAACAAAGCACGATGTAAACCTACACTTTAAATTAAGTTCATAGACAGGCTGCCGCTGGCGTTTGTAATTTAGTGCCTGCCCATATAAGGCCGTCCGTCAGCGGCAATCCAATAGCAAACTGCCGCGGGTAAATATTCACGCGTGAAGGACTGTGCTTATGCAGAGGAAGATGAGATGGTCAGGGTGGTGTTTGGCACAAACTCAGCGAAACTGCAAGAGAAAGTTTTAAGTGCCAGGACTTCGGTAACATTAAATACAGCCATGGACATAGCACGAGATGGCACCAGCACAGCTGGGAACCTTCGATGCTTTTACACCGAGCGGCTCACGTGAACTGACGCAGTGCAGAGACAAAAAGAAACAGTTCCAGTGAACAAAAACCGAATTACACAATTGAAAAGGCAGCAAAAAATATGAAGCGTCTGATACATACAAGCATATTCATAAATCCAGCTACTGCGGAAACAAAGCACACGGTGGAAAAAGTCAATGTCCCGCTAAAGGAAGACAGTGTAAAAAAAAAACCCGTGCATGCAGTGTGTCAGGTCTCAGATAAAGAAGAAGACGAGCTGTTTATTGATGCAGTAAGAAACGAATCGATGAATAAAACCTGTCATCTTTACAACGATTGACAAACACGGAATGTAACTTGAACACAACACATCCTACAAATACGAACCTGATTGAAAGAAATAATGATAATCAAATCCTTGATGACAGCAACACTCAGTAACACTCACAAAACAAATACTGTATATTGACAGTAATGTTACGTTATTTTTAAAATGTTCCCTTTTCTTTTTCATAGCTTTTTTAACACACTACTTCTCCGCTGCGATACGCGGGTATATATATATGTATATATATATACCCCGATCTACATACTCGAATAATGGATACTTTATTCGCCATCAATGATTGTTTTGGTAAAGCTATACTCAGTGTATTCATTAGATGAACGGTAAAAAAGTAAGAACGAGGGGAGGATGACTTATTGAGGCATGCAGGCTGTAGTGCGCATCAACTCTATCTGAATTGCGCGATCACATTTGAAAAAATATATCTTTTCAAGTTCTATTTAGTCCATATGTGTCAAACTCAAGGGCCGCGGGCCGGATGAGATCATTTTATATACTGTATTATTGTTATTAATGGCCCGGGTATATGAAGCGCTGGTAACACAATAAACTACAGATCCCATAATGCAGCGCTTCAGCTGCCTTGCCGAACACTTACCGCGTTAATCAAGTCTAGCTTATGATGCTGCAAGTTAATGCGAAGCTAGCCCACACGATGCCGAAGAGAAAAGGTGATTCTGAACATAGAGACTTTAAAAACCGATGGGAGGCTGAGTATATGTTTACTGACATTGCCGGTAAACCCGTGTGTCTCATT
>JANRMT010062856.1:57205092-57222831 GCA_026402145.1 Polypterus bichir lapradei | reverse complement strand
AATATGGTTGTATATATCACTCGCTCGCTTCTTATTGTTTCGCTGCCTTCTCAATTATATAATGCATGTTTTCTAAAGCGCTTTTTGGGCCTCTTCCTGGTTTTCTACGTACTGCGTGATTACGTAGGAGGCGTGATGATGTCAGACAAATCTCCGCCCCCACGGGTTTCAAGCTCATCTCCATTACAGTAAATGGAGAAAAACAGCTTCCAGTTATGACCATTACGCGTAGAATTTCGAAATGAAACCTGCCCAATTTTTGTAAGGAAGTTGTAAGGAATAAGCCTGCCAAATTTCAGCCTTCTACCTACACGGGAAGTTGGAGAATTAGTGATGAGTCAGTCAGTCAGTCAGTCAGTCAGTGAGTGAGTGAGGGCTTTGCCGTTTATTAGTATAGATATATATATATATTTATATATATACATATACTGTGTGTGTGTATATATATATATATATATATATGTTTTTTAAGTTATATAAAGTACTTAACGTCAGAGCACAATTTTGTGTGGCAAATACATGTATACAATATGTGTAAAAAAATAAATTTGCCTTGAAAAATACAAAATTTATCCTTTAAACACTCCCTAAGCTCACATGCCTGGCATTAAATAAAGGTTATTTTAAAGTGTCTAGATCATCCATTTTTCCAACAATAGCAACATTTATCTATCTCAATTTAGATGTCCTCATTAAAAAAAATTACTATATTTTAGACAGGTTTTTTATTGCTATGCCCTATGCAATGCAGAGAATGGCTCAGAATATTCTACTAGGATAGAAAATTTTAAGTCTGCTTTTTTACATTATAGCTAACCAGTCAGTGATGCTGTCAGTCATATTGATGATTGGTTTTGATGTAGATAATGTGTTTAGTGGTTTGTATTCTGTGAGCTTGTCATCTTTTTTTCTTTCTGTTGACCTTGTTGATTGGATGAAGTACTGTATAGTTTATGATCGGAGTGGCTGTGCAGAGCAGGGTTACCAGGTCTCTAAAAATGTACCGCTCAAAAACAGTATAACCATCCTAACCAACCCACACAAGTCCAATCTTTGCTGGCAACTGGAAGATTGCCGGTTCGAATCCCATAAACATCAGAACTGGCTCTACTCTGTTAGGCCCCTAAGCAAGGCCCTTAACCTGCAATTGCTCTGTCCTGAGTATGACATTAACCAGGGGGTTGGTGGCAGGAATGGCACTCCAGCCACTGTAAAAAACCTCACACTGTTCAGTGTGGTGCTGAGGTGTCACCCATTGCACGGTTGCACTCGGATCTCAATGCGGTGCCATGCGGTGAGTACTCCTAACCTCTTCCTCCTCCATCCTCTTGTAAGTTTTTAGCATGCTCAAAAGCATAACTCGGGGGGAAAAAACTATCAAACAACTGAAATGATCTACTCTTGAACCCTGAGATATTGCAATAGTTTTCTACTTAAATAATATTTTGATTTTATAAACATGTAAGAATAAAGTACTTTAATAATTACATGTTATCACTGCCCACAGCATAAGGATATTTGATTATGTTTATCTGCATTTCAATGAGATACTATGTGAAAAAAAACCTTCTGAGTATGAATCAGGGACACCTATTATGAGGAATAGGTTATGGTTTTATAGATTTTCCTTGAGTGAAGGTTACATTTTATAGTTAAAAGCCCTAACTTGGTAGTTCTTTGTTAGCAATGCAGCAACGCATGCTTTGTCTAGCGTATTTAATTTTGAATTTTATTATCAAGATCTTAAAAAAAAAATCAATAACTATATCATGAAAAAAAACTAAAAGCTGAAACAGCACGATCATGCATTGTGCTACAGTATCTCTCATATACCGTGTCTGTTTTTCTGCTGTTAAAAATAGCCTGTCCAGCACAATTACCATCAACACTTGGAAAATGATGGTGTCAGGCCATTAGTGGGTGTAGAACACTCTATTGAGTATAAGAACATGAAAGCTGCTAATGGCAAATCTTTTAAATATACTGGCAAACAGATTAAGGTAAAACTGTTATCAAAAGGGTCTCTGAAAAATGATCAAAATATCAAAACAATTTAGCAAAATAACTGAGACTAAAGAAAGCAAGCAACGTCCTATGAATAAGTGACTACCTTTTTAATTGCATGGGGATAATCACTAAAAGGCCTGAAATTTTCTAATGTAAAAGACGACAATGGGCATGCTGCAGGAGGGTGAGAATATGAAGGAGGGTTCTGTTATTTTAATCATTAATAATCCATAAAATAAAATTATGTGTTTTCATTTTTTAATAAAAGTCTTTCATAAGAGCTTAAAAAAAACTCAGGCATAGTATCTCTTTTAATAAGTTCACATTTTAATAAGCATGCTGTGCTTATCTTACTTCCTCAATATTGTTTCTCTGACTTCCTATGCAGATGAGTTGATATTACTACTTATATAATCAGGCTAGAAATGAAAAACAACAGCATAATTAAATATACAGTAATTTAATGGCCCAGAGCATCAGCTTATAAACTTAAAATGGCACATCTAATAAACACAAATGTGCAGGTAGCAACAAAACCAATAAAATCATCTTTACTGCAGCTTGGTGGCACAGTGCATTAGCACTAGAGTTTGCACATCCTCCCATATAGAGATTTCACTGGGTACTCCGGTCAGTCTCCCTGTCCATGGTCAGTCCTGCCTCTTATGCCCAATGCTGTCAGAATAAGTACGAGTTGCCTGTGACCCTAAACCAAACACATAATTTGGAATATGAATGGGTGTCTGGATGAAGTAGTGCAGCTAATAAAAATCATCCTACTTTGTAATTTCCACTGGGACAATAGTTTTTAAATAAGCAGGTTTAAAAATGGATGGATGATTGGATATGTTTTAGAATGGGTATATTAGGTTTTGAATCCACATCTCATATTCCCAATGATTGAACGTCTGGGGAAGAGAAACAGTTTTTGACCTTAAACAAAGGTGATCTTTTACAACAAGGTCAGGCGAGTCTGGGATAGTCGGCACAGTCATTTTGCTGAAACATGCACTTTCTGACACCTTTTAGAAATGACTGCAAATGCAATAAACAGCTCAGTTAGCTATTATTGTAGCTCACTAAAATGTTTATGGAACAATTTCCTCCCCTTTGTATGCTCTAATGATATATTTGTTTGTGCTCTTAAGTTCCCCGTTTCTTTAAGCATTTTGTTTTTTCAAACAAAGCTAAAATACCCAACAATGTATCTTATAATTTTTTTTCTGATTTAGGGTGTGTATGCTTTAAATAAAAGGGGGTTTTAAATCACCTAAGCAAATTCTTTTCGTAAGTTTATATTCTTTTATTTTTATTTTTGAGCAGGAAATCTGAAATGAAAACATTGTTAATGGCAACTGATTGTGGAAAACTGAAAAAACCTGCTACTCTGTGGAAGGCAGTTCATTGTTATTGGATTTTATATAAATGTCCATTTTATATACAATACTTACGCATTGTCTTTGTGTAAACAGTGGAATCAGTCTGATAAACACTTAACAATATAAAGGTATCACAGATCTCTCAATCTTGATGAATTTTGAATATTTTGGTGGTGTCTTTAGTTAAAATATGTGCAGTATGATGACAGAAGTAGAAAGAAAAATTAAATGTTTTTTATTTTTATTTTTCTTGTTTTAAATAATATTTGAAAATTTATTGGAAGCTATAAAATACTGTACATTTGTATACTGTGAAGACTGTAGAGGGCACTCATGAGCAGCCCCTGATTCATATACGCTTACTGAGTAAATTCTTCAGAACATTATACTCTGTGTGGCATGAATTTCACAAGATGATGGAAACAGTCATTTGAGATTCTGGCCCATGCTGACATAACTGCATCATGTAATTTATAGATTTATTAGCTGCACATTCATACCGAGAATCTCCTGTTTTACCACATCTCAAAGGTGTTCCTTTGGATTCATATTCAGTGACTGAAGAACACTAAACTCATTGTTATTTTAATGAAACCAGTCCGAGACAACTTTTGTTTTGTGACATACTGCATTGTTGTGCTTGAAGTAGCCATTAGATGAGGGTAAATTGTTGCTATTAAGGGATGCACATGGTCAGCAACACTACTCATATAGACCATGGCATTCAAGCATTGATTAATTGATATTAATGGGCATATAAAGTGTGGCTAAGAAAACATTCCTGCCTTTTACACCATCAGCCTGGAGTGTTGACACAAGGCATGTCGAGTGCATAGATTATTGCTGATGATACCAAATTCTGACACTATCATCTATATATCTCAGCAAAAATCGAGATTCATCAGACCAGGCTACATTTTTCTAGTCTTTGACTGTCCAGTTTTGGTGAGCCTGTGCCCACTGCAGCCTCAGGTTTCTGTTCTTGGCTGCCAGAAATACAACCCAATGTGGCCTTCTGCTGTTGTAGCTCATCTGCCTCAAAGTTTGACAAGATGTACATTTGGAGTGACTTTTCTGCTTTCCACAGTTGTATAGAGTGGTTATTTGAGTTGCCATAGCTCTTCTGTCAGCTGGAACCAGTCCGACCATTCCCCTCTGATCTATCACATCATCAAGGTGCTCCTGTCTGCAGAATTGCCAATAACTGGATTTTTTAAATGTTTACACCATTTAGAGTAAACACTAGATACTGCTGAGTGTGAAAATCCCAACAGATCAGCAGTCACAGAAATACACAAACTACCCTGGCACCAACAATCATGCCACAGCTGAAATCACTGAGATCACATTTTTCCCCCTTTCTGGTAACTGATGTAACTGTTAACTAAGCTTCTGACCTGTATCTGCACTACTGCCATTTGATTAGCTGCTTAGATAATAGCATGGATAAGCAGGTGTGCAGTTGTTCCTAATAATTTGCTCAGGTAGTGTAAGAGGACAAAAGTTTAATAATAAGATGAATTTCATTTAGGGAAGGATAAATAGAACTTGGAGAGTGGAAAGTGCAATTAAAATATAAAAATAAAAAGTCCCAATGCCCCCAAGGCCTACATATAACTATAATTTATCCACACTACCACTTACTGACAATACTAATCTATCACTCCCTTCTCACCTTCCACCAATACTCCTTCTCTAAACTCTGGCTTTGATTTCCTCTTACCAGTTGAGCCTTTGCCTGTTGCTGATCCTCTAACTCTAAACTCTTTCTCAATATGTGCAGAAGGGCTTTTAAGTCCTGGCCAGTG
This sequence comes from Polypterus bichir lapradei, assembly GCA_026402145.1. Classification (NCBI taxonomy): domain Eukaryota; kingdom Metazoa; phylum Chordata; class Cladistia; order Polypteriformes; family Polypteridae; genus Polypterus; species Polypterus bichir. Next base: position 57,217,637 of record JANRMT010062856.1, on the reverse strand, counting down.
ACTACTTCTGGGTACATTCGGGTGAGTACTTCCAAAGAATCCTGCTACTGCGTAGAATCCCTGTAGCTGCACTGTCAGATGACCATCAAGTGGCCCTGTGACTCCTGTGCTTCTACAGTATAAGAACAGAATTAGCTCTGCTAGAATTTCTTCAGTAGTTCTTGGGGGATCAAATACAATATAGTGGGAGTCCACTGTGCCCTTTAGGAATTTTGGGTACTCCAATAACATTAATAGTTTCCAATTTCCTCTTCTGCCTTAAATATCAGAGTCTTGTGAGGCCCTGTATTGCTCTAAGAAGCCCATCATGTTTGAGGTAACTGAGATCTCTACTTGCCTTATTTTTATAAACTGGTAAGTTTTTTGTCTCCCTCACCAAACTCTTTATGCACACCCTAAGGGAAACAGACTTCCTTTATTGTGCATATTTCATAAATAGATTAAAGTAAGCAATGCAGCAAATACTTCTGAACGTGCTATTTAAATTACAATGTAAATGAACGATTAAGCCTGCATTGTCAGTGTGGAGCATAAGGCAGGATAGCGTCCTGAATTGGATTTCACTCTATTAAAGGTGTTTCACATACAGTATATTAGACATATCAGCTGGAACTGTTCTTCACAATAATAATAATTTAATAAAAGAACGTTTAGATCATGTCAATATTAATTACGATGACTGGAAGTGTAATTGTTGAAGTATTATGATTATTAAGTTTTATTAAATCCTTGATCTAATAAATTAAGCATGACAGTATTTATTCTTTTATATTTCTAATGTGAATCAATAAATCCTCCCAAGGACAAAGCTTACAGTTTATTTTGCAACTGAATTATTACACACCAGAAGTAAATGAATTGAGAAAACCAAACCTGGATTATATCAAGCAAATTATTGGGAACACTTGTATACAGGAGCACCAACACTTTGGTGCTATAATCTACCACAACAATGGTGGTTATAGGCATATTTGGATAACCCATTTCAGTTGTATACTACCCACATTATAATATATGAAAGAAGAAGGATCTGGGGGAAATTACAGTTCAGCTTTCTATAATAGACTGTGCACTGTTTTTAATTAGATATTTCAATTGCCGGAACAATAGAAATGGCTGTAATTATACCACATTATTGAAGATTGGTGAGTGTCATATCCATAAACACAATAATGTCTTATCTATGGAATATTGAAAAAATGACATTGTGAACTTCACCTGTATTTATATCAACTCACATGGCCATTAGGGACTGTTAGTGCACACATACTGTACATTTATCTCAAAATAACTGTGAGCTAGCTTGATAAGCATCTTCCTCATCCCTGTGCTTTGTAAACACAATCTGAAAAGGACTATCACTGCCTGCAAAAGTAACCTTTTGGGCCCTAAAATATGGTAGAGTACACTTCATAAGAACATCTGTGTGCTTGAAAATATAAACATCTGAAATATAAGATATAAAAGTAAATGACCTATTACATGCCTTAATATTACATTTGCAAACCTCAATGTAAAAAATTGAAAGACAAGTGAGTTAATCTTTATTTTATTCTGTAGCCAATTTTCATAATGTTAACCATCTTTCAAAGGTATAATGTAATCATTTCTGAAAATGTATTAAGCATGTTTTCCACATATAAACAGTCCCAGTATCTCAGATTTTGACACATTAGGTTGAGAAATTTTATTTGTCAGTCATATATTATTCTCTACAGATAAGTATAAAATTCTAGTTGTGTGCTTATGTTCTTTATAGCATTTCATGTTTGCTTTTTTGTTGTTAAACATTATGAGTGAGTTACAGTGCACCTGAGATAGTATCATATTAGTAGCAGATCAAAACCGGATAATGTAGTACAGTACTAATAAGAATGATCTTCATGTCTAAGTGCTGTCTCAGTGAATGGCAAAACAAGACCAATACCAAGTTTAACTAATCTGCTGCTAGTCTTGCTTTAGCTATGTGTTTCTACTCAGTTTGCTTAACTGACTGACTGATTGCCTGTTAAAGGTAGCAAGTTGAAAAATAATGTTGCATCCTCTTTCAATTAAAGATATGCCACTACACAAATCTCACGATTTAAAGAAACTGCTCACTGTGAAAAAGTACATCCTCATGTAAACTTATTAAAAAAATAGCATTTATCAAGCTACATTAGATAGGTTTACATTCTAAACATTATTCACTTTGAGCATATGAAAGGCCTGGATATCTCCATATGGAAAGTAATGACAATGAGAGGTACATGTTAACAGAATCATATCTGAAGCATGATTGTCTCTCTGCAACTCATGGACTGATCTACCATCAGGGTGACCTGGGTGTGTGCACTGAAGCCTTGGTATATGCAAGGAAAAAGTAATGTTGGCATTCTTCTGTTTCAGCAGTACCTTTTATTGATCTACACAACACTTGTACGTGGTTACTCTTAAGTTATATCGCCTCCCCTCAATGTAATGTATGAGTGTCCGCTCACTTAATTATCTGAGGGAGACAATCCTTTGCTCATTTTACGAGGGACATTCAAAAAGTTTCCACACTTTTTTTAAACCCTATTTTTTAATTTCAAAAACAAATTACATCGCTTTTCTACATTGTCACCTTCCTTTGCGAAGCAATTTTCCTAGCATTGTACCAAATTTTTAATACCCAGATACTACTCCTCCTGCCTTCACTGTTTCCAACGAAAATATAAAAGTGCAGAAACATTTTGAACATCCCTCGTATCTTTATATGAGATATTCATAATCATATTCATAGTGTAAATATATGTATGTGTATAAATCTATTGAGTCTAAAGGGGTTTTAATCTGATTTTGCTGTAACTCAGTTCTCAATTATGTAGATGATACAGAAGAGTTGATACTTGTCATTCAATATGCGCCCAGCCTTAACTAACAACCAAAGTAATCCAACAGTCACCAAAACAAATAAAATACATAGTCTGAGGTGGGGCAATATTTGTAAAAATAAATAAATAATTTGTAAAGATCTATATAATATATATTGTGGGAGATCTCATATCAGATCTGGAGGACACCTGCAAAGATTCGTCCATGTCACTCCATGGCAGCATCGTTCAATGTGCACTTTAGAAACTGTTGGCCAAGCAATTTCTTAATTAGGGTCACATTAGCACAAACAAGCGGAAATTATTACTCGGGGAAATAACGGAACAGCGAAAAGAGATTGAATATATTGTTCAGATTTAAACTTTAAGTTGGAGACTTGTAGATCGTCTAATTCGTGTTGCCATCAGGGAAAAGCAGTGTTTCTTCCCAATGAAGAGGCGTATCCACAAGATTTAAAAGATTTGTTGTTTGGTGAAAGTGAAATCCTCATACGGTGTCAAGTTTGGGTCACAGAGTTGCACAGATACACAGGAGATTTTAGGGACAGAAACATTATTCAAATGCTTCAAACAAACATAAGTCTCTTTCAGAAGTAAATCGAGCTCCATCTGTAGTCGGAGGAGACAGTTCTGTCTCTCAAGTAAAAGAATAGAAAATCTTCCTTTTTATAGGGGCGCGCTTCGGGAATGGGACCCCCAACAGGAGCAGAGAATGTCTGGGGGAAAAGAGAGACAAGGCAGTAAAACAAAAGAACAGCTGCTGTACAGGCTTTTAAATGATTGAAGCACTGAGTGAGATGCAGATCACGCAGCACGGCAGCAGCACCAGAGTTGCAAAGTGGCTGGCGCATAGCGCAGGCTTGTAAGTGAAGCCCCCTAGTACATATATATATATATTGTGGTGGCCATATATGAAAACCCTAGATGGCAGCCCCCCTGGATTGCAGCAGTGCCTCGGGCTACATGGGAGTTGGAGTTTGGTGCAACCCTTTTGGGATCCATGGGGCCACCAGGGGGTGCTGTAGCTGCTGCTGAGCCCTACAGAGCAGCTTTTCTGCCACACCCAGAGGTGCTGCCGGGAATAGGTCATCAAGCATCTGGAGCACTTCCGGGTGCATCATAAAATGAGCCAGAAGCCACTACTCTGGAAGCCAGAGTCGGAAGGAGGGAGACGAAGCTTGCCATGTGGAGTACAGGAGGAGAAGAAGAAAAGTAAAAGTCTTGTGCTTGTGTTTGGGACTGTGTTGTGGGCTCGTCGGAAAGGGGAAGACGTTCTCCACAAGAAGAAAAAAAATAAAAACTGCTTGTGTGCTTTGAACCTGTGTCCTACGCTTGTCTGTGTCAGAGCCGACCTTTACAATATATATACTGTAAATATATATATACGTGAAAAAATTTTATAATTTAGGAAATGTGTATTATATATTTTAATAAAAGAAAAGGCCAGTTATATTTCCAGTTACATTGTGAGATATCTAAATTATTGATAGCAATAAAACAAGTACTCGCAGTAATGTAATTTTGACCACAAGCAGCACTTCATAGAATAATAACATCAGTTAGGTTCAGTACAAGCAAATTATATACCGAAGAGGCACATCAAATATTACATTTAGTCATTATTGTGTATATTTAGGCATTTCTGAAACACTCCAGGAATGTGTATTGTTTTTTTTAAATTAGACAAATATGTAAAGAAATAGATTTTACTCAAATTACAAAGTCAAGGCAAATGTAGGCATCCTGCTTGTGCTAACATTCATTCATTTATCTGAGAGCTATGATAATATAAAGATTTAACAGTAATCAAAAAATCAGCTGCCCTTACGTAAAATTCTAGAAGAATAATGGAGTACAATTAGTTGTATTACATTGCAAGCATACCATAGAATATCAAATATAATGAAAGCCTAATAGCTGAAAGTTTCTTTACTCAATGGCCATGAATCTTGAAAACTTAAATAAATAATCTGTGTAAAAGAACAATTCAAAGCATTGATTTTGCATTTAATTCAAAATTGCACTAATTCCCAATAAATTGCAGAATGCGCTGTCTTTGTTTTATCCTCTGTGTTATCCATGTATTCATTTATAAAATCCACTTCATCTATATTTTGTGCCCAGTGTTGCTAAGGCACCATGTAGGAGTCATCCCTGGTCAGATCTCTAGTCTGTCACTTAGCACTCTCAGTTTAAGCATTTCACATATGGCTTTGGAAAGACGTATAAAATTCTGAGTGCCTGAAGAAAAAACAATGCTTTCACACCAGGAGTAGCCCACACATTTCACACATTTTATATCCAAGCCAGCGGTTGAGTCCAGTGTTCCAAAGGCCTAGGGCAAAAACATTAAATCCCCCACCACTATTTTCCCACTGCATTATTTAAGCTAAGATTGTTTTCAAAAACCATATGAACATTAGAGAACTTACTAAATATAGCAGATCATTCCAATGTTATCTGCAAACACATGAAGATGGAGCGTTCAGCACCTGGGGTTTAATGCTGCAATGCTTTATTATTGTCCTTTTCCAATAAAAACGTTAGACTAATATTCAAAATGTACTTTCTTTTAGACTGTTTTTTTCTGTTTGGGGTTTTAAGCCTTTCTTAAAGAAACAGGGCAGCTTTAAGGTTTTGTCCCATTGTCTTTGGATTAGTATCTTTCAGTCCATGGCTACTAGAGTTGGGGACTCCTTGTAATTTATTTTACTGATACTGTGTAAAAGCATCTCAAGCAACAGGGCATCAGTTCTTTTCCTACTTCAGAAGTTTAGACTTTCTTTCCTGAAGATGGAAGGGACAATTTTCCTTTTTATCTTTTTTTAGACTAGACTGGCTCCCTTGATGTCCTTCCAAGATGGTGCACTTCTGACTCCTTCCTAAAAGAGAAGCAGAGTAGCCCTTGAGGCACCAGGGCCCCTCTCCTCACTTTCTCTTTGTGGATTTCTGTGCTGTCCCAGCTTGAGCTACACAAGTAGGTACAAGGAAAAGTGACAGTATATCAATTAATTATTAAGCACAGACATTGCCAAGACATAAAAACAGAATTATGGAATGGGAGTTGTAGAAAAAGAGAAGGGTTAACCACTCAGTTAATTAATTCTCAGTTTTGCCTCAGCAAACTGGATCCAATTTATGGCTGATTTTGTCCAATATAAGGTTACAGGGAAACAGAATCTAATCCAGATGTGCATGGCAGGAATCAGTCATGGTTGGGCTGTAGAAGTCCACATGACCATCATCATCAGGTTCTTCCATGTGAACCCTGAATACAATAAGGACTGATTGAGGTTATTTATGTTACGTAGAATGCCTAGAGGGGGCTGGGCGGACTTGTGGCCTCGGAACCCCAGCAGATTTTTTTTTTTTTTTTCTCCAGCTGTCTGGAGTTTTTTTTTGTTTTTTTCTGTCCTCCCTGGCCATTGGACCTTACTTTTATTCAATGTTAATTTGCATTGCCTAATTTTATTTTCTTATATATTTTGTCTTTTTTCTCTTTCTTCATCCTGTAAAGCACTTTGAGCTACATCATTTGTATGAAAATGTGCTATATAAATAAATGTTGTTGTTGTAGGACACTTTCATATGAACAACAGGACGTTGCCAATTTAAACTTGCAAAATGTCCTGTCACAAAACAGGAAACTGGAGTACTTGGAGAAAAGCCACTCTCATTGCCTAAAGAACGTACACATTTGACACAGACTGGGACCAGTCTAAGACTTAAACCCAATCCTCTACATTAGTGATGCCACCTGCTAATAGCATTAATAGTTTATTTTGGTTGTTTTTTTTTTGTTTATGTTTTTTGTACATTTTCTTGTCTGCAAAGTACTAACCTGAGTCTGGTCTGGTACAGAAAGAGAATTTGTTAAACTAATCACCCTGTAATGATTGTGGACAAACATTATTACACGGGATGTAATGGTATTCAGTCTAGGGTTGGTGCTTCCTCGCACCTACTGCTAACCACATTCTGTAAAGTTGTATTAGGACCCGGTGCAGAATATTAAACTTCATAGAAATAAGAATGAAATACAACTAATTTCCCTAAATGTGAAAAATAATATATTTTACATATTATGCACTTGTAACATGATTTTGTCTAAATGTAATGTCCATTACTTTCAGACAAAAAGGCATCAAAATCTTTAGAAAAGCTGGCAGACCAAAGAGTGTTTAAATTAATGGAGGTATAAACTACCTTAGCTGTTTTAACTATATAAACTTATAGTGACAGGATGCCATATGGCAGTCTTTACGTTTTCTCAACAGTGTGAAGCTAGGCAGTGAACAAAATGTAATTTCTTATATTAAGGGTATAGATATTAACCACTTCTAGACAAAGCAGAAAACCTTGCCAGCTTTTGCACTGAAAAAGCAAACAGAATCTGGTCTACTAGAACAAATAGTACATCACGTCTGCACCCTTAAATTACAAGTGAGGATGGCTTTATTGTCTCTCTCGTTTAGTTTGAAGATCAATCTTTCTGGCTACTAGTATAAATATTTTTCTAATGACTATAGATTCATTGCATCTTTCTTAATTAAAAAGAAAAATCTCTCTTTAGAGTTTTGTCTGACTTGGAATGAAAATACCCCTGTTACTCATATTACCCTCATGGTTGTTGGTCCTGTCACTTCATGTTCAGTTTTTTAGCTTCTGTATGGTTCGTGTTGCACACCACATATTACAAACCATTAATCCATTGACTCATGAGCATAGTCTATGCATGTTTGTCTAAACGCTTTACTTTTGGGAATCTCCACAGTTTCACTTACATGTATTGGTCTCTCAACTACTGTTAGAAATGTGACATGCAAAAAGTTATTAGTTGTCTTAACCACTGATGAATTACTAAGTGTAAAGAAGTTTTCATATCAAACCAACACTTTTTTAAACACATATTTTAAAAAGTAGTTTAGTGAGCAAATAAATCGAAATGAAGAATGATATCAGCTCGATAGAGAGAATTGTAAATGATCAGAAATACCAGGAGACGGGATCAGATGAGTTCCTAAAATGTCATGCTTTTTCCTTGCTGAATGCTTTTATTAAAAGTTACAAATAATAACAAATCTAGTAACATAACTATGTAATTATTATTCAAGATAAGTGTAGTATTTGAGCCTAGAAAACACCAGTCTTACTTGTCTCCCAGATGTGTTTGAGGTAAACAGCCTAAAAAAGTATCATGGACTGTTAATGCTGAAGATACTGCATCTGACAAGAAATAAAAGTTTAGTTGAGAAAGATGAAAATGAAAAACGTGATTTGATAAGTGCAGACTAGCTGCATTTTGAAGTTGTTGAATGAAGGGCCAATTGTGAAGAAGACAAAATGACAACATTGTAACATTCTATTGAAAGAAAGGAAGGAGAGATTGAATTAAGTCTTTACTGCATTTAAGACTAGTAATCTGAAGAAAGCTTATGGTGCAGTTTCTTAGGGAATGCTAGAAGGCATTTAAGAATTATGCAACAATGATATGAAAATAATTCCAGAGCAGGCAGAAGTAAAGTCTAAGACATAAGAACATAAGAAATTTGACAAACGAGAGGAGATCATTCCATCCATCAAGGTCATATATTTTGCTAATAGTTAAGCACTATCCAGATACAGTACTTCTTAAATATCTGATCCAGTCTGTTACAAGACAGTCAATTTAAGCAAAAAAAAAAACAAAACAAAACAGAGAATTCAAAAAAACAAACTAAAACATGCAAAAGAACAAAACCAAAAGTCTTGAAAAGTTTGTTGGCTGTTATGACTGGTTATTTTTCTTTCTTTTTTTTGTGGAAGAATAATTTTAGGGTTACCTAGGATTCATCTTTAAGAAATAGCATAAAGGGTTAATAAATGTCAGAAACCAGATAAAGGTCAAGTGAACAACAAAATGTACACTAAAATACAAAAATTGGTTTAAAATACTGAAATGGTCAAGTAAGTAAAGAATGTACCAGAAGAAAGGCTGATGCAAATTACAAAATGTACTGAAGGATGTCTAACAGATGACTAAGCAGATGTCCTATAAATGAGAATGGACAGTTGTTATATGCACAGAAAAGAACCAGAAAAAGTAATAGACTTTTATTTTATATAAATCATTTGGTTGTAAACCAATGAACCAACCAGAGTAAAATGTATACATTAATTGACACCACAGTTTATAAAGTGAACCTCTATTCTTTGTTTCTCTGCTTTTGAAGAATGCTCCCTTCAAGGCATTTTGCTGAGGAGTAATTAAAAGATACAATTCTCCTGCCTGATTACTGAATTGTCCTGTTCGAGAATGTTTCTTTCTTTAGTAAGATGTTAAATTGCGACCACACTTTCAGCATTCTTTCCATGCAAAGTAAACATTAATAACATTTTTTGAATTGTTGTTTAAAAGTTTTATATTTTTTCACATTGTTCTGTCATGCCTTTCTTGTTTGGGTATGGTTGTTGTCATCGTGAGGGATTTGTGTTCCCGTTTACTATTACGACACTAATATCATCCACCAGGAGGTCGCAATTGCCAATGTCATCAGCGCAATGATATTTAGGCAGTCAAGCAACATTCCTGTCTATCCAAGATCTGGATTCAAAGAGTGTTAAGTATGGTTATTTTTATTTAAAGACTTCCTGGTTACTTGAATTCTGCTTTTTTATGACATTTGGATTTGTGAATGATCGGTTAGACTTTCTGGTTTTGAACCCTGGCATATATTTTTTGACCACATCGCATTCTCCCAGTCCTTTTACATAAACTTTTCTGTATCTCATGGAATACAGGATATTGGTTCATTAACCCCGATTTGCTATAAGAAAGATAATCTTTTTAAGTAAACATATTCCTTGGATATCAGAAATTTTGAGCTTTGAACTTTTACAGGAGGGGCTTGATGATACAGTTGTCAAGAGACCTCTGTGTCATGTGATTGAACAGGCAAAACAACAGTACACAATTTCACTGTCTTGCAAAGACAGTCACAAAATGGTGGTGAGCATTCAAAAAACAGAATACAAATGCCAGTGTCAGAATAACAATAAAATATTCTAAATGTCTAAAAAGAAACTCTACATGTACAATTTGAACAATTTGAACAGAGATGAGTACTACATAGTGCAATACCCTGAATCACAACAGCAGATTACTATCAATTATAGCACCAAGAATTTTCACCAAGGATACTGGGATATCAAAAAATTAAGGTAATGGCGAGGGTAGGTAGAAGAACATTTGTCTCAAGTGCCTGACTGATTAAAAGAATATTTAGGGTCCAACACAAGTCTCCAGTTAACACTGTGACCTGATAGGCTTAAATCTTTGACGAATCACACATTCTTGGACGTTCTTCTAGGGTGAAGCCCAGAAGTGAACAACAGATAATGTTTAAAATTGTTACCTTCTTTCAGAGCTAGCTGAGCACAAAGTTGACAGGAAGCAGACCACAGCTCTTTGGAGATAATGTAAGGCTTGCACGTACTATAAATAAAAGGGATACAACAAAAAGAGACTATGAGAAAATAACCTGGAAGGTTGGGAGACTGTGAGCATGAAGTGAAACCCTACTCTTAGTCCCCTAGGTCTGATAGGGATCCCTTCCATGTTTTGGTAAGCCTGGGTGTGGCTCTTAGTTGTTGATTTTCCCCTTGGTCCAATTTGTGATTAAACAAGTGCCTCTCACTTCCACCTCTTCCTGTGTCTCTGAAATCATGTTGTGTTCAACAAGATGACTGTGACAGAATGTTAACAAGTTTCTTTCCAAATAACAGATGAAGGCAGAAGCATCAACTTGTTTATGCCAAGTAAACCAGATGTAAAATATCTCCCTCTGGATGAATCAATAACTAATGTGAAGTCAGCTGGTGTTTGTTATTTTAGTAGGAACTGTGCACTCATAATGAAGCTTACTGTAACTATTCTGAAATAGGAATTTGCATAACTATAACTCCCAAATCACCACTTATACAGCAAACTCTGTATTTGACAACCTTAAAATTGATATTAACTTCTTTGATTATTACATAGTAGCCAGCACTAAGAGGCGACAGAAAATGAAGTACCAGAGTAAGTTTAACAGAATTTCTTACTTTATTAGACAAGATAAGTCACTTTTATCTAATGTATACACAGGCTGTGGCTTTATATGAACTCGCAAAATATAATTCAACAAAGTCATCCCTTAGTTTAGCAAATTTTGCCAACATGAATGTATTAGCACTCTGATGTGCATTTAAAATTATAATTTTCTGAATTTATTTTGCACAGCAGGCATTTTGCATCAAATAAGTAACACTTAATGACAGAAGCTACATCGTAAAAAGAGCATAGAGGATATTAGATAGTTCCTTCTACAGTATGTAGCAGTGCCTTAACAAACCGATGATAACACTTAGAACAGAGGCTTGCATCACTGTGGACTCAAACACAAAGAGTCTCAGTTCAAAGATTTGCATTGTGGTGAAATGGCAATGGTGAGCTGCATACCTACGATCTCTGGCTCAGAAGAAAGCACTCTGCATTATGAGCTAAATGGAGAGCTCCATCTGTAAGCCACTCAGAGACCATCTCTGAACTCTATGAGATGTGTGCACTTGTAGGTGGTATTAACTGACCCCACTCTGTTTCAGCCCCCTTCTTTTTCTGCACAATGTTGCCACAACTGTCCTCTATACCATGTATTAGTTACTACTATATAACAAGATCTAAACAAAGACTTTTTGTTCCACAGCAATACATGACTATTAAATGCCCTATTGCAAGCCCTTAAAGCCCCTAGTTTATTATAACCATCAAACATTCACATTTTTCGGATGAGAGTGGATTAGCTTCTTTTTTGAAGGAGACACAAGTGTTTGCATCTATACATGTTATTCCAAATGATTCTCATTATTATGAACTTTTTAAACAAAACATCTCATAAAAATAAGGTCAGTGAAACATAATAAAGTTCTGTGAATTAAAATTAATTTAGTAATATTTGTGTTTGTTATATTTATTTGGGCCCAAGGTTACTTCTTGCTTTATAAACATGCAGCTCTGGCTCCACACAATCCTAAACTAGATTAATTGGGTCCAAGAAATGAATGGGTGTGTACATGGATGAGCAAATGTGTATTTCCTTGGGAAGTAAAAGAATTTTTACAATATTAATTTACAAAACCAAAGTCATAAACAAAACTGTAGTGTAATTTGGAGCAAGAATATATGAAAACTTGCAAATATACACATACTACCTAAATAATACATTATCAAAAACACACATTTTATCGAGACTTTATGAAAAATACAGTCCCAGTACGGCACACTTTCTATGTCAATGCTTCAGAAGATGGGATTTATTCCTGAGATCTCCAAAAATTATACAACATGTACTAATGACTTGTATGTTGTTGTGGAAGATGAACCATTTCCATCAAACTACCGTATATAGTCGCGGATAAGTTCTCCCATGGATAAGTCAGGACTTGATTTTACAGTATAATTTATGGTATTTTATAATGTCTATCATATAAGTTGAATTTTTACAATATTAATTTATAAAACCAAAGTCATAAACAAAACTGTAGTCTAATTTGGAGCAAGAATATATGAAAACTTGCAAACACACACACACTACCTAAATAATACATAATCAAAAACACATTATACTTTATCGAGACTTTATGAAAAATACAGTCCCAGTACTGCACACTTTC
>JANRMT010062856.1:57170343-57205082 GCA_026402145.1 Polypterus bichir lapradei | reverse complement strand
TCGAGACTTTATGAAAAATACAGTCCCAGTACTGCACACTTTCTATGCCAGTGTTTCAGAAGATGGGATTTATTCCTGAGTTCTCCAAAAATTAAACAACATGTACTAATGACTTGTATGTTGTTGTGGAAGAGCAACCATTTCCATCAAACTACCGTATATACTCGGGGATAAGTTCTCCCGTGGATAAGTCAGGACTTGATTTTACAGTATAATTTCTGGTATTTTATAATGTCAGTCATATAAGTCGAATGCGGAAAACTAACGTTATTGGTACAAGGGATTATGATATGCTAATGCCCACCTGAGAGAGCAACCATGGCCTATTTTTTCTATGTGAATGTGGCCATTTGCTGTATCAGCACGTGCTCCTAACCTCTCTCTCTCTCTCTCTCTATTGAGCCTATGTGACCAAACGATAATATCCAAACTATTCTGAAGCAATGTTTGCACTATTTTGTGTTTTTTGTATCTTACACCCTCATAAACCTTTATTGTAAGAGCATCCCTTATCTACAATGGAGCGTTCAATCAAAAGGAAACATGAAGCTGGTTTTAAATGAAAAGTCGTTGAAGTAGTGAAAGAAATTGGTAACTGCACTGCTGCAACAAAATTTGATGCGTCTGAGAAACTGATGCGAGACTGCAGGAGGCAAGAAGATGTAAAAAAAAAAATTAAGTGTCGCATTTCTGAACGGGTGTATAAGTCGGGGTCTGATTTTATGATCGATTTTTCGGGTTTCAAGACCCTACTTATACAATACAATACAATACAGTTTATTTTTGTATAGCCCAAAATCACACAGGAAGTGCCGCAATGGGCTTAAACAGGCCCTGCCTCTTGATAGCCCCCCCAGCCTTGACTCTCTGAGAAGACAAGGAAAAACTCCCAAAAAAAACCTTGTAGGGAAAAATGGAAGAAACCTCGGGGAAGGCAGTTCAAAGAGAGACCCCTTTCCAGGTAGGTTGGGCGTGCAGTGGGTGTCAAAAGAAGGGGTTCAATACAAGTATACAGAACAGAACAAATCCTTAATACAGCATAATAATAAAAATTTTAGAAGTACAGAGCAGAATTTAACAGTAGATGATATCACATAATAAGATCTGAATATTTTTAGAGTCCTGGAGACCTCATCCGTCAAGCTGCCTCCCCATTTGGCCATTCCGCGGCTAAAACGTTGCTCGGCCAGCCAATCCGATGAAAGGACCCCTCTTTCCCATGATTCCTGTGATCCTCCATTAGGGATGACTTTACCAAAGGCAGGCAAACAACTTGGCAGGTGGGCCGTGGCACCAATTGCCACATTTGAATACCGAGAACAGAAACAGAATAGGTGAGGGTTAGTAACAAATTATAATAATCATGTTACTTATGTTTTAGTGCTAATGACTAACAACAGAGATGCAGTATGTACAGTTAATCAGCAGCTCTAGTCAGGATATGCTAAACTGAAGTAGTGAGTCTTCAGCCGGGATTTAAAGGCTCGGACCGAAGGGGCATCTCTTATAGAAGCAGGAAGACCATTCCACAGTTTAGGGGCCCTGTAACTAAAAGCTCGACCTCCCACTGTAATTTTATTAATACTTGGAATCATAAGCAGACCGGCATCTTGAGATCTTAATGTGCGCTCAGGTTTGTAAGTAATGATAAGTTCAGACAAGTAAGCCGGACCTTGGCCATTTAATGCTTTATATGTTAAAAGGAGGATTTTAAAATCTGCCCTAAACTTAACCGGGAGCCAGTGTAAGGATTTAAGAACTAGAGTTATGTGTTCATATTTTCTTGTTCTTGTAATAATTCTTGCAGCCGCATTTTGGATTAACTGGAGGCTGTATAAAGAACAGTTTGAACAGCCAGTGAACACCGCATTGCAGTAGTCAATCCTACAAGAGATAAATGCATGAATTAATTTCTCAGAATCCTGTTTATTTAGAAAGCGCCTTAATTTCCTAACATTTTTAAGATGGAAGAAACATGATTTGGACAACTTTGTAATATGTGCTTTAAATGACATGCTAGAATCAAAGATAACTCCTAGATTGCGGGCTGATTCAGTAAAATTAATTGGGATTCCAACTGAATTAAATGACGACAAAATATTGCTGTGATCAGCGTCATTCTCTCCAACAATTAACATCTTTGTTTTATCTGTATTTAAAGACAAGTAGTTCTCATTCATCCACTCCTTTAATTCACTAACACAACTAATTAAAGACAACATTGGAGAAACTTCATTTGATTTAAATGAAAGGTATAACTGAGTGTCATCTGCATACGAGTGAAAATTAACATTATGTTTCCTAATGAGAGATCCCAGTGGAAGCATGTAAAGTGAAAACAGTAAAGGTCCCAGTACTGAGCCCTGCGGGACACCATATTGAACTTCTGTGTATAATGAAGGAGTACTGTCAGCACATTTCTGTACATATTGGAATCGATTTGATAAATAAGAACTTAACCAAGCGAGCACGGGGCCTGTAAGCCCAACATCATTTTCTAGCCTGTGCAGTAAAATAGAATGGTCAATGGTGTCAAATGCTGCACTTAAGTCTAACAACATAATTACAGTGGAGTTTCCTTCATCAGAGGATATCAGAATGTCATTTACAACCCGTGTTAGTGCAGTTTCTGTACTAATACGTGAGTATATACGGTATATACAGTATAATATTGACTTTCTGTTATACTACTCAATGTGAATGTCATGTTTAAATAAATCGTTCATTTTAAATCTGAGCTTGTTAACTGTCTCTATTTAATTGAAGTCTAGAATTTAATATTTGACTCATAAACTACTGTACTTCAAGACAAACAAATATTGCTGCTTCTTGGATCCAATGTCCTGGGTGTGCACCCTGTGCACAGTTACTGTCTGTTTAGATTTTTTCTGAGTTATCTACTTCTTGTGCTACAATCCGTAAAGATTTGCAAGTTAAGTTAACTAGTGAGTGTAAACTGGCCCTGTGTGACTGGAGGTGCGTGCAAGGTATTACAATGTCCAGGATTGGTTTTGGCCTTATGCCTAATGCAGGAGAATTGCTTCTGCCCCCATTATGACCTTAAGGTAATGATGATGTTATGTTAAAGCTGAAATAAACTAATCATGACAAACTATTATATTTGTCTTTTTTAATATCAGTGTTTATTTTGCAATAGTGGTATAATCATTTTTTTCTTAATATATATTTAGTTATTAATAGTTCAGAGTGATGGAATGATATACAGTGTTTTAGCTATTACATCAATCCAGCTGTACAGAAAGCAATAAATGTTTCAAACTATATGAAAACTGTCACTTAAATTAAGGTCCACTTTATTAAAAGTCCCTAGAATTGAACATAAACCACAAAGAATAAGCATGATGGATGTCACATTAGTAGTAGTCCACACAACAGATGAAATGTCATTTTGAATACTCCACTTATATTCACATTAGCTATTCTATCTGCAAAGATCTCTCAATGTCATTTGCAGAAGCTAGATTGTTTTAGAACAATTAAAATCTAAAGAAACCAAAAAAAATCAATGTCTTTATTCCACCTGGCATTGCAAAATTAAAAATAAAATAGTAGATTTACAGACTTTAATTTTAAATGTCAAAACAATAATAGCTTAGGTATAAAAATCTGATGAATGATATATGTGGACCCTAACATATTATGGAGGCATAAGGAAAATTAAATAAAGAAACCAACCATAACAGCTATGAACATACAACTGGATAACTGACATGTGGATTATGTGACATGAGTAATGTGATATTTTTTTTTTTCTGATATTTGCTGTTTTACAGTGTTGGCCACCACAGATGTCTATTTTATCATAAATGTTTTTATCTCAGTTCTCTATGAAATCATGAGATTAAATACTTTTTTTTTTGGTCATCATGGCAATGAACATAAAAAATCTTTTTTGGGTGGAATATTTTTTTAAATTAGGCACATACTAAAGTTGAAAGCTGAAACAGATTGGTGTTTGCCCATTATGAACAGTAGGGGGTGCCATTGAGCCCCAAACCACACAAGACCCAACCCAAATCCCGGTTCAAAGAATTTTTAATCCACACAGCTCTTAATAGACAATTAAGACAGCCAATACACAGCCTTTAAATACACTCTTGGTGTCTTTCTTCGTCTACTTCTCTCCTCCAGTGACCGTTTTCCTCTACCCTATTCTGACTCCCAGAGGTATAGCTGCAGGGTCCTTTTAAGCTGGATCCAGGAGTACATCTGGTGGCACATCGTGACTTATTGGAAGCGCTTCCTGGTCATATGGAACCAGGAAGATCCTTCCCAACCCACAGCAACACCCTTTGTCATCCACAAAGAACAACTACAGAGCTGTACTTCCGGACTCGAATTCCCATGCAGCCCTGTGGGTGTCCAAACTGGGACTACTTATGAGGAACACTATCATCTATTACTTTGGGGGATAAACTGATCTCGGCTTTCCGCTCTTATAAGTCTGTTCTTTCCACTACCATCCCGGCCAGGATGGGAATTAAAAGGCGTTCTCACTGGATAGTGTTCACAACCTGGCCATCCTTCCATTTTTGCTTCCCTGGCTGGGCAATAAATCTTACTCCCTCCTGTCCTGTATGGCAGTTGGTCCTCCTGGGCACCTACACCATAACCTGGGCTAATGATGTGAGAAGCAACACATTATGTTAAGTCAGCTGGACACAGTTTACTGGAAATATTACATTTAAAAAGAACTAATGAACATACTTGTTAAATACTTGTAACCCATCATTGGCTGTATGAAGTCTGCAAGTTCTTCTCATGTCATGACGGTTTACCTAACATGTTATGTTGTTTTATTCCTGTGTAATTACGTGTGGGGATGTGAATGAGTGTTTACTGTGATGGACTGCTGCAGTCTCAAGAGGTGCCTTGCACTCTATGCTGTCAAGATAACGCTGAGGCTTCTGTGAGCCTGAAAGATGTCCGGGTTTAAGAATCTTTTCCTAGTGAAAAATATCTTATATCTACATTGGCTCTGCTTTTTGGCATGGATTTTAAAATGCACGTTGACATAATTTCTCCTTTTACATCCATCCATTATCCAACTCACTATACCCTAACTACAGGGTCACAGGAGTCTGCTTGAGCCAATCCCAGCCAACACAGGGCGCAAGGAAGGAAACAAACACTGGGCAGGGCGCCAGCCCACCGCAGCTCCTTTTACATTCTGGTTAATATAATACTTATTATAAAGGCAATGTATATAAAACTCTGTTATTGAGTTTTCTTAACCTACTCATTCAAATATAATATTGCTATCACAGTAGTAGTATCAGTAAACTAAATGTAAACTAAATTGGATGAGGCTGAGCCCATCACAGAATACCACCCAGGCAGAACATGACAAGCGTGGAACATACAGTAAGTTCAGGGCACACAGGAATTTTTATTTTCTTTTTCCTCGTGGGAATTGCCTTCCCCGTTTCTCACAGGCACAACACAGTTCCAGCAGAAGCACTACACAACAGAAATACTTTTTCTTCTCTTTCTCTTGTCCTCCATTCCTCTGGTCAAGCTTCGTATTCCTCCTCTTGACTCTGGCTCTCGGAGTAGTGGCTGCTGGCTCCTTTAATAACACACCCGGAAGTGCTTTAGGTGCTTGATGACCTATTTCTGGCAGCACTTCTGGGTGTGGCGGAAGAACTGCCTATAAGGGCTCAGCAGTTCCTGCTGCAGCCCCCCTCCACCCCCCCCGCCACCCCCAACCACCCAAAAAGGGCTTTACCAAACTGGAACCCAGGGGGCTACCATCTAGCGTCCCAGGGAAGGTAACGCTCTGGCCACGCTTGCTCCCCTGGTCCACCCAATGTGATGGTGTCCCGGCCGGGCATCTAAAATCTAACCACGTACTTTACTTGCTCACATCGGGTCAATTAATCCAGCACAAATCATTGTAAACTACAACAGCACCATTGAACATGGTTCATATTTTGGAAAGAATTGTTTTTCAACCTGATAATTAACACTCTGAACAACTGTCTTTTTAAATCTTCTAAGATGTCACCACAGAGTGTCCCAAAACATTCTGAAGTCTAGCAGTGTTTTTAGAAAATACATTTCACAATGCAAAGGCAGACTCAGTCCGTCCCCTGTTTAAATGATGTCAGTCTGCATGTTGTTACAGTATTTTTACCTTGAGATTTTGTTGGGGGTTTGTCACGTTATAAGTTAATTTACTGGTATGACTGCAGTGGCATGTCATCTGTCAGCCTGCTGATCTACTGTGGTTCACATTTTCATTTATTGTGGTTTGCAAGTTGTACAATGCTTCAATGAACAGAGTTTTGGTTAATGTTATTGTAACATCCAACTTCATATGTTAATACAACCCTACAATATTGTAATGAGCTCCAAATTGGGAAGTTCGGACAACACACACAACTTTATCGTTCTATTACTTAAATATATCTTGTAACAATCGGACAGCTGCCTGAAATTCAAACTCCTAAATGAAGTTTTTAACTAATACGGCCACAGAGAACAGTCCTGAAACAACTCCCATTTAGTGCACCATCGTGTTTTGTTGTCAAAAATAATATCTTTTACTTTGTCATAAAAATGAGTCCAAGACATTATGAAGGTTTGGGGCAGCGACCCGTATATTGTTTTTCCCAGCTGCAAAAGGGTTTTCTTCATCAAACAAACGATGTGCATATCACAGAGTCCAAAACAGAACTGCTATAGTAGCCTAAGATGGAGGCTTTAAAGGTCTTGAGAGGAACTGATATCATCAAAGGGGCCGGTTTCGGAAGTGACGTCATCAAAGGGGCCGGCTTTGGAAGTGATGTCATTAAAGGGGCCGGCTTTGGAAGTGACGTCTTCAGAGGCGCCGGAACCTTGTAGGATTTCCCGGGAAAGGTCTGTAGGGAACTGAGAAAGACAGTCAGCGCACTCCGCCACCCCCTGGTTGGATGTTTTATTACAATTACTCAAGCCCTTTAGCTGCCTCCTACTCGCACGTGTGTGACAACTTATATTCCACTCCTTCCGTCTCTGCTCCACTTGCAGCAATCACTCTCTCTTGATCACTGAACATTTCATACATAAAGTCTTACTATTGTCCAAAAAATCTCTAATACAGTAATTAACTTGATTTTGCATTCATCTTGACATCAGCCAGGAAAACTCAAACCTAGCAAAAGCAATAACTACTTATTTCCATGCAGCAGATACATGAGAACATAAGAAATCTGACAAACAAGAGGAGATCATTCAGTCCATCAAGCTCGTTTGTTTAGCTAATAGTTAAGCTGTCCCAAAATCTCTTAAAGGTTATCAAGGTTTTTGTTTCAACTACATGTCACAGTAGTTTTTTCCAGATTCCTAAAACTCTTTGCATAAAGAAGCTCTTCCTGGTTTGAGTCTTAAAAGCACACCTTTAATTTCCACTGATGGGCTCCAGATATTGCACATTCCAAAATCTCAACAATAAATTTAATGCAGTATGTATTTTGTTGGATGATTTCATATTATACTGCACTCATTTGGTATTATATAGATCTGTTAATAACTTATTGCTTGTGGTAAAACTGTTTTTTATTCATTTCCATAATACTGCAAGGACATTTTGATGTTGAAAGGGTCAAATCAAACTTAACTTCAAGGTATGAACCTTTAGTTTTCTCTTGGGAATTCATCTCTATGTGTGCATTAGTGTGACCAATAATTGACTGGTCCCATGTTCTGTATTAGGTCCTGCCTTGCAAAAGAAAGCTGTTAACAAAAGCTCCAGTTTCAGAAAATTAATGGTTGGATAGATATTTTAAACAATAGTCAACTGTATAAAGTATAATGCCTAAATGATAATCTGAAAAACAAAGTCTGATTACTTCAAATACAGTATATTACAGAAAGATCATAGAGCCATTTTTTTTTTATCACATACCAAAATATGACAAGAAGTCAATAGGACACATGTACTGAGAATGTATTGCTTAGAGTCTTAGAAAATACATATTCAGAGTTAATGACATATAGTCAATGATTTTTATGAAACACTGTGATTATTGCATGGTATAATATATCACAATTAGAAGCCAAATGTCATTGCTCAGCAGTAAGGAAGATTAATTAATGCTGTTAGACTTTTCCATTTTCAGTGTTGATCCAAAACATGAGACATGAGTTTTCAAGGATAAGGCTTAGAATTTTAGAAGAAATATCTTTTGTGCTATTACCCAAACTGAAACTGCCACATCACAGTTTCTGTCTGCCTTTATATTTTTTTCAGGTACAAAATAAATAGTCTTTATATTATTGTAGAAATTAAGACCATCTGCATAGGGAGAATCAAGCAAACTCACAGATTGGGAAGTGAAAGTTTTATTTTTATCTGATCCATTCACTCACATTATTATTGTCTATAAATAGTGCAGTAAGGTTTATAGAATCTAACAGCTTTTATTTTTCCTAATCAATGATGTTGCAGTTGTCACTGTCTTTTTTGGTTTTGCATGTTCTCCACATGTATCGTTGTTTTTTTTTCATTGATATAATGCTCATACCCCAAAGTCATGCATTTTAGTTTAACTGGTGACTATAAATTGGCCAGTGAGTGAGTGCCCACATGTGTGTTTACCCCGAGATGGAGCATCCAGTCTTACATCCAGTGCTGCCAAGAATGTGGATTATGCAGATGCAAAAAAAAAAAAACAAAAAACTAAGAAAGGACGAATGGTTATACAGGGTTGTGGTTGAGCCGTAGGAAATAGCAAAAACAATGCATGAGGGACATCATCACAGGCTGGAAAATACAATGCAAAACAGATATTGATTAGGTAAACATCAAAGAGAAAACTGGAACCTAAATTCCGGTCTGAATCCCAATCATAGGAAAACAGAAATGATCATTACTGTATCAATGAAAATATTTTGTAAATAATTTTGCTCATTTTAGAAAAAATAATTAACTGGCACGGTGGCACAGTGGTAGCGTGCTGCCTCGCAGTTAGGAGACCCGGGTGTGTGTGTGTCCTGCAGTGGGCTGACGCTCTTCCCAGGGTTTGTTTCCTACCTTGTGCCCTGTGTTGGCTGGGATTGGCTCCAGCAGACCCCTGTGACCCTGTAGTTAGGATACAGCGGGTTGGATAATGGATGGATGGATGAATAATAGATGGAAAATTAACTGAAAACACCTGTCAGTATTCCTGCTCCCAGCTTACATGTACAGTTGGGTCTCGATTTATGTCACTTTTGACTTAATAATTCCACAGATAAGAACAAATGCCTAAACACTGCATTTTCTTTTCAGCTGAATTGTACTTAATTCATTTTCAATTAGTTTGAAACAGTTGAACATTACTAAAGTTGATGAATTGCATAGTATAGTGTAGTACAGACCTTATTACCATTTTCAAGCATTCTGCGCTTTGGAGCCCACTGAATATAACTGGCAGCACATAAACACAAACAATAAGTTCTGTCATAAGTAAGCATTGCAATTGGGAGCTAGTCATTTAGCTAAGTGGTACAAACTGCTGCTTGTGATCCCCAGCATCCAATGTACATGACCCAGCCATTATGTTTTTGTAAGTACAGCAGCTGGGTGCTATGATTCCTCCAATACCTAGCTATAAACTCCTCTCATGCCTCAAAATCAGTCTTTCCTCAATCTCAAGAACAGGATTTGGCCTATACAGACTATAAAGAGTAAAAGGCTCAAAAGAATGAAGAACTGTCAAACACCTACCCCACAATAAAAAAGTTAAACAAATCTTCAAGAGCAATAAAGGTTTGCTAAATGAGACTAGACAATACTACTTTGTATCAAAAAAAAAAATCATAATCTGTAAAAACAGTAATCTACAAAATTAGACAAAATATGTTAACAATTCAGTGTTCCCACAAGGGTCACTAAACCTTCACCCTGAATATATACACTGACGACGATCCCCTAGCTGTGATGCTGAGAGGGGCAATGCCCCCTGAGATTACACCCAAAAAACCCATCAGCTATTAAAACTGATTAAACATAACGAAGAAAATGAACAAAACAATATTCATTAAACATTAAAAGAGATTAAATAAATATAATAATATCTATTAAATAATACATAGAGTAATTAAAAAAAAAGAAAATGAAATTAGGGTAAAACATTGGGAGGGGAAGGTTGCATTCTGAGGGATTTCACAGAAAGCACGGCATGTCTCTGCTGAGGGTTCAATTTGCATTTATTATTGTTGTGATTTAGGCTTGCTTTTAAATATTCTTTTTGTTGCAGATAAAATTTATTAGTTCTTAGACTTTAGTAATTTGGAAGGCAGATTGTTAATCTTTATTTTTATGTATGTGTTTTAATTTTTTATTCTTGCCCGAGGAAGATTTCATTTTTTTGTTTTCTTATTTACTTCTTAAGTGTTTCAAAATTTCATTTTTTATTCTCAGCATTCAGTTAACAGGATGCTGGGGTGCACATCATGGTTGCTAAGGACTGCCACAATGATTCACATCACAAAGGCTTGGTAATAAATTTCAGCATAGCAACAGGAGATTTTGGATTCTGAGGGGAAAATGTATTTAGAGAATAATACAATTATGAGTCCTGATGTTTGTGGTAAAATGTCTTAAGAGAAAAAATAATTATTGGGTCTTGAATTTTGTTAGAGCAAAAAGTCAATTTTCAAGTTTGGATTTTGTAGTAGCAGCTGACCTTTCAGTCAAAGGGAATTTCCAAGTTTTAACTTTTGTAAAAGTTAAATGTACTGTTAGTTGTCAGTTAATTATATGGATTCAATCAGTGGGTGCTTAGAACCTCTGTCTTCGTCTTGGCCTTTTGGTTCTGCTTATTTAGTAAGATTTTGGTGAAAAAAACCTCCCATTTCTTTGCTGACAGTGATTACAAAACAATTGTCTGGTTTTTGAAAGACAATTTTAGTGCTCAAAAAAATTTAATTTTGGTTTTTTGGCTTTATTCCTGATTCTCAAAGAATAATTTGTTTTGTTATTTATGAAAATAACACCCATGTCCTGGTTAACTTTTAATATTAGAGCAGTGATCCATAAAACATAATGCCAGTAGTCAACCCAGGGCAGTCAATCTGGGAAAAAATTAGCAATTGATGTCCAAGCTACCGATCTTTCAGATTGTTTGCCAT
This sequence comes from Polypterus bichir lapradei, assembly GCA_026402145.1. Lineage (NCBI taxonomy): Eukaryota > Metazoa > Chordata > Cladistia > Polypteriformes > Polypteridae > Polypterus > Polypterus bichir. The sequence goes on along the minus strand of JANRMT010062856.1, from coordinate 57,193,964 downwards.
TTTCATAACTGGTATAATAATTATGTCTTTTCCAACTCTTGAAAGCACTGTGTCATAAAAAAATTAGGATGTTTAAGCATAAGGTCAACATACTGTGCATACCTTTGGGGCATTTAAGTTTAAAGTATTTGTGTTTGTGATTTAAAGTACAGCAATATTGCTTAACTGTCATTTTACTAATTACTTTAAAAAAACATTCCTGTAAAATATGTAATAAAGCATTACACATCTTTATCAATTTTTCCATTACTGGGCAAATATTCCCATGCAAGTTCTGAATATATATGTTGGAATATGCAGTATCTAAACTCGGCTACAATATTTGTTCTTATGATTGAATATACACCATCCATATGACCTGTTGATAGAAACTATCTCTAAATCTACTGATGCAATTGGCAATAGTCCTTTACCATTTGCCAGAAGGTAGGCGTGAGGTAAGTGGCTGTGAAGGATGGCTGAGGTCTTTAATTATATGGTTTGTCTTTCTAAGACATGTGTTGTCTGTGTCATGAATAGAAGGCAGCTGGGTGCCAGCAATATGCTCCACCGCCTTCACCACCTTCTGCAGGGCTTTACAATCTGAAGCTAAGCAATGATGAAATTGTTTACAGAGAACAGATTTGCCTTCTGATGCAGTAGTGGCATGACAACAGTCTTTCCCTTAATATCAGCAAAGCCAAGGTTCTGATAAAGCAATTCTGGAAACAGGGGGCAGGCCATACTATTATGTAAATCAGTAAGGATAGGGTATTTGCTGAAGTCACAACTACCTGCAGACACTACAACACATCTTGACTGTTGTCTAAAAAGCTGACCAACCTATTTGCTTCTTCGCATATCAGAAGATAGCCTGGATATCTTTACCTGTGCTTACCGACTTTATTAGAAGTACCATGGAGTTCTTCCTCACTAGCTGCATTGCATCCTGGAACGGCACCTACTCAGCTCTGGAAAGTAGTACAGACCATGGTAAGGTTGGCACAAAATATTACTGGTACACTGCTCCCTTCTGTTCAAAATATACAGAAAATAACACATGCAGGCAAGCACTTTTATTAAAGATTTCAACCATCCTGTATAGTCACTCTACTCTTCCTTCTGTTATAACACACAATACAGGGCTATTAGCACTCACACCATTAGATTCAGTGTCAACTCTTATCCACAGGACACAAGACTACTCATGTTTCTTTGTATATTTCACCTGATGTTGTATTTAACTCTTTGAGGGCTGAATATTTTATCCAAAAAACAGTTTCTGAAAAGCAATGGTTTCACACAGAAATCAACATAAAACGTCTGTTGCTGCATGCTGTGGCTGCCAGTTTGCCAAGAATGTGCAGCAGGCTTGCTGCCAGGCTGTCTTCACGTGGCTGGGGCGGCAGCAGCAATCACGGTCACGGTGCATTGCAATGTGGTTTCTACCTCTTATTATTGTTAAGTGGCAGTTCTACCTGGTGAACATTGTCAGTACCACGATTAGCTGGGGACCAATCAGCTGAAGCTGGAACCTCGCATTCGTTTTCAATCACTTGTATCAAAATCGGAGTCCAACAAGTCATAATCCAGTTTAGAGATAATAGGCAAAATGTCATCTGCGGATTATTTTGCTTTACGCATTCGCTTTGATCTCTCGCAAAATTTTTGTTCCATTTTTGCCATCATTTGCGCCTTGCTACTCACGAGAACGCAGGAAATCTCGGTCAAACCAATGAATCTAACTTTCCTTCAGGCAGCAAGAGTCCAATTAAAACATAACAGTTGGTTTTGTCACAGTTTACAGTTGATTACCATCATCAACTCCTCCTTTTGACAAAAGTCGACATCAGCCCTGAAAGAGTTAATGTATGGTGCTATATTCATTGCCTTTTCTATGTATTATACTACTGCCATTGGTCTGTGGGAAACATGCAAGTGAGTTTTTCATTATTGTATACAATGAAAGACCATAAAATTTAAACTTGAACCCACATATTCCTTTACAGTATTTTTGGAGAGCCAGGGACAATCAAGTGTTAAAGCAAGGACTCAATATTGAATATTGAATATTGAACCCACACTCACTCACACAAAACCACACATCAAGAAACTTAATCTGAACACCTTTATAATGCGAAAGGAAATTAGATTACATGAAAAACCCAGGATGTTGGCAGTCCTCAGTTCATGTTCATTTGTTTGTTTATTTTTGTCTCTTGGTGGTTTTTCATTTGTTTTCCTACTAGACAACAGAGACTGGCACAGCTATGTTCAAACACCTCCTTTATGGCTTGGGGCAGACTGTGTTTTTATTTAATATTTAATGCACTTTTTACCATCTTTCATGCCCATATAACCATAGGTTTACTATATTATAACAGTGCAATACTTCAGGCCATTAGGAATCAAGTTCCACTCTTAGTTTTTGACTTTCTAGTGCCGGAGCAAGCGGTGACTCTGTCAGATTCCTTTTCCATGTTCCAGATGGACAGAACGGTGGAGTATAACAAATCTAAAGGTTTGGGAGTCTGTTTCTTGGTGAACGCAAAGAGGTGTGAGGTAAAGAGCGTTTCAGTTCTCTCTCATTCCTGCTTGTCTCATTTGGAATATCTAACCATCAAGTACAATCCATTTCACCTGCCTCGTGAGTTCAACTCGGTTATCACCGCACCTCTCTACATCCCACCTCATGCGGACATAGGTACAGCTTTGCCTGAACTATACAATATGCTTAGTGCAACTCGAAACAAACACCCAGACACAGCGATCATCATGGTGGGGGACTTTAATAAAGTGAGCCTCAGAGAAGTTATGCCGATTCTTTACCAACATGTCACGTATACAACCAGAGTAGCTAACCTAACACACTGGATTACTGTTACATGCCATACAAGCATGGCTACAAAGCTGTTTCATAACTGGCATTTGGCAGATCAGACCATAACACTGTTTTCCTCATGCCAGAATATAAACAAAAGTTTTTTTGGAAGCTCTGGTCATGAGGGAGGTAAAACACTGATCTACCCAATCAGAAGTCATGCTACAGTACAGGGCCGTTGGCAGAGACTGGGACATGTTCCGGTCATGTGGAGACAAAATCAATGAGTTTGTGGAAGTAGTTGTTAGCATGCCTGAAAAAACTAACATTATTTCCAAGGAAACAATAAAGACTTTTGCTAACCAAAAACCATGGGCACTGCAGCATGTTAACATCAGGAAAGCACCAGTGTCAGACAGCATCTACGGGTGCCCTCCCCAGGAGTGGTCGACCAACAAAGATCACTCCAAGAGCAAGGCGTGTAATAGTCGGCGAGGTCACAAAGGACCCCAGGGTAACTTCTAAGCAACTAAAGGCCTCTCTCACATTGGCTAATGTTCATGTTCACGAGTCCACCATCAGGAGAACATTGAACAACAATGGTGTGCATGGCAGGGTTGCAAGGAGAAAGCCACTGCTCTCCAAAAATAACATTGCTGCTCGTCTCCAGTTTGCTAAAGATCACGTGGACAAACCAGAAGGCTATTGGAAGAATGTTTTGTGGACGGATGAGACTAAAATAGAACTTTTTGGTTTAAATGAAAAGCGTTAAGTTTGGAGAAAGGACAACACTGCATTCCAGCATAAGAACCTTATCCCATCTGTGAAACATGGTGGTGGTAGTATAATGGTTTGGGCCTGTTTTGCTGCATCTGGGCCAGGACAGCTTGCCTTCATTGATAGAACAATGAATTCTGAATTATATCAGAGAATTCTAAAGGAAAATGTCAGGATGTCAGTCCATGAACTGAATCTCAAGAGAAGGTGGGTCATGCAGCAAGACAACGACCCTAAGCACACAAGTCGTTCTACCAAAGAATGGTTAAAGAAGAATAAAGTTAATGTTTTGGAATGGCCAAGTCAAAGTCCTGACCTTAATCCAATCGAAATGTTGTGGAAGGACCTGAAGTGAGCAGTTCATATGAGGAAACCCACCAACATCCCAGAGTTGAAGCTGTTCTGTATGGAGGAATGGGCTAAAATTCCTGCTGTGCAGGAATGATCAAAAGTTACCAGAAACGTTTAGTTGCAGTTATTGCTGCAAAGGGGGGTCACACCAGATACTGAAAGCAAAGGTTCACATACTTTTGCCACTCACAAATATGTAATATTCAATCATTTTCCTTAATAAATAAATGACCAAGTATAATATTTTTGTCTCATTTGTTTAACTGGTTTCTCTTTATCTACTTTTAGGACTTGAGTGAAAATCTGATGATGTTTTAGGTCATATTTATGCAGAAATATAGAAAATTCTAAAGGGTTCACAAACTTTCAAGCACCACTGTATACCGGAAAATGCAGGACCAGAGCAACTAGGATCATCAGAGACTTGTCTCACCACAGTAACCATTTGTTCGACCTGCAGAAATCAGGGAACATTTTAGCAGTATTAGGGCCAAAACAGAGAGGCTCAGTAGGAGCTTTTATCCACAGGCTATACGACTTCTTAACCTGGACCTGCCACCACATTTTTTTCCAACTGCTCACTATAACATAAATTGAACTCTGTCTCATTGTATCTCAGTTGCTGCCATGTCATTTAAGTCTATTTACACTGACCAGCAAACAAGCACACTGCACTTTATAGTGCAAAGATATTCTATTCTATTAATTTACACATTGTTTAGATCTTGTTTATAATTGTAATGCTTAATTAGAAAATTACATTTTTTTTCTTTTTCCTATATTGTATAACTTTAATTGAACCCTTTTTTAATTTCTTTTTTTTTAATTTAATTTAATAATTTCATCTATTTATAAATTGTATTGCATAGTCTCATGGCAGATTCAGGGCACATTTTAGTACATGTTGTGCTTATATAACTGTGTTTGTGACAAATAAAGTATCAATCAATCAATGAATCAATGCTACAATGTGTGTATATGAGTGGTGGTGGAACAATTATGGGATCTAGCTGAGTAGAGTACTCTTTTGTATGCTGTTTTGTTTTTGTCTGGTTACTGACTGGCATCTACACAGACAAATTAATGACTGCTACCTGTCTTTAGGCCTGGACTCAAATCTGACTGTCTGTATGGCAGCTGCTGGTTGTAGCATTGCTCCTGTCTCATTTGTGCAGCTGCTGAAAACACTGCCAGTTTTTTTATCATGTAGCTCGTCAGTCCCGTGAAAATGGCAGCTGCCTTGGATTTAATCAGGAGCTGCAACCAACCAAAGGGTACAGAATGTGTCCTGTAGTGGCCAAGTTGATTTGAGAATATTATGGAGCTCCTTGACAGCAGAGGTTAGAGCTACAGTATACCACTGTGGAACCACTTGGAGTTGAAAGCACTTTACATTTGCAGATGAATAAAGCTGTGGGGTTAACGTATTCATTCAGCAATTTTCTAACCTGCTTACTCAGTTCAGGGTTCATGTTGGGTATTATGTGAAGATCAGGGACTTAAAGATATCTCTCTACATTTTTAAATTAACAATAAATAATAGTTGAAAATGAAAAGTGACATTATCATCTTGAGGAATAAAACAAAATACCTGAAAATGTGTATTACATATATGTGTATATGGGTGTGTGTGTGTGTGCTTGTGTGTGTGTGTGTGTGTTTCCATTATTTTCTAATACATTATTATACTATAATCACACAATAAAATCTTCCAACTTAATAGTTAACATGGTCCATACCTCTATTTGTAATCTTTCTTAGACATCTTTAATTTCCGTTAGGTATTCCTGAAGGTATTAGCAACTGCATGAAGTAGGATTTCCAGTGTCAGGGAATTTCTACAAAAATTAAATTAACAATTGTTAAGTATCAGAGGCATCATACTGACCAAGGCTCTTCAGATGAACCCATGGTGGATAACAGCAGCTGCAGGGTTTCATTGTAACAAGCTGCTTGAGAGAGTGATTTTTGGTTGCTTACTGGATATCAGTGGTAGAGTTTTTCTTAGTTGTTCAGTTTTATCATACAGTCATTGGATTCAGAGTGAATCACAGGTGTGAAAACTGTGTGTTTATGGTGCAGGAAGTTTGTCCATGCAGGTTCAATTTGCATCTACTAAGTAAGTTTGTAAGTATTTACCTTGTGTACCTTCCTTAACATAGGGTGATTTGATTTAAAACATGCCCAGTCACAAGTGGCAAAGGATTCCTATCTCCTGGTCCTAATGCATGCTATCACATGGGATAATCAAAATTGAACTCCCACATTTTAAAAGGATTTATGACGAGTAACAGCCACATTAAGCCAGCTAATATGAATTTATAGAACTCATGTGTACTAAGGTACTGCAGAAAAATTAAACCCAACTGGCTATAATGGGATTAGTTAGTTGAGTAGCAGCAAGTAGGCATTAACATAAATTTATTAAAATCTACTAAATCCAATTCATGGTTTCAGGGACTGAAACCAGTCCTGGAAGCTTTGGGAACGAGGAACATTCCCATTGATGCTTACAGGTAATTAAAAGGAGTTAATTCTACACTGACAGTGACTGGACACTTTTAAAGACAGAATTCTAGATTGGTGAGGCAGCAGCATTAACTACTGTGCTGCTCTGTAACATTAGCAGTTTTGATAAGATAGTTCAAGTGCTCTGAGACCCTGTTGGTGACAGGCTCTTTGTCATGCATTAGCAGTTTTCATAAACCTTTTTCTCTAAAAGCCTTACTTGCTTTATATTCATTTCCTGCTTTGGCAGAAGAGCAAATAATGCATGTCTACTTAAAATATATAATACAATAGGTCTCTTTCTATGCAATTATTGCAATTCGTTTTAAAGATATATAGCCTTAGCTTGGGTTATTGGCCCTTTTGTGACCCAGAACATTCTCTTTGTATTATTAAAAATATACATCTAACATTCTGTAAAGCTGAATTGAGCTTTTAGCTTCCATAGCATCTCTTGGTAATGTTTCATTTGAGCATTTCAAAGGCAAAGTCAGCATTCTTTTCTATAATTAACCATATATGGTGTAAGTTAGTTCACTTTTATATATTTCAGTTATGGGAAAGAAACATAGATCTTCTCGGTACTGCTAAAAGGCTCATCTTTCTTGGTTTAAATATTGACTGACTTTCTAAGATAAGAGCTTAGAACTACCTCTAATAGTGAACATCTATTTCTCTATATGAATCGGTATTTACGGTGTCATGAAGAATGCTGTCAGTTAAAAAAATAGGGTTCATATTATTGGTTTTGAACTTAATGAAATTTGAAAATGGCCTACTGCTGAAACAGTCTGGCTATAGTCAAATTGATGCTAAATGTAAAAAGGGTGGAATAATGTTATTACTGTATTAAAATGTACTGTATGTGTATTATAGTTACTGTAAGGTTATCACTGGGCCAGGGTTTCTAATCCTGGTTTGAAAAGACAGAATGCTTAATTTAATAGGGCTTGCCTGTAAATGAATTCATAAGATTGTTATTGTGAGGTGATGCCAGATAGGTAACAGGACTTTGTCAGAAAAGTGGTAGACTTTTGTGTAAAGCAGTGAAAGGCAACCTTTTTCGAGTTGCGGTGCACTAAGTCCAAAAATTTTCTTTCGCGGCGCACCTGAGGGACTGCCCATAAATAAAGTCTTGACGACACAATCTATGGACAATCGCCAATAAAAACAGTTAATTTTACAAGTTTGAAAGACATTTTATTAATAAAGGAATCAAAAGATAAATCTTAAATTTAATTAATGTGAACGTTGGGATTGTTTTTCAGCACATATGAGATTGATGCGAGGATCAATTTTCGAAAGACAGACGCGCATTTCCTTGTCGATCATTTGAAGTCTCTCGCGTTTCTTAGACTTCATTTTCGTAAGTGTTCCGTTATCTGTTTTTCCAACATAAAATATTTTTTTTAAACATTATCTTTTTAATCAACCAAAAGTTCAAAAACACTAGCAATTTTAAATATTTTACAAAAGTTTTCGTGGTGCCCCTAGAAAATTCCACGGCGCACCAGCACACCATTTGCCCGACAATGGTGTAAAGTAATGCTAGGAGACACTATATTCCATAGCTATGTAGCTTACAGTCAAGGTCTAATGATGATGTTGACCCCTTATTTTATAGGTGGGTGGTGTTAGGGGATGCTACTTAAAGTCCCATATTTAATTATTACCTGGTGTGAGATATGGCCGGCCATTCATCCCGGCCAATACCCCCACGCTGCTAGATGGAACCCTTCCGGCAGCATGGAGGTGCCCCGAATTCCAGCAGGGCATCATGGACATTGGAGTTTTCCTTCACAGCCCTGCTGGATACCATGGGGGCTGCAAAGGGACGATGCAGGGAGGCTCAGAGACTTTTATTTTCCCTATAACCTGGAAGTATGTCCTGGTCACAGGGATAGAGGAAATGGCGTACTTCAGGGATGAAAAAGAAGAGTTTTGATCTGATCTGGAAATGCTAGGAAGTCACATGGACTGAGGGTTCAGAAACACTTCCGGGTCATGGACTATAAAGGACTATGGGAAATTCCAGACAGATGAGCTGAGTTGGGTGGCAGAGGTACAACACGTCTGGGAGTGGAGGATTGATTAATTGTAGTGGTTTATTGATTGTGTATTGGAGTATTGTGGAGTAGTGGTGCTTTGTGCACTTTATTATTATAATAAATTCAACATTTGGACTTTTATCTCGTGTCTGGCATTTGATCTGAGGGTTCAAGGGGATGACAGCGCCCCCTATCTTGCACACTGGGCACAAAAATAAAGTAAGAAAAGTGGGGTTCTATGCAAACTATGTCAGAGACCTACTAGTTCAACACATGGCAGCAGGGAAGTCATTTTGTCTCTCATGTGGCTTCCTACTACCCATAATATCAGACAGTTGACTTGGTATTCACCATATCCTGTAAGATGATGCTGGGGTCCAGGGTTGTAGGGACACCTTGGACCAATAGAGGGAGTTACAAGGGTCATTTCTAACCCGACAAGTAGGTGCTGGGACATACTCAAAAGTGGATCATGGGCTTTCCCTTCCAACCAAAGAATGGAGTTGAGAGTTGAGCTGAACAGAAGACAAGAGGAAGGAAAGTCTCAAAGTATCATAAACGTAAAAAGTGTGCAGAATGAGTGTTTATTAGGTACTTTGATGTGAAAGATCACAAAGCATTCTGTTACACAGAGGTGTATATACTGCCTAGGAGGGCAGATTTTATGCAGAAATGTATTGATACTCTATATAGTTCCTTGTATATGTCCCTCCTTTATGGTTTTATTATTGCAATACTCTTTGTACTCCTAAGCTTTTTGGGATGGCACTTTTAATCATGCAATTTTCTAATCTGTATAGTCTATATATTCAAGTTCAAGGTGTAGTCATTATCACAATGCGACTTGTTAAGGTATTCATTTCCTGGCAGCATTATACTCTGTAAGTGGCCAACCCTTTGGATCACGGAAGCTTGATGTCAAATTACTTAAAGCATGAATAAACAAAGTTAAATGGTGTTAGGTAATGCTTTAGATCAATTTGCTTTTTCACTCCTCTTCTTGCCATATTTGCACCCAATCCTATAGATCTGCTAAGTGCTCCTTTTTTGTTTCTCTTCAGTCAGTCCATTTATTATATTTCAGCCTAGATTACACAGGCACTGCGGTGGCTTGGTGCCCTGCCCAGGGTTTGTTTGCTGCCTTACGCCTTGTGTTGGCTGGGATTGGCTCCAGCAGACCCCCGTGACACTGTAGTTAGAATATAGTGGGTTAGATACTGGATGGATGGATTGCACAGGCATGTTTCACTTAAAATATGAATATGTCACAAACTGTTCTTTGTACATAGGTGAAAGAAAATAGAATTACATGATTCTCTTGTGCTGTAATGTCTATATAAGTGTTACTTTAGTTTTGAAAATGTGTCTTTTAATGTTCACTTGTAGGGGCTCACAGAGCAAGCTAAAATATCCATCCGTCCATCGATCCTCTTACGCTTATCCGAGATCCGGTTGCGGGGGCAGAAGCTTGAGCAGAGATGCCTAGACTTCCCTCTCCCTGGCCACTTCTTCTAGCTCTTCCGGGGGAATCCCAAAGCGTTCCCAGGCCAGCCGAGAGACAAAGTCCCTCCAGCGTGTCCTGCGTCTTCCCCGGAGCCTCCTCCCGGTTAGATGTACCCGGAATACCTCACCAGGGAGGCGTCCAAGAGGCATCCTGATCAGAGGCCTGAGCCACCTCATGTGACTCCTCTCGATGCCGAGGAACAGTGGCTCTACACTGAGCTTCTCCCGGATGACTGAGCTTCCCACCCTATCTTTAAGGGTAAGCCTTGACACCCTGCGGAGGAAACTCATTTCAGTCGCTTGTATTTGCGATCTTGTACTTTCGGTCACTACCGACAGCTCATGACCATAGGTGAGGGTAGGAACATAGATCGACTGGTAAATTGAGAGCACTGTCACCAAGGAGTTTTTTGACCACCTCAGTGATCTTAGTCCCAGAGAGAATCCCTGGTTCTGCTTCCTCATTAAAAGGCATGTTAGAGGGATTGAGGAGGTCTTCGAAGTACTTCCCCCACCGACCCACATCGTCCCGAGTCGAGGTCAGTAGCGCACCATCCCCACCATATACAGTGTTGACACTGCACTGCTTCCCCCTCCTGAGACGCCAGATGGTGGACCAGAATCTCCTCGAAGCCATCCAGAAGTTGTTCTCCATGGCCTCCCCAAACTCCTCCCATGCCCAAGTTTTTGCCTCAGCCTGCCAGTACCTATTAGCTGCCTCCAGAGTCCCACAGGACAAAAGGGTCAAGTAGGACTCCTTCTTCAGCTTGACGGCATCCCTCACCGCCGGTGTCCACCAATGGGTTCAGGGATTGCTGCCATGACAGGCACCGCTCCGGTCAGCCACTTCAACAATAGAGGCATGGAAAATGGTCCATTTCGACTCAATGTCCCTCACCTCCCTCGGGACGTGGTCGAAGTTCTGCCGAAGGTGGGAGTTGAAGCTACTTCTGACAGGGGACTCTGCCAGATGTTCCCAGCAGACCCTCACAATACGTTTTGGTCTATCAAGGCCCGACTGGCATCCTCTCCCACCATCGAAGCCAACTCACCACCAGGTGGTAATCAGTTGACAGCTTCGCCCTTCTCTTCACCCGAGTGTCCAAGACATGTGGCCGCAAGTCCAACGACATGACCACAAAGTCGATCATCGAACTGAGGCCTAGGGTGTCCTGGTGCCAGGTGCACATATGAACACCCCTTTGCTTGAACATGGTGTTCGTTATGGACAATCCAAACCGCTTGGGTTCAGATCGGGGGGGCCATTCCTACCAATCACACCCTTCCAGGTCTCATTGTCATTGCCCACGTGAGCATTGAAGTCTCCCAGCAGAACGAGGGAGTACCCAGAAGGTATGCCCTCTAGCACCCCCTCCAGGGACTCCAAAAAGGCTGGGTACTCCAGACTGCTGTTCGATGTATACACACAAACAACAGTTAGGACCTGTCCCCCCACATGAAGGAGGAGGGAGGCTACCCTCTTGTCTACTGGGTTAAACCCCAATGAACAGGCTCCAAGTTGGGGGGGCAATAAGTATGCCCACACCCGCTTGGCGCCTCTCACCGGGGGCAACTCCAGGGTGGTAGAGAGTCCAGCCCCTCTCAAGGAGATTGGTTCCAGAGTCTAACCTGTGCGTTGAGGTGAGCCTGACTATATATAGCCAGAACCTCTTGACCTCGCACACTAGCTCAGGCTCCTTCCCCTTCAGAAAGGTGACATTCCATGTCCCAAGAGCCAGCTTCTGTAGCCGAGGATCGGACCGCCAAGGTCCCCGCCTTCGGCCACCACCCAACTCACACTGCACCCAACCTCCTTGACCCCTCCTACAGGTGGTGAGCACATGGAAAATGCTAAAATATTCTCCATTTATTTAGTCATATAAGAAAACAACATCAGGAAGAGGTTGAAAAAAATAGGGTTTACTTCTGTTTTCCTTCAGAATAGTAAAAGATACAGAGGAAGATTTCCATAAACATTGTGAGTTGTCAGTATCATGCTTTATAATAAGAGCTCTTCAAGTGACCTTAAGTCCTGTTTTCTAGGTGACATTCTAGAGGGGCTCCAGGACTGTGAGTGGATAGCCCCTAGTTTATGCAGGCCATTTTATTTATTTATGTATTTATTTTATAGTGCCTTCAAGGAGTATGATTCACTTTGTGATGTTACCATAGAAACAGAGTTAACTGAACTATCTGTAAAATTATGCAGGTGACCCACTTTCCAAAGAAGTTACTTAATTGAGCAATGCTGGTGAAGAGGAAGAAGATACATGTATAGCAATTTAAGCAGGGCTAATGTTCCTTTTGCTTGACATGTCCCAACCTTTTATATTTGCCTTTTACCTTCCCTAACATAACTTGTCCTGTTTATGCCTACTGTCTTCTTAACAAAATAAATTAAACTGGAAATCTTTTCACAGCAACTGACAACCAAATATTTACTGACTATTTGTTTAATTGAATGTGAAAAAAGTGACAATTCATCATACTGTCCCCTTGTAAGCTTAACTTTGATTACACAGGTCTGATGATATTATAGCAAGTTGTGTTATTGTATTGTATCACACTGATTCCCTGCTGTCTGTAACACACACACACACCCACATACATATATATATATTGTAGTAAGAAGAGACATGAGGCATGGCAAGGTTTGGGGCAGCCACCCGTTTATTCCGGTTTCCTGGCTGCAAAAGTAATTGATTGCTCATAGTCAAGTTTACTCAACAGAGTCCAAAACAGAACTGCCTGCCAGAGCAAAGGCAGGAGGCTTTATAGGACGGAGGGCGGAAGTGATGTCGTCCTCTGTGCCAGAACCGGAAGTGACATCGTCCTCGGTGCCGGAACCGGAAGGGTTGTGTCCCGCTTTGAGGTGTCGGCTCCTGGTGGGATTTCCCGGGAAAGACCTGTAGAGAACTCAGAAAGAGCGTTAGCGTACCCCGCCCCCCCCCGGGCAGATGTATAATCAGTCCTCTCTAAGCCCTTCAGCTGCCTCCCATGCACACGTGTGTGACAATATATATATATATATATATATATGTGATAGTGGGTGCTAGGTGGCACTATTACTCACCTTCGCCCCAACAGACAAACACACTGGACACAGGTTAAAAGTACTAAGAATATTTTTACATCTTTTCTATAGTACCCCAAACCACCTCCACCACAACAAACAGGCAATTAATATAATACCAATATAATAACTATAACAATTCTCTCCTCCCAGCAGCTCTGTCACACTCCCTCCCAACTCCGGCTCTCTTGCTGGGTCTCCACTAGTCCTTTATATAGTCCTTGACCCAGAAGTGGTTCTGTCCTTCCGTCCATGTGATTCACTAGCACTTCCAGGTCAGATGGAGACATGTATTTTCATCAGCCCGGATGTAATTCTGTCCCCATGTCTCCCTGCAGTGTCCCCTAGTGGCACTCACAGTACCCAGCAGGGCTGTGAAGCCGAACTCCACCTCCTATAGTGCCCTGCGGAATTCCAGGGCACCGCTAAGCTGCAGGGAAGTCGCCATCTAGCATCCTGGGGGTGTCAGCCGGGTTGAGCTGCTGGCCATCCATCACTATATATATATGTAATACGCCTGTTCTTTTGAGATTTACAGGAGAAGCCTGCTTTTGTTTATCAATTAAAACATGCAGTATTGCATTCCTTAGTGGATAACAGCTGTTGATGAATTGTTAAAATGTGTCCTTTGAGGTAGATACACCAGCAGAAAATCAGCAAAATACTCATTGACTCCTTTTCAACTGATTAAAAAAATATTTATATTTCATATCTACTTAAAATACTGGAGATGTGCCATTTCTTATTTAGTGACAAGCAGATCACATTTGTGCAAAGTCCCTTATTGTAATTACCTGTAAAAAAAAGCAGAACTGTTGACTGTTTATTCTAGGAATATTCTGCTTCTTTTTTTTTCTGCTGTGTTGTATGCTGGATGTGAGTGCAACCAAAACTCCTCCTGCTCAAGACTGTATACCTGAGGCTTTGCAGACCAATAGAAATAATGGGGGCTGCAGAATTTAAAAGGTTTTAACCTAATTAAACAGTGTATAGTTATATAAATAAGTAAACATCACAGTATTGATTACTTTGCATAAACCAATTATAATATATGTGCAAATCCACTAATTTGGTTTAAAGCAGTGTTACACATTTTGTAATCTGTATAATCAATTCTGACGACTTTGAAGAATATAATGTCGTTGGCAAAATCATGAAAGGTAGCAGAAAAAAGGCAATTACTAACCATGAAGAATAAGATATTAAAAAAAAACTTCACCTTTGCTGTTACTATTTTTTATCATTGATACAGAGCATAAAGATTTAAAAAACAACAGACAAAAATAGCGCTGAATTCTACAATGCTGAAAATCTGTCTTCTGATTTTTATATTTGTTTCAGTAAGCTAAACTACATCAATAACAATTTAATGTTTTAAACAAAATACAATTGTGAACTCTATCCGAGTAAATCCCCAGCTGTAAGAGGTGCAAAAATTCATCTCACATTATGAATGCAGTGTAATGATAGCAAAGCATGTACAAATGGATTGGCAGATTCAAAAATGGCATAAACGAGTGTTTCTGATGAAAAACTACAATCAACTACAATCAAACTCACTCTGATCAACTGATGAATGGAACATTAAATAAGCCCCTGTGGTGATTTTTACCAACCAGACAGTAACTGTTGATGAAGAGGTGAAAGCAGTAGAGATTAGTCACATATCAACATCAGTACAAATCTTATGTGATTTGGCACATACCTAAAAACAATTTTTCTCTGACAGATAATTAATTAAAATGCATTGTTGCATTCAGCATAAAAGGTACATTAAATATTACATCACTATACCTAAAGCTCTTTTTCTTTCTTTACACAAAATGGAAAGGTAAGCTTTGCCAGCAAGTAGTACACATGTCCATTTGTTCCCAAGTTAAAAAAGAGAACACCAGCCATCAACAGCATAACACTTATCAATGCTAAGAAGATCAGACAAAGCCTTAAGCTGACTCCCAGTCCTGAACAACTGCCTGAGATCCTTCTTCAAGAGGGAAGACATTGGTTTAGTTGACAACTAGGACCTCTTCTACAAATGATTCAGCACCAGAGTCATCGCCAAAAACATTTTAAAAGGAATACAGCATTCATTACTATCTAACTTTAGGTATAATTGTAGCTGTGAACTCATATTATACTTTGAGAATATTGCAGTAATCTTTCTTAAAACACTGCCCTATATTGACCCTATAAAAAATAATTATAGGTTTGCTAAAAGGTACAGGCTCTGGTATTGTGCTGACTCCGCAGAGTAGCAGCTGCTGAATTTGAAATTAGAATCAGGAGATTGAGTGAGGCCAAGGAAAGCAAGCTAAATTGCAACTGTTAAGTCTGCAATTAAATAACAAAGCCAAGGACAGGAATCACAGTCAGTGAATGCAGCAAGTAGATTGGAACCCTTTTGAAATTACCATATTTATGTATAAATTTGTCTTAAAGTATGGTCTGATGTTTATCTAAGTTACAATAATGAACAAACACTGTTTGGTTTATCTAATAACATACAAATGATTGTATTGTTCTTATACAAATTAAATCCATCATTCAAATATTCAACGTGTAGGTTGAAAAAAGTATGTGAACCCCTAGACTAATGACTTCAACAAAAGCTAACTGGAGCCAGTAGTTTGCAAACCTCGAGTCAAATCAGTGAAACAAGTTTGGAGGTGTGCTTTAGACCTACTCTGACCTGCAAAAAAGACTCTGGCATTTTCAGTTTGCTACTTACAAAAAGCATCAGCTGATGTGAAGCATGCCGGACCAAAAGAGATTTCATGATTATCGACAAGTTCTAGTTGATTAGTATAAAAATGTAAAGAGTTAGAAAGTAATCTGAAAGAATCTAAATACTCGTTAGTTCACATTTAACCAAACACTGTGTAAATGGAGATGATTTTATACTGTAGCTACTTTCCATAGTAGTGGGCACGCAGCTAAGATAACTCGAAAGGCACAACACAGAATGCTCACTGAGTTAAAAAGAATCATATGGTAACAGCTACTGGTTTGAAGGTTTCTCTGGAACAGGTTAAGAGCTCTGTTGATGAGTTGACCATACACAAAACATTGAATGGGCATGGTGTCCATGGCAGGATACCAAAGAGAAACTTGATGCTTTCCAAAAAAAAAACTTCACTGCACACCTAAAGTTTGCAAAAGACCATCTTGGCACTCCACAACACTATTCACAAAATGTTTTGTGGAATGATGAAAATACGGTCGAACTGTTCAAGAAAACTATGCAGCAGTACATCAGCATTACAGAACATCATCACAGTGATAAAGGAGAGATCATCAGATATCGGTTTTTGTATTGGGAAGTTGACAAGGTTGACCACATAACCCCTGGGACCATATACCATAATAACTGTTGTCATGTCATGTTGAAGACAACAGAAAAAAGGCAATGCCCAGGAAAAAAAACAAAATGGTGACCAAAACACTGAAAAATAATTTATAATAACAGATAAAAATGCTAAAAGTAAATGAAAAAAATCAAGATTATTCACCTCCACATTACAAACTGGGAAGTATCCATTTGCAAAAAAAGGCATACATGCTAACTTATGCCAATGTACAAAATAGTAACAATATTCTTGCCAGTCAATCTGAATTTAGTGCTTGTTCTTATACAGCCAGCAATATTGGTAGTGAGGTGGAAAATTTTATTCCTAAACTAAGGGCCACAGTTGACACAACTGACACTGAAAAAGTTAAGAAATCCTCTACCATTAAAGTTCATGCTTCAGCAGAATTGTGAACAAACACAGTATGAAAATTTGACTATGCAAAGAAAGACTTTGAATATAATTTTCTGTTTTAATAATTACATTGCTGCTGAATTTTCATACATGATTTAATGTCAAGTCTTGGATGGTTTTCAAAGGTGCACCACTAGTACTAATACCCAATCATCTTGGCTGACGCACCAAGTACACCTTGCTGCCGTTTGCAGAATGAAGCAGCGTAGATGTTTAGGGCAGGATGCTTGAGGTGGTTGGGGCTGGATATTTAGGGAAACGATGGATTTTGAGACAGTGCTGGATATTTGAAAGGGCTGGATGTTTCAGGTTGGACCAGTCTTAGTCACAGGGCACAGTCTCAGTCTTAGTCATTCTTAGAGCTGATGCAATTTTAAACGTTCAGTGTCTCAGTCAACTTGTTACATGTGTTGCTCACGTGAATTCTCGCTCTAGCTTGAGCATTGTGACTCTAAAAAGATCATAAAAGTGATCTGAATCAAGCACTTTGAGCTGCATTATTTGTATGAAAATTTGCTATATAAATAAATGTTGTTGTTGTTGAATGTGAAACTTAAAGCAAGAAAGCATATGTAAACACCCATATAAAACAGTATTAAATAAAGAGAAGATGTCCTATTTGACTTTTTTGGCTAATTTCATACTTAAACTAATTCTGCCAGGTTTCAAGTATACCAGCAAAGATAGTGGTTATTTTGTGGAAGCAAGGAATACTTCAAAATTAACAGTAATTATGTGTTCACATTGCAAACATTCACCTTACAAAAGGGGTTTTAGTAACAGATTAGTTTTGCAAATTATGTGGAATCCTTTACCAGTCTGTAACTTTGAAAGAGTGCTAAATGAAAATGAAGTAAAATTATATTACCATTTCACTAGGAAATCCTGAGCACTCAGGTAACTTTATACAAAAAACAACAGGAGTTCAACTTGAGAGAGAGTCGTACTTTTCAAAAGTTACAAATGCAAGAAATCCAAGAATGTGATTGATCCTTAAAGTTTCAGAGGCTTTTGCTGTATTTTTAAAGGAACAAATATAAGATGTGAAAAACAGACCTCGAAAAAGCCTTCTTGAACCCTACTTGTGCTTAGACCTTACATTCAAATAGACATATTAACCTTATTATTAAAACTGCATTATTTAATTTAAGAAATACTGCAAGAGTTACATCTCATAACATTTCAAGATACTAAAAAATTAATATATGCCTTCGTTTTTAAATGTCAAGATTACTGCAATGAATTCATAACAGGAAGAAAGGTAGAAATACATAAATCTGCTCTAGCTAGTTCAAAATGCAGCAACAAGAATCAAAACCAGTAAAATAAAGATGAGCACATTTCACTGGTTTTAGTATCCAAAGCACTGCCAACCAGTATAATAAGAACAGATTTTATGTAACTCTTAATTGTATGTAAGGCCCTGTAAAAATCATACAGCATCTGATATATTAGAGTGTTTGTCCCCTCTATATTTCTATAATCTTAGATCCTCTAATACTGGTTTACTTATACGTCAAGCATGAATGGCCTGGTGAGGTGGCGTTTTGCTGTTATGCACCAAATATCTGGAATGCTTTACCAATCTCTACCTAACATTATGGAACACTTCAAAAGACTTCTAAAAACTCCTTTCTTTAATTCAGTTGTGAAAGCTACAACTCTAGTTTCAATAAGACCTACTGCATTACACCCCCTAGTATTGTGTATAACAACAGTAATGAAGAACTTTGTCACATTTATGTTTTATAGAATGTTCAGAGGAGCTGGGATGTCATTTGTTCTTAGAATCCTGAGAGGTTAATTTTCTCCAACATCCTGCCAACTTGAGTTTTTGTTTTCCTTTCCTGCCTGGATATATGATCATATAATCAAACTCTGACCATTACAATTATTTTATACCATTACAAGATTAAAACTGCATACAGTTAACAGCAATTTAAATTGTGTTTAATTCTATTAGAGATTGCTCCATTTTTATTTATATTGTTTATTTTAATTTATGTATTTTTTTAAACTATATATTGTTGTTTTACTTCATGTAAAGCACTATTTGTTTTAAACTGTACTACATCAACAACAACAACACCAATTTCTATAGCACATTTTCATACAAACATGTAGCTCAAAGTGCTTTAAATGATGTTAAACAAAAAATTACAAGTACAAAGCACAATAATAAATTAGAAATAAATAAGAACAGTCATCCCTTGATAGCCACAAAATCCTTGGATACTCAAGTTCCTTATATAAAATGGTGTAGTATATGTATATAAGCTATGCACATCCTCCTATATACTTTAAATCATCTCTAGATTATTTATGATACCAGAGAGACCACTTTTGCTGTTGTAGGAGCAGCACTAGCACTTCCATGAATTTCAGCTTCCTTCTGCTTAATTGTGCAAATGCTTGATTCGTTCTTATCAATCTTATCAATCTTACAGCCCACTTCCTCAAGCCACTTTTCAAAAGATCTAAGTTTTTAATTTTATCTTTGAGGCTGCAAGAGAATGACCGGGATGCCCCTGAGATGGAAGGATTGTGGAATGCAGCTTTTCGAGGACACTGCCTTCTCCAAGACGCTAGATGGCAGCTCCCCTGGACTGCAGCGGTGCCCCAGATTCCCACAGGGCATTATGAGACATGAAGTTCAGCAACACAGCCCTGTTGGATACTGTGGGTGCTGCCAGGGGACTCTGGGAAGATGGTGGGAAAATAAATTCTCACCTAGCCTGAAAGTGCTAATGGATCACCAAAGTACTTCTGGGCTGATTAAAGAACTTAAGTTCTCCTTTTGACCTGGAAGCAAGTCACGTGAGAGGAAGAACAGAAGCACTTCCGGGTCAGAAGGTGAACGTAAGTTCTTTAATCAGCCCGGAAGTACTTGGGGTTTTCTGTGCTCATGATCCATTAGTACTTCCGGGCTAGGTGAGAATTTATTCTCGGAAGGACAGAAACACTTCCAGGTCAAGGAATATTTAAACGACTGCTGAAGTGCCAGCAAGCAAGCCAGAGTTGGGTAGAGGTGGACAAAGCTTGCTGGGAGGTGTGGAGGAGAAAATAGAGAGAGAGAGAGAGAATTATTGTTATTGCATTTACTTGTGTTTATTGTGGCTGTGGTGCTGTGGAGGCACTGGGAAAGAAGAAAAAGGAATTAAAAAATCTTCTTACTGCTGTCTATCTGTTGGGTTTAAAAATGTTGTTTTGTTCAAAAGGCAAAAGACTTCCCAGTCCCCATTAGGCATTCAATAAAACAAAACTACTCAAGTAGTTCTTTATTGTTTAATATTAGAAAATACAGTTGGTCTCATGAAGAGATACAATATCCAGAATCCTTTTTTAAACATCACAAGCTGCTGCAGAATACTTGGATCAGATGTTAGTGCCCCAAAACACCACTGCAAAATAATGAAGAAGAAAACAAAGAATAGTAGAAGTTAATGACAATTGCTAATCCAAGATGTATATGATATTGCAATAACAATAATATAATCTATAAGAATATGGACCTACAAAGCAGCTGTCAAAATTAAAAAGTGGGTGTTCAAGAGTTTCTAAAACTTCTTCACTTTAGTGGCCTGGAATATCTCTATTAGTAAGGCAATCCAGGTTTTTGGTGCAAAGTAGACAAAGCTCTTGAAATAATAAGCAATAATGTTCAAGTATCTAAGATTACAACTAGAAGGATAAGGGCACATACACTTAAAAATATAAGACAGAGAAAGATTATTCAGACACTTATATACTGTACCATTAACAGTATTACCAAGTACCTGTACCATTAATAATAGTCATCAGACGCTGAGGCAAATGGCAGCCTAACCAGTAGCTCCACTTGTATTATGGCATTATTCTTTCTTTTCTTTACTTAGAGCGTAGAGCTCCTTCTTGATTATTTGTCTACTGCGTATGCAGTGCTTTTGCTTACGTATACTACGGATATGGATCTTTGTACAACACAAGTGTTACTTACATGAATTAGAGCTACTTGCACTCCGAACGAAGAGACGTCCTTGTGGAGTGCAGATTATTCCAGAAGAACTGAGGTGCAAATACCAGGGATGAAGGGCTGGTGCTAAGGTATAGGCAAAGCTAGCGAACAAATGCTGGAAATATAAACCTATACACCACCAAAATTAAGCAGACAAGTTTGTTTAGTGGTAGGCTACTATCACAGAACTGCAATGTGGACAGATACAAGAGATCGTGAATGCACAGAGCCATTAGACTCTTCGTCTTTAAAACAGGGGCTGGGGGGTGAGCTCTGAACCTGATACTCCTTCTCTGCTCATAAGCTGTATTAGATGTATTAGCAATGCACTACATACATCTGATATCTCACTACTTGGTTATTAATTTGGTCATTACTGTATAACCCCTTTGTTGTTATTACCCTATCAGCATAAGCTATGTCACTTTATTTTAATTTACTCTGACATTCAGTCACTTTAGTATCTGTCACTTACACTTTGTTATTATGTGCTACCTGTCACTTTGGTAGTAGTATTATTTGCAGTGTCATTATTGTATGCAGTATCTAGTGTACTGTGATTGCATTATTGTTACAGTATTTGTTATTTGTGTAGTAAGTATACGTAAATCTTGGTATAATTAATAACTAGTTACTGGTACTTAAATTTTCCTCGGGATCGATAAAGTATTAATCTATCTACCTATTTTTAAAAATGATTATAAATAATACATATTACCAATGACACGGTGCTAAGACATATGAAATGTGTTTAGGTTTTCTTTTTCTGCATCTGATTGATGTCTTTTTTAGGTACTCATGCAGTTCAGTATATTAATGTAGTCTGCTGAAAACAAAAGTGTGAATTAATTTTTCAGCATCTTGCGATGTTATAGGGGTCTAACATTTGCAGTGTTTCTCAAATAAAAAACACACTCCTACTAATATGCTTAAGCAACAAGAAAAACAACATTTATTTATAGAGCACTTTTCATACAATGTATCTTAAAGTGATTTCAAAAATGAAATAAAAGGAAGTTAATATAAAACATAAACAAACAAAATTATGCAATAATATTATAAAGTATGTGACAAAGAAAAAGGTATGGTCGAATGGCCAGGAGGACAGAAAAACAAGAAAAAAAAAACTCACAGGAGCTGAACTTCTTTGTTGAGCTATTATATGTGAAGTTTAGGTGCGGATTATTTCAAAATAACTCCACTAAATACAGATAAAAAATATTCAAGATAAAGGAATTTTTATCTTGGTAGTCTGGAATATTTTCAGCTCATGGAAAAAGAAGTACTTTATCAATGACTTTTTTGTAATTGATTTCTCTGAAGTGAGAAATACAGGAAGCTTTGCAGTGTTTTTACTAAAGAAAATAAAGATTCCTTCCCACAAAGACTGTCATTTCTCTTGATTTTCTGCTGTTAAACAGTAAAAAACAAGATTTATCATTTCTGAAACCTATTACAAAATTAAAACATTAGTTAAAACAAATTCTTACCCATATTTCAGGAACACATAAGGAAAATACCTTCTGTCATATATACTTTACCATACTTTTCAACACTGCTAATTTTTATAGAAGTTATTTTTAATCACATATAAAGTATGTATCAGGAATCACATATAAAGTATGCATTTCTCTTTTCTCCCACGTTGATTATCGAACGATGAATAAATGATAAAAGATTTATGCAGTACAAAGAACTTCTTTTTCTGAAATAGAAACTCCTTTTCTATTTAAACTGTGTTTATACCACCTCAAATTACAACTTTCATTTGGTAATTAACTCCCTCAATAGATTAAACCTGAAACTATCTTTTCTAAGGAGTTGTTACTGTAAACATGGTGATGAGGATGCAGGAGTGATAGCAGAGATGGTTTTTCTAGGTTCATTTTGGTATTGCCTGCAGATATTTCCTTTTAGCAATTAAAATAAAAAAAAACAGACAAACACTGACAATTTAACAAGTGGCTATAACAATACAAAAAGTAATTGTAATCAAAAAAAAATAATAATAAAAAAACTACACTCCCTAACTGTAGCTTTAAACCCTGCCAAACAGCAACCTGTGTAGTTCTCTCTTAGAGCAAGCAATGACAACATCAGTTAATGCAATAACCCCTCTTCTAATTCGCAAAGCTCATTTACAATGAGTCCAGGGGTATTAATAGCTAGCTACCAAACAATTTAAGGCTAAATCTGAAACAGGAAAAGAAAAATAAATAAAAGAACTAAAGAAAGCTCTGAGAGATTGGATTTGGGAAAACCACTAATCTATTTCTAAGCTGTTTGTATATTGCAGGAAGTTATCTGCCTCCCCCAAAATGCTAGATGGCAGCTCCCCTGTGGTGTAGCAGTGCCCCGGATTCCCACAGGGCATCCTGGGACTTGGAGTTCGATTTCTCAGCCCTGCTGGGTGCCATGGGTGCCACCAGGGGGAGCTGTCGAAAGACCTGGGGACTCATCTTGGCCCTATAGCCCGGAAGTATGAGGTAGTCACGAGGACAGAAGCCCTGAAGTACTTCCAGGCTGAAGAAAAAGCCAGTTCTTCATTAGACCCGGTAGTGGTAGCAAATCACATGGCCGGAAGGACAGAAGCACTTCCGGGTCAACAACTATTTAAAGGATTGCTGGGAACCCAGCAGGTGAGCCAGAGTCGGGAGGAGGTGGATAAGATTGCTGAGAGGTATGAAGGAGAGATTTGTATTGTGTTTGTGCTTGACTTATTATTATTTACCTGTGTTATTGTTGCTGTGGTGCTTAAGAGATAGATAGATAGATAGATAGATAGATAGATAGATAGATAGATAGA
>JANRMT010062856.1:57156764-57170333 GCA_026402145.1 Polypterus bichir lapradei | reverse complement strand
AGATAGATAGATAGATAGATAGATAGATAGATAGATAGATAGATAGATAGATAGATAGATAGATACTTTATTAACCCCCAAGGGGAAATTCACATACTCCAGCAGCAAAATACTGATAAAAACAATATTAATTAAAGAGTGATAAAAACGCAGTGCAAGTTAAAAAATGCAAGGTATTGAGTGCAAGGTAGATATAATAGACAATAATCTTGTATAATGTTAAAGTTTACCCCCCCAAGTGGAATTGAAGAGTCACATTGTGTTTGGGGGGGAAATGATCTCCTCAGTCTGTCATTGGAGCAGGACAGTGGCAGCAGTCTGTCGCTGAATCTGCTCCTCTGTCTGGAGACGATACTGTTCAGTGGATGCAGTGGATTCTCCATGATTGTCAGGAGCTCAACACCCGTCGCTCCGCCACGGATGTCAAACTGTCCAGCTCTGTGCCTACAATAGAGCCTGCCTTCCTCACCAGTTTGTCCAGGCGTGAGGCATCTCTCTTCTATATGCTACCTCCCCAGCACACCACCGCGTAGAAGAGGGTGCTCGCCACAACCGTCTGATAGAACATCTGCAGCATCTTATTGCAGATGTTGAAGGACGCCAGCCTTCTAAGGAAGTATAGGAAGTATTGCCTCTGTCCTCTCTTGCAGAGAGCATCAGTATTGGCAGTCCAGTCCAATTTATCATCCAGTTGCACTCCCAGGTATTTATAGGTCTGCCCTCTCTGCATACAGTCACCTCTGATGATCATGGGGTCCGTGAGGGGCCTGGGCCTCCTACAATCCACCACCAGCTCCTTGGTTTTGCTGGTGTTCAGTTGTAGGTGGTTTGAGTCACACCATTTAAGTCCTTGCTTAGGTTCCTATACTCCTCCTCCTGCCCACTCCTGATGCAGCCCATGATAGCAGTGTCGTCAGTGAACATTTGCATATGGCAGGACTCCGAGTTGTATTGGAAGTCCGATGTATATAGGCTGAACAGGACCTGGTATGCGAACTGCAGAGGGTTGAGGGAGTGGAGCTGCTCCATGGTCTTCATCACATGTGATGTCAGGGAGACAGGCCTGAAGTCATTCAACTCACCAGGATGTGATACCTTTGGGACTGGGGTGATACAAGATGTTTTCCAAAGCCTCAGGACTCTCCCTTGTTCCAGGCTCAGGTTGTAGATGCGCTGTAGAGGACTCCCCAGCTCCAATGCACAGGCCTTCAACAGTCGTGGCGATACTCCATCTGGACCTACTGCTTTGCCGGCACGAAGTCTCCTCAGCTCTCTCCTTACCTGGGCTGCTGTAATTGTGGGTGGGGGGAAACTCTCTCCTATGCTGGTATCAGCAGAAGGATGGGTGGAGGATGCAGTACTCTGAGGTGAGAGTGAGAGTGGGTTAAGGTGGTCAAACCTGCTAAAAAATGTGTTCATCAGGTTTGCTTTCTCCCTGTCTCTCTCGATGGAGGCAACCCGCTTTGAGCTGCAGCCAGTGATGATCTTCATCCCATCCCACACTTCCTTCATGCTGTTATTCTGCAACTGTTGCTCCAGTTTTCTCCTGTACTGCTCCTTCGCCACCCTGAGCTGGACTCAGAGTTCCTTCTGCACACATTTGAGCTCATGCTGATCACCGCATTTAAAAGCCTTTGTCTTCTGGTTCAAAAGGCCCTTGATGTAACTTGTAATCCATGGCTTGCTGTTAGCATAGCAGCTTACTGTTCTTACTGGAACTACAATGTCCATACATAAGTTGATGTAGTCAGTAGTGCAGTCAACAACCTCCTCAATGTTCTCACTATGTGACCCCTGCAGGATATCCCAGTCCGTGATTCCAAAGCAGTCTCTCAGAGCCTGCTATGCCTCAGGGGACCACTTCCTGAATGAGCGTGTGGTTGTAGGTAGCTCCCTCACTCTTGGTTTGTAGTGAGGCTGAAGCAGAACCAGGTTACGATCTGCTTTCCCAAGCGCAGGCAGCGGGGTGGCGCTGTATGCGTCCTTAAAGTTTGCATACAGTAGGTCAATAATCCTATTTCCCCGGGTGTTACAATCCACATACTGGAAGAAGGCAGGTAATGGTTTGCCCAGCGTCACATGGTTAAAATCTTCAGAGATTAGCACAAGCGCCTCGGGGTGCTGTGTTTGTAGTTTAGCAACAGTGGAGTGGATGATGTCACACACTATCTCAACATCCGCGCGAGGAGAGATGTAAACAATAAAAACAATGACATGTCCGAACTCTCTGGGCAAGTAATAGGGATGCAGACTTACGGCCAACAGTTTGATGTCCCTGCAGCAAGTAGAGATTTTGACATTTACATGTCCAGGGTTGCACCACCTTGTGTTCACATAGAGAGCGAATCCTCCTCTTTTCCGCTTCCCGCAGGTATTTGCGTCTCTGTCTGCTCTAATTGTGCTAAACCTGGGAAGCTCCACATTAGCATGTTTCAAAAAAACACAACAAACTGCATTCTCTGTAGGTCCTGACATTTTTCACCAGCTCAGCCAGTTCGTCGATCTTATTTGGTAGTGAGTTCACATTTCCCAGGATCACAGAAGGCACCGAAGGCTTGTATCGCCACTTCCTCGCTAGCCGCTTAGCCTTTAGCTTAGCGCCGGCTCTGCTGTCATGATATCGCCTTCTTACCTCATCAGGTAAATAGGGAACCACACCAGCATAGGCCTTTGTTCTCAGCGGTAGAAGTTGACTACCTGAATAAATGAGCCTCGCCGTGTAAAAATCCATGTCTAAGTAGTAAAAAGTGTCCAGGAAATGAGTCCAAATAAAAGAAAGTGGTAGGAGTGATCAGAGAGAAAAAGATAAAGAAGATAAAGTCGTACACGGAGCTGCTGAAAAGGCTGTCACTCACGGTGGCGTTTAACTACTATGACATTGTCTTTAAGAAGAAAAGAATATTAAAATATTTTTTGGGATTTTTACTCGTGTCCAGAGCATCTCTTTGTTGGAGTTAACAGGGCAACAGCAACCCCTAGCATTTTACAGTGGACAGCTATTAATGATGGCCAGCCAGTCCAGGAGTTTGCCAACTTCTACCCAAGATGAGTTTGACAGGAGTCATACCCAAAGCAAATAATTCATTTTAAAATGAGTTCAGTAAGACTTTTACTTTTTCATTATAAAAAGTTGAATAATAACCACAGTGTGGTAAAGGGGATATTGGCTCTGGTCCTTCTTTAGATTTATTGTCATAAACAGTTTAGAATGCTGTAATTTCTACTACTACAACATATTACTACTCTTCAGGAAAAGAAGTTCATTTTTATCTTTTCTTTGTCACTTTTTTGGTGGTACAAGATATACATATGTCAAACTGATACATTTTCCATATTGTAGGATTTTTAAAAACCTATTGAACATTATATAAAATGTTCAATTGTGTCTGGAAAGAAATAGATTTTTTGTGTTGAAATTATATTTGAAAAAACTTTTGTATTTCTTTCCGCTTCACCCACTTAAGGGTCGCCACCACAGATCATCCATGTCCATCTGTCCCTGTCTTTTACATCATTTTATGTTACACCAACTGCTTAAATGTCCACTTTCTCCACATTCATAAACCTCCTCTTTGGCCTTCCTCTTTACCTTTTGCCTGGCGGATCCATCCTTAACATTCTTTTCTCACTGTACCCCTCATCTCTCCTTTGTACGTGCTCAAATCTTCTCAATCTAGCTTCTCTCACTTGGTCATCAAACTGTCATACCTTTGTTGTTCCTCTTATATTCTTTTTAATCCTGTCCCTCTTGTTACTCTGAGCAAAAATCATAGCGTGTTCAGCTTTGCCACTTCCAGCTCTGACACCAGTCTTTTTGTCAGTGCCACAACATAGCTGGTTTCACTAACGTTTTATAGTCCTTCCTTTCATTTTTGCAGTTACATTTCTATCATATCATTTCTATCACTCCTGTCACTCTTCTCCACCCAGTCCACCCGGCCTGCATGTTCTTCTTCACCTCTCTGCTGCACTCTCTGTTGCTTTGGACTATTGAACCCAAGTATTTTAATTAATATACCCTCACAAACTCTGCTCCTTCTAGTTACACCCTTCCACCACCTTCCCTCTCATTTATTCACATATACCGTACTGACTGTCATTCCTCTTCTCTCCAATGCGTACCTTCATTTCTCCAGGTTCGCCTCAACCCGCTGTCTACTCTCACTATGGATCACAATGTCATCTACGAATATCATAGTCCACGTAGACTCCTGTCTGACCTCATCCGTCAACCTGTTCATTGCCATTGCAAACAGGAAAGGGCTCAGAGTCAATCCTTGATATAATTCCACTCTAACCTGGAACCAGGCTATCATTTCCACTGTACTCCTCAGTGCAGTCACACTGTCTTCATACATATCCTGTACCACCCTCACATACTTTTCTGCTACTTCCAGCTCTCTCAAACAGTACCATAACTCCTCCCTTGGCACCATGTTATATGCTTTCTTTCAGTCCACTAACACGAAATTCAGTTCCTTCTGACCTTCTGTATACTTCTCAATCAACACTCTTAAATCAAATTTCACATCTATAATACTCTTTCCTTGCATGAGAAAACTTACTGTAGTTCTGCACATCTCATTTATTCTTGAAAATCAATAATACACATCTTCTTCACTCCTCAGGCATCTTCTTACTTTTCAAAATTTGGTTAAACAATCTAGTTAGAAACTCTATTGCCTTCTCTCCTAAACATCTCCATGCCTCCATTGGTATTTTTTATATTCATAAGTTCTTCAAAGTACTCCTTCCACCTGCTTGACAGCAATTTCCTTATGCATCCTTTATCTCCCTGACCTGCAGCATGTCCTTCCCCATTCGGTCTCTCTGTGTGACTAATCAGTACAAGTGTTTTTCTCCTTCCTTTTTGTCCAGCTTTTCATATAGCTCGGCATACGCCCTTTCCTCGCCACATCTTTCTTCACCTTTTGCTGCAACTTTTTGTACATCTGTCTGCTCTTGTAATCTCTCTGGTTATCCCAATGTTTTTTGCTATCCATTTCCTCTTTATGTTTTCCTGTACTTCCACGTTCTACTACCAAGTCACTTTTTCTTCCTTCCTCTGACCAGATGTCATACCAAGCACCTTCCAAGCTCTCTAACATATCACTTCAGATGTGTTGTTCCAATCATCTATCATGTCTTCACCACCACCCAGCACCTGTCCTCTTTGAATTTCACACAATAGTCTTCCTCTTACAGCTTCCACCTCCTGATCCTTGGTAGTATACTCACTCTCTTCCTCTTTTTCACCTTGAAATTAATTCTGCATACCATCAATAATTGTATAGCTATATTAACCTCTGCCACCACCTTACAGTCTCGAATTTCTTTCACATTGTATCTTCTACATAGGACATAGTCCACCTGTATGCACCTTCATCCACTCTTATACATCACCCTGTGTTCCTTCTTCTTCTTAAAATAGGTATTCATCATCTCCATTCCATCCTTTTTGGTAAAGTCACCCACCTTCTGCCCTTCAACATTTGTCTCTTTAACGGCATAATAGCCCATCACCTCCTCATTACCACTGTTCTCTTAGCCAATATGCCCATTAAGATCAACTCTGATCACCACTCTTTCTTCTTTGGGGTATACCCTCCAAGATTTTATCCCACTCATTCCAGAAATCTTCTTTCTTGTCCATTTCACAACCCACTTGCGGAGCATATGCACTGATGACATTTAACATTACTCCTTCAATTTCCAACTTTATGCTTATCTCTCTGTCAGACAGCAAGGACTATTGAAGGAGTCAAATGGAGATATCTATTAATTGTACTACATTAACTTATGTTCAGATCCAAGATTTTATATATATATATATATATGGATCAAATTATTATATTCAATCCTAGAATAGAATTCAGAACCAGACAGGACTACTGTCACAGCTATTTGCCTCCAAAAGCAACCTTAGATTCTAAATATTGTAAGAGGAGAAACTCAGCACAAAGTCTCTCTTTATGATGTTGATTTGACACTCCACATTAATAAAATATTTATCACTGCCACCAATACTGAATTTGTTGGAATAATTCTATATAATCTCCTATTTCTACATTTATTTGAATAGGAGGATATTATTTTCAGTGGACAGCCATGCTTGGCCCATTTCCTCAGAGGGCATGACTAGCTGGTAGGAAACTCAGGGTAGTAAAATATAAAGAGCTGTTAATACTTGTCAATTTAGGCTGAATTTGTTGTAGTCATTGTCGGAACAGAAGCATCAGACCCTTATAAACACATAATCAAATAGGGGCTGTAGTTTGTCTACAACAAATGTCCTCTGAAATATATTAGCATCCATTCCTATTGCTTCTTTTATAAAGCAAACTGTTTGTGAAAAAGAAAAACTCCTAAAATACTTGGTGATCAGAAAGGAAGTTTGGAATTTCAATGCTTATATATTGGTAAAATTAACTTACTGTTTTGATTAATATTAACAGTTATAACTGAAAAACTCAATGTTTTTTTTTCAAAATTCATAAACAAATCGAATATTTTAATAATTGTCAGCTGTGCAGTAATATTATCTTTGCATTCCCTACCTCAGAGCCCCCATAACACACCTTGGATGAATGTAACATTGCAGAAATATAACATTAATTTACACCATATTCAATATTATCTGAAACATTTTCTTGCAAAAAAAAAAACTGAAAAGAAACACATGCCCACCCAATACTAAACCTACCCAACAGATGTGGTCAGGATCACATACTGTATATGATTTTCCTGTATGGGGTGGATTAAAGTTGCATTGATATTTCGCAATAGAATTATTACTGCCTTCACTTTCGGCAATTCCAAAATCGAACAAGATTATTTTATTTTCCTCAACTTTCTCTGTAGATCATTGTCAGCTACATAAACAAAACTGAATCTTACTCTTTTTAAGCATCAACACTTTATTGATAAACACATGAATTATAGAAATAAGAGAACTGAGTATCTGTTGATGTAAATGTAGGACAATGTGGGACAAGGCAAAATAAATAGACAAATAGCACAGAAGAGGCAGATTTAAGTTCTTTTTCTGTTTTTCTTGATTTTACCTCCCAGTGAAAATAATCATAAATAATAATAATATTCTTTACATTTATATAGCACTTTTCTCACTACTCAAAAATGCTAGAACCTTTACATTTGAAGATGCATGCATGAAAGGAAACTCTTCTTTCTTTTTTCATTTTGAGTGGTTAGGTTAAACCTGATATTATTATTATTTCATAATAATAATAATTTTTAAATAATTGCTAGCTTACTGTAAGTCCTATTTTGTACCTATTTGTTTTTGTAGTTACTGCTGAAGGAAGAAAATAGCTGATATATAGCAAATACTTGTGTTTAGTCATACAGGAGTTTCCCTACTGTTATGTGGAGTTGTGTTTATGCCAAACTCACATTGCTAGCTATGTAAGTTAACATAAAAGATGAAGATGAAAGAAAGAAAGGTTATACACACTCCAACTGAAAAGGCTGACATGTAAGACAAAAAATAGTGAAGGATTATTAGAATGATTTAAAATAGATTTTTTTCCAAAATTACTCCAGAGTCATTAGTGATGTTGGTTAGCTAAATGTAAGCCTAATTCATCTGCAATGTGTTTAAGCTGCTGTTAAATCTGGCCAAGCTGGTGTATAGCAAAATCAATGATAGACACATAATAGGCTTTTAAAATGTATTTGCTAGAGTTACAATTTGCAGCGCAGCTGATGTCTCCAGATTAATTACATCTCTGTTGACCAACTAATTATGACCTTGTATTTAGAAGTGCATTATGGGCTTTAACCAATGTTTAAGCTTTGAATTACTTTATTACAATAAACAAATGATTTCTTTGAGTTTTTAAGGCATCCCTTTCTGTAATAGGTATATATGACTGTCATGAACAAAGTGTAAACATTTTAATTGTGTATGTTCAGGTTTACTCATTTAATAGTGTGAAGTAAATCTTGTTCACAGATGCAGGAATGACAGGGTGCAAAAAAGGAAAAATTTAGGACACCAACCAGGTTGTCCTGTTTAATGTCCAACAATTTAAACAAAAGACGCACTCGTTGGTATATTTGACCTATGGGTTTCAGAGGCTGCAAATGAAAACAAAAGATATTTGGCTGCTAGTTAATGTCAATGGACTTGGAGGCGCTGTCCAGTGGGTCACTCTTGCCAAAATGACACCTCCTTCTGGGAAGCAAAGGCTTTTATAGAGAGTGGACTGGACGAGGTGGAGCCAGTAACCCTCACTGGATAGTTTCTTGGCAATGTGGAGAAAGAAGAGTATGACAATATTAGCGATAGCATCCCCTCTCAGCAAACATTTACAATGGGTGTTACAGACTCAAATTAAATGTTTGTTTTTATTATATAATAGTAATAATAATAGCAGCTCACTACTCAAAACGGAAAATGCAGAAAAGACCCAGGCTTGAACCCACAACCTCGTGAATTAGAGGCAGCCATTCTTACCTCTAACCCACCCATGCAATTGGTATTTGGTCTTGGGTGTTTATATATTGGCAGCAACATGTAAATTTGAATAATTTCTTTTTCTTTGGTTATATTTTTGAATAAAGGCACACTTGTTTTATTATACCTTTTGTGAAAGTGTTTATTTCACATTTGGACTAAAGTCATCATACATTATACACTTCACGTCATTATTATTATGAAAACATTTTTCTGTTTTAGTTATGTATTCAACATTTCTTGCCTTGCATTTCCTGTCATCCTATATTTACCAAGATCGTTGTAGACACATGAAATGTAGGTATTCCAAATAAAAATATATTATTTACCCTATGTAATTGTGACAGGTGTCTGGTCACACTCACAGGTAATCAAACTTAGACACAACAACAACAACATTTATTTATATAGCACATTTTCATACAAATAATGTACCTCAAAGTGCTTTACATGATGAAGAAAGAGAAATAAGACAAACACTAATTAACATAGAATAAAAGTAAGGTCCGTTGGCCAGGGAGGACATAAAAAACAAAAAAAAACTCCAGACGGCCGGAGAAAAAATAAAATCTGCAGGGGTTCCAGGCCATGAGACCGCCCAGCCCCCTCTAGGCATTCTACCTAACATAAATGATCAGTCCTCATTGTATTCAGGATTCTCATGGAAGAACTTGATGATGACGGTCACCTGGACTTCTGGCCTTTAATCCATCAATGTAGGGATATCACGGTGCTTTAATCTGGTAGTGGTGGCGCAGGTCGCCACCACAGAAAACTGGAAAAAGAGCAGAAGAGAGAGTAGGGGTTAGTGCGGATTTTGGAGCAACCATGAATAATAATGATAATTAATTGAATATGCAGAGCATCAGAATTAAATTAAAATGAAGTTATGAGAAAGCCATGTTAGAATAATGTGTTTTTAGCAGTTTTTTAAAGTGCTCCACTGTATCAGCCTGGCGAATTCCTATTGGCAGGCTATTCCAGATTTTAGGTGCATAACAGCAGAAGGCTGCCTCACCACTTCTTTTAAGTTTAACTCTTGGAATTCTAAGCAGACACTCATTTGAAGATCTAAGGTTGCGATTTGGAATATAAGATGTCAGACACTCCAATATATAAGATGGAGCGACATTA
Organism: Polypterus bichir lapradei; assembly: GCA_026402145.1. Lineage (NCBI taxonomy): Eukaryota > Metazoa > Chordata > Cladistia > Polypteriformes > Polypteridae > Polypterus > Polypterus bichir. The sequence goes on along the minus strand of JANRMT010062856.1, from coordinate 57,160,720 downwards.
TTTAAGGCTTTGTAAACAATAAGCAGTATTTTAAAGTCAATTCTGAATGACACAGGTAACTAGTGTAGTGACATCAAAACTGGAGAAATGTGCTCGGATTTTCCTTTCCTATTTAGGATTCTAGCAGCTGCATTGTGCACTAGTTGCAGTTGATTTATGTATTTTTTGGGTAGTCCTGAGAGGAGTTCATTACAGTAATCTAGTTGAACGAAAACAAAAGCGTGAACTAATTTCTCAGCATCTTTCAATGATATAAGAGGTCTAACTTTTGCTGTATTTCTTAAGTGAAAAAATGCTGTCCTAGTGATCTGATTAATATGCGATTTAAAATTCAGGTCACAGTCAACAGCTACCCCTAAATTCTTTACCTCTGTCTTGAATTTTAATCCGAATGCATCAAGTTTATTTCTAATAATCTCATTATATCCATTATTGCCAGTCACTAAAATTTCAGTTTTTTCTTTATTTAGCATGAGAAAATGACTACTTATCCACTCAGAAACACAAGTAAGACATTGTGTTAGTGAAACAACAGAGTCGGGGTCATCAGGTGCTATTGATAAATACAGTTGCTTGACATCAGCATAGCTGTGGTAGTTCACATTATGCCCCAAGATAATCTGACCTAACAGAAGCACGTAGATCGAAAAGAGCAGCGGACCCAGGATAGAGCCTTGTGGAACAACATATAGGATATCATATGTGTCTTTGAAGTATAATTACCACAACTAACAAAGAATTTTCTACCTGCCAGGTAGGATTCAAACCAATTTAAGAAACTGCCAGAGAGGCCCACCCACTGACTAAGGCGATTTCTAAGAATATTGTGATCAATGGTATCAGATGCGGCACTCAAATCTAAGAAGATGAGAACAGATAAATGGCCTCTGTTTGTATTTACCCACAAGTCATTTACTACTTTAACGAGCGCAGTTACTGTACTGTGATTTGTTCTGAAACTCGACATCATTAAAATATCCGACTACGCCACCTAGTTTTATTAAGAGACTGGGAACTCTTGAAATTTACCGATAATAGTACACAGGATTTTTTAAATTGGGCAGTGAGTAAACACACAATGAAAGACACAACAGTAATTTCAGGAAAAGCAACAGTAACTTCTATTACACAAGACAATAAAGTAATTTAAAAAGATAAACAAACATAAAAATCTAACAATATCAGGAACAAAATTCCTTTTTTTAAAAAGAAAAGCACAGAGTCCACACTCTAAAAGTCAATTAAAAACAAGAATTGGAGGATACAACCTTTAGTGGTGCAGAGTCCAGTTTATGCAGTGTGTTACCCCAACAATTAATCGTCCAACTGTCCACCGACGCACTCTTTTCACCGGACACTCATTTCCCAACAGATGTTTGGTCAAAATTGTGGAATCCCTGCTACTGTCTCTTCGTCGTTCATTTTTTTCCACTCTGCGCTCCTTGTGCTGCTGCGATCTAGGCATGCCTCACTTCTCGTCTGCCAGCTTTGCTCGGTCCTTTCATACAGCTTTCCTCTCTCGCTGGACCCACAGCTGTCTTCTTGTGGAGCTGTCTCTTCCTCCCTGGGGGTAAGTGTTGCCGTCCTTGTGCCTCATGCCGTACCAGCCACGTACCCCAGACTGCCAGTGAGCCCCTGTGCTCTGTGCGAGTGTCTTGGCAGTGTTCTCAGTGGACTGTCCCTCTCCCTCCCTTCTCCTGCCCAGAAGTTGTAAATCTCCTTCAGTCCCTGCCTAAATTAACAGGACGATGGATTAAACAATGGCACATCCAAATTTCCTGAGTTTAACAAATAGTGTAAACACAAGTTAACAAAATGTATTGTTAGCAACTATCATTGAGTACACATATGCTGATTAGAAACCAAAATTGTCAGACATGTTAATTTCAAAGTCAGATAAAGACAAACATTTTCCAAGGAAGGAACAGTTCTTTTATTATAATTTTATATTGTTTGTATATTTAACCAGTTAATAGCAAATACTGATATCCTGTAGACAGCCATGACAATAATCAGTAATGGGATTACCCAGGAAATTTGCCTTTTAACTTCTCACCCCAGTCCCAACAATGGGCGCCTATTGCCTCTTCATCTGCTGTGCTTTAAATGTAATATTTACATGTTCCTTCGCCTAAGAGAGAAATGGAACCACCCAGTGTACAAAAAATGTCCCCCTCTGACACACTTGAAGGCACCTCACACCCAGATAAACTGGAAGCTGGGAGAACTTCACCTGCGTCAATAGGAATGGGATAGCAGGCTGCTTGCTGCTTATGCTGATTGACACATTTGCAAGACAAAGACACTGATGGAGAGATGCGAAGGAATTTAAGGTGGCCCAGGATTACAAATTTTTTCGTAAGCTGCAAGGATTCTAGTGTTAACAAACATCTTATCGAGAAAGAATAAGACGTTATCTTCAACAACATTATAACACTGGACAATTCAGTTTATTTCTCAATATTGACTGTCCACGCTCCTTTAGAATGTAGGCTCCCTTCCGCAAACATTGTCCAAGATAACTTGCACAAGATGAAGCTAGGAGGCTAAGAGTAATTTTGTCTTTCACATGTGTGGTTTGCTCAACTACATATGTGAGTGAAAAAGAATCGTTTCAGCACTGTGGCAATCATTTAAGGAGTCACAAAACCATAGAATGTGTTTGATGGATATACATTTAGGATAGATGTTTATGAAATGTTTATTTCTGAAAATAAATGAAAACACAACTATCACTTTACTTGAGGATTTTAAGGCAGATGCCGTTATGTAACATGTCTCGTGTATTATTGATTTTTTGGTATTTCATACTCAAGAATATCGGTTTAGATAATACCAGGATACCAGTAGCTTTGTTATTTAAATTTGAGAAAAAATTACTACACTTCGAAAGAGTTCACAACATTTCTAATAAATGCTTTAATAAAAAGGGGCTTTACTTTCTGTGTACAGCTTCTGTTCTAGCTATCAAACAACTTACTGATGTAAGTGTGAACAAGTATAAATGTGGTAGAGAGGAGGAAGTAGTTACTGAATTGGTAAAGGAACTGTGCAGGCCCCCTCCATAACATTGGGAGTAGGTTGATCCTTTGGTTTTGCATTTTAGAGAACACAGTATTTTGTGAAATAAGTTGAAGATGCTGAATGAATAAAGTATATCCTTGATTTCCAAGTGCAGCTTTATTTCCAATATGTGCTCCTTCTTTAGACTTTACAGCATATATTAACCCATAAAGATATTGCAGATGAAGTTAAAAAAGTCCCAGCATGTTCACTTGGTGTGAGTCTTTTGAAGGTGAGGTCATTTTCAAATAATTTTCACTGCACAGGAAACAATAATTTTGCTCTCTCTTTATATAATTTACTAGCAAAATACCCGCGCTTCGCAGCGGAGAAGTAGTGTGTTAAAGAAGCAATGAAAAAGAAAAGGAAACATTTTGAAAATAACGTAACATGATTGTCAATGTAATTGTTTTGTCACTGTTGTGAGTGATGAGTGTTGCTGTCATATATATATATATATATATATATATATATATATATAAATATATATATATATTTACACACACACACATAAACATATATATATACATATCTATACATATTCACATATATATACACACACACATATATACATACATATATATATATACATACACACACACATATATAAACATATATATACATATACATACATATCTACATATATACACACACAGCTATTTCATATCAGTGCAAGACGCTGCTTGTTAAAATGGATAACTCCCGCTCTTACGTGCAAGTCTGCGTGGATATTATGAACTATCGTATTTGTTCAAGTTCTATTTAAATTTTAAATAGAAGGAATTTTTATTTAGTCGACAGAAATATCTTTGGTAGGAATGGTAAAAACAGACAGGAATATTATTCCTGAATAAATCAACTCAAACCTTAAACAACTTATAATATTTTGCTCT
>JANRMT010062856.1:57114983-57156364 GCA_026402145.1 Polypterus bichir lapradei | reverse complement strand
GGAACTGTTGCTTTTTGTCTGTGCACTGCGTCAGTTCACGTGAGCCGCTCGGTGTACATGCATCGAAGGTTCCCAGCTGTGCTGTTGCCATGTCGTGCTATGTCCATGGCTGTATCTAATGCTACCGAAGTCCCGGTACTTAAAACTTTCTCTCGCAGTTTCGCTGAGTTTGTGCCAAACACCACCCTGACCATCTCATCTTCCTCTGCATAAGCACAGTCCTTCACCCGTGAATATTTACCCGTGGCAGTTTGCTATTGGATTGCCGCTGACGGACGGCCTTATATGGGCAGGCACTAAATTACAAACGCCAGCGGCAGCCTGTCTATGAACTTAATTTAAAGTGTAGGTTTACACTGTGCTTTGTTTCCGAAATAGAACTCATGAATATGGTTGTATATATCACTCGCTCGCTTCTTATTGTTTCGCTGCCTTCTCAATTATATAATGCATGTTTTCTAAAGCGCTTTTTGGGCCTCTTCCTGGTTTTCTACGTACTGCGTGATTACGTAGGAGGCGTGATGATGTCAGACGAAACTCCGCCCCCACGGGTTTCAAGCTCATCTCCATTACAGTAAATGGAGAAAAACAGCTTCCAGTTATGACCATTACGCGTAGAATTTCGAAATGAAACCTGCCCAACTTTTGTAAGGAATCTGTAAGGAATAAGCCTGCCAAATTTCAGCCTTCTACCTACACGGGAAGTTGGAGAATTAGTGATGAGTCAGTCAGTCAGTCAGTCAGTGAGTGAGTGAGTGAGTGAGTGAGTGAGTGAGGGCTTTGCCGTTTATTAGTATAGATTTATAAGCTGACTGAGATGGGAGTAGACTCACACCTGGTGGCATGGATTGTGGACTATCTTACAGACAGACCTCAATATGTGTGTCTTGGGAAATGCTGGTCTGACATTGTGTTCAGCAATACAGGGGCGCCGCAGGGGACTGTACTTTCTCCGGTCCTGTTCAATCTATATACATCAGACTTCCAATATGACTCAGAGTCCTGTCACGTGCAAAAGTTCGCTGATGACACTGCTATTGTGGGCTGCATCAGGAGTGGGCAGGAGGAGGAGTACAGGAAGCTAATCAAAGACTTTGTTAAATGGTGCGACTCAAACCACTTCCACCTTAACACCAGCAAAACCAAGGAGCTGGTGTTGGATTTTAGGAGGCCCAGGCCCCTCATGGACCCTGTGATCATCAGAGGTGACTCTGTGCAGAGGGTGCAGACCTATAAATATCTGGGAGTGCAGCTGGATGACAAATTGGACTGGACTGCCAATACTGATGCTCTATGTAAGAAAGGTCAGAGCAGACTATACTTTCTGAGAAGGTTGGCATCCGTCAACATCTGCAGTAAGATGCTGCAGATGTTCTACCAGACGGTTGTGGCGAGTGCCCTCTTCTACGCGGTGGTGTGCTAGGGTGGCAGCATAAAGATGAAAGACACCTCACGCCTGAACAAACTTGTTAAGAAGGCAGGCTCTATTGTAGTAGTAAAGTTGGATAGTTTAACATCTGTGGCAGAGCGATGGGCATTAAGCAAACTCCTGTCAATCATGAAGAATCCACTGCATCCACTGAACAGTGTCATCGCCAGGCAGAGGAGTAGCTTCAGTGACAGACTTTTGTCACTGTCCTGTTTTTTTTTTTTTCATTTTTATTACTATTTAATTTAATATTGTTTCTTTGTATCAGTATACTGCTACTGGATTATGTGAATTTCCCCTTGGGATTAATAAAGTATCTATCTATCTATCTATCTATCTATCTATCTATCTATCTATCTATCTATCTATCTATCTATCTATCTATCTATCTATCTATCTATATCAATGATTTAGAAACAGCACTGAACAAACACCAGATCACAGCAGTTTATTTGCATTTGGGAAATGTGCCCTTTGAATTTCCCTCCACTCTAAATGCAATATTCTTAGTCATTGCCTGCAAAGCCATTGAATTTTAAAGATGTTACTCTGATGTTATTTTAGGGCCTTTCTTATCAGGTCTGTTTATGTTTATGTTCCTTGTGTTAAAAGAATGTCAAAGGGAAAGTGTATAATTTTGCTGTTTATTCTCTTGACAGACATGTTGAAAGCTTTACAGGTTCTTATATTCAAAGGTTCTGCTTAATTTGCAATCACTCCGCTGTTCACATGCACCTTGACATCCAGACAGTGCATTGCAGCAATGGGCACCTTCATCTTAGCAACAGATGCTCAAAATAGTGGCATCTATAATAAACAAAAAAGGCAAAGTGATAAAAATAAAATTATAAGTGCAAAAACAAAAGGAAAAGACAAAATAATAGTGTAACCAGAGACAGCATGCTTTAAACCCTGAGGTAAAAAACAAAAACACAAAGAAAAATGATTCTCTTCAGGAACCATTTACAAAAAATATAGGAAATCACAACATAGACAATGTTGACCGCTCTCTGTCCATCACAGTAAATCGTGCTAATCATTGTAGAATATGGAGGAAATACCTGCAAGATGTGGATGCTTATGAGTTCATTGCCTGCAACGATAACCAATGAGTTGACCTTGGTCCCTGTCCACTACATTCAAACTGGCATTCAGATAGATAGATAGATTTATTAATCCCAAGAGGAAATTCACAATTTATCTGAGTATGTGGATCTTATTCATCACCCTAGCCTATAAGATGTTTTTCCATTGCTTATGATGAAATATCATGTTTGTTGCACATTTTAGGTTACAGAGAGTTGCATTAAATAACATTTTTGTGTTTTATAAATCATTTTTGAAACATGTCTTACACTGGTGTAATCATGTGAAGAATGTTTGATGGTTTATAACTCCTTTTCGTCTTTTCACATCTGTCCTTTCCTAAATGGCACCCAAAAACCTTACAGTCCTCCTAAAAGGCCACACTTTGATGTGATATATTTACAGTATGTCAGTAGAGTGTAGACCTGTGATGTAACCGACCACAAGGTGGGAAAAGTTTAAAAATGGATATTTGGAGTATCTTCTTAGTCTGTATCCTGTTGTTGTTTTCATTACATTTATTATGTAAGCACCTGACCAAGGCTTAGATTAATGTTTTATGTCATCTTTGTTAATTTTTGATTCTTTTGCATGTATTCATTTTATTTATGTTTATTTGTAACTGATTACGTTTACTTTTTAATGTCTCATTAGTGTTTATGTATGTTTGGGTGGTCTCCGAACAGGTAGTGGCAGTTGCCACTCACTGCCAGAAACTGCCCCTCTCCCTATAAATCTGGAATCTCTCCCAAATTTCTTGCTAGATAATTTAAAATGTGCTACGTGAGTTTGGTGAGTGTTTCTTGGTATAGTTTTGTGCTTTTGTAATTTTTTGATTTTTGAAATTTTTGCCCAATTTTTGATCACTCTTCAAATTTTTATATTAGGATTTGTTGGCTTTGGATTATCTTTTGTGCTATAGGGAACTCCTTTTTGCTATTTGTACCCCTACAGAGCTTCACTTTTGAGGAAGAACATTTTTGTGAAAAATAAGTCTTTTTATTTATAAAAACTCTGTATTTCCTCTTATTACTAGCTGGGGTTTGATGGTGACATCCCCCTCTAGTGGGCATTTTTGGAAGTGTTTTGGGGAAAAGGGTTCAGCTGCAGGTCAAGGGCTTGGCCTTTCATGCCCCACAGCCTCCTACTGTTCATAGAAAGAGAAGGAGAAGAGCAGCTATACATTTTTTCCAATTCAGAAAAAAAAGGATCTGAAAACGTTTCCCGACATTGAACAATGGCACAACAGAATTTGGTATGAACTCACAGAATAAAAAGCTCAATATATTTAAAGAAACTTTAGATCCAATTAAACAAAACTAATGAGATGTACGATTATATATAGCATGTGCTACAAATCCAAATGTTTTGTATTTATCGTTATTACTAATATGGGTGAAATATCCTATTTTTAAACATACTGTTTTAATTAATTCTTTTTCCCTTCTTGAATTCTTTCTTTTTAACATTAATGTCTTATTATTTCAACTGTAATAACTTTTATTATTTTTGCAATGTTATGCAGCATATCTGCAATTTTAGTGTACATTATGAAAGATATTTATGTTAATCGTCATTATTACCATTTACTAGACATCTTATTTAACTTGATTTTCCTGTAGTTGGAGAGTTAAGTTAGCTATATATTTAAAAAAAGCATGATAGTGCTTTCTGCCGAATTAGTATTACATATTATTTTTGATTCGATTTCCCTCTCTGCAAAAAAACAGGGAGACTACAGCATCATGCTGCCTCACTTTCAGAGCCATGAACCTCATGTTGTAAAGTATGCTGGTAATCATGGCAGTACTGTATGCACATGTGTTTTATTAAAAATATTACACCAGGCTAGTTTACTTGCAAACAATACTGATTGTTAGATTTTTGAATTAAAACTTTTCAAGTAAAATTTCAAAAGCTGAGCTAATCCTGCATTTTCCATTGTTTGGCAGGTTTTACTATCTACAAGTTCAACACAGGGTTTGTCACAAGTCACCATTTTCATTATTGGCTTTGTTTAAAAGTCATTGTCAACAGTTTAAAGTTAAGTATTTAATGTTTTTCTTCCTTTTTATTTTTTTATTAATTTTAATTAAAAGTAAATAAAAATCCATACAATCAACTCAAACTTAACAAAACCAAAATTCAACTCCCCCAAAGGAAAGAAAGAGAGGAGAGCCAGGCAACAAAGCAAATCTTTAAAGCAACAAGGTAGGAAAAGTATCCTTTTCTCTGATATAGTAGCAGATTCTAAAATGTTATTGATTACATCCTGCCATATTTTAAAAAAAATTTTGAACAGATCCATCCTCTTGAGTGAGAATTAGATTTTTTCCAATTTCAGACGGTATAGAGCATCAGTTACCCACTGACTTTAAGGTGGTAGGTTAGCATTCTTGAAGTTGAGTAAGATAAGCCCACGTGCTAGTAGTGAGTTAAAGGCGATTACAGTTTGTTTGTCCTTCTCCACTTTAAGCCCATCTGGGAGTACACCAGACACAGCTGTTAATGGGTTAGAAGTGATTGTGACACCAAGGCTGTCTGATAAGCATTCAAAGATTTTTGCCCAAAATGTTTTTAATTTGGTACATGTGGCCCAGTGAGGTTAGAGTTAGGTTGCAGCGTTCACAGGTTGAATCTTGCCCTGGAAACATTCGGACAGTCTTAATCGGGATAAATGCACTTGACAAAAAAATTTAAAGTTGAATAATTGGGTTCTTTACTCATATGGAGCTAGAATGTAAACGGTAAGTCAAAGTTCCTTTCCCCATTGTGCCTCAGGATCTTTGAAAGGAAGGGAGTTTAAAATGTTTTTATAAATTGTGGAGATGCCATCTGAGTCTTCAAGACTGATCAAGATTTCTTCTGGAATAGAAATAGGTGGAAGGTGAGGAAAGTTGGGGAGGTTCAGTTTAGAAAAGTTCCTAGCATGAAAGTAGTGGAAAAAGTGTGTTGATGAGAAGTTAAAATTTAAGCTTAATTGCTTGTAGGATGCAAAAACATTATCAATATATAAGTCTCCAAATTTTTTAATCCCAGATATTTTCCAAGCTTTAAATACTGTGTATGTTTGAGAGGGTGGAAAAGAGTGGTTGTACTTGTTTCACTCGTTCCATAATGTGAGTGAATGAAGGGCAATTGGATTATTATTGTATTGATGATAATTTGTATTTTCTGGGGCACAGAGCAGGGAATATAAGCAAGGACTGCAAGATTTGAATTCTATTGCAGACCAGGCTTGTGTATATTTATTGATTTGTGTCGCTGTCCAGGGCCTTCATGCATAACGCCGTGCGTAGAATTCGCACTATAACATGACGTAAGCACAAAAGCCGAAATGTACTTACGCACAGAAAAATCCAGATGCAGGAATCTGTGCGTACTCGAACTTCCACATTATTCCACTACATAAACCCCGGTCAGTGTGAAAAGTAACGCTCATGCACGCGCCTTATGTCCCACCCCAACTCCTCCCAGAATTACACCTCTTTGAATATGCAAATCAATATAAATCGCCCTTAAGCTCAGCCTTCTGAGAAAACACAATGGGAAAAGCATGGGGGAAAATATAAGAATTTCAGCAAATACCAAGTGGATGCAAAGGAAAAACATACTATTTGTTTAATTAAACCGTGGTATAATCAACAAAAGGAAGTTGATCGAGTGACATAGTGTGTTGGAGAAACTTGAAAGTTCAGATATCAAAGTCGCCATGAAAAGGCAAGCCATAGCCCATCGTCTGAGTGTCATATGAAAGCTTATTAGGGTACAGAGAAAAAAAAGGCACACGGTGGGGAAAAGAGCACGAAATGTCAACTTCAATCTTGAAATTTCCACTTTAATCACGTAGTTTATTTTGTCATTAAAGTAGAACATCATAAACTTAATCTTAAAATCGTTTAATTAACCAGTTTTTCAATCACATCATAATTAAAGTAGCACGTTAAATGCTTTGTTTTGTATGTGATCTTCTATGTGCTCTATGTGTGTGAATCACTACTTGCTTCTTAAACCGGCTCTCGTCCTCCAACTGGCACAGAATCCATTACATTCGTGAAATTACAGCTCTCTGAATAACTAAAATACTGAGATGTACTGTATACGTGATATCATTTTCAGGATGATAGGAGTTAAAGCACGTTATTAAATATGGGAACACGATGGCGCAGTGATTGTGTGCGACCTTCGATGAAATTATTTATTGCAGCAGTACTCATAGGAGGCTCTAGGCTTGTGGCGGCCCTGGGCAGAGAATCGGTGGCTCCTTCGCCTGCCAATGTCAATATGGTATCTTATGCACGGTGGATGGCCACGTCCGTTGCGGACACTGCATAGCCGCCTCGTGCTCATGACACAAGCGTTTAACTTTTGCCAAAATTTGCCGCTGTGTTTTTAGCTGTGTCGTTATTTTCTCTTTCTGTTTTATATTCAATATATATTGGCATGGCCGCCCCTGCAGTCCTTGATTTTCTTTCTCCAAGTAACCGATCGCCACACAATCAGCTCTGTAATAGATGTTAAGCCATCTGTAAGCTTAGAGCGCCGATTCTTCAAAACGTTTAAGGAACATTGAACTATCTTCTTAGTACATGTTTGGTTATTCTATCCTTCACGCTTTTACCTGTATAATATAATAAACATATTTTGCTGCATTTCATCTTAAAAATGATATCGTCATCATATGTAAATATGCGCTTTATAAAGTGGCTCAGGTTGTGCAATATTATAACTGTAGTGCAAGTTTACAGTGAGGTAATTGTACTTATAAGTACAAACAGTTCTACAAGGAGCAATTGATTGACTGCATTTAAAGTTCTTGGGATGAAACTGTTTCTGAACCGCGAGGTCCATACGGGAAAGGCTTTGAAACGTTTTGCCATGGCTGAGACAGCGTGTGCTTGATACTGTATACCGATAATTCTCTTTCCGATCAGCTGCTGCTATGATTCACACTCAGATACACTGATATAAATACTCCGAGTGGTGCAATGAGAGTAATATGGAAAAAGATGATCCGCTGTGGCAACTCCTAACGGGAGCAGCTGAAAGAAGATGAAGAAGGTGCAGTGAGAGTAACAATGCTAAAGCAGTTATGGTATTTGGAATACTATGGCTATTCCCTGGACCATTATATTGTTACAAGTTAATTACAATCAGATGCATTGCACTAATAAACAATATGTGGTTAGTTTCAGTGTATTTATAAAAATAAGGAGTAACCACACAGGAACAGTAGCATTGCTTTGACGCTGGGTGCCGCCAGTCTGCAAAACCGAGAGGAGAACTTGCGTACGACAAGGTATGAGGTACCGTGGAAAAGTGCGTGGCTTTACGCCAAGTGTAGGTTTTATACATCACGATTTGAACATGGAAAAGTTCTTACGCAACATTTCTGTGCATACGCACCGTTTATACATGAGGCCCCAGGTCTTTATGGCTGTAATATTTGGTGCCCAGTAATAAAATTGAAAATTAGGTAGTGCCATGCCCCTTCTGCTTTAGGTCATTGTAGAGTCACCCTTTGGATGTGTGGATCTTTAGAATTCCAAAAAATGAGGTTATGATTGAATTTAAATTCTTAAAAAATATTTGTTAATGGATATGGGAATGGTTTGAAATAGGAATAGAAGCTTAGGAATGATGTTCATCTTAACAATGTTGATTCTATCTGGTAATGTGAGATGGAGGGTGGACCATATAGTCACATCTTGTTTACTGTTTTTTTCATGCAGACAGCAAATTTTGTTGAAAAAGAGCTTTATATAGTATTTACTTGCATTATATTTACTCCTAGATATTTAAACTGAGCTGCTAAGATAAATGGGAAGGTATCCATTCTAGTATTGTGTGCCATAGAGTTCACTGGAAAAAGCACACTTTTATTCAAATTAATGTGAGTTCAAATATCTTTTGAAAATCAGCTATTGCTTTCAGGACTGCTGACAGATAATTTTGTGGGTCAAATATATACAGTACCATATTATCAGCATATAATGATATTTTCTGATCAAGTCCTTCTCTGAAAATCCCCTTTGTCTCTGATGCATTTTGAAAGTAAACAGCCAATGGCACAATTGAGAAAAAGCAAAAGGCAATGGTGATAGGTGACATCCTTGTTTAGTATCCCGTTGTAGTTTGAAGTAGTCCAAAATAAGGCTATTTACTGTATATGAACTGAGGCTTTTGGACTAGTATAGAGTAGTTAGATCCATGCACATATGTTTGGGCCACTATCATGTTTGTGCAATGTGATGAACAGGTAGTCCCATTAAACCATGTCAAATGCTTTTTCTGCATCCAAAGACAGTAAAAGCTAAGTGTCTGCCTTTAATAAATCTGGTTTGGTCTTGTGATATTACAGAAGGAATCACTTTCTCAATCCTTCTGAATAGAACTTTGGAAAGTATCTTAATGTAATTTTTCAGGAGTGAGATTAGCCTGTATGATGTACATTGTAGTAAGTCCTTATTTTTCTTAGGAAAGATGAAAATTAACACATGATGAACAGCTTGAGGTAGAATTTAGTTGTCTTTAGCTTCTATAAACGTTGCTAATAATAATGGAGCTAACTTATTTGAACATCTTTTATAAAATTCCACTGGGTAGCCATCAGGGCCAGCTACTTTCCTGCTTTGAAGTGAGTACATAGCATCTAGTAATTCTGAGAGTGTCAAAGGTCTATCCAGTTCCGCAGCACTAAGAGTATCTAGCTGTGGTAGCTGTAATGAGACAAAGAACTCATTAGATTGTGTCTTATCTTCTTTAGACTTAGTGGAATATAAGGACTTATAGTACTCTCTAAATGTGAGGGTTATATTTTTATTATTTTTATTGTCTATGACTATATCACCATCTATGTTGATAATTGTGTTTATTGCATTGGGAACTTTCCGTTTGTGGATTTGTGGAGCTGAACTCTTATTGGCCTCCTCTCTGTGTTCATAATAATGATGATTTAAAGATGACCTTTCCATTTTTTTTAGTAGTCAAGATGTTAAATTCTGACTGCAAAACCTGTATCTTCCTATAAAGTGCCTCTTTTGGAGACCTGGAGTATTCTAGATCTATTCTGGTAATTTCACTGATTAACTCAGATGCCCTCTTGGTTTCTAATTTATTTTTGTGAGAAAGATATAAAATAATCTGTTCTCTTAAAAATGCCCTTAAAGTTTCCCAAAGTTTACTTACAGAGACGTCTGGGCATGCATTTGTCTCCAGAAAAAAAAGAAAACTTGCTTGGATAGGAATTCGGTACTGTTCTCATCAGCTAATGACAGGTGGTTAAGACACCAGCTACAAGATGACTGTGTAAGACATAGTAAGCTAAGCTCTATGATCAGAGGGCTGTGGTTGGAAATAATAATAGTGCTATACTTACATGATTTGATAAGGGCAAAAACTTATTGTCTATGAAGAAATGATTCTTCATTAACAATGATGAATTTATGAAAAGAAGCAAGATGCTCTAAGGTTAGGATAAGATGCAGTTTTAACTAAGATTTTAATATTTTCTTGTGCACTGCACTTGCTGTGTTGCTGTCTGGCACATTTGGATTCATTGTGCTTAGTACCCAAATGAGCTCTGTGTAATAGACTGCTTCAAAGCTCACATTAATACAAACTTAGCAAAAGTATGCATTAAGGACTCATTGCGGATGCCCAGGAGTACACTTTGGAACCACAAAATGAGGAATTGGATACCTTATGACTTGAGACGTGAAATTGGGAGCTGCAAGACCACAGATGCACTATTTTGGAAAGGGCAATAGTCTTCTAATTATCTATACTGACTCAAGTACCTTAGTGCATATTTTATGACATCAGTTCTATGCATGGATTCAACTATAGGTGTGAACGTCTATCTTGATTTTTTGAAGTATAACCTTTTTTATATCAGGAGTGTCAATGACTTTTTCAATTTACACTTGTTTAGGCCATCAGACATTGGTTCAGCAGCCCTCAGAGTGATACTTGATCACCGGATATAAAGGCTTACTCTTCCAATTGAAGTACTAATGAGTCTGAAGGAGCTGAATTTGGCTGTTAAGCATATATTAAAATACAATAATGATTTTAGCCTGCAATATTTGGATCTGGGTTTTGGGGATTTTTTTCTATTCAATCGACTGCTGAAATTAAGAGCAAAGCTACAATCATGGCTGTGGCAATCATAACAATTATTCTAACAATGTATTAACACAATGAATGATTTAGTGAAAGTTACATCACAAAGCAATCGTTTAATGCTGACTTCATAATAGCCACATGATCTGAGTTTTCTGCAAACACAGTCATCCTACCATCAAACAACAGTCCTGAAAGTAAGCCATAGCAAACTAAATTCATCATTAATGTGTCTGTTGAAATAGTTCTTAAAAGCGAAGAATATAGAAAAGATGCCACACTGCTGACAACCTCAAAAATCAAGATATACTTTAAAAGCTGGTATGGTACATTTACAATATATTTACACAGCCTATCCCTTAGACCTTTAGAGTCCTTCTGTAGAAAAGGCACTCATCAAGGCAAACCATGCATGCAGACTGGCATTAAACTCTAAACTCCTGACTACTGAACAAAATTTGGAGGTGTTGGTTTTCTTGATTTTACATGCAAAGCTCTGAAACATAATAAAAGGATATCAGCAAAAAACTTTAAAACAGCCAAGCAGAGAAGAGTTACTGTAAGTGTTCCCCTGTCAACCCATTTGATGAAGATGAGCAGAGCACAGAGAAAGAAAAAGAACAGCTATTCACTGGGTCAAAGAAGACAGACAATGACAAAATGTTGAAAGAGAAGAAAATAAAAATATTTTTCCCACAGACAACATGAAATCATGAATTAGAGTCCAAGGGTTGGATACATCTAAAAAGCCTTTAAGTTGTCAATAATATTTTTTGAAGCTACAAAATGGGAAATAATAAAGAGCTGTATTTTTTCTTCCATTCTAACGTATTTTTGAATAAGTTCACATGTCAAAAAGAAATACAGCTGAACACAGGAATTGTTCATACATAGACCTATCTTTAATTCAAAGACACTCCACTGTTGGAACAACATCCACTATTTACTCCTAGAAAGTTGATTCTGTTCATCTGGACAAAATTTTTTTATCGATACGTTTCATCACTCATCCAAGTGACTTCCTCAGTCTCAGTTGACTGCAGGTTTCTCCAACCTTAAAAGTGGCGTATACTTGCTGCAAGAACTCTAGTGATTTTTCAAGGATGCAAATTAAAGCAGATTGGATTTCAAACAATCACAGGTCAAGAAAAAAGAGTAAATAGAGGTCTCGATGCATGCTCAATAATCCAGGTAAGGAAATTCTAGAAATTCTATGTCATCTGGACGTAGTTTTTTTCCGATATGTTTCATCATTCATCCAAGTGACTTCCTCAGTCTCAGTTGACTGTAGGTTTCTCCAACCTTATAAACAGTACCTTGGCCTACTGACCGAACTAGCACCATTGACTAACAATGGACCGTGTGATCAATGATATGCAAATTGTCCATTGATCAATGGTCATGAGTACCATTCACAGAGAGTTGGGGAATGGCTGCAATCACTGCATTGTAAGATGGTGAAAGATGTACCCTTAGGCCCCCTCCTCGGTTCAGAGATGGTCATTCCTTTTTCATGTAAATGGCCTCTTTGACTCCTCGCTCCAACCAGTGTTCCTTCCTGTCCAGGATGTGCACATCTCCATCAATGAAAGAGTAACCACTGTCCTGTAGATGTAAATAGACTGCGCAGTCCTGGCCTGTTGAGGTAGCACTTCTGTGTTGTGCCATCCGCTTCGCCAGTGGTTGTTTGGTTTCCCTGATGTATGATTCACGACAATCCTCTTGGCACTTAATTGTGTAAACTATATTACTCTGTCTGTGCCGGGGCACCTGATCCTGTGAACCAATTTTTGCCGTATCATTTTTTTGTGGTTTGAAAGCCACTGAGACCTGGTGTTTTGTAAAAATGTGTCTCAGCTGTTCCAATACTTCTGACACATAAGGGATCAATAAAGGTTTTCGCTTAAGCAGCGGTTGTCCTTCCGCTCTCCTTGATTTCTTAGAGCATTCTTTAGGTGTCTTCCCTGCTTTGACAAAAGTCCAGCTGGGATAACCACATTTACTCAGGGACTTTTTGATATGATGTTCTTCTGCTTTCCTGGCCGCTGTGTCTGTGGGTAAGGTGTTTGCTCTGTGTTGTACAGTCCTGATGACACCTATTTTGTGCTCTAGCAGATGGTGAGAGTCAAACCTTAAATACTGATCCATTTGCATTGGTTTACGGTACACATCAACTTTCAAATGTCCCCCATTGCTGATGGAAATTTCACAATCTAAGAAAGCTAGCCTGTCCCATTTCATGTCCTCCCTGGTGAACTGGATGTATTTGTCCACTGAGTTGATGTGGTCAGTGAATCGTGGTACCTCCTGAGAATTTGATTTTCACCCAGGTGTCGTCCACATACCTGACCCAATGGCTCGGTGGTGTTCCAAGATAGGATAATAGTGCCCTCTTTTCCACTTTTTCCATATACAGATTGGCCACAATAGTTGAAACTGAGGAACCCATGGCGCACCCATGTTTCTGCCTGTAGTACTGGCCTTTCACCATCTTACAATGCGGTGATTGAAGCCATTCCCCAACTCTCTTTGAATGGTACTCATGGCCATTGATCAACAGACAATTTGCATATCATTGATCACACGGTCCATTGTTAGTCAATGGTGCTAGTTCGGTCAGTAGGCCAAGGTACTGTTTATAAGGTTGGAGAAACCTACAGTCAACTGAGACTGAGGAAGTCACTTGGATGAGTGATGAAACATATCGGAAAAAAACTACGTCCAGATGACATAGAATTTCTAGAATTTCCTTACCTGGATTATTGAGCATGCATTGAGACCTCTATTTACTCTTTTTTCTTGACCTGTGATTGTTTGAAATCCAATCTGCTTTAATTTGCATCCTTGAAAAATCACTAGAGTTCTTGCAGCAAGTATACGCCACTTTCCACTGTTTCCACTTTTGAGGTTGTCAGCAGTGTGCCATCTTTTCCACTGTCCCAAAATGATGTGTTTGTTGCAGGATTTTCCATGTTTTTTTTGTTAGTCTTTCCTTTTAAGTTATATCACAGTCTCTACCTTTATTTCAACAAGAATGAATTTACCACTTGTCTTGTTTTATTAGATTTCCAAATAAGATGAATAAGGACACCTTACATGACTATTGACAAGGTTTTTGCAGGGGTGAAAGCAGTGATGATGTGAATTGCAATCACTGGTTATGTAGTCTACTTACATAAGTGTTTTGTATTCACATTTCTAAATGCCTCCAAAATAATTTATTTTTGTAACAGAAATTGTATTTATTTATGTTATATTTCTTTCCAGGGCTCACATTTTTCTGTATAGAAGGCAAAATAGGTGGTCATCTTTTTGCCTGATAGAAAATCTTGGAGAATATGGTAAGACACCTCATTAAAGTGGCAAACATATTTTGCATATGCCAGATTCATAAACCTGTTTATGCTTGAATATAAAAGACTGCCTCTTTTCGGATGCAGAATAAAAGAAGAATTTGGCTTGATTTCTTGATGAAATCTTACTTTCAGTAAAGTGATATTGACATGTCACAGGAGCTCTGTGTGAAAGTGTTATACTACATTTTTCTTTAATATTAATGTCACTGTCTCTATGGATTTATTCACATGTGCATGTTAAATTTGGCACACAGGGGCTCAGCAGTTAGAATTGCTAGCCAAGCATTGGATTAGATAGCCAAAGACAACTGGAGGATTGTATAGTCAGCTTAAACACAGGATAGTGTATTTCTGTCCTCTGTCAGCACAATTTTCTTTCCTTATTGGGAGAATGAGAACCGGCATGTAAGCACTATGATATTTCTGTATTTTGTGGAGGAGTTCAGCCCTTGTTTGGAGACAGAGGGGACCAGCAAGTTGAAGAAGAACAGTATAAAAGGCTTGGACAACAGCCAGACCCTTTGAGGCTGTGTCGACAAAGTTTCGAAAAACCTCCCAGCGTGGGGACGAGAAAATGGCAGCCTGTGTTGATCCAGATTCCCACCTGGATAAAGTCTGTCCCTATGCCTCCCGACTGTAACCGCGTTAACCGTCAGTAAATGTAAGCTAAAAAGATATTTTTTCTCATGTGATTCTTGTACCGCCGTAATCACGATGGGAGGGATATCGCCTTTTCTGGTATATTACTATATTGTTTAGTTACTTAATATGCCACAATTTCAAAAGAACACATTTCCAAGAGAGCTAATGCCTCTTCAGGAAACAGAAAGTATCTACCACTTAGCTTCTTTAGTTAACAGTTTCATACTATGATTTTAATAAAGACAGTTTAAAGTTGCGTGATTCATAGAGTTTGGAGGATCAGGAATAGCTCATAATGTCAGTTTCTGTGACCAGAGTGGAGGAAGGTTCTTTAAGTGACAGTCTGCGGGATTTGGGAAATGCTTTTTAGTGGGTGAAATTCATTACACAACTGAAAGGTTTTTCTCTGTCCCCCTTGGATTGATATATGCCCCAAATTCTGATGATCTCAGGCACCTGATGTATACCACTGAGACATTTCAGAAACTGTCAGTGGTGCTGGATGCTTCAAAGTTATCAAATTATTTGCAGTCCCTTAAGTGTAAATTACTGGCTTTAAACAGTACTGTGGTCACAGTGCACACTTTTAAGTGGACCTACATTGACAGTGATGTGAGTGTTTAGCTTTTATTTAGTTGTGAGAGTTGAACTAGTCTCAAGGTGTCAAGATTGCAATTTAGGTAACAGTTTGACCTCCTAGTAGTAAGTGAAACTAGTGATTTTATCTATTCTGAGATCTATACATTGTGAGTTCTGTTTTTTATTTTAAAAGTGGAGTAAAAGTGTATTTCTCTTCTCAAGCAATTAGCAAAACTTGTATAATTTGGTTTACTTTCACTTTGAGGTTTTCGTTTAACTTTTCACTATGGTTCTACCAATGCACTCTTTTTACTGTCCTTGACAGGTGATGTTAGAGGCAAGTCCCTCTGAGCTGAAATATCATTGTGATATTTCTAGCAGTGTGCATTGACTTACTATTGGAAATTGTGAAGTTTCAACATATGAAGTTGACAATTATTATCATGTATGTCCATGGCATTTAAGCCCATTAAATATTACCTTTTTGACTTTTGTCAGAGGTAACTAAGCTGGAGTTCTCCAATCATGATTAAGTATAAGTGGGTGTTATTCTTAATTGAGATAAATAATATACATATTTAAAAGTATTAAATAAATTCAAAGTAATGTGCTGAATGATAATAGTGACTTGACTCAGTTATGGGTAATACAGAGTATGTATACATTTAAATTAATGTTATTAGTAATATTTATAAACCTGGTGTTTTCTCTTTTTCATATCAACTCAATATTTAAGTTTGAATTAATTATTTTATTGTTTCTGTGTCCAGAATAGATCTGCTGCAGTGTATCCTTTTTTCCAAATACATGAAAGCAATGAAAAGATTTACTTAGTTTGTTATAAAGCTGCTGGCCAATAAGTACAGCTGAAGCTCATTTAGAAACAATAGTCTCCTTATCATAGTAAAAAACGCTGAACATTCTGTCTGTGGGTAGACTTACAACTTGATCAGGATTTATTCTCTTAATGTCCTTTATGTCACTGTCAACCAATCATTTGAAAAAAAAAGATTTCAAAGTCAAAAAACTGTTGCATCTCAGGCTTATAAATAAAATTAAAATGTGCAAAAGTACAAAATATAAGGTCTAACCTCATAAATGGAGCATCAGGCTTTTCTGCTTGTAAGCTTCAAACTCAAAAAAGGTCAGAATGAAGTCTTGCTTCCAACATTTAGCAGTATCTAGAGCAGGGGTCCCCATCTCCAATCCTGGAGGGCCGCAGTGACAGCAAGTCACATTTCATTTCTGTTTTGGTGCCATTGAAGGAAAGAAATGAAGCAATTCAGATGAATGATGAAGAAATTCAGGGGAACAAATCTTAAAAAAAAGTCAATTAAAATGAAAGGAAAAGGAGTTAATTAGCAGCAAAAACTGGTCACCAATTTAGAAAAGGTTTAGAATGAAAACCTTCAACCACTGCAGCCCTCCTTGACCAGAATTGGGGACCCCTGGTCTAGATGAACCTTTCCCATTGTGTAGCCTGTATGAGGGGGATCCAAAAATTGCTGAAATGTTAAAAAAATACTATAAAACTTTCAGAAATTCCCTTTTAGTCATCTCCAAAATACTCTCCTGGAAATCAAATACACATGTCCCAGCACTTCTCCCATTCCTGTTGACATTTTCTGTACTTTTCTTTTGTTACCTTGTGTAGAATTTCCGATGTTTTTCCTGTATTTCTTCCATGTTAGCAAATCTTCTTCCCTTCAGTCTCAAGCTTTTTCCTGATGCTTTCCCATAGACACTCTCTGCACCTTAGTGTAATGTCACTGAGTAACAGTCTGTTCACAGGGAACAAACACTTCATGAACAAATCTGTCAATGTCAAAAACACGATCATCATTGTCTTTTGAAAATCTGCCGTGGCAGCTTGGAGAAAAAAATAATAATCTAAGTCATCTGAGTGATTGTAGACTAAATGCCAGAAATATGCACACAATTAACACAGCACAGTGCCACTTGGTGGACTTATTAACCAGGCTGTAAGCATACCGTACCTAGCAGCATTTTCGATAACTACACTTTGTTCATGTGCTATTGACCAATTCCAGAATTTTTTGGGTTCACCCCTTGTATAGGCAAGGAATAATTCTTAAGCTGCTACTTAATATTGGCCCTGTTCCCTGAGCCTTTGTATAAAGCAATAACTAAATACATTCAAATGTAAATAAAAATATATACAAAAAATAGTAAATAAAATGTTGAAAACATAGCATGCTAGGAGACCATAAAAATATAGAAAATAATATTCAAAAAGCAAGAAAACTCTGATATAGAAAATATCATTCTTGAGACATGGATGTGACTCCCTGGCTCTAAATTATAACACATGCATGTTATCTGTCTCTATAGGTAAGAGCATCTAATTTATCTATTTAAATAAGTTAAAAAGCCACTTCAAACTGTTAGAAATTCACAGATATTGCAAGAATTATTTACCATGCCACAGCTTGTTGGAATTCCATGATTCTAGCAACTTCTACACAACAAAGTAAGGGAGTTTATTTAAATGACAATGTTACCCAACCACAGCAATGCACCTAATAATGAATTCCACCATTTTGAAACTATTGTTCTGGGAACACAGCAGTCACGATTAACCCACCATAGTGGAAGTCAGTAATACTCCCCTGCAAGATAGAATGTCAGTCATGTACTGGGTGCTCATAAAGAAGCCAAATTTAATATTCCACGAAGGTTTATAATATTACAGTGCAAACCCTTTCACAATATAATCCCTTCCATCAATAACATTACTGGTCATTCTCTACCTTCTATCATTTGTTGAACAAGAAATCTTGCAAGCTTCATTTTCATAATTCAGCATATCTTCCAGTACATCTGCCTTAAAATTTCCAAGTCACAAATGATACATTATTTTAGAGCTCTCAAAATATATGGAAATTGAGCTATTTGTACCTCTTGATGACACGAGTTCAATATCTTGTGTTTTTTTGGGTTCACACTTATTGTAAGTGTAGGCTACTTTGTTAAAGAGCAGCTCAAAGTTTGGTTACTTTGGTCATTCACTGATGAGGACAGTCTATGCAGGCAAAAACAGAAATGTTTGAATGTCTATTAGTATTTAATGGACTCGTAGATGTCACACGTTTCCTCTGTTCTGGCCTCCTACTCAGTGGGTGACTAGTTATCCCTGATACCCTGCTTATATACAGAGAATTAACTCACTGTATTCCAGTGGGTTAACATTTATTAGTCAGAAGGCACAAATTAGTGGCTCTCTTTCTGTATTTTGATTTACTGAAAAAATGCACAATGAATACAGCCACTGGACAGGTTAAACAAAGTTTGGCTTAAAAATTACTTTTGATGTGATTATGTTATTTTAGTCTCCTTATCTGATCTTTCAAAAGATTATTCATCCTTTCACTTATTAGAATGTTCTTCTGGTGTCACCATTTTTATCAGCTTCCATGTGCCAAAAGAGATCAAGTTTATTTCTCTTTCCCAGGCTATACTATTTATCAATGTCACATAACTTGTCAGAGAAAGTTATAGAGCACTGATACTGAGTGCAAATATCATGAGATTCATTTTAACTTAATTCCAAGCACATCGGTTATCTCATCAGCTTGCTAACTCTTGAAACTTTTAAGGTCAGACTAGTGGGAGGTATATCAATTTAGTTGTTCCCAATACTGCTTTTTTCCCCAAATGTAACAGCCAAAAGGAATCAACGGAGTGATTCTCCAACTAATATCTCGTGCAATTTATAACAGTTGTCTGTGCACACTGCTATTGAAGAGTTTTCATTTTTATCAGAACTATAGCCACAAGAATCAGTGCAGCCCATTTGTTTGATTCTCTTTCCCATACATATTAAGGCACCTTTCCAGTATAAGGCTGCTTATTCAGTGTTTTCCAAAACCATTTCTATTTTTTATTCAGACATTAACTTAGTGTATAAAGGTCAATCTTGAAAAGACGCAACCTATGTAGGAGGGAAATTAACTGTACTCTCTGAGTCCTAAATTGTCATTTTTCCTGCCATGGCTCACACATACATCTCTTCCTTCTAAATGAGCTTTTATCTAAATATACAGTTTAACTTGTATAGTATCAGATTTTGAGCATCACCTGATTTTAGTTCATTATTTCCAGCCTAACTGGTTATAGGCAAATTTGGGCATAACATTACAGCAGCAGGACACGTCAACCTTTTTTCACATAAAAGTTTAGAATACACATGAAGAATCTGCTTTTCTTTAAGTAGCAGATTTTTTTTATGTTAACCACTCTATATATAACATTTTCTTTTTTACATTACTAGGGGGCAAACTTGTGAAGAGGGGGGCTGAACACACCTCAAGGAGACACGGCCGCTCCTCCAAAACCCCTCATAAACGGTGATACAATGGGAAACAAAAGATTTTTTTTTTAACTCCTCTTTGCTCGATCAGCTGCTGGCTTGCTGCTGCTTCCATGCCGTGTGATCTGTACTTCGCTCGCATACCTATTTTCCCTGCCCCACCAGCGTTACGCACCATTGTGAAAAGGAAGGCTGAACGCACACCAAGGAGCTGCGGCCGCTCGTCCAAAACCCCTCTTAAATGGTGATACATTTAAAAACAAATAACAGTTGTTTTTTTTTACCTCCTCTTTTTACCTTGTGGCTGCTGCCGTGCCATGTGATCTGCATGTCGTGCCACTCTTCGAACGTTTAAAAGCCTGTACAGCACCTGAATATTCGATCTCTTTCGCTGTTCCATTATTTCACCGAGTAATATTTTCAGTTTGTTTGTGCTAATGCGATCTTTACTCTCATTTTTTGAGACTTTTAAATTTTCCTAATTCCATTATCTCTAACCTGCTCTGCATGGGCATCATGGGATTTGCTTCCAAAGGTTGTAACTATGACGTTACTTGTCTGTCTCGCAGGAAGTGAAAGTGTCTCTCTGTCTCTCTTCAAAAGATCATGTTTCGTCGCCTGAAGTGTCTTGTTGCAAGATTCTTTTTTATAATAGAGAGAGGAGATGGTCTGAGAAGCAGTCCAAAATGTGGGATACAGTCTTTCCCAAACTCCATAAGACTCATTTTGCCTTCTTGCTTGTTTCTTCGGAATCACTAGCTTCAGTTCAGAAACAATTGATTTCTCAATTTCCACATTATTCAGAGATTCAACATATTAATCCTACAGAGTTCATTTTTTTTGCAAAGTCCTTGTGTTTATCATTTAACTAGGCCCCATTTTGTTTTGTCCTGCTGTATTTTTAGGTAGCCTTTCAAATCCTCCTTCACTGACACTATGAAATCATCAGCATATTGTTAATGACATCCCTTATCCAGATCCAAGCCGGCAGTCAGGTCTTTTGTTTTAAGGTCATTACAAAATGTAGAGCTGTGTGATATGCACTGTTGGTTCTTCTAAATTCATACAGACTGGTTCTGGTTTTGAGGTGTAACATGAACAGAGAAAAATGCTTTAGTTAAGTCAGTCTTCTGCAAACCATTCATATGCAGTAACCATGAATATTTTTCTTTTTGTTGTAAGGACAGGTGATGTGAAAGTTTGAGAGTAGAATATCTTATTTGTTGATCAAACCATTTTCTTAACCCACTTATCCTGGTCCGAGGGAAGATCGAGTCTATCCCAGCAAGCAACAGCTAGAAACAATCCCTCAACAGAGCACCAGGGTGCAGGGTGAAGACACACAGGGCCAATTTAGTATCATCAATTTACCTAACCTTCATGTCTTTGTACTGTGAGAAGAAACCGGAGCAAATCCACATAGACCCTTGTGCAAACTCCATACAAGAAGCCCACGAGGCATGACCCCCAGACTCCTTCTTATTAGGTATCAGTACTACCTCTGTGAGACTTATTTTGGTAACAGTGCATCTGTTGGCCACCCCATTAGATAGATAGATAGATAGATAGATAGATAGATAGATAGATAGATAGATAGATAGATACTTTATTAATCCCAAGGGGAAATTCACATACTCCAGCAGCAGCATACTGATAAAAAATAATATTAAATTAAAGAGTGATACAAATGCAGGTGTAACATGTTTGACTATTCCTGCTTTTAGTAACATACAGAATAATGTTAAATGATCTGCTTTAATTATTTTTCCATTTCCTATGGCTTTCACTGGCTTTTGTTCTATGGTCACTGGTAAAGTATCCCAAGCATCATCTAACATGTCCTAACAGGGCTGCTTCATTACATAGTGTGTTATTTGTAAAGCCTGCTAACATAAAAAAACAATGTTCCTTTTAAATCATCAACTGTATTTTTAATGGTGCAGCTTTGAATCACCAAACATCAAGTGGACATGTAAAGTCTCCCCATTGCTTTGATATATAAATAACTACCAGTATGGCCTTTTCCATAATGTATCATATTGCCTCATCAATGGTATGGCACAATAGTTCTATATATTCTCCAGTCCACCATGTAATCTTCAAAACATTTAATACTCATTTACAGATAACTTACTTGAGTCAGATATACTGTACATCCCAAAGAGCTCCTTAACTTACCACTGTCTCTGGCCTCATCCCAGATTTGAAAAATATGCAGTGTTATTCTTTCTCCTGGTCTGTGTCTGTACTGTTTATATTGTTTAGCCACGTGTATTAATTAAACCTGTGTAAAATACATATTTTATCACCTCATTCCCTTTTTACCAGTAGCTACTCACAAACGGCCTGTAGCAAAAACCAATGTGTTGCCGCTCCCACCAATGTCTCTCTCAGTCTCATTGTTATTATCAGATTCTCACAGATGTTCACAATGCTGTAAAAATCCAAGGCACTTTTTACTAAAGCCTATGTATTTAAAAATGAATTGTATTCATTATTGCTTTTATCTGTCATCAATGTTGTGCATGAACTAGTTCAAAAGAGAGCGTTCTTTGAACAAGCTCATTTTTCTAAGAACAGTGAACTTAACGTAACGTATTTGCAAGTGAAGGACTTGAACGTGAGCTAGTGTTTGTTGCTGGGTATAACTCAATAAACTGTGTTTAAATAAAAAAAGGCTTCATAATTATTGTATTTTATTCAAGAACACTGCAATAGCCTAATATAAGGCATGCAAAACTGAAAAAAGTAAACTCATGGATCATTTATTCTCACTCCTTAAAAAATACAAAATGAACTGAACATGAAATAGTTCAAAATTGAAACGGTGAACTATGGTGAACTATGAACGTGAATTTAGTCATTTTAATCTGTGTGAACTGAACTTTGAGCTAGTTCTTGTGAGGTGTGATCTTGCACAACACTGTCAGACATTTTGCTTCTAGTAAGCAGTCTTCTAACATTGTACATTAATCCTCTAATTAATTTGCCCTCACTCTAGTCTTTTTATAATGCTTACACTTAAGCACTTGTCTGTGTTTTAATTTATTGATTCCTTTTTACAGTGCTCATTTTCTTTTCTCATCACTATGACTATGCTGTCCAGTTCATGAGATGCAGTCAATACAATTCATCCAAGCTTTCAGTATTTTTTTATAGTTAACCTCTATTTCCTAAAATTATATAGCCTTCTGGATTTTATGAGTTATAACATCTATGAAATTCTCTCTGTGCTGTTGGCATAGCATACTGTACTGTATATCCAAAACAGCTCAGCCACCTTCGTACTTTATTTTTGAAATCCTGGAATCCATTTTTTCTTATTACAGCTTTTCATAGCATTATTTAAGCTGTTTACTGCACACATGATATTCTTGGCCAACATCCTGCCAGTTATGCTAATTGTATCTAATGATGGGACTAGTCTAATGATGGCTGTATGATACTAGTCTGTATGATACTGTAGTAACATTCCCTTGCTTACTGGATAAAGCAAATCTCAAATAAAATATGCATGTGGCTTGTTTTAATATTGGTGGTCAATAAAATTTTCTTCAGCCCAACTTACAGGCATTCCATATTTTGTCAGTTGCATGTATCCAGATTTCTTCAGGATTTACATTCTATTTTCTAATTAAAAAAAAAAAATTACAATGCTGCCTCTGTATAGTGGCTGATCCTGTGCTCTGACCACCAAAGTTCATGCAAAAAAGTCATTTTCCCTTTGGAAATAAAGTATATCAAAATCAAAAAAAGAAGGTGGATTGGGTGGACAAAAGGCAGAAGTTAATTGGTTGCAGAGATGAATCTAGATGGAGGTGATGATGTTATAATCAAGATGAAAAGGAAAAAAAACGGAAAATTTCTAAATATGTGTCTGAATTAGCTGGTCTCTGGCATCAACAGGAAGACAAAAAAAAAATGAGGAACAGCACAAGGTGCAAAATTCAACTGTGCTTTAATGCTAGTTTAAAACAAAGGAAGCCAGCACAAAGTGTACATTGAGCTTGCAAGAGCTTGCTTAATCTCCTGACTCTAACATATCAAATAGTCAAAAAAATCTTTGTAAGATTCTTGTTAGGCCTTTGGTAGTGTATTTACAAAATAAGAAAAAAACAAATAAGATATTCTGTTCTAAAACTTTCAGATCACCTGTCCTCACATCACAATATCAAGCAGTTGCTATCTCTCATTATCTCAGTAGGCCATTTGAAGTGGAAGGCTAGAAATTAAATGGCAGGCTTACAGCCTCGGTAAAGCCAAGTCACATTGAATACTCTTGACTGGCATAACAGCTATTTGCCATTTTGTACCTTATCCAGATGTTTTAAAAAACCATCAAATATGTGATTTTTTTTTTTTACTTGTGCCAAATTCCCTTATATGAAGAAGTTCTTTAAAGGTTTTCATCTTCAAAACACTTCCACTTAATTTCCATTGGTGCTCATCTGTATGGAATTGTAACTGAATTAGTTTGTTTTTTGATAACAGGAGGACAAGGTGGAATTTTCCTCTTTTAGCAGGCATGGCATAATTTACTGCAGTAAAGCCCCAGACCTTACCTGCAACGTTTGACTAAAACCTAACGTCAAACTCCTATCTCAGCACAAGTAAAATTCCTTAGAAAGAAGAGTAAGTGTTTCTTCATGGAACTGTTACAGTGAACCTCGCTCTACTATGCAACATCTAGATCTCTCCATCTGACAATGCAGTATCAAATCACAATCGACTAACACTTTTACACGAAATGTCACAGGCTATGGTAAGTGAGCAGTGTGACCATAACTCTCCTTTGGCAATCTTAGTGAACAAACCTAAACCTAACCTTGGTGAACAAACGTAAAAGAGGTTAGGTGCTCCCCAAAACCAATGGCAAAATGTCCACCTCTTTTTTATAATCCTTTGTCAATACTAGCTCTCTGCTCTCTCCATCACCTAAGCCTAGGCTCAGCTTTATGTCAACATAAACCACTAAATGCCTTTTTATGCTTGTTTTACTGTATATTGATCAGCATTACTCATCTTGTATTTATAGTCAATGGTCTCCACACTTTTATGTACTTGTCATAATCTAATAATGGCAGTCATTCTTATCATTGTTCTACACATATGTGTATGATTGTATAGATCTTGAATTTTCTATTTTCTTTTGTAGTAAACTAATAAGAAGTACATAAGAACTAAAGGTAGAATGTTAGCAGTGATTCGTTTTAAACCATTGATATATTGCTTACTTTTAGAGTGGAATTAGTGTCTGTTCATTGTGCCTTATTTCCATTGCAGATTGGAACTCGGAAAATTTACTTCAAATGGATTTCATATTGACTGTCATGTGTTGACATGCTTCTTTATAACTCATGACATTAACAACAGTGCACTTTTTATGGCTTGATGGAAGATTGACGTAACTCATTACTGAAAGAGAAACATGTAGAAAAAATCCATTTCATTTGAAGATGAGAAAATCTAATTATTTAAATGCTAACTAGGCTATTAGCTATTTTGCCTCACAGTTTCAGGGCCCTCAGTTAATTTCCCAGCCTGGTCTCTTTACTTTTAGCTATATCACATTATTTTATGTACTTTGGCTTCTTGTGTCAGGGGCAAAAACCAAACTCACACAGGGCTAGACATTGTCTAAGCATAAATATTCCTGAAACAGATTTACATGTAATGATATTTGAAATTTAGGATACTATCATATTCATGAAACTAATTCTAATTATTCTAAAAAATATTTTTTTTTTTTTCATTTAAATGTAACATACCATATATATTAGTGGACTTGTTTAAGAAGAGCAGGGTTGCATGTTTGGAGCCTTACAATGTTCAGATTCCAGTTTAAGTCTCTGTTTGGGCGATTCTGCTCACAACAGAATGCTCAAGTAGAGTATGTGTCACCAAATTGATCTGGTGTGATTGATTCTGGATAGGTGTGCGAGTGTTCCTTGCAAGGAATTTTATGTCATTTGGTAATAATTCCTGCTTTTTGATCACTGATGCTGAGAATTTCTCTTGCACCCCCTAATAAGCCCCCAACACACACACACACGCACGCACACACACTTTCCCCCAACCTGTTACTGGAACTGTGTATTCAGAAAATTTGACAGAGTGGTGAATTAATGAGAGGAACACTTACATTCATCAAGCCATTCCAAGTTTGTTGTTAAGATTTGCTGGACTTGCTTACTAATTAAAAACACCAAATGCTAACCTTGAGTAAAAAAAAAAATAAAGGCAATAAATTCTTGTCAGATATTTTAATTAAATATGCTGATGGATATAATTAATGCATAAAAGGCTTCCCAGTATTTACTGTAGAAGTAGAGAAATATGTAATTAGTTTATATATACTATTGAAAACCAATTTTAATAGTATCTTTTCTGTTGTAGAAGTTTGTTTTCAAAGCTAAATATCTCATTACTTTGAATGTTCCTAACAAAATGTCTCCTAATTTGTACTAATAAGTAGGCAATAAATACGTTTCAGATAAATCAAAGTATTGTACAAATGTGTTGGTAAGTGCATTAAATTTTACAACTAGTTGAAATAATTTAGTATTTCTATTTATATATCTATTAAACATTTTGTGTGACCTGTTGTCATATCTGCTGGTATACACAATATTGCTCATTAAGTTAAAATGATGTAAATTGTATTTAAAGTAGTGTGAACAATCTAAAAAAACAATTTCAGATTAAGGAAATATTGGAAACCATTAGCAAGCATTGTATTCTAGTGTTAGAATAAAGCTGTTTTTGAGCTCACTCATCTGCTTTTATATCTAGCCATTTATTTTCAAACTTATTTTTTCCATTACAGTGTCACAAAAAATAAAGTTGACTAGATAAGTGGAGTGAATTCATGGCAGGGCACACTTATATACACACTCACATTCACTGTGTTAAGACTACTCAGAGAATAATGAAGCAATTCAGTAGCATTCTACTCAAAAGGGTAGACTGTGACATTATTCCATGCTTTGGGCTCAACACATCCAAAGTCTTTAGCCTATTCAAACATTCATATTCAAAAATTCATCTTCTGTAGGATTGCTTTTACAAAGTAAATAATCTCTTTGTTTTTTCTCACCCAACATGTGATTTTTTTGGCTTTTTAACACAATAAAAACTTCATGACCACTCATTCTTTTAGCATTTACACTCTATATCTCTTATGTTCTTTTTCCTAAAAAACACCCCGTTTTATGAATTGCTTTTTTCCATCCTAATGAACACTTCTTTTCTAGGTGTAGAAGAAGGATCATCCTTTAACCTAAGATAATACAGCATTCATATCTACTATAAGGGACGTCTGGCATCTTTACCCAGCTGGGACACCTCCTTAAAGGAACAACAGGTGGAGATGATTTTTGAAGGGTGCCATCTCCACCGAACTGCTACTGGGCAGCCTCCCTGGGTTGCCACGATGCCTCAGATTCCCAGATGGCTGTATAGGAATTGGGATTTGTTAGCTCAGCCCTGTTGTCCTCTGGGACTGCCGCCAGAGGGTGCTGCAGGAATTCCTGAGCGTTCTTATATAGGGCTTCCGTCTTACCTGGAAGTGCTCCTGGGTCACAGTTATGTGGCACTGGAAGTACTCCCGGGATTCTTAATGAAACGAGCAGCCTCTCTCCATTCGGGGAGACGGAGTCAGGAGTCGGAGGGTGAAGCTTGCTGGAGGAGGAGTGGTGGTGGACAAGAGACGGGGGTGGGGGGTTGGGGGTGGAGAGAAAGAAAGAAAGAAAGAAAGAAAGAAAGAAAGAAAGAAAGAAAGTGTTGTGTGCTGTATTTATCAGTGCTTATTGTACTGTGTTGTCTTGGTGGGAAATGACAAAAAAGCGTTTCCCACAGCTGAATAAAAGCCGTGAGTTGTGCTGCACTTGTGTCTGTGCCTGTTGTGTCGGGTGTTTGGGGAGCTGGCATGTCCCTGGTGGTCACACTACCTAGCTTTTTACATAACATTAGCCTTGAACTTGCTTTAAAATATGAGAAATTTGCAGCAATTTTACCTAAAAAGGTAAACCATATTGACTCTATAATAATAAATCATAAATTGAATAAAAACTACACACAAACAGGATTTTTAAAATCTTAATTTGTGCTAAAACTTTGATGCAGACACATTCTTCTGATGCCCTGAGGTCAGAGTTTTAATTAGTAACATGTTTAATGTCAATGGTTTATCAGAGAGAGGGAAATAGATTGTTGTAACTTTGTGTGAAATGTGGTTCAACAGTAATAGTGCTGCTGTGCTAAATGAAGTAGCCTCTCGCTGTTATAATTTTGTTCATTCATTTTGTTAAGGAAAGAGAGACAGAGTTTTGAGGAGCATTTTCTTAAACCTTTTAAACTATAAGAATGCCAACTTTGGTATTCTTGTGTCTTTCAAGTATCTTGCATTAGTTATTCAAGAAGTATTACATTTGCTTTTATTGACTATTTATTGTCCTCCAAAATATGTTTACTTTTTGATATGAATGTAAAGATTTAATATTTATAACAATAACTAATAATGGTAGGTTTAATAGTAGGCAATGTCAATCTTCATCTATGTAACCAGAGTGACTCCAAACCAAGAAGGTATATTATTTCCTGCATTTTGTTTTTTATCTCAGTCAGCATGTCACCCAGCAAAGGTAGGGCACATGCTGGACCCT
This sequence comes from Polypterus bichir lapradei, assembly GCA_026402145.1. Lineage (NCBI taxonomy): Eukaryota > Metazoa > Chordata > Cladistia > Polypteriformes > Polypteridae > Polypterus > Polypterus bichir. The sequence goes on along the minus strand of JANRMT010062856.1, from coordinate 57,128,155 downwards.
GTTAATTCTAAAGAGCTTAAAATTGACAGGATGTAGGTCATGGACAATGGCATATCTGAACATTTCTGCATGTATCCTGATGATGGTCCTGCTTCAAGATTTGCTGATATTCTGAACTAGCGAACCCGCGGCGTAGCGTACACCGCATAATTATGTATTGATGGGTGAACACTTCCTGAAAGACACAGTTGTCCAAATAGGGTTGGTTTTGAGGATACGACTGTAGGTGAATGAAAGGATGTAACTCTGGAGAGGGCAACATACAATACAGCGTTTTACACGCTGCATACAGCGATTCACATTCGCGACAAACTGTTTTACACGCTGCATACAGCGATTCACATCCACGACAAATATGATTCTTCTTAGATGGTGCTGTCGCGTCCACCCACGCTCTCGAAGCTTACACACTGCCTGGTCATGTGCCCGCTTGCAAGGGCAACCAACAGCGACCCGCCTTTTATGTCTAGGAAAAAGAGACACTGACAGCTGGTAAGTGCAACAACTCAAAACCTTTTTTATTGTCCTCCCTCCTTTTCCTCCTTCAGACCAAAGCAATCAAACTCATCTCACCAAACAGCAGACCTACCACACATGGCTGCATAATCTAACCCTGCAATTAATATCACAGTGCAGATATATAACATTTCTCCCCCCTCCCACCAAAAGCAAAGAAATCCAAGTATATAACAGAACAGTTAAACATGAAATGTAGTAACAAAATCCTGCAAGTGTCCAGGGCGAGAACGCAACCGAGTGGGACGTGGAGATGGCTCCTGGGGCTGAATAACAGGCTCGGTTTCATTTTGTGCTACATCAGGCTGGATAACAGAATCACCCAGCCATCCGTTTGGAATGGCCGAAGAATTTTCATTGTGTTTGTCAGCAGGATGAAATTCTACAACAGATGATGGTGGTGACACCTTTCGAAGACATGTGGCATGCCACCGAGAACCATCAGCAAGACCAAATGTGGCTGGGCCAAGCTGTTGGGTGACTTGTACTGGTGAGGACCAGAAAGAGGCCATTTTGTCATTGCGATGAGGCTTCCGAACTCTTACCCAGTCCGAGACTGCTATGCTGACCTCCTTGACCCGTTTTGATTGATCAAACCTTTGTTTCATTCTGTGTTGCTGTCTGGTGACAGAGTGCTTAAGTGAGGAATTGAAGGAAGGGCACAGGGAATACTCTGACCAAAAAAAGGACGAAGTCTGTCGAGAGGTAGGGTAAGCTCACGACCTAGCATGAGGAAGGCAGGCGAGACTCCAGTTGTGCTATGCTGGGATGATCTGTAGTGCAAGAGGGTATTACGCAGAGCCTGATCAAAAGAACACCCTTGTGCCTGGTGTGCCCTAAGGCCATTTTTTAGTGTTTGGTTGAAACGTTCCACCCCTCCATTAGACTGTGGATGGTAATATGCAGTGCGAACATGTTTAATGCCTTTTGATTCCAGAAATGAGGCAAATTGATTACTGGTGAACTGAGGCCCATTATCCGTAGTAATGGTCTTAGGGAGACCCCAGCGAGAAAACAGTGATTCCAGAATGTTAATGACGACACAGGATGTGACTGTGCCAGTTGCAGTAACCTCTGGCCATTTTGAGTGTAAGTCATACACAACAACCAAATACCGCTGATGGTGAGGGACACCATGGATTTCTCCCGAGATGTCCATCTGTATATGTTCCCAGGGTTGGGTCGGCCAGGCAATAGGCTGCAATGGGGGAGGGGCCTGGAGACCTGTCTTGCCACTTACCAGACAGGCCACACAATCTTTAACCAGAGTCTCAATATCCCTGTCTATGCCAGGCCACCACACCAAGTCACGACATCTCTGTTTTAGTTTCACTATACCTAAGTGGCCCTTATGTGCCATTGACAACACACGTGCACGAAGCACATTTGGAACCACAGTACGAAACCCTCGTGCCACACAAGAACCATTCCAGCAGGAGAGTTCTTCTTTCACTCTAGCAAAGGGTAACAGATCCTCAGGTGCCATGCTAGGCCAACCATTCCTGATAAAGTGGCATACCTGGGATAGTACTGGGTCATGTGCAGAGGCCTCCTTGAGTTCTTGGAGAGATATAGTAGTCTGAAGAGGCATGTGCATCATTTGGACAATCTCATGTTCCATTTGGTCAGAGTCAGAAGGCTGGGCTGAAGCCGTAACTGAGCGAGACAGGAGGTCTGCAATAACATTCTCACGCCCCGGGGTGAACTGGAGAGTAAAGTGGTACTGGTGAAGACGGTCAGACCAACGATGTAACCTCAATGGGCGGTGTCCAGTGCCAGATGCCGACAGCAGGGTAGTGAGAGCTTGATGGTCTGTTCTTAGTGTGAAATGTCGGCCATACAGGTAAAGGTGCCATCTCTCACATGCCCAGACACATGCCAGTGCCTCACGTTCACCCACCGAGTATTTCCGTTCTGTTTCAGTGAGGGCACGAGAGGCAAAAGCTATGGGCTTCTCCACTTGACCCTGACTTTGTGACAGCACAGCCCCCACTGCTATAGCAGATGCATCACAGGTGACAAACGTGGGACTAGAGATGTCAAAGTGGGCTAGAATTGGAGGGGAAGTAAGCTGTGATTTCAGGAGGTGAACAGCCTTGGCACAATCAGGAGACCACACCCATGGCTCATCCTTCCGCAGGAGCTGGCGCAATGGTGCTGTAGTAACAGAATACTGGGGCAAAAACTTCAAATAGTAACTGGCCATGCCCAGAAAGGAAGCCACCTCAGCTGCAGATGTAGGCTCCGGAATGGCATGGATTGCATCAACATTTGATTGGAGTGGAGATATGCCAGCAGCTGATACTTGAAATCCAACAAATTCTATCTCTGGCACTGCAAAGACACACTTCTCCGCATTCAATGTGAGTTTGTGTTTAGACAGAGCTGAAAAGACCATGTGAAGACGTTTGTCATGAACAGCAGCGGTGGGCCCATGTACAACAATGTCATCTAAGTATATGACCACTCCAGGGATGCCAGCAAACACTGAGGACATGACTTTTTGAAAGCTGCTTGGTGCTGAACATAACCCAAATGGTACTCTTGTATAACGAAACATGCCATCATGTGTCACAAAAGCTGTGAGGTCTCTACTGCTGGGGTGGAGGGGCACTTGCAAATAGCCTTGCCTAAGATCCAATTTAGAAAATAAAATAGAACCATATAACTGTGATGTGAGTTCTTCTGAAGTGGGAAGTGGATATTTGTCTGGAATTATTGCCTTATTTACTGCTCGAAGATCGACGCAGATGCGCAAGCCACCAGACTTCTTCTTAGCTACTACTATGTTGGAGACCCATGGAGAGGCGTTGACAGGTTCAATGATGCCAGCTGCTAGTAGCTGCCGCAGCTCAGTGGACACCCCATCTCGAAAGGCCAGCGGGATACGTCGTAAAGGCTGTATAACTGGTGTGACAGTGGGGTTGAGTAAAGGCTTGTGAGTGTAGGCAGTGAGGCAACCCAAACCTGTAAAGAGTCCAGGCCATTTTTGTTGTTGTAGTGAGGTTACCTGTAAGATCTGCATGCCACTTTTATCTAAGACAGAAAATCCCAGGGCAAGAAACAGATCTAACCCCATCAGATTTGCCCCTTTTTTTGTAACATGAAAACAAACATTAGGCAGAACATCTTTGCCATACTGAACAGTGAGGTAGACTGAACCCATCAGGGAGATCCGAGAGTCCCCATAACCATTGGCAGTAGTGGTAGGTGAAGACAAGGCCATAGAACTGAAAAACTGTTTATATGTGTGTATATTTAAGAGAGACATTGTAGCACCAGTGTCCAACAAGAGGGAAATGTTCACACCATTTAAACTAACTGTGCATGACTTGAAAGCTGCTGGTCCTGAAATCACATTGTGAATTATAGTTGCAGTCTGTCCGTGCGCACTGATTGGAGAAGAACGACATACCTTAGCAAAGTGGTTCTGTTTACCACAGCTGCGACAGGTCTGGCCGCGTGCTGGGCAGCTTTGAGCTCTGGTCGCGTGTGATCGTGATCCACAGTTTCCACAGTGCTGCTGAAATTGTTTTGAACGCCTGCGCTGCACAAACTGCACTGTCTGTTCTCGGTCTGTTGCGTTGACTTCGGATGCTGCGGAATCGTCCGTCTGCGAGTGCTGCGCGTAACTGTCTGATGGGTAGGCAGAAGCAAAGCGTTTCGAAAGCTCCGCCGCACAAACAGCTGCAGATTCCACACTGAATGCTATTGCGACTGCATTTGGTAATGTCAAATCATCCTTTTCAAGCAAAAGTCTTTCGCGAACTTTATCATTGCTAGTGCATTCGATTAGCTGGTCGCGGATCATTTCCTCTTGTAATGCCCCGAACTTGCATGAGCTAGCTAGTCCTCTTAAGTTTGCGACATACTGATGCACCGTCTCCCCAGGAAGCTGACGGCGCTGTCTGAAAATAAATCTCCGTAGTAGAGCACTTTGTGGGGTAGAGAAGTGGGCATTCAAAAGTGTAACTGCAGTATCGTATGTGTCAGCTAGTCCCAAAGTCCCAAGCACTCGCTGCCCTTCCGCTCCCAAGCAATGAACGAGTAGCGCCCTTTTGCGAGAAGCCGAAACATCCTCAAGCCCCAAGGCAGTGAGATAGACTTCAAAGGATTGTAGCCAACGAGTCCACGGAATCGGAGGCTCACCGGGTAAAAGCAGGAAGGGAGGTGGTGGTGAAAGGGAAAACTCAGCCATTCTCGTCGCCAAATTTTATGTCTAGGAAAAAGAGACACTGACAGCTGGTAAGTGCAACAACTCAAAACCTTTTTTATTGTCCTCCCTCCTTTTCCTCCTTCAGACCAAAGCAATCAGACTCATCTCACCAAACAGCAGACCTACCACACATAGCTGCATAATCTAACCCTGCAATTAATATCACAGTGCAGATATATAACACCGCCCACCAACTGTAAGACCATGGGACACCCCTCGCAAACTGTTCAACACGCCGCATACAGTGATTTACATCTGCAACAAACTAACTGTTTTACACACTGCATATAGCGATTCACATCCGCGACATGATTTTTCCTAGATGGTCCTGTCGCGTCCACCCTCGCACTCGAAGCATACACACTGCCTGTTCATGTGCCAGGTCGCAAGAGCAACTGACAGAGACCCGCCCACCAACTGTAAGACCATGGGAAACCCCTCGGAAACTGTTTTACACGCTGCATACAGCAATTTACATCCGTGACAAACAAACTGTTCTTAGATAGTCCTGCCACATCCACCCTCGTTCTCGAAGCATACACACTGCCTGGTCATGTGCCCTCTCGCAAGAGAAACTCACGGAGACCCGCCCACCAGCTGCCTGTGTGTGTGCCTCTGTCTCTGGCGCTGCCTTTGTGTGTGCGCGGCTTTCTCTCGCACTGCCTCTGTGTGAACCAGTCAGGCACAGAGAAGGTCAGCTGCTGAGAGAGTGTCTTGACTGTTGCAGGGCCTGCATTGGTGAAGCAGGTGAGACGGTAATGAAACAGAGGCACAGGGCTTATTGATTTTTAAAGACTGCTTCCTTCATTGTGTTTTAACCTCAGTTTTAAAGGATTGTTTTAAGGATCCCATGGGATACCCCTCGCAAACTGTTTTACACGCTGCATATAGTGATTCACTTCCACGAGAAACATGCCTCTATGAACAGTCAACGTGGCTCAGAGGTGCATGTGGACTCTACGACAGACGAACATAAATGACGCCGTTTTTCCTGTGTCATCGCATCCGAGTTGGTGGGCGTGGTTCTGCGAGTTGTCGTCGTATCCAATGGTCTTAGAGGTGGTGGGCGTGGCTCCTTCCTGCGTGCGCCATGGGCGTCTTACTTGTCGGCGGCTTAGTGAATCCACGCCCCTTCCGGCGTGCTTTCCATGGGTGTCTTGCCTTAGTGAATTATATATATAGATAGTCAATCTGATTTTAGTGCTTATCCTAACACAGTCAGCAATGTAAACACTGAGGGAGAAAATTTTTATTGCAAATAGAGGACTGCAACCAACATAGTAGCCCCTGAAGAAACGGTTAAGAGATCTTCCACAATTAAAATACTAAAAGCTCATAAAACTTAATATGACACAGTAGTGAGACTTGAGACACGTTTCTAAAGTTAGAAATTAAACTACAGGAAATCTGACAGTGTTATTTTCAAATACTGATTATTTCTTAAATCCTGTTCTATCAATGGAATGAATCCAGAAAACTTTAGCCAATACAAGTATGGCTTTCACAGAATTTTTTTTAACAATAAATTACAACAACATATTTCTGTAGCACATTTTCATACAGAGCTTAAAGTCCTTTACAAGATGTCAAAAAGTAGGTGTAAGAAAAGAAAAATGGACTCAATTTAACCTTATTAGTATAGCAAGTATTTTAATTTGGCCACTCAATTCACTGATTGTTGAAACCTCTCCAACTAAATGGTGGTGCTTTACCAGCAAAGAAAAGATGTTGTTCTACGAAGATACAAACTGACTATTCTAATGACGCTTGGTCTGCTGCACATACTTGATAATAGTTGGTGATGAAATAACTCATTTACCCAGAGTGGAACAATAGTAGAAAACAAGATTATAGTCCAGCTAAGTAAACCTGATGGCATAATATGGTTGTGCAGACATTCATTAAAGAAGCAAAGTGTTTATGGATTTGTAACACAAACAGACTGTGAAATGCCACTGAAGTAAAGAGGTGAGATGACAGCTGTTGGATGCAAGGACTCTCATGATTGGCTGCAATATCAACTGCAGAGCGTGAAATGTTCCTCTGCTGAATGGAAAAGTCACCATGTATGCATTTCATTTGCTCTGTAATGGCAATCAGACTGTTTAGTTTTTGTTTCAGCACTGGCAAAGACTGGCAAAGTTTGTACGGAGGGATCTACAAAGGCACCAAGCAAAATAATTTATCTACAAGCCACTGGGTTGGAAAAGGGATGTATAGTAATTTTAGGCAATAAATATTTGAAAGTATTATAAGAGGGGCACAGGGGTATGAGGACATGAATAATTCACAACCAATTATATTGAATTATAAACCGAACGGGAGTAGAGCATCCCATAGTGAAGTTGGGGAGGGTAGAGTATACAATGTAATAATACTAGTAAAGACCAATTATAATAATCATAGCAATAGACCTGAAATACTACAACAGCATTTGACTTGTGTTATAACTATTATAACTCATTAAAATTGATCAGACACCAAAGGGTGGACATATATCCACATACTTTAGTTAGAAAATGTTATAAGTGCCAAATGACAGTAAAGTCCACTAAGGTGCTTTATAGATTCATAATATAATGTGAGGCTATGTTACCCACTGCAAGGGCCCAGTGATATTCAGTTGCAACACTATGTAAGTAATGGAAGACATAACATGAGAAAGAACATACTCACCTCTGCAGAAGAAATTAAGGAGATCTCCACATACACCACTGGTGAGAGTTTTCACTAAGTGTTCGCCATCTACTAATATGTTAAATGTAACTGTCTATCTAGATTTGTTTGTCATTTGTAGCTGTAATGTGTAAACAGATTATTTATACTTGCTAAAAGAACCACATAAGAACTAGGTTCACTCCATTTCCCTAGGGAGAATATGCACAAATTACATTGTCAAAGAGTGGACTGCAGCAAGAAGGTTATTTGTGCCAAATGTAATTTGTGAAATTTATTTCACAAAGCCATGCAATTCAGCTCAGAGAGAGAGACTGCCACAGAGTTTGACAAATAACAGCTGTAAGTCAGGTTAGGGAGATAGGCAGAAAAATTTGAAGGAGGTTATTTCAAAAGGTGCTGATGTCTTCTTGACCAATATGGTTAAAAAACCTAGAGTCTGTGAAGGTATTAATAACCAGCCAGTTCTTCTTGTAGTCGCCCATATCTGACATGAATTCTATGAATATGTAATTATGTGAATGTTTATAATGACAAGGATCCAGCACAACGTCAGAAGCATCTCACTATGCCACCGACATTCCTTACTGCTGGATGGAACATCTGTGCGTCAGCATTCTCCCAGTTGGCTATGATGTCCTTTTGCTTCTCTCTGGCCTGAATAGGTATGTATACAGGATTATACATTATATTCTGGGAAGGAATGTTATCTGTTAAAGCAAGTTAAACACATATATCTGTTTTGGTACCATATTTCTCTCTTGTAAATATTTCCATGGGTACAAAAAGGGTGGTATTGGTTCTAGTCAATTCTGTATCAAGAAACACATCCCACGGGAGAAAGAACGCCCCCTGTTGGATACACCATCAAACATCTTTACAAAAATTTGTCCTGTGTTCTAAGGCCAGGACAGAATAAACATTTTTCCTCCTGGGTTTGAGGCTCAACTATCAGCGGTGGTTCCTGTTACAGTAGCCCAGTTTTGGCTTAGACAAGGAGGATGAAGAGTATGATCCCTTTGTAACTTAAACATACTCTCACTTTTTAAAAATGGGCACCAACAGGGCACTGTCCATGCTTTGAATAGGCATGTTAGCTAAATCAGTCCTATAAAATCCATTGATTTGTATCCCATTCATCTATGTGCCCTTGTTGTTACTAAAACCAGTCAACTTGTGTGACACTGTCTGTTGTGAGGTATCTTTAAAGAATCTCCTTCCAACTCCCAAGAATATACTTGATTTATTTCAATTTTTTCTTATCTTTACTGAAAACAGCTTGTGCAACATTCTGACCACCCTTCCTTTGTCACCAAATGGTTTGCAAGAACCTCTTCAAAGCTCTCTGAAAGTCATTCTGCGTGGCCCCACTAAATTTTTCCAACATATTGACTTTTACTTTGACCACTGCTGAAGCTGTTACTTTTTTGATGTGCTGATACCTCTCAGTCAAATCTGGATGCTCTTCTGCTAATATTGCACCTAAGGCAACTTTCTACATCTAAGCTTCCCCTAGCACTGGTCACCAAAAGGTCCTAGAGTTGCAACCATAAAAGGCATCAACAACCTCCTGTTCACAGTTTCTTATAACTGCTTCAACTACCAAGGTCTTCAATAGGGTCTATTCAGACTTTGTGTCACTGACCTCTCCAAAGATGAAGGAGAAGCTCTTCTGGAGGCATCCACTAGTTGTTCCTAACAATTTCTCACTACCCATTTAGGTTTACCAGGTGCACAAATTAGCATCCTTGTGATCGAACATGGTTTTCATAATGGACTATCCATGGCTAACACAGAGGTCTAGTAGAAAGTCACAACTTGAGTTCAGATCAGGCCAAATGTACCTCTGTTTAGACCCTAAAAGTATGTTTTTCATTGCCTATGATTGTTGATGCTTCCCAGTAGGAGTACATAGTCTAGTACCCTTTAAAGTAAAAGTTTCCTTTCTGCAACTTAAAGTTGCATTAGGGTATCCCTTTTGCACCCAGGTGGAAGTATGTTAGCACTTGTACCCCCTGTTACATGGACAAATGGAGTCACAAAAAGGTTTGGGAATGGCCACACGGTATAGTTGAAAACTGGCAGAAAAAAATGAGCATGTCTCTACAGAGTGAAGTTCAAAACAGAACTGACTAACAGGTTGAAAAGCTGTTCTGTAAATATGGCTGAATGGAGGTGGAGTTAGAGAGGCTGAAACAGGAAATGATGTGGCAGGAAGAGGAGTGTTGGGTACCGGATATGGTGGTGATGTCACTGGGACACAAGTTCTTCAGCTGGCCTGCAGAGAGACAAAAGGAAAAAGGATCAGGTAATAGTGCCAACCCCGAGATCAACTGAAAAATAGCAGCATTTGAGCCTGTAAACCGCCTCCTAGGCACACGTGTGTGACACCTTACAAAGGGCAATTCTAGAATATGAGAGTCATTATCCTTGACTGAGAAGAGTGGCTAGAGAACCAATACTCTGTATGCTATATTTTAGAAATTTAGAAAATATTTTTCAACCTCTTGAATAAGCTCCAGTTCCTTGCTTTCCAGAGAAGGTACATTCCTTGTTTCAAAACCCAGTGTCCATTGTCCAGGTCTAGTATGCCTTCACCCATCCCAATCTTGCTTGTTGCCCACTTGGCATTACATCCTCATCCTTCATCTTATGGTTGGTGAGCCTGCATGCCAGTTGCATGTGACCAGCAGTGGGTGCTTAAGAGCAAACTGCATTGCAGGGTCAGGCTTCAGGAGTGGGTGATGGCATTCCTGTTATGGGTTATGTTCTTACTGATTTTAGACTATCATGTGTCATTAATGGCTTGTTCAGGCCCTTCCATCTAGATTAATTTTCTATGGATAATTTTATCACATCTACACAGTTCTAAGGATCATGAGCACAACAATGCCAAGGTTATGATCCAAGTGAGAGATGTTTGAAACTATTTATCTGGATTATTTGGCAGCTGAAATAGATTATTATGAAATATTCTTTTATAATTTGCAAGAGTTTTAATTTTCCAAATAAAAAAACATATTCTATCAGGAAAAATAACACTGATAACATATTAAACAGAATTATCCGAAAATTCCATTACGTTTTCCATTAAGTGCATGTAGAATAATATTTTTTCTGAAGTGAATTAAACTATTTAATTTATTTTGGACCACCAGAAGGTTTAATAAAAAATCACTGGGGATGGTCATCCAATTTGTTTTGATGAATGGATTCCTACTATTCAATTTGTTTCGAACCAAGGGAAATCTTTATTTGAACCATTTGGAGGGCTTTGTGACTGAAAGCAATAGTATTTTCAATATACCTTTCAAAAGGCTTGGTCCTAATGCTAACCATGGCATATCCAGGGAAGAGATTACATCTGATTTATTCAATCTTTTCATTCGCTGCCTCACTTAAACTGTCTCTTCAAAAGAAGCCTGCTTAAAGCATCTTACAATAGAAGGAATGAACTAGTATGAATTGAAACTGGTGTTTCCAGAATCTTTAATCTTTTTATTAATACCAAGTAACATTAGCAGTTTAGCATCATTATATGTGTCAGTATAATTCTAACACATGAAAACATCAGCACTTTCTCTCTACATGTACAGAGAATCTAGTTAAAAGGATAATTTTAAAATCACACATTGGCACAAACCTCTGTATTCCTTCTTCTAAACTTAACTAATGTAACAAATGCATTTTTAACTCTACCAGAATGGAATTGCAATTCCTGTGTCTACTACTGTAACAAAGCACTCGCAATTCTTAGCCTTGACAATTACTTTTTTACATTTTGTAAATAGCCTGGAGCCATTTGTTACAGTAATATGATAGCTTTTGTATCCCAAATACCTAAATAAACTAAATAACCCTTTTACTCTACAGAATTATCTACAGACTTCATGATTATGTGTTTCTTAGCAGCTTGTTCATACTTCCATTTGGGCACCCTTTGTATGGTCCTTTGAAATTAAAATGTGGACTGCAAGACTTAAGAAAGAATGAATAGGTTCTTGTGTATACATATTGTTTTTAACTGTTGTCTCTCAAATTAACTAATCTAGCAGAACTCTCATCTTAAGAAGTACAACATGCTTATCACTAAGCTCAATATGAATATACAGTAATGTGTAATTATTCTGCAATGCTTTGTTACCTACTTTATTATGTGCGATAGGTACTTTAACTATGACGATTGTACTCAAACTCTAAAGCCTGGCTTCACAACTTTCATTGAACAACATCTTTCCACACAAGTTAAATCTGAAGTTTCTCACCAGCTGTGTCTTCATTCTATCAAGACAACTACCCAGTGATGTAGTGGCAGCCTATCAAGCCAGTCACGTCCTCGGACATTTGTGCTACTCATGAGTCACACCAAGCACAGGCTGCTTCATTCCTGTAGTCATTTGTCTGCAGGCCTAAATCTACCATGGGTCTGTCCTCTTAGTGCAGTTTACGGGTTCAGTCTAGCACCAGCAGTCTTGTTCTTGTTTATTTTCTAAAAGTCATCTTTGCAAGTGACAGCTGTCTGTCTGGGCATCACACTGACCCGTTTAGATATTTTCACAGCAAATACTCTTGAATAACTGACTTAAGTTAAGGCCACATCTCTAGATTGTGTACATATTAGAAGTTATACACTTTTATAATAATCCAGAATATATTTTAAAACTGAATATATTTATAACAATGCTGATACAATTTAATTAGGTTTAAAATACCATCAGTTAAAAATAAATCTTTTTCAAAAGAAATTTCATTTTATTACATTCTAAAATGTTAGTTGGGCAGAGTGGTGGCTCTGTTGCTAGGGATTTACACTGGAAATTAGAAGGTTGCGGTTCGAATCTTGTAAATGCCAAAAGTAATTCTACTTCTTTGGGCCCTTGAGCAAGGCCCTTAACCTGCTCCTGGGTATGACGTAAATCTGCATCCAGCCCTGCATGTAGGCCCTCCAACCTGCAGGGAAAACCTTGGGGTTGGTGGCAGAATTGGCACTCCAGCCACTATAAAAAACCTCACACTGGTTCTATTCCATGTGAACTAGTGTGGTGCTGAGGTGCCACCCGTTGCATGGCTGCAGTTGGGTCCTAATCTGGGATCCTGAGTTGGTTCGTCATGTGGTGGGTGCAGCAATGTGCTGTATCAGCGCATGCGCCTTACCTCTCCTCTTTTTAAATATTATTTTTTCTTGAATGCCAAATTATCTTATTTATTGTTTCACTTTTTACACTTTTTTGTATTTGATTTTTTTAAAAGTAGAGTTTTGTATATACTTGTGTGTAAACAATATTTCAACATTTGTAGGTTCTTAGGGATGCTGAGAAGCCCCATCCAGGAAACTAGTTTGAATTTCACGAGATTACACTTATTAAAAACTTCCAGCAAAATACATCCATCCATCCATTAACCAACCCGCTATATCCTAACACAGGGTCACGGGGGTCTGCTGGAGCCAATCCCAGCCAACATAGAGCGCAAGGCAGGAAACAAACCCCGGGCGGGGCGCCAACCCAAGCAAAATACATTTTTCTCTAAAAACATTACTGAAAATTGAATGTTCCCTGTCTTAGCCCAGTGCTATTTAATGGTAAGAAGCAAACATGTAATCGATTACTAACCTAAGACAGTGGTTCTTAAACTTGTGACCCATTTTTGCTTTTTGCAAATGATGTGGTCCTGTTGCCTTCAATGGGCTGTGAACTGCAGCCTGCACTAGGATGGTTTGTGACCAAATATGAAGCATCAAGGATGAGAATCAGTACCTCCAAAT
>JANRMT010062856.1:57066049-57114583 GCA_026402145.1 Polypterus bichir lapradei | reverse complement strand
AATGTCTTACTGGTATTTCTGAATGGATGAATAGTAATTTTCTCAAGCTAAATAAAGAGAAAACTGAAATTTCAGTGATTGGCAATAATGGATTCAATGAGGTTATCAGAAATAAACTTGATGCATTAGGATTAAAAGTTAAAATGGAAGTAAAAAACTTAGGGGTAACTGTTGACTGTAACCTGAATTTTAAATCGTATATTCATCAGACCACTAGGACAGCATTTTTTCACTTAAGAAACATAGCAAAAGTTAGACCTCTTATATCATTGAAAGATGCTGAGAAATTAATAGACGCTTTTGTTTTCAGTCGACTAGATTACTGTAACGCAGTCCTCTCAGGACTACCCAAAAAAGACATAAATCGATTGCAACGAGGGCAGAATGCAGCTGCTAGAATCCTAACAAGGAAAAGAAAATCCGAACAGATTTCTCCAGTTTTGATGTCACTGCACTGGTTACCTGTGTCTTTCAGAATTGACTTTAAAATTCTGCTTATGGTTTATAAAGCCTTAAATAATCTCGCTCCATCTTATATATCGGAATGCCTGACACGTTATATTCCAAATCGTAACCTTAGATCCACAAATGAGTGTCTCCTTACAATTCCAAAAGCTAAACTTAAAAGAAGTGGTGAGGCGGCCTTCTGCTGCTATGCACCTAAAATCTGGAATAGCCTGCCAATAGGAATTCGCCAGGCTAATACAGCAGAGCACTTTAAAACACTGCTTAAAACACATTACTTTAACATGGCCTTCTCATAACTTCACTTTAACTTAATCCCGATACTCTGTATGTTCAATTCATCATAATAACTATTCATGGTGGCTCTAAAATCCGTACTGACCCCTACTCTCTCTTCTGTTTCTTTTTCCGGTTTCTTTGTGGTGGCGGCCTGCGCCACCACCACCTACTCAAAGCATCATGATGCTCCAACATTGATGGACTAAAAGCCAGAAGTCTACGTGACTATCATCATCAAGTCCTTCTGTGAGAACTCTAAATACAAAGAGGACTGTTTCATTCATGTTAGGTAGAATGCCCAGAGGGGACTGGGCGGTCTCATGGTCTGGAATCCCTGCAGATTTTTTTTTTTTTTTCCAGCCGTCTGGAGTTTTTTTTTTGTTTTTTCTGTCCTTCCTGGCCATCGGACCTTACTTATTCTATGTTAATTAATGTTGACTTATTTTATTTCCTTACTGTGTCTTTTATTTTTCTATTCTTCATCATGTAAAGCACTTTGAGCTACATTTTTTGTATGAAAATGTGCTATATAAAAAAAATGTTGTTGTTGTTGTTATCTTAAGTGGAGGAGCTCAAATATCTTGGGGGCTTGATTACGAGTGAGGAAAAAAGGGATGGTGAGATCGACAGGTGAATTGTGGTGCTGAACGCAGTTATGTGCTTGCTATACCAATCCATACTTATGAAGAAGGAGCTAAGCCAGAAGACAAAGTTCTCAATTTACCAATCTATATCCTTCCCTCATTTATGGTCATGAGATTTGGGTAATGAGTAAAAGGAAAGGATGGCGGGTACAAGGAACTGAAATGCACTCTCTCTGTAGAATGGCTGGGTTGCCCCTTTAAGTGAAGGTGAGAAGCACCAACATCTGGGAGATATTCAAAGTACAGCCGCTCACACTATGCATTGACAGGAGCCAATTGGGGTGGTTCAAGCATCTGATATGAATGCCTCTTGGATGCCACCCTGCTGATGTTTTACAGGCATACCAGCTGGGAGAAGACCCAGAGAAAGGACCTTTCTACTAAGACTGTTGCCCCAGTGACCCCATTCTGGATAAACATTGGAAAATGAATGAATGAATATAACAGAAGAATCAAGTAAATCTGTACACCAGACTTGTCAAGAGTAATACTAATGTGTGTAGTAGTGCCAGTCTGATGTGACTATAACTGTAATTTTATAAAGCCCAGCTATTCTCGGCTCCAAGCCTGAAGTCTTTGCTTGAAAAATCACACTCCCTGATCTTCTCTGAACTCTGGGTTTTTCTGTCATCTTTATACAAATTATTTATGTGAGCCTTTGACACACACTCCTTGATGTTGTGTATACTCTAGCCCAGGTACACTTTAGCTTGTAATCATCTGATGTACAATTGGCAGATGTAATGAGCTTAAAAACAAAACCAACATGGAAGGTATGAACCTGTAAGTGCACTATAATGATGAATAACTTTTGGCATTAAATCTATTAGAAAACTGAGCACATTTGAAAAGAATGCACTGTAGCAGGATGGACAATCAGGCACTCTGTCACTAGATCACATATTTGGGATGATAATTATAAAGAATGACAAAAGAGTAAGCAGATATACATCAAACAACTGTAAATGATTTGGCATAAGTGTTAGTCTCCTTTATATCCAGCACACATTCTCTTAACTAAAACACATTAAGAATTATTACAATGAGTAAATTTAAAAAAAACAAAAACAACAAGACTTTAATTGTACAGAGACTACATAACATGCAATAGCCCATACACAGCCCTAGTGTATTATTTAAAATGGTAACATGTGCTGGCCAAAATAAGTATAGCATTTGACTGGCTGTCGTTATCATAACACTTTTAACAGAAAAATATCCAACAAATTAATGTAATACTTTATTACTTGCAGGGTATCATAGTTTGTTAATTCTTTGGACTAGGTTGTAGGTTTAATTCCCACTACTGAAACTGTGATAAAGAGCAAGTCATTTCACATGCCCGTGTTCCAAATGAAAAAACAAAAGAAATGTTATAAATCTCAAATGTTATCATTTTCCCTGGATAAAGGTGTCAGTCAAATGAATATAATATCAATCAAACAAATTAACTGATACATTTTAGCGATATAGCTTACAAGATCTAGATATATGTAGACATTGGGAAAGAAAAAAAAGAAAGCTTGAAAAAGCACGAAAAGCTGAGTATTAGTATACTCTTCTTACAGGATTATTGTGATACAATTTGTCTGATAAAAACAAAAATGGTGCCAGCTAGCTCTTTGATATTTTTTTGCCATGACTGACAAAAGTTAAATGCCCAGACAAAATCATAGTCAAGTCAAGAACACAGAAATTGCAAGAAAATCCTTCATTCATAATTATGGTTTTCTCAGGGAGAGCAGGCACCTAGTGTAACCAAGAGTAAAGCTAAAAATAAGCCAAAATTAGATCCGCATTTTTTACAGGGTCTGGTATTTAAACATTTCAGCTCCCAAAAGGCCAAATTTATGACTGCACATACAGATACACATGCAAAGCTGCTGCCCACAGAGAGAACCATTAGGATAGAAGAGACAGACAGAAGATATCTAATGCTTAGGTAACAGGCCAGAGATTCAGACCAAAAATGATACAGCAGCTGCCAATATACTGTCAGTTAGCAGTATACACAAACAAGACAAGACAAAGCTTGGACAGTTGTGTAAAAACAAAGAACACTTCTGCTTTTGGTGGGCCAAGGACCACCAGACTATGTGCACAAGATAAAGCATAATATAGCCAATGCCTAGCTAACCTATTAAACAGACAAAAACAAAGAAAAATACCTTAGTCAGTGAAAAAGGGGCCTGCAACCATAAATATTTATTTAAAAGATACTCAACCTTCCTTTGTCTAGAAGCTACCTCTCATGAACAAGTTGTCTGATGGAAAAATAATATGCTTGCCCCTCTAAGTAAGACAGCATGCTGGACAGAACCAAAAATTAACCATACAAAAGTTCTCTGTGCCATAGACTGTGGAATCAAGGGAGGCATCTAGGTTGATTCCAGGCTACTTGTGATTAAATGTATTGTGTTGTTATACTTTACATAACATATGGGCAGAACAGCAAATGCCATTCAAAAACAGAATAGTGTTGCTCCCTTTGAACTGGCTACATTACAGCGATAGGTAATAACATATAAAAGCCATACATAATCCAGCATCTTTTAATACACACACAGAGTACACATTGTAGCACATCAGTACTTACTCATTTAAAACTTAGTAAATGGCCTATAGGACACACCATGATGAGCTTGAGCTCTGTGAGATTTCTGAGGCGTTAATGATGGTTTGCTACACATATCCTGCACCAATGCAAATATCTTGAGAGTAGCTTCAAGAGCTCCCCTTAAACTTCCTATCTCAATGTAATCTGTAGAACACAGTCCTCAATGCTAAAACTGATAATAATTAAAAAAGTATTGCTGTAAAATGAGTGATCTGTCTACAGTTTCCATTAAGCTTCAAATGACACAAAAAACTGAAATAAGAGATAGCAGTTAAAAATTCTGCAGCCATGGGTGGCCTTGAAGGTCCACATACACACTTCTAAAAAGGAAGCATAATTATTGTAATAATAATTCTTAATTTTACTTGCATGCTTCCAGTCTGTCATGGGTGAAAACATTTTGTATGTGGACTTCCACTTAGAATCTGTTTTTGCATGTGAGAGGTAAATGGTGCATTACTGAAATGAATGTTTTTGGGGTACATACTCTTAACAATTTTTTCTTTTTGTATTCAAGACCATACATTCTGTAGTAGGGAGCATTACAGCAATCTCAGTGCATTAGAACTCCTCCAAACCTCTGGGTTGCACATACCTTGGGCTCATTATTGCTGTGGTCTCCATTCAATCCAATGCAGGTCCATCAAAATAAAAAAAAGTAAAATCTCAAACTCTATTTCCTTCTTTGCCTTTTCATAAAAAATACAAAAGCTACAAAAAGGACACTTACATTTCAGAATTACTCAGTAATTAACACTTAATCATCACAAAAATGAGAACTTTTTCAGTTTTCTAATATTGTACTGGATGTGTATTGCATGTTAGTTTTACAATCAGAGTAGACGCTGCATGTCTCTCTTCCGTTTCACATGTGGAAATAATGGATAGTTAGAATTGTTGGAGTTTGAGGTGCCTTTTATTTAGGGTTAGTTTAATTAGTCTTAGTCTTAGTTTAATTAGACTTTAATATGAACTGATAGACTGGATAAGCAAGACAAGACAAAAACTCCAAGAGACATAACAGCTGATGGTTAGGAGAGATAGGACAAAACCCAAACCAACTATCTCTGCACTAAATATATTTCTGGCAGGCTCTATGTAATCCTAAAAATAAGAGAGCAAAATTAAGTCTACATTTTTGTAATAGCAAAACATGTCCAAAAGATATAGTGCTTTTTATCAGGTATTCACAAGATTGCATTTAAGACATCGTCCTAACAAAGTTGGGCGGAGTGGTGGCTCTGAGGTTAGGGATTTGCACTGGCAATCGGAAGGTTGCCGGTTTGAATCCCGTAAATGCCAAAAGGGACTCTGCTCTGTTGTGCCCTTGAGCAAGGCCCTTAACCTGCAATTGCTCCGTCCTGGGTATCACATTAATCTGCATCCATCCCTGCATGTAGGTCCTGCAAACTTGGGGGCTGGTGGCAAAATTGGCACTCCAGCCACCATAAAAAACCTCACACTGTTCCACTCCATCTGAACTAGTGTGGTGCTGAGGCTGCACTCGGGTCCTGAGTTGGTTTGTGGTGGGTACGGCAATGCACTGTATCAGTGTGTTCTCCTAACAAAGACATCATGGCTCTAACACAAGCAAGCCACACATATACAAGTCTGTTTTCCCTACTGGTCTTTTCTAGTTTTTCAACCTGGTTACCCTGGCATGTGTCTTTGATAGAATATTTGCTAGAAAGTCCTATTCTATACAATCCTTAGGTTAGGCAGTGATATTAATAAAGAGGTTGCATTTTCTTATTTATTAAAATATCATTACCCTCAAGCACATTTTTTATTTTACATGATTTAATGCTATAACAGAAATTTCAAAGAAATGTATGTGTGACATTTATTAATATAACTTGAAGATATACAGTACTACATGTGATCTTTATCTAGAACCTAGCAATTTTTTATGTTTCTTCCAATTTATCAAACAAGAATGCATTTTAAATTTACCAAATCCTATAACTAATGATTATTTAAATTATTTATTTTGTAGACACTGTGATTAACATAAATACAGTCTTTCTTTTAAAAATACACTACTAAATAACATTGATTTAATGAGGTCTCATCTCTAAATGCTTCAGTTGCAAATTTGTTTGTTTTTAATATTTTGCATAAAGCACAAATTAGAAGCATTTGGAGTCCATTCATTTCTAGAATTCACTGTATGATGTCTACTTGAAAGGCCACAGCAATCTTTTCATAAATTTTTGATCAATCATTTTAAAAGTTTAAAGGTTTTTAGGTAATTACAAATAAAAATGATGCATGAGATTTCGTAAAAGAAACCTTTGCTAACTATCAAAATGATTTCTGCATAATACATGACAGACATTATTGGATTTTATCTTCAGTTTGTAAAAAAAGTGTTAGTTTCTTTACAGGATGACAAAAGAGTTCATATAAAGAAGAACAACTAATCCAATTAATCTAATAGCAACAGTAAAAGTGGCACATTTGATCGATCAAATAGTCTAAAAAGAAACATCAAGGAACGTGATATACGTATCAACTATGAAGAGGCAGCTTTAGAGCCCTGGGTAACATTTTTGAACAGTGATGAGAAAGTCAAGAAATGCAGCCTCTCTTAAATGTCAAAGGATGTGTGCTGATAAAAATGACACAGAAAGAAAGATTAGATTTTGACTGGAAACTTTATAAACTTATCATTTATATTAACTTCTGTGATATGTGATAGTTTCAGTAAATTTATATTGGCTACTTTTAAAATTTGGTTTATACGTGCTTATCATCTGATTTTATTTTTGGGATCAATTTTTTATTGGTTTTAAACAAAAATCATCATTCATGAAAACCAACATACATCAAACATTGTAATCATGAAAACAGTGAGACAATAAAAACAACACCAGCCATGGCACTCTTCTCCACCTACATCACTCAAAATGCCTTGTAATTGATATTCATTAAAGATTCAGAAGCATTCTTACATGTGCAATCTGGTAAGAAAGGCATGTCAGAGATATGAAGCAAAGAAGTATAACAGTCAAATAAATTGAGACTGAACACGGCAAACAAGTCACCAATCATTGAGAAGAAGGGTGACCATGCTGCCTGGCAGATAAGAATGATAGACATCTATTAAAAGCATTCTGTACTGTTCCGATGGTTTTAATTTTGGAGACAATAAACAGGAAAACTTACAAAGATGGTGAGAGGAAAGTGAAGTAGTCTCCACTTTCCTTAAGGACATATCAGACCTGGAGGTAGGAAAAGAAGGAAAAATGAGAACAGAGAGCCTGGACCTCAGTTAAAAGAATGTTACAAGTCCGGAGTCATTGGTCACCAGATGTTGTAATATCTCTATCTGCACAGGGTGGCAAAAACATTGGCGATCATTATTGTAGAAAATAACAGTATGTTCAAACAAGATGTGAGAATAGCAAAGATGTTTCTTCATCTGTCACTGAATTTGGGAGCTTAGAAAACTAAGGGACTTAAATTACGGGAACACCATTTTAACTTTGATGAAGTAATCTGGGATAGGTCATATTATATTCAATACAGAAAATGATATTGAGGATTTTTATTACAAAATATAGAAGTACATTTATAAATAAAGTTTTGCTCATTAAAACAAACTTACAAAGCAACTAGTTTTATATGTGAGAAAAGGTACATTTTGTTTCTGTAAAAAGCACTTTCAAATAAAAAAAGATATGTTATCTAACATCTTCATTTGAACTTTTATCTATAACTTACAAAGAATTTATATGATTGTTAATGCTTTTATTAGCTGTTTCACATTTATTTATATTTCGAGTAGTATGACATTCTAGAGGATTACATATACCTAAAATGGGATGATATAGCTTAAGATAAAACAAAATAATTACAATGTAAATTACCATTTACATTAGAGTGGAAGATACTCATATAGGAAGAAGATAGAATATATGAGGTTTAATGATGATCAGGATTCAGACGTTAGCCTGTAGTGAGAGCTATTGAAAAGAATGGATACATTTAAATATCTAGGATCAGTGGTAGCCAAAGATGGAACAATTGGAAGAAGGTATCAGGAGTAATATATGATTGAACAACTAAGGCAAAGGTTAATGAATATTTTAAGACCTTTGGTAAGACAAACAATGGTGTATGGAGCTGAGGCATGGGCAGTAAAAATAGCTCAGAAGATGTGATAGCAATGAAAATGTTGAGATGGATGCGTGGAGTTACAAAAAAGTACAGAAAAGAAATGAAGCAATCGCAGGTACAATAAAAGTGGGAAAGATATCTAATGAAATACAGGAAAATAGGTTGAAGTGGTATGGACATGAGATGAGGAGAGACAATGAATATATGGGCAAAATAGTGATGGGAATGGAAGTACAGGGGAAAAGAAAGTAAGGGCCAAAGAGGAGGTGAGTAGATAGAGTTAAGGAAGACTTGAAGGAAAAGAGTTTGAGTGAGGAGAAGGTGAAGGACCAAGCTGTTTGGAGAAGGTTGGCCAAGCACATAGACCCCACATAGAAGTTGGAAAAAATGAAGAAGAAGAAGGTTTATGTTTAATATTTTTTCATGATAATTTTATTTAAATTTTTCTTTCACTGGTGAGCTCCAGTTCTTCCAAGGGTCCAAGAAAACCTGACTATGTGAAAAGGCATTGATATCATTTTTCATTATAAAAGCAGGCCTGGTAACACATCTGGTGCCACATAAATAGATATTATGTTGTTTAAACACCAGTTATATTTGGTATATCATTCTTGAGATTGTACTAATTTTTGGGTATTTATGCATGTTTGAGCACTGCTTTCTTCATTAATTTTTCTATTTCTTTGATTTCTTTCCTTTATGTCTTCATGTACAGACAAATGCATTATAATGAAATGATCAGACATGCAACGTAGTACAGATTCCTATATTGTGGGTGGCATTACCAAATGTATGTACATAAGCCACAATGAATAATGCCATGATGCCACAAGTGTCATTAATCATTAATTATGTTGCATAAAGAGTAATTTTTAATTGTTTTTATTTAAAATATACATTTTATGTCACAGCTATTTTGTTTTGTTTCTTTGGTGACACTTAACCCTTCACAGTTGGGGCTATGTTTTTGATTTGGCAAAGACACTTATTGCTGGTCACATATTTGGATGGCAAAACTGTTTTAGATTGTTGACTTCTGAATTTTGCTGTAGAGTTTTGGGTTTGAGAATTCGTTTTTTTTTTTTTGTTTTTGTTTTTTTGATTTCCTGGTTTTGACCACTGCGTGTTCCACAAAACTTCTACTGATTATTTCCTCTGACAAGTGTTATTTGCTGGTTCAAATATTTAATTTGTCCTATTGGTTTGCTCTCAATTAGTTCTCTTTATATAAAACACCTTTTATATAAATCTAAAATGTATCACTCTCTGTTAAAGAATAAGAAAAGGCTTTATTTTCAGACTTTTATTTTTAAACCAGTTTTGTTAAACTTGACTTGCAAGTTTAAAGAAAAGGCTTTATTTTTCATTGTAGGAAATGTTTTTAGAGAATTTAAAGAGGTAGTAAGAGTGTGCTTGTCTCATGATGGGGGATGCTGCTGCTTCATTCAAGCTTGTTTAGCCAAGGCCGAATTAGCAGTCGTGGGGATCTCCTATGATATTTTCACTCATTTCAGCAAGGGGGACCTCCCCCCTCACTTTGAGAAGGGAAAACTGGGTCCCCCATTGTGAACTATACACACTGAGAAACACTTATCGGAGGTAGGTAATTTCTTTTTACAAGTCAACAATCCTGTATTATCAATAGATTTACTAAGGTTATGCTCACAAGGATTTTCATATTATAATTCATTACTACTAATGTCAGAACATGAAATTGTTTAAAATAATAGTCATCAATTCTCAATATGCATACCGACTATGCCATTTTTGCCCATTTCCTGGAAGAAGTATAGACTATTCTGAAAGGGATACTCCACCCAAAACTTTTTAATCTTTTTTAGTCTTATGTGCTCATGTAGAATGGGGATAATAAAATTTCTGATAAAATGGACATCTATTGCGACCAAAGCTCGAACAACCCAAAAAGTGCAAAATTGCCCACAAAAGAATCTCTTATTACTTGTTCACAAAATCCATGTTATAAGTCATTCGGTCATATATTCACAATGGGCGGACACATTTATTTTTTGCCAAAATATTGTCATATAAATACCTTCAGAAAATTAGAGCAGTGCACGTAGAGGAAACACATTCACATTTTTGAACGGAAGACCTATGTCTTCCCCACATTTATTGGTCAAGAGTCCTGTGTTTAGTTTAAAAGCTCATTCAAAAGTATGCATGTATACACATAAAAGATCAATGACTGGAACCAACTGCTTAGTCAGTTGGAAAATTTTCAAAATAGCATTGTGTACAATTAGATGTACTGTAAACAACTCTTTGATATTAGTTAACAGGACCAACAGCATTAAGTCGCACATGCAACCGGAATTGTGCTTGGGACAAGACTCTCCTGATTTTCAAGTAGGCACATGCCAACTTTGAAGGCGTCAGCTTATTATTGGAAGTGATCCTGTTTTCTGCATAATTGTTCATCAGTAGAGCCTCCTGTCGCTACTCTCCAAAACTTTTAGTTTCAGGACCAGACTTCTCTGCTATTTAAAAAATTTATAAAAATATTGCTAATGAAATTATGAGAAATTGTCACACACAGTTTTGATTTATAATTTGTTAGAATGGGTATGTAAGATAAATTGGAAACTCTAAACTAGTTCAATGCAGGTGTAAGAAGACTGAATGGCGATGGACTGGTGCCCTGTATAGAGCTGGTTCTTGCCTTGTGCCTTCTGCTACTTGGATTGGTTCATCCCAACCCTCAGCAGTAACTGTGAAGTGGATTAAGAAAGTTTTAGAACTATATTTCAGATTAGTAATAAATGAAGGCCTAGTAGAACACTTTGGTATATTGCTAAATTGTTTCAATTTATGCATACCAGTAAATCTGCAACATTCTTGTTCTACATTTTAGCTATGCATGTTTGCATTATTACCAGAATGCAATTAAATCATAATGATTCCCATTTCTGATTAATTACATTTGGTTTCAGAGGAACTATGTCATCTTAAGTGTATTTCACATACAGGTTAATATTTGTATGTTAGTCTGTATTAACCTGAATATTTAAGTTCAAGTATCAAATTTGCTACACATCTTGAAGTATGTTGCTATTAATGAATCAATTTTTGTGATCAAATTTATGTAATAAATAATACATTATAACATTAAATCCAGGACAACACAATCATTTCTAGTTGAGAATTAAAACTTAGAAAAATATGAACACCCAGCCATTGGCACCCATTCCAACCCCGCCCCCAAAATCCAGCCAGAACTAAAAAAACAATATCTAAGGAAAAACAAAGGGTTAGAGATTTCCTTAGCTATCCTGAGAGAAGGAACCCACAGTGTTCAGACTAAATAAGAGAGAAGACAAAGGAAAAAAGTAAAATAAAAGTCAAACACTAAGAACAAGGCCAATGTGGGGGATTCCTACAATGACACCCTAGACTGGTTTCACCACTAACTTACACCTTATGAAATTAATATAAAAAAAAGATTTATACAAAGTACTTCTATCTGTATTATAAATAAGTTGATGTTTACTGACATGTGTGTTCAGAAGTGCAATGAGGTTCTCGCATGTCTTTAATAGACTAGGGCCACCAGTGTGACAAGTCAGACAATAAAAACAAAAGCAAACAATGAATTCAACACCAAATAATAAATACATCAAATAAAAAACATCACAGGGAAGAGTGGATAGGAAGTTAGCGGTAAGACATTTAGCTAAATATAGTCTTCTCTACTATCTACCTGCCCTGTGGTGGGCTGGCGCCCTGCCTAGGGTTTATTTCCTGCCTTGCACACTGTGTTGGCTGGGATTGGCTCCAGCAGACCCCCACGACCCTATAGTTAGGATATAGCAGGTTGGATAATGGATAGATGGATGTACTATCTACCAAATGAGAAAATCACTGCAAAGCATGGTTGATTTTAAAGGCAGTACGTAACAGAGATATCTTAAAGATAAGACAGTGATGTTTTAGTAATATTCTTGGCCAATTTCAGAGCTCCCAGCACTGCTTAGCTATCCAGAGTTGAATAGGTGTCCCACCAGGCAAACAATAAAGATAGGCCCTGGGTTCCACTGTGCATCCATGGAAGTTATTAAAACTAGATGGAGACATATAGATTTTCCTTTGATGACTGAGGAACTAAAGGTGGTGGTAAACCTTCCTGACTGAGATTTGTTGAGCACATATTATGTCATCAGCATGGGCCTCAAGAAATTGAAAGCTGATGACCTTTTTCACAAGATTCCCTAACAAAGTACATTCAACTATAGTCTGCATTCTGAATCCTGTAATCTACTGTCAACTCCTCAGTTTGTGCACCAATGTTTCTGAAGGCAAACAAATTCTATTAAAGTATATACTGTATAAGACTTCTCAAAAAACTGTTTTCAAATCTTTTCAGAGGTATAAAATCCAATAGAATATTCTTTAGAATATTCTTTAGTTTGAATTGTCTGCTGTACAATCTTTTAGCAATTCTTTAAGTTTTATATTTTTTTTACAGTATTTCAAAAAAATGGGTGATTGTTCATCATTAAGGTAGGAAACTGAAGAAATGCAAAAATAAAGCAAGGAAAAAGCAGTATGAATAGTTTCACATCATTTCACATAATAAAGTTACAAAAGTGATATTTAATTGGGTCTGAAATTGCAGACTGTAATTCAGATATGCTGCACTGATTTCTATAGCCATTACAGAAGCAATCATTTCTCCAACTGTTAACTTTGCTTGTCTGTATTATTGATGGCCATGGTTAGAACAGATTAATTGCTGAAAAGTCTTCTAGACACTCACATACATTTAAAATGAGTATTCTTGAACAGAAAAACCCTGAAAAATGAATTACATTAAAATGTACACTCCTGACAAAAAGTAAGAATTACCACTGATTAATTGTTCTCATTTTTTCATAACATGATTCAAACTATAAATCTCTTTTATCATTGCTTATCAATAAAGAGCTTTTTCTTAATAAAAAAACAAGGTAATGTACTTTTACAATGAATTTAATGTTGCTGTGTGATTTATGATCTTTAGCAGTAGGTGTGAATGAAGACTGCTTAGTCAATTTTATGGAGCTTTACTCAGGCTAACGTCTAGGCCTTACTTTCTGATTCTAGAGCGGAGCAGCTTCGGAAAAAATTATGAAGTAATTCAGACAGGAAAGTTCTGTGTGATGCAGTAGCTTAAAATTGGTATGGGGTATTTTTAAAAACATAATTATAAATAGTCCCTCATCTAAAACTGACGCAAATGAAGACTATATAAGCAGAGTAAATCAATCATGTGCAGTGCCTATAAAATGTATTCACCTCATTTGAAGTTTTCAAAATTTAGTGGTATACAATATTGAATCATAGTGGATTTAATTTGGTTTTCTGACACTGATTAACAGCAGAAAGGCTTTAAAATACAAGTGAAGACAGATCTCCACAAAGTGGTCTAAAATAAATACAAATATATAACACAAAAAAAGTTTTTGCTTAAGTATTTAGCTTATTTAACTCAGTATTTAGTAGATGAACCTTTGGCAGCAATTCCAGCTTCGAGTCTGTGGACAGGTCTCTAGCTGCTTTGCACATGTTGATACTGTGATATTTCCCCATTCCTCTTTGCAAAAACTGCTCAAGTGCTGTCAGTTTGCATGGAGATTGCAAGTGGACAGCGATTTCAAGTCCAGCTACATATTCTCAATTGGATTGAGATCTGGACTCTGACTCTACTCGAGGATCATTAACATTGTTATTTTTAAGCTATTCCTGTGTAGCTTTTACTTTATTGATTACTGGAATTCTCTGTGTTTCACTGCATTCATTTTACCCTCTACCCTCAAAAGCTTCCAGGACCTTTGTATTGCCATAGCACGATCCCGCTGCCGCTGTGCTTCATGGTAGAAGCTTTCACATTCCTGTATTGTTCCAAGCTCCAATATATTTGAGTTAATAAATGGAAAGTCAAATTTGACTATTCTATATGTTGTGCAGAAGCATAATTAATTATCATTTTTGGTTTACAACAATAGACTACTGTAAATCGTTAGCAATTCTGTGCTAGTTTTTTCATTTTGTTCTTTATGCCACAGTCATGTTTTTGGAAATAAGATTGTCTAAGATAGACACCCGAATTCTGATCATGTACGTTCATCTTAGTGAAATCAAGCCATGCAGATTATATAACAGACCTCTGTCTCTGTCATTCTTTTTTCAGTTTTGTGTTAGAACTTGTTCAGATTTCTACTCTAAGTGTTATTTTCTTTGTTTAGTCTCCTAGTTACTAATTACACTAAAATACTTAGTGACAGTCCTACTTCCACAATGAAATACAGGTCAAATTCCATTACAACGAAGTGCCAGGGACCTAAAAAAATTTCAATGTAATGAAAATTTTGTAGTAATGAGATTCTGTATTTGTTGCTATAGTGCTTGAAGTAATTTGCACCCAGGCATTTGTAATCATTTCAATAGCTTCTTTCACATTAGTTTTCAACTCCTCCTGTCTACAAGTTATGCTGACTAGAATTTTTCTTAGCATTTCCTTGCGATAATACATTTTCAGGGTGCGAATGATGCCCAAATTCAATGGCTGAAGTACTGCCATTCAATTGGGTGGGAGGAACATTATCTAAATGTGGAAGCATGCTGTGGGCAGCACAGTTATCAATCAGAAGCAGAATCTTCCTTTTCTTCTTCTTCATATTGTGAGGTTTCTGAAGCTCGATTCCGTGTCTGTGGAAGATTGTTTGTCCATTGCCAGGGAATGGCAACTGCAGGCTCACAACGCTGTAGCAGAACACCACGGAAGAAAATATGAAAACATTGTGGTCGCACTATAAGCCAGGTTAGTGGCCACGTAATGCTTTTCCATGCATTTGTAATGTTCCTTGCATCACCCATCAAGATCTTTTCAGAGTTGCATTGGTGGCAAGCTGCTGCAGCACTGTGAGCCTGCTGTTACCCCAGCAAAGGATTAACAGTCTTCCATAGATGCGGTGATCACGCTTCGGGATGCTCTTTGGCATGCCGTCCTGTTGGGGGAGGTCCCAAAAGAGTTTAGAAACCTCAAAACAGTGACTTTGCTTTTCTTGCATGAGTGGCACACTAATAGGAATGTTTCTTGAATGAGTATCTGCCATTTCTATAGGAGGGTGACAATGAGTTAAATTCCAGTGGATGTTTTTCAAATGTTGATGAGCAATAAGCAAAAGGTATCACTGAAAACCACAGAAAACAAACAGCAAAAAAACAGTTCGAAAAAAGTTTGAAGAAAGAGATAAATTTACAATGTTTGTGTTCGGGGATCGTTCATTCAGGCTTTTCAAGGACTTTTGGGCACTTCATTGTAATAAAAGTATCTGCTGAATGTATTTCATAATAACAAGATTTCTATGGATTCTGTCATATGAGGAAACTGCTGGGACTGCAAAAATACTTTGTTGTAATGAAAATTTCATTGTAACAATATTCGTCGTAACAGAATTTCACCTGTATATACTTTTTTGTTGTGACAACTGAATTTGGAAAATTTTAAACAGCTACTGTTACAGAAATTAAGATCTTAATATTGCTTGCCAAAGTTCCTTTGAGCAAGGTATTCTGAAGATTGAAGAAGCAACACCAGTGAAATCACGGAAATGTTTGTGGCAGTCGCCAAACACTGTGAATTCATTAAAATCAATGGTGAAAGAAGAACTGCACTAGTTCTGAGTGGATTGTAATGGTGCAATTGTCTTTGAAGTGTCCCGGAGGGCTAGGGAAATGTCTCCCAATTATGCTTGGCCAATTATTGTGGTCAAAAATGTGACCTGGTTGATGAGTTAGCAATGCAATCCAATGTACCAAACGTATCACAAACAACAAAAGACACGAAAGGATAACCACAAAGTACAACAAATGGCCAAAAACTAACGTTAAGTAAGAAAATCTATATCATTGCAATTACAGAGTTACAATCTTAAAACACACATTATCTGTTCCACAAAGCATAAAAAGTATGAAATACCAATTACAATTGAGTACTTAATTATAGTGTTACACTGTATTACACAGTAAGTACCAGTTAATAAGACCTAGTTACTCTGTAATTATATAATTAATTACACAGTAAGCACAGCATAATTAAGATAAATAAAATATTCTTAATTTACAGTTATGACACATCATTTTTATGAAGTGTTTCTGTTTTTTAGCCATTTTGAAGCTGCGGATACTGAGTTTAAACAATCAGCATTTATTGTTAACCTTTATAATTTAAGACTTACAAGTTAAAATGTACAGTTTTTTTTTCCTTGTAGTAACATCAAGCTTGAGGAGAATTTTACAGTCTGCACTGCACTGGTGAAGATTAAAAAATGCAGTATTTGAGACAGGAAAGTAATTACTGTATTTTGAAATGTTCTTTCCACCAGCTAAGCCAAAGGGGAAAAAAGCCTTAGTCAAGATTTAAAACCCATATAAACATTGGTTTTCTGTCAACCTGTCATTTGCAGAAGACAAGCAGTCCTTTTCCAACTCTATTACCTATGTTGATCCCATCTGAAAACTTTTTAAAAACAATGAACCCTGAAGCTTATGCAGCTTGAAAACAGAGCTGTCAAATGTCCTTCTAGTTCAAGGAAACATTATCCAGATTTAGCACTTATCCAGAATACTAATCTCACAGTTGATGGAGCAGAATGGGAGCAACCATTGATTTTCTATTAATATAATACTTCTTGCTCTGAAGGAGAGAGTTTTCAGGTTAGGTGTAAAAGGAGGCTGGTGTTAGCTGTCTAAAAATATAAATAAATAAAATACACCAGAATTACAAAAGAAAGTAAAACTTCTAACTTGACTAACAATAAAAAGAGCTGTCACAGTAAGGCATTATGCACGTGTATCGCCATTGGTATAAAGGAGCTCCAGTAGCCTTTCTTGATATTCTTCAGCTGAATAATTTGTTGGCTAAAAGTATTTAAAATTGGTGTGTCATAGAGAGGTTATGTAGCATTGTTCATAATGGTACTCAGTTTTGTCTTCATTCATTCCTCCGTTACTACCTCCAGGAGGCTGAAAGTGTGTCCCTACTATTTTAAATGAGCTTATTGCTTTGGGGTTCTCTCTTAAAGTGAGGTTACAGGTCCAGCACACCACAGTGTAGAAAAGTTTAGACCCACTAAACAAATGATATGTATCGTTGTTCTTCTAAAACATTCTAACTAAGATTAAAAGAAAATTATAAGATTTATACAGCCTATTTAGAACCATCAATTAAAATGGGCTTTAGTTCATGATTAAACACCTCTTTACGCCCTTTTAGAACATTTGACAGCTATGTGGTCTCAAGAAGTTCCAAAAGACATTTTTAGGAAATCATGAGTGAATGATGTAAGTTTTACCAATTAAATTGTTTTACTCATTTGCAAATATATATTTACCTCTTATTAAAGTGATAATAAATGTTTTATGTCAGCTGCTTTGACATATTTCATTAGGAATGTTAGGAAGAATGCATGTTTGTCTTAATCTTAATCTTTGTGATCTATTTGATAAGTAAGCATGGTATGTCAATCTAATCTAAACACTTCTTTGAAACTATTTTATTATTTATGTACTATATATTTTACTTTTATGACATAATTTAAAAATCAAGACAATATTCCATTATAAAACGATGTTTTAAACATGTGATGAGACTTGGAAGAAACAGCACAGCATAAAAATAGTACCAAGAAAAAAATAAATACTCGAGCAACTGCTTGAAAAAGCAACAAAAAGAAAAACAATTGCTGTGCAGTTGTAAGCATGTTATGTTGCTCTGTTACATTTAAGGTAATTAATATACAAGTAACACCTCATTTACAGCCTATTTTGTAATGGAAAGACACCTAAAATCAGGACTTTGTTAGTTTAAAAGAGGTAAAAGCGTGTACATGAACTTACCCATGCCATGAACAGCCGTTCTTAAAACCTGACCCACTTTTAGCTTAAAACGCATCTAACTTGCTTAGCGGCAGTACTGTAAAATCACCAGATTATAATTAGTTATTTTACATCTATGAGAACTTTCATTGGCATGAATTATATAGTAGACCTGAGTTTTCAATTCAAAAGGTCTTTTTAAAATAACAAAATTGAAATACTGAAAGTGTAGTACTGCATAAATGCGTCTGCTATTCTTAGCATAAGATGCAGAGTATAAATGGAATTCGGAGAACAAAACATAAAAGCTCTATTTGAAATGTTGCAAGGAATAAACCAGCTGTTTAAATGCACAATTACAACAGAATAAAGGAGGTTTGCTTCCATATACTTAAAAATGTATTCAATTAAATACTGTAAAATAATACAAAGTTGTATACAATAAGAAGCTTATACCAACCAGCAGTACTACTTTTGATAGCATATTATAAGACAAAACACAAGAACTTCAAAGAAAACAAAGGGACTCCAAAGCAAACATATTAGAAAAGTCGTACTCCTACTGCTATCAGTATGACATATATATTCAGCATTTCTTTGTTTTTTTAACACACTTCTCTATTTGTAACTATTTGGATAACAGCATTAACAGTTGATATATTAGCAGCATTATCAGCTGAAATAAATGGGCTATACCATTTTACATTCATTTCATTTTGCTGAACATACAGTATTGTAATTTACATACTGTTGTTGGGTTATTTTTCCTTTAATACATATTTTGCTGTGCTTTGTTTTTCTCACTGGTGGGCAGAGCTATTTTTTTGGTACTGGTACATGAAGCCCATATCCATTTCTGTATAGGTATGAGTTTTATGTTGCCTACTTGGCCAGATACTTAACAATAACAACTTGTTTAAAATATTATTTTCTATTTCTCTGCTATCTTTTGAGACTCATATCCCTATAAACAATAAAGAGAACCAAAGAACTTAAAAAAGCTTTCTCTGGTCCCCAGTATCAATTGATCAGTTTCTAACTTATATTATATTATATAATATATTATATGCTCATTTAGTTTATTACATTTCAATTTGTATTCAATATTTGATTATTTTAAGTAATTTCTGAGAAATTAAAGGTGTTCTATGAAGGACTGATTGTGTGACCAATTTACCAGGTAACTAAAACAATTAAAATTAAATGCTTGTCTGCAGAAGCCATCATTGGTAGATGTGCTTACTATTTCTGTGAAGAACAGAGTTAATATGTACACAGCGTGGTGATTAATTTCTTCTATCTCATGACTTAATTCAGTAAAATTAGATTCAGAACTATTGTTTACCTATACAATAGTGAAATAGAGGATGCCCTAAACTTAAATTTTTCTGAGGTGTTTACAAGTGAGCAAGTGGACAACCTCCTAGAGGTAAACGCGACTACTAAGGAAGTACTGAGGGATTTGGAAATTGTAGAGGGAGAAGTGCTGCTCAGATTAAATAAGCTGAAATCAAACAAATCACCAGGACCAGATGATATTTCTCCTCGTGTTCTTAAGGAGGCTGGTGAGTACATATATAAACCCATGACACATATTTTTAGGAAGTCACTGTGCACAGGAGAGATTCCAAAGGACTGGAAAATGTCAAATATCATCCCATTATATAAAAAGAGTGACAGGGCAGATCCAGGCAACTATAGGCCAGTAAGCTTAACATGCATCACAGGAAAATTAATGGAAGGAATTATTAAGGATAAGATTGAGCAACACATGGCAAGGACAGGAGTTATTCTGACCAGTCAGCATGGGTTCAGAAGAGGGAGGTCATGTTTTACTAACATGCTGGAATTCTGTGAGGAGGCAACAAAAGGATACGATCAAAGTGGAGCTTATGATATTATTTATCTGGACTTTCAGAAAGCATTTGATAAGGTGCCACATGAGAGGCTGGGCATCAAATTAAAAGCAGTGGGAGTTCAGTGTGTTTTTAGATGGGTGCAGAATTGGCTCAGACACAGGAAGCAGAGGGTGATGGTGCGAGAAACTTCATCAGAACTGGCCGATGTTAAGAGTGGTGTTCTACAGGGGTCAGTGCTAGGGCCGCTGCTATTTTTAATATATATAAATAATTTAGATAGGAATATAAGTAACAAGCTGGTTAAGTTTGCAGATGATACCAAGATATGTGGATTAGCAGATAATTTGGAATCCGTTATATCATTACAGAAGGACTTGGATATCATAGAGAATTGGGCAGATTTGTGACAGATGAAATTTAATGTCAGTAAATGTAAAGTATTACACATAGGAATTAAAAATGTTAGTTTTGAATACACAGCAGGCGGTCGGAAAATCGAGAGTACACCTTATGAGAAGGATTTAGGAGTCATAGTGGACTCTAAGCTATCGACTTCCTGACAGTGTTCAGAAGCCATTAAGAAGGCTAACAAAATGTTAGGATATATAGCACGATGTATGGAGTACAAGTCCAAGGAGGTTATGCTCAACCTTTATAATGCACTGGTGAGGCCTCATCTTTAGTACTGTGTGCAGGTTTGGTCTCCAGGCTACAAAAAGGACAGCAGCACTAGAAAAAGTCCAGAGAAGAGCGACTAGGCTGATTCCAGGACTACAGGGGTTGAATTATGAGGAAAAATTAAAAGAGCTGAGCCTTTACAGTTTAAGCAAAAGAAGATTAAGAGGTGACATGATTGAAGTGTTTAAAATTATGAAGGGAATCAGTACAGTGGATCGAGACTGTTATTTTAAAATTAATTCATCAAGAACACGGGGACACAGTTGGAAACTTGTTAAGGGTAAATTTCGCACAAAATATTAGGAAGTTTTTCTTTACACAAAGAACGATAGACACTAGGAATAAGCTACCAAGTAGTGTGATAGACAGAAAGACGTTAGGAACTTTCAAAACTCGACTTGATGTTTTCTTGGAAGAAATAAGTGGATAGGACTGGCGAGCTTTGTTGGGCTGAATGGCCTGTTCTCGTCTAGAGTGTTCTAATGTTCTAATGTTATACTAAAAAGCCAAAAAAATGTAAAATCAAAATAAACCCTCAATTAAATTACGTAAACATGAAAAATCATTTTCAACCACATTTACTTTGTGTTGGATGGATTTATTCAATGCATTGTAATTTTACACAGAGTGCTTGCTGATTTACCTTCATCAGTATATATCTTTTTTTTGTTTTTTTTAATCAGATTGTAAGGACTAATTAAAGCCCGCAGATATATTCTTTAAGTTTCCTCTTTTTTTTTTTAAATTTTATTGGGAAACGGTGCTATTGCAGAACTGGGAGGTGGTTGGAATCAACACCCCTGCCTTGTGGACTTGGATTTCCAAAGAAAAAGCGAGAGAGATTGGGTGTGCTATCAGTTCTGGTTTTTCTTTAGGTTTCTTGTAGAATTTCATTAGTTAATTTAATAGTAAGTGTTGTTTAAATACTTAAATGTAAATATATTTTGTGTTGCAGAGTACCCAAGTATTGAGAACTTTTTTTAACATTTTGTATTACAGCCGGTAAAATAAACTCAAAAGAGAGAATTACTGTGTGGCCTCTAGGTTACATCCAAAATAAAATAATAAATAAATAAATCACAATGCAGAGAGGGGTGCCTGATACAGAGGTTACACCTGCTTTGATTGCATTACTCCTTCTGGCTGTTTTACCATGCTGGAAATCATTGTTCTGTTTTTCAGTAGTAGGAACTAGTAGAGTGAATCCTTTCTGTTACTTTTAAATAAATTCTTTATCAATTACATGGAAACAGTTATTAATTTGATGAGATTAAATTTCACAAAATGTTGAAAGGTTTATCTTCACACAAAGAGCCATACACACGTCGAATTAACTACCAAGTAGTAAATCGAGAGTAGGACTTTGGAGAGCTTCAGACTTGAAGCAGTGTTATTTTAGATAGTGTGGAAGAATAGCTCTGACTATCTTATTGCGCTAAATGCCTGTTTTCATCAAAACTGATGAAAATAGAAAATATTCTAAATTTTCTAAAATCCAAAAAAACTGCTGAAAGTGAATATTGTCCAGGAGTTTGACTTACACCAAAGGCAAAATCTGACCATTTACAGTGTAGTCCTACATTGTAAATATCTCAGAAAAAAAGCCAACAGTCGTCTTGTGTTTTTGTCATATAGTATGAAGAAACAGAAATGTGGTAATTACAAGACTGAAACCATGGTGTGTGTTTGTTTGATCATTTTTACATAAGCAAAAAGAATGTTGAATCCGTCTTTTGTTCATGACTGTAATCTGAAATAAACCTAAAGCTGCGTGAAGAGCTAATTTCCTCTACTCAATGTAATCCATGTAGACACAGTTTTACAAGAAAAGATTAACCTCATTAAAGCAGAATTAACAGCAAAACACTCAGACATAATAAGACACATTAATACTTTGCTGTAAAAGTTTGCTATTTTACATTTTTATATGAAAAAATTGATTTACTGTAATGGGTATTTTATAATGCATTAAAATTCACAATTGTCACAAACTTGTCATACAGGAAACAGAAAACCGCTATCAATGTAAATAAAATTGAGGTGCTGGACAAATCCATGATTGAAATTGCAAAGAAGAGAGTGTTACCAGGAATATTATAATAGGGGAGAGTCATCAGACAGAGTCATTTTTAAAATCAGTAATGCAGTAAGTTTCATGTTTTAAAACGCTTAAAATCCTAAAACAATGTCACTCAACGAAATACACGAGCAGTCCAGGAGCAGTGGAACAGGTTTAAAAATGTAATGCAAGACGGATACACACCTAAATTTGGAATTCGTAGGAAATTAAAAAAAAAAAAAAAACTGCACTGGGTTAACTACTAAAGAGCTGAAAAAGAAGCTGCAAAGGAAAAAAACAGCTGTATAAAGTGTATAAGACAACTCCAATGTGAATCAAAAAGTGTATGAGAACATGAGGGAAAACATTAAAAGGATATTAGGGAGGCTAAAAGACAGTTACAGAGGAATATTGCAGATAAGAATATTAAAAGATGACCCAAGGAGATTCTTTAAGTGTTTACATAGTAAAAGAACAGTCAAAAAGGAGGTGAAGTGCATCAGAAATAGTAAAGGGAATTAAAAAATGCAAACAGTGAAATATTAGATACTCTAAACTTTCCTTTTTCTGAGGTCTTCACATGTGAGGAAGTAGATAACTGTCCGGCAGTAAAAAGGACTACTAAGGGAGTACTGAGTGATTTGGAAATTATAGAGGGAGAAGTACTGCTCAGATTAAATAGTCTGAAATCAAACAAATCACCAAGACTAGATAATATTTACCCTCAAGTTCTTAAGGATTCTAGCAAGTACATATATAAATCCTTGACATAAATGTTTAGGAAGTCATGGTGCAGTGGAGAAATTCCGAAGGACTAGAAAATGGCAAATATCATCCCATTACATACAAAGTAACAATGGGTCAGTAAGCTTAATGTGCATCACAGCTAAATTAATGGAAGGAATTATTAAGGATAAGATTGAGCCATACATGGCAAGAACAGGAGTTTTACTGAACAGACAGCATTGTTCAGAAGAGGGAGGTCATTTTACCAACACGCTGGAATTCTATGAGGAAGCAACAGAAGGATATGATTAAAGTGGAGCAGATGATATTATTTATCTTTACTTTCAGAAAGCATTTGATAAGGTGCCACAGGAGAGGTTGGACATCAGATTAAAAGAAGCGGGAGTTCGGGGTATTGTGTGTAGATGGGTGCAAAATTGGATAAAACACAGGAAGCAGAGGATGATGGTGCGAGGAACCTCATCAGAATTGGCTGATGTTAAGCGTGGTGTTCCACAGGGGTCAGTACTAGGGCCGCTGCTATTTTTAATATACATAAATGATTTGGATAGAAATGTAAGTAACAAGCTGGTTAAATTTGCAGATGATACCAAGATAGGTGGATTGGCAAATAATCTCAGATTCATTGAATCATTACTGTGGGACTTGGACAGCATACAGGCTTGGGTAGATTTGTGGCAGATAAAATGTAAAGTAAGTAAATGTAAAGTATTAAATGTAGGAAGTAAAAATGTTAGGTTTGAATACACAATGGAAGGTCTGAAAATAGAAAGTATACCTTATGACAAGGATTTAGGAGTCGTAGTGGACTCAACACTATCAACTTCCAGACAGTGTTCAGAAGCCATTAAGAAGGCTAACAGAGTGTTAGGTTATATAGTAGCACGATGTGTGGAGTACAAGTCCAAGAAGGTTCTGCTCAAGCTTTTTAACACACTGGTGAGGCCTCATCTGGAGTATTGTTTGCAGTTTTGGTCTCCAGGCTATAAAAAGGGCATAACAATGAATGAAGAGTGTCTAGGCTGATTCCAGAGCTAAGAGTTATGAGGAAAGATTAAAAGAGCTGAGCCTTTTCAGTTTAAGGAAAAGAAGATTAAGAGAAGACATGATTGAAATGTTTAAAATTATGACGGGAATTAATACAGCTGATCGAGACTGTTATTTTAAAATGAGTTCAACAAGAACATAGGGACACAGTTGGGAACTTGTTTAGGGTAAATTTCGCAAAAACATTAGGGAGTTTTTCTTTACTTAGAGAGCTACAGTATAGACATATGGAATAAGCTACCAAGTAGTGCGGTAGACAGTAGGTCTTTAGGGACTTTTAAAACTAGACGATGTTATTTTAGAAGAATTACGTGGATAGGAATGGCAAGCTTTGTTGGGCTGAGTAGCTAATTGATCTAATGTCCTAATGTTGTATGTTAGCAGGTCCTTGGGAAGTTTGGAAAGGTCCTATGACTTTGGAAGCATTTACTAGAACTTCAGCAGATAAGATGTTTCTATACATCTCAGAATTCATTATGTAACTGACATCAACAATTCCATCATCAATGATGATAAGTGTACCAGAACCTGTGGCAGCCATACATGCCCAAGCCATACCACCCCGAACTACCTTGTTTAACACATGAGTTGGTATGCTTTGGATCTTGGACAGTTCCTGTTCAGCTCAACACTTTTCTCTTGCCATCACTCACATACAGGTTCATTTGTCTTGTCTTTCCAAAACACCTTTTTCTAGAATTCTGCAGGCTTGTTTAAGTTCTTTTTCACAAACTGTAATCTTGCCATCCTGTTTTTGTGTCTAATTAGTATTCTGTATCTTGCAATGTGGCGTATGTATTTCTGTTCACAAAGTCTTCTGCTGATAGCCATCTCTGACACATACACATCTACTTCCTAAAGAATGATTATGATCTATTGGAAAGGCATTTGGGGCTTTTTCTTTACCATAGTGAGGATTCCTCTGTCATCAGCAGTTGAGGTCTTCCTTGGTCTAACTGTTTCCCTGTGATTACTGAGCTGAATAGTGTGTACTTTCTTCCTAATGATATTCCAGACAGTTGATTTAGGTAATCCTAAGGTTTTACTGATGTCTCTAATTGTTTTATTCTTGTTTTTCAGACTCATAATGGCTTCTTTGACTTTAATTGGCATAGCTGTCGCCCTTATGTTAAACAATGGCAAATACAGACTCCAAAGGGTAGAAGCAAGCCTAGGTATCTTTTGTTTACAGTAATGAAGTAATGAAACACACCCGAGTAATCACACCTGTGTGTGACGGTGCAGTTGACTCCATACTCTCAGTTGCTCTAGGGAGGCTCTTGAACCCGCTACCATCAATAATATAACCAAGGGATTAGCCAGCGGATGAGGACACAGCACACAAAGCAAAGGGTAGGTGCAAAAGTGCTCCAGTGCTTTTAATAAAAATAGAACAAATGATGTTCAAAACAAAGTGCAGTACAAAAATTCAATAAATAATCCATAGAGGTTAATAATCCCAATAATTACATCCATTAAAGCAAGGTTAAATACACAGGCAGGAAACTAGCCTTCACAATTCTTCATCCTGGTGCCTGCCTTTTAAAACTGCCATCTCTCCGAGTTACTCTTGATTGTGCTCCGCAGCACAGAGAGACGCCCATCTATCAGGCACAGACAACATTTTATTTCAGCCTGTGTCCCCACTGCCAATCCTGTAACATTCCACAGAGAGCTGCTGAGCTCTGCTCCACTCACACCATTGCCAATTGTTCGTTCCTCCCAGCAAGAGCACACCCTGAGCACAATGGTCACTCCTGCTCCATAGTTGCTCAACAGGAGCGATCCCTCAAATACCTCCTAAGCCACATGATCCTTCCTAGGGTTCCATTCCCGTCCACGTGCTTCCTCTCTTCCTGCACCAGCTTTCGCTCACTCCTACCTTTCTCTCAGTTCCTCTCTTTAACCTCCTTTCCTTCTTCCATTCCAACTTCTCTTCTTTTTCATTCTCTCCCCTTCTATCCCTTGCTTCCTAATTGGGTACAGGTGCAAGGAGCTGCTCCCTCCAAGGCATCATTTAGGTACCTGACTAAAGGACATGGTGTTGCTACGCTAGCAAGGATCTGGCACTTCGTTTACGGATTGTTCCTGCCTCACACTGTATGCTTCACTGGGACTGGCGTGAAAGATAGAATAATTAAACATGTACTACTAAGATATTTCAATGTTCCTTAAAAGTTTTGAAGAATCGGCGTTATAAGCCTACAGATGGCTTAACGTCTATTACAGAGCTGATTGTGTGGTGATTGGGTATTTGGAGAAAGAAAAGGAAGGACAGGAATTGGGGGTTAGTACGTTTGTTAGTACCTTACACTTCCCTGTTTTTGTTTTCATTACCGTGGCTCATCTCGATTCATGACTATGAACGGTTCTGGATTCAAAGAGCAAGCTTATACAGCGTCACGTATGGGTCTTGTGCTGTACCATTCATTTCCAATTATTTGCCTTCTGCCATTCAACCCTAAGAGAAATAAAATGAAAAACATATAATAAGGTTTTTTTTTTCAGTTGAAGAGGAGCACAATAGTGTTCAGCCTTCCTCTCATTTTCACTAAGCTGCACTCTTCTTCTAATCAGTTTATCTGAGAATACAACTCTTCAATACTGATTATTGACTGAACTGGTATAGAAATAAGCATGAGCTCATTTTAGGATTTGGTTCTGAAACATGATCATACCACCAATAAATTGTGCCATTTTATACATGGTTATGCATATTTTCTATTTAGTGAGGACAGATGACTGGATTTATATTAAACTAGCTGCGAGTGTTCTTCAGGACAAAAAACGACCCAAAGATTCCCTAGCAGTTTGACTATATTGGTGGACTTGCAGAGGTATCAGCTAAATGGGCCAGGACAGGTTGTATATTGTCCGAGACGGACGCAAAGTCAAGAACGACAGGCAGGAACCTGTCACAGGAAAACGTAATGTAGCTTGTTGTGTGAATATACAGTGTGCTCTGCATGGGTTGAATGAGAAGTGAGGTAAATGCAAGTGGCAAAAAAATTTAAACGTGCGTGTATGTGCCATCTCACCAAGTGCAAGTCACACCGGCATAAGCTTCTACATCTTCCATAGAATTCACATCATCTCCTGTAGCTGTGGTTGAGTGTGAGCAGAGCGGACTGCTCCACACACACACACACACACACACACACATGCATGTCTTTCATAGTGAGAACTGAGTTGCATGCAAGAACAGAAAAAATCTAAAAGTGCGTGCACGTGCCATGTAGTGCTTGTGGTTGAGTGTGAGTAGAGCAGACTGCTCCATACAAATACACACCTTTCATTTATATATGTCTAATTATGCCTTGAAAAGAGTTTTCAAGTTATTGTAATTGAATACAAAATTTATTATAAAACATATGATAAGTTAACCATGTATTTTTTGCTTTATTTTTCGTTCTTGTTGTTGTAACTTTTATTTTTGTTCTTATAATTGTCAACATAATGATATAACTATTTTTTAACCTTGCCAGTCATATTTGAATAATAATCATTCTGCTAATGCTTGTAAGAAGTCATAACCTGAAATCAGCCACTCTAAATTACATGATCATTGGGATTGATGAGTTTGTAGAGAAATAAGCCATTTCCTTGGCGACTATGCACATTTATGTAAAACCTAAAGGATTTTTCATATTCTGTAACTGTAAGTTATATATTTGTTTCTTCTATAGTTGTTTATAATACCGACTTCTTATTTTACATTCATTTTCATAATCACATTGTACATATGATATTAATAATGAATATAATTTGTGTTGTAGGCACAGAAGCATAAGTCTGTACCCCATGAGACTTACTTGAATCTAAAATGAGTTCAGAAAGTCCATTAATTATTCAGCATTTACAAGTACTGAAAAATTTGCTAACTTGAAAAATATTGTTGCCTTGAGGAGTAAGTCTTTCTAAATAGATCATCAAAATCTTCTTGCAGTTTTTTTTTAAAAAAAGGAATAGATTTTTTTGTAAGTGTACTCACTAACTGGCATTACTTTTAACTATTGTTTTTAATGTATTGGCATTCCCCTCCTGCAGATAAACTTAACATTTTCTAACAATAGTCTTTGCCACAGAAAATTATAGAGTTTTATTCAAAACCATAACAATACCATGGTGAATGAATTAGTACTAACAGCAGGGGTTTCAACTGCTTTCTTTCTGTGAATTATTTTAAGCTATTAGCATATAACTCTGAAATTTTGACTTTTAACAGAAATCCCAGAGGTCATGCTTTTGTTTTTCTCTCATGAGATTTGAGTGAGTGTGATTAGCTTAAAACAAGTGCAGGACTGTTGCATGCCATAACTATAGCATGCATGTTTTTTCTGCCTGTTAATTTTTATTTTTTCTATTTAGCAGTGAGCCACATACATAAATCTCTGAAGGTAACATTATGTTTAAAGTGAAGAGTCATTCTGTGCCAGGCCTCATCAAATGTGTCAAGGTTACAATATAAATACAATTTTAGTAATAAAGATCTTAATAAATGTTAACTGAAGTAGCTCATAAAATAAGGAATTAAGGAACGCTGATCTTTTCATCTCTTGGTTTTCCAATCTGCAATTCTATACAATCTGTATTCATTATTACTTTGGTTTACAGTACATTCAGGTTGCATCCAAAAGACCCTGAATATTGTGAGAGTTACCTTAAAATCTTTGGTGCTAATCCGGGAAATGGATTTGGTAAAAGGTCTTAACTCCCTTAACAAATAATCAGTTATAGAGTGTACTGCTTGGTTTTAAACTTATTGAAAAATTCTTTGTAATCACTTAGAGAAAAGTCAAGCAAAATGACACCTTTTATTGGCTAACTAAAAAGATTACAATATGTAAACTTTTGAGGCTACTCAGGCCCCTTCTTCAGGCAAGATGTAATCACTTAGAAATCAAAAATCTTTTTTTTTCTAAGAGCATCTAGAAGCTGTACTGATTTTGGAATAATGCTCAATCAAATTATTTAAACTCTTATCTTAATGTAAGGCTAGATCTAACAAGTTACATTTTTAAAAGCTGAACATTATTTGCATGTTTTTAGTGAACTAGATGTGAATGTGCTTTAATCAGTTTTGCATAAGATAAAAACAAGTGTCATTCTTTTCAATCAGTTTTTTAATGCATTCAATTTTCTAGACAATTAGAGAATTAAGGACAGGTTTGATTAAATAATGACTTCACGCATAAAAAATGCAATATAATACATATAAACAACAGCAAGGTGTCAGAAACTTTAAAACGGCACAGTACATTATTACTTCTGGATATGCTTGTTTCTTATCCCATGTTCCTTACATCTAAAAACAAGTTGTCTTAACA
The DNA here is from genome assembly GCA_026402145.1 of Polypterus bichir lapradei. Classification (NCBI taxonomy): domain Eukaryota; kingdom Metazoa; phylum Chordata; class Cladistia; order Polypteriformes; family Polypteridae; genus Polypterus; species Polypterus bichir. Next base: position 57,084,863 of record JANRMT010062856.1, on the reverse strand, counting down.
TGCATGTTTACATTCAGCTGTTTACATTATGGAAGTTTTACAGACTTAAGAATAGCATACAACCGACCTGTATAAGCCCACAGAGTGCAATACTCTGCCTCTCATCTTTTACAATTTACACATTTAGCAGTGTCAACCCCTTTATCAGATCTGGTCATTCCTCACTACTTTGGGATCTTTTCTGATCAATAATGTCATTAAAATGGGTTGTTCTTCAGTATGAGTGTGACAGCGCTGGTCCAGCTCCTTGCTCCCTCTTCCATTATGGGAGCCTCTTGAACCCGACACTGTCGATAGTCATGATCGGGATTAGCTGTACGAATGAGGACACCACATGAAGTAAGAGGAAGGTGCAAAATTGTTCAGTGCTTTTATTAAAAAAAAAATAAAAAAAACTAACTAAACAGTATCCAACTAAATAGTGCAGTGCTTCAAAGTGCAGAGTTCAATAAATAAATAATCCTTAAAAACAGGTGAAAAGTGGAGGTTAAAATCAATAAATAAATCCAATAAAATCATGGTTAAAATACTGGCTGTAAGCTGTCCATTTTTAAAAAAATTTACCTCTTAGCTGGCAGCTCCCCTGTTTATCTCAGAAGGGTCTTGCAGCAGAGGAGTTGCCCTTTCAACAGGTGCAGCTGACCTTTCCAAAGGTCCATTTGCCTCCCATCCCAGATTACGTACAGACTCCATCGCTGGACTGAGACTTGGGTCCACAATGGCCAGGACACTTATGCTGGGGCTCTCCCCTCCAAGCCTCCTCGACCCCCACTGCCATCCCGTCCTTACGCTGTGGGCCATCCTCACTTCTGGTCACTCCAGCTCCTCTGAACAGCTTAGCAGGAGCAACCCAAACCATCCGCCCCCGAGTGTCTCCCATACACTGTTTTCCAGGGGCTGTCTTCCCAGCCACCTGCCTTTACTCCTTTGAGCCTGATCTCTCTCACTCACTCACTCACACCCTCACCGATTCTTACGGCCCCCTGCCTTCTTCTCTCCTTAACCTCCGTTCATTATCCTTCCTTTTTTTTTCTCCCTTCCACACACTTGCGTTTTCCCCTTTTAAAATGGGGACGTGACACAACTGTGACGATCAGCGGCACCCGGCACCAATTAGGGTCATTGATTATCCCACACGTGTGCACTTAGTGTAGAAACACCCGCTCCCGCATCGCGCCCGGGAACTGCTCACGCCACACTATCACACCCCCTCCTACCAAGACGCGAGTGCTGTGATTATTTATCTAAAATGCCAAAAAGACATGGACTTCACTTTACTACAATGAGTCTCAAAAATTAGCCTCTAAATCTTGAACCCAAAATGCAAGATCATCCATTGCTGGTGGCATGAGTAAATTGTACCCAGGAAGAAAAATTGGAACAAATAGACCTTAGAAGGAGAAAAAGCAGGTAAATAAAGAATCATGTATTGACTATAATCCAAAGAGATTAATGAAACAACAAAGTGTCACAACACTAGCAGGCAGGTTAAACATGAGATTGATATCCAACAAGCACGGGGCAGAAATAATTGTACCCCATAATCGCAAATAAGCTAAAGTACACAAAAGAGGATGAGCAGCATAGTAGACAAGTAATTGGTGCTACTGCCTTGTGGTTCCAGCCTCTTGGATCAAAAATGCCCATTCTTTTCATTTTGCCTGCACGGATTTTCTTCTTACAGTGGAACCTCGGTTAATGAACGCACAATTAACAAACAAATTGGTTAACAAACTTTTATTTTGAACAATTTTTGTCTTGGGTAACGACTGAAATTTGGATAATGAATGCAAGCACAGACTGGTTTTTGTGCGTTCGTGCTTATTTGTGCTTTGGCGCGCTTGCTGTAAACATTGCTTTTCTGAGTGTTGTGTTCACTAACGTTACTTTTTTGTTATTTTTTCAGTTTCAATGTTATTTTTTATTTACATATTTACTCATTATGGCACCTAAGAAAGAGAAACGTGTTAGTGATAGTGGCACTAAGAAACGTGTTAGTGTAGCAGTAAAGAAAGAAATTATAGTAAAACACGAGAATGGCATTCTTGTTTCCGACATCACAAAGGAATACAGTATGGCGAAATCGACTGTCTCTACAATTCTAAAGAACAAAGAGGCATTTAAAAGGCTAAGCAGTTACGCAGTGATTTGTTGACCAAAACACCAAGTGCAAGTGCTGACGAGCGAGACTTTAAAGCGAGTAGAGGGTGGTTTGATAATTTTTGCCAGCGAAGTGGAATTCATAGTGTTATAAGGCACGGGTAGGCTGCAAGTTCAAATGAAACAGCAGCAAAAGCATTTGTGGAAGAATTCACAGAGTTTGTTGAAAGTGAAGGTTACGTCTCGCATCAAGTGTTTAATTGCGACGAGACAGGGTTATTCTGGAAAAAAATGCCCAGAAGAACCTACATCACCCAAGAGGAGAAGGCACTACCCGGACACAAGCCTATGAAACACAAACTTACACTTTTATTTTGCGCTAATGCAAGTGGTGACTTTAAGGTCAAGCCACTTTTAGTCTACCATGCTGAAAATCCCCACGTCTTTAAGTGCAATAATGTGATAAAGTCTAAATTGCCTGTACAGTGGAGGGCAAATAGAAAGGCATGGGTAACTCGGACCTTATTTATGGATTGGCTGACAGAAGTGTTTGCCCCAACTGTAAAAAATTATCTTCAGGAAAAGGATCTTCCTCTTAGATGTCTTCTCTTAATGGATAATGCTCCTGTGCATCAACCAGGTTTGGAGGAAGACCTGGATATCGAGTATGACTTCATCAACGTTAAATATCTTCCACCCAATACTACTCCATTACTGTAACTGAAGCACCACCCTAACAAAGTTGTAGCTAATAGGTCAATTAACATGATGAATAACAATGCAATATCGCATTTTAGAAAAATTCTGCAGCAAAGAAAAAGATAAATCTTATTAGATCGCTTTCTTGTGCTCAAAGAAAAGGAATTGCGACGTGAAATAAACCCTGAATCAGTGTTACCCGATGTTTTTATGAAGGGGGATTCCCCTTCAAAACAGTAGCTTCCTTCTCCTCCTCCTCCTCCGCCACCAACTAAAACAAACAAGGAAAATACAGTGCTGTTTTATTTAATTTAGTTTATTTGTTTGTACTAATTATATTAATTTTTTATATATTTTTAATCACAGAAAAACCCTTAAAAAAATTACAAAATTTCTGAGGCTAGAATGGATTAATTGTATTTACCTTAATTTCAATGGGAAAAATTGCTTTGGTTAGCGAACGTTTTGGTTAGCGAACAGAGTCGTGGAACGGATTAAGTTTGTTAACTGAGGTTCCACTGTATATTCCAAAGACATGAGTGTTAAGTTAACTGACAACTCTAAATTCACTCAGAATTAGTGTGATTCTGGGTGTGTGCATGAGTTGGCCCTGCAATGGACTGGTGTCTTGTCCAGGATCAGTTCCCAACTTGTACATAATGCTGCTGCAAATGGTCTCTGTGACCTGAAGTGGATAAAGAGAGTTTGAGATTATTCAGTTATTGAGCATGTTACTTTAAAATCAAGACATTGTCCATACCAAGCAGCTATTTCTTCAAGTTAATTTTCATATGCACATAGTACACATGGTAATAGTGCAGTGAAATTTTTACTTATTCACACAGGAACATTTGTTAGTCTTAGCAGATTTCATGGGCTTAGCCCCCTCCCTGATTACATCAGATCAAAGAGTGTTGGGGGCAGGGGGTCCCCTGTGGGTTTTTGTACGAATAATATATGTATTTCAGATTGATGAGGTGGGCCATTGTTGTTTCAGGTCCCCTGTGGGGACTAGTACATGTTGTACTTGGAGATAAAATCAAAATGGGAAAGTTTCACAAAGATCAGTGGGTAGACTTCAGAGTTCAGGGGCTAAAGCCCCAGAAACCCATTAACAATGCCACTGCGTGCATGTCACCTCTAAACAAAGACTATAATGCAGTACCAAAAAGACACAGACATACACACTCACAAAGTATTCAGAACACAGCATTCAATGTAACATTTTCTAATTAATGGTGGGAGAAGCAATGAATGGGCAACATTTCACCAAATTTGTTATAATTTGGAACAATGTGAGATTCCATCATAGTGCAGCAGTTCAGGAGAGGTTTCAAGCCCAGCCAAGGATATTAATGGTATATCATCTACCTTACTCACCATTTCTCAAAGCAATCAAGGGATTATTTTCAGCACGGTGGTGGAAAGTTTATGATCATAATCCAAATGTTCAGGTCACACTCATTGAAGCCATGGATGCAGACATCACTGCAGAGCATATCATGCTTGGAATTGTCAGAAGTTTTTTTTTTCCATCCAAGGTGTCTGGCAATGGATAACATTAATAACGAGTGATATAGATGAAAATCCATGGCCTAATGCAAATGACAGGTAAAACAGGACTATCAGAAACATCTATGTTTATTAAATGTTATGTTGATTGATTTTTTTTTTTCTATCAAAACTGCTAACGTATGATTAGATATACTGCATTGGAAAAGGTTTTTTTTTTTTGTCTGTGGTGAGCAGTTGTTGGAATTTTATTTTCTTTATAGATAACATTATGTGATTTTGTTAACAATATTAAGAATTTTCAGCGTACACTTGCTGTTTGGCAAACTGAAACACAGTTGTTTTGCTTGTGTCACTTGCTCTCAAAACATGCATTATTATTTCTAAAATGCATCCAATTATTGGAGACAAACTGTAATTTGCCACATGAAATTATTTCTAAAGTGAAGTATATTTTATAAATTAGAAAATAATAACAACTACACTGCTCTTGTGTTATATTATGCAGCTAATGAGTACCGTGATTATGGGGAATACTCTTTTGTACTACTGCATGGTGCAGTACTATGTATTGTATGACAATAAAGCCACTTGACTTTACTCAACTATATTTGTATTGCTTTTTTCAGCTCACTTATGCATATCTTTTATGCTTCTCAAACTATGCATATTTATTCCTGAAGAATCTGCATTTCAAGGTCTTTAGCTGGTCATTGACTACTTTTAATGAAGTATTCAGTGTTTGACAAGCCACATAAAAAGATTCCTGAACACTAAATGGTGTGACTCAAACCACTTACACCTGAACACCAGCAAAACCAAGGAGCTGGTGGTAGATTTTAGGAGACCCAGGCCCCTCCTGGACCCCATGATTATCAGAAGTGACTGTGTTCAGAGGGTGCAGACCTATAAATACCTGGGAGTGCAACTGGATGATAAACTGGACTGGACTGCCAATACTGTGCAAGAAAGGACAGAGCCAACTATACTTTCTTAGAAGACTGGCATCCTTCAACATCTGCAATAAGATGCTGCAGATGTTCTATCAGATGGTTGTGGCGAGCGCCCTCTTCTACGCGGTGAGGAATGCCTCACGCCTGGACAAACTGGTGATGTAACGCTTCAGTTCCACCCGATGGGGTAAACAAAAATAAAACTAACATTATACAAAGTTATTGTCTGTTTTACCTGCATTTTTATCACTCTTTAATTAATATTGTTTTTATCAGTATGCTGCTGCTAGAGTATGTGAATTTCCCCTTGGGATTAATAAAGTATCTATCTATCTATCTAAATCTAGGTTAAAGGAGCTTCCAAACCTTTTGAAAAATCAATGCCAATATAATCACTACATCATGAAGGTACTGTGATATACAATGAAAAACCGATAAAAGGAAATTACAATACACCAAGTTGAAAATAAGCTTTACCAAACTTCCATGATGCAAATATTGATTGTCTGGCTCAAAGACTGTTGCTTTTATGCTTACCGTTTTGTACTTCTAAACTGATATACTGTATTGATTTTTTTATTTGATCATGAATTAAAATCAAAAAGTTATATTTTTATAGTGCAATTAATATTTCTTACAACTTTGTCTACAAGTAGCCAAAAACAGAGGTATTTTTAATTTGTATCCTGTTTTGCCCGGAATTAACACTGTCCTGCTCCTGTTTTAGTTGAACCTCATTTGACTCTGCAAGTATTTAGACTTACATTACAAGAAAGAAAAGATGAAAGCCACCAGTGATATTGTATAACGTGGATCTGAAGAGGTGAGATAGGCAGCTCAGGCACAAAAGCGTGGTCAGAAGAGATGAACGTAAGTCCACTAAGAAGGTTGAACAACAACAACATTTATTTATATAGCACATTTTCATACAAATAATGCAGCTCAAAGTGCTTTACATGATGAAGAAAAAGAGAAAAAAAGACAAAGTAAGAATTAAAATAAGATAACACTAATTAACATAGAATAAGATTAAGGTCCAATGGCCAGGGAGGACATAAAAAACAAAAACAAAATCCAAGACGGCTGGAGAAAAAATAAAATCTGCAGGGGTTCCAGACCATGAGACCACCCAACCCCCTCTGGGCATTCTACCTAACATAAATGAAACAGCCCTCTTTGTATTTAGAGTTCTCATGGAAGGACTTGATGATGATGGTCATGTACACTTCTGGCTTTTAATCCATCAATGTAGGAGCATCACGGTGCTTTGATTAGGTGGTGGTGGTGCAGATCGCCACCACAGAAAACCGGGAAAGAAACAGAAGAGAGAGTAGGGGTTAGTACAGAATTTAGAGCCACCATGAATAATTATGATAATTAATTGAATATACAGAGTATCAGGATTAAATTAAAATGAATTTTTGAGAAGGCCATGTTAAAGTAATGTGTTTTTAGCAGTTTTTTAAAAGTGCTCCACTGTATTAGCCTGGCGAATTCCTATTGGCAGGCTATTCCAGATTTTAGGTGCATAACAGCAGAAGGCCGCCTCACCACTTCTTTTAAGTTTAGCTCTCAGAATTCTAAGTAGACACTCATTTGAAGATCTAAGGTTAAACAGATGTGCAGACTCATCTGACACATAAGTTTAAACAATACCGACTCAGTGGGATATTTTTATCAGTAATAAAACGACTTGAAAAAAAAGGTAGTTTCTAATATAGCAACTAGCTTGACAAAAAATAAGAGCAAAATTAAAGGCCTTATGCATAAGCTTACAAGCGCTTGCATTAGTCCCCTGAATCTATAAAGACATGTGTGAGTAGCTACCTATATTACCTTCCTCCTAAAGACAACAAATACACCACAGATACTGCAAAAATGGATGGCAAATAAAGCACAACATAATGGAGCACAAAAAGAACAAATGCTCAAAATTAAAACATGGTTGCAAATCCTATGTTAAAAATCATCAGAGTATGGCTTTCCATAAGTGAATACTGGGCATCTTTTTATTGGCAGTATGTAGTCCACTACCTTTGACATTGCAACTTCATGGTCATCTTGGATTCAGTAGACAAACAGAGATTGCCATCCAGACATAAATAATGAAAAACAAAAAAATAATAAAAATGCAGAAATGACAAAAACATAGTGTCAGTATATCGTGCTTAATCTCTTCTAATTTAGCAAGTTTCATGTCATATTTAAGAATGTAACAAACAATGGGTCCCTGAATTGTTTATTCAAACCAAAGAAAGAAAGAAAGAAAGACAGAAAGAAAGAAAGAAAAAAAGAAAGAAAGAAATGCCAAAACCTAGTCTTCCAACAGTAGCAACAATGCACAGTTGCTACATTTCCAAATGTTGTGCTATTGGCACACATACTTTCCCACTGCACATTTTTCATCATGTAATTTACATGAACATGCCATTCTCTTTCTGACAGAGGACCGTGACCTTGGATTTTTAGGAGTTATTTCTCTAAAATACTGCAACATGCTGTGATGGTGTGGGTCTGCTCCACACTCTCATCAGCTTAATTGGGAGCCTTTTGAACCTGCCACTGTCAATAACAAAACAGGATGGGACGCGGCAAGTGAGGATACATACACAGCCAATAAGGGATGATTGTAAACCAGTGCACGATATTAATCAAACTTATTTAAAAATAGTGCAGTTAAAAATCATCCAAAATAAATAAATAATCTATAAAAATAATGTCCAGGCAGAGTCTAAAATCCAGGAAAGAAATGATCCTTTAAAATGAGGTTAAAATCGGAGACCCTCTCCTATTAAAACAGAATGAGCCCCCAATGCTGCCTTCTAAAGGTGATGTCTCCTCCACTTATCCCAACTCAGCTCTTGCAGCCGGAGGACACTTCGTCCCAACCGATCAGGTGAAGCCCGACCAAGCTGTGTGAGTAATCCGTCCACCACGCATACACACTGGCAGTCACTACTTCCCAGGCCAGGCTGCAGAAGTATGTCCTTGCATGTCTGCTTTGGATGGCTTATTATGTATCTGGTGCTTTCCTTTAGACAAAGTTGTGGATAATCTTAACAGGCACTCATATCTTCAGACTAAATATCTTTAAGGATTGTTGAGGCTCACCGACACAAGGTCGCCATCCTTGAAATGGATTTTCGGGTTTTAGTATGTATTTTTGTAAAGCTATCATAAAGTGAAAAGCAACATGTAGAACACTAATTGGTCGCACTGAATACATGCAGACAAAAGATGACTCATTCACTTAAGTAATGATTCATTTTAAAACAAAAAAATCAAGGTTGATGGTTTGTTAAAAATGTATTATAAGGGAATAATAATAGAGTGTCTGTCTTTTTAAAGAATGGAAAGGTGGACATTCTAATGGAATGTTTCACATCAGTCAGGGACAGAAAGGTTGGAGGCAACCTTTTAAAAAGCATTTACAACTTCTGGAGGTGTAAAATACTTGAGGATAAGACAGATATTAGAAATGACACGCTGATACTGTATCATACCTCAAGTAATATCACTTGTCTTTGTAGCTTTTAACTGTGAAAAACATGTTTTAATTAAACAGCTATGTTTTGTTATTGCCTCTACTGACTTTGCACATTTAATGTCTGTGTTTGGTTTAACATATTGTTCTGTACTGTATGTATTCATTATTTTTTTATGACAAATAGTCATGCAGCTGTTAGTAACAAAATCATGAAAATGTATGGTGCATCATGGATCCACGTAAAAGAGGTAAAAGAGTTTTGAAGCAACATGCCAGCCTTCTAGATCATGCATTGCAGTTAAGTTTAGGGATATTTGAAAAAGGTTGTGTACAGATTTAATTTAAGTGAAGGCAATCTGTTTCAAAAGATATTGGCTTGTTTTGGCTCTAGCTGTAGCAGCCCCTTAGTTGTTAAAAACACTTCTTCCACACTTGAGTGTCACAGGCTGCCGACAGGGGGTAGGAATCCTGTTAGTATTTTGGGACCGACCAGGACCGGGAGTTGATGCAGGCAGAGTCAAAACAAAATATTATAACAGAGAGGATGGATAATTACAAGAGTGTCTTGAAAAAAAATTCTGGTGCAGGAATATATACAGTATACACACACAAAATTTAGGAGGAAAAAAATAATCCACAAACTTTGTCAAGTAGATAAATCATTCTAAAAAAATAAAGTGAAGGAAAACAAACATATTTAAAAATAAGGCTCTGATGCATTTTTGAATAATTCAGCTCCTCAACCTACAGAAGAATCAGGAGCCTGAACTGACTAATTGGATTGTGTTGCACTCCATTAAAGCAGCCTGACATTGAGCCACTCTCTCACTACTGAGGGCTCATCAGCATTTCCCTACAGTAAACTCTATATCCTTTTTTGGAATTCTCTTCTCTCCCTAAGTCAGGTTAACTGACCCCTTATAAAGATAATGCCCTTTCCCTCTTAGGCTACCCTGCCACTGGACGGAACTAACTGCATTCTCTTAATGAGGAAAAAAACTGGTATAACTCAAAGCCTAACTAAACCTAGCACCACCTAACAGAAACAATAATATCAAAAATAATATTTCTTTTATACATTGTAGCCCAACAGGGGACACACTGAGGCCCAAACCCGACACAGACAGACGTGGGACACAAGTTCAGCGCACACGTTTTTATTTTGTCTTTTTTCCCATGGGAAGTGCCTTCCCCTATTTCCCGCGTGTACAGCACTGTCAAAAACACAGAGCACACTTATTTTCTCTCTTTTCCTCCACTCCTCCTGGCAAGCTTCGTCTTCAACCACCCGACTCTGGCTCTTGGAGTAGTGGCTGCTGGCTCCTTTTATAAGGCACCCGGGAGTGCTCCAGTTGCTCTCTGACCTAGTTCTGGCAGCACTTCCGGGTGTGGCGGAAGTGCTGCAATTAAGGGCTCAGTAGCAGCTGCACCCACAGAACCCAAAAGGGCTGTACCAAACTCTAGCTCCCATGGAGCCCTGCAGGAGTCCGAGGCATCACTGCAACCCAGGGGGGCTGGCACCTAGTGCTCCAGGGAAGGTAATGCTCTGAATGCGCTCCCTCCCCCCGGTCCTTCCCGTGTAGGCAACATCTACGGTAACAATGAAGCAAACTCAAAAAAAAAAGTTAAACCAAAGAAACCTCATTACCCTTCAAAAGGCTTTCTCCCTCCTGACTGTCTTTCCCAGCTTCCTGAGACAACTGGAAAATAACGAGCAATGGTATCCCCCGCCCCCCACCACCACTTTCCGCTACTTAATCGATGGTAAGTCCTTTTATGTAAATGTCTTCTCTCTCGACTTTTCCCTGTTATTGGAACTGCACTGTTTAAATGGCTCATTGTACTTACATGCGCTCAGAGTCATGCCAGTTTCAGTTACATGTTACTTTGGGGATGCATCTCTGTGTCTATTTCTTCATTTCATTTGGGCTGCTGCTACCTGACAGCTGTCTCAGAACTTCCAAGCTTGAAAGGTCTCAGGTTTGGGGATTGCCATGATGACAGGCACCAACGGCATTATGTCCGCAGCTCTGCACAGCTGCTTGAGCAATCGAGGCACTCAGCATGACCCATTCAGGTTTAAGTTCCCCATCCTCCCTTGGATTGCAAGAAAATTTCATACAGAGATGTAAGTTGAAGCTCTTGTGGATGGGGTCCTCTGCCATATGTTCCCAGCATACCCTCACTATATGTTTCTACCTGGTCTGTCTATCATCATCCCATGCCATCTGTTTCAATTCACAACCAGATACTGATCATCACTCTTCACCAAAGTGTCCAAGATATACAGTCACAGATCTGATGACACAACCACAAAATCTATCATTGACTTATGGCCTAGGATGTTCTGGTGCCAAGTGCACTTATGAACACCCTTGTGCTCGAACATGGTATTCATTATGGATGAACTTTAACTAGCCCAGAAATCCAACAAGAAAATGCCACTTGGGTTCAGATCGGGTAGGCCATTCTTCTTAATCACACCCTTCCAAGCATCGCTGTCATTGCTCACATGAGAATGAAAGACCCCCAGTAAAACAATAATGTCCTCATGGGAGTAATTTCCAGCACTTTCCCCCAGGGTCTCCAAGAAAGCTGAATACTCTGACCCAGTTATCAGTTCATAATTACAGACAATGGTCAGAGCCATTCCCCATTCCCCCCCCCCCCCCCCCCACTGGTGCAGTGGGGTAAACTCCAACATACATGTGCAGAATTGGGGAGCTATAAGCAACTCCACACCAGTCTGACACCTCTCACCCTGGGCAACTCCAGAATGGAACAAAGTCCAGCCCCCTCTTCAGGAGTTTGGTTCCAGAGCCCATGCTATGGATTCAGCTGTGCCCAACTAGATCTAGATTGTTCCTCTACCAGTGTTTCCCAATCTCAGTCCTGGGGACCCCCGGTGGCTGCAGGTTTTTGTTCCAACTAGCTTCTGTTTTTAATTGGACTCCTGGGCTAATTAAGTGAACTGTTATTTCCCAAGTTCTGTGTTTTGGGAATATACAGAAATTAGAAAACTAAGTTTGGTAAATATATATATATATATATATAAATAAAAATGGGTGGCATGGTGGCGCAGTGGGTAGAGCTGATGCCTCGCAGTTAGGAGACCCAGGTTTGCATCCTGGTTTCTCCCTGCGTGGAGTTTGTATGTTCTTCCCGTGTCTGCGTGGGTTTCCTCCAGGTGATCCGGTTTCCTCCCACAGTCCAAAGACATGCAGGTTAGGTGCATTGGCGATTCTAAATTGTCCCTAGTGTGTGCTTGGTGTCTGGGTGTGTGTGTCTGTGTGTCCTGTGGTGGGCTGGTGCCCAGCCCAGGGTTTGTTTCCTGCCTTGCGCCCTGTGTTGGCTGGGACTGGTTAAAGCAGACCCCCGTGACCCTGTAGTTAGGATATAGCGGGTTGGATAATGGATGGATGGATATATTAAAATGTACCAAGCAGTTATATGGGAATAATGTATTTTTTTCTTTTTAGCAATATTTTCATCTTGATTTTCATTCTACTTTTCTAGGTGTACTAATTGTTTAATTAATCCATTATTTACTAATTAGTAGGTCTGATCCTAAAGTAGTTGCAGCCTTTGATTATAAAGTGTTGTTTGCCAGCATGTCTGTTCTGCTCATTTTTAATTGCCATTAGTAACATACAACAAAGTGGGAAAACTGCATAGAGAAAGGGTAAAATATAATGAAATCAACAAAAGAGAGTTGTTTAAGAGAGGCATTTAAAGAGAGGCATTTAAATCTATAGCAAAAGCAGAAATATTTCTAAATGTCTTATGAATGTAAAAATCATGCTGCTGTGCTTTTCTGAATGTAGAATAAAAGAAAAATAATTCCAGTTAATTAAATGAGATCAGTGCTATCAGGTGTTGTCACTGATTTGGAATGTGGTTGGAACAAAAACGTGCAGCCACAGGGGGTCCCCAGGACCGAGGTTGGGAAACACTGGGCTCTACCTTCCACACCAAAGAGGTTTACATTCCATGTTCCTAGACCTCGTTTTGGTTTCCAGGAATCAGTTTGCCAAGGTGCTGCCTACACTACAATGCACCCTGATGGGTACTCCTGCAGGTGCTAGGCCCACTGGAGGAAGGCTCCATGTTGTTCACTTGGGACCCCATTGGTAATGGCCTGACTGCTTGCCATTCATTGACAAGCTGCCCCCCTCCTAGGGCAAGCTCCATAGCAGGGCATTGGTTTTCCTTTTTTGAATGAGGTTACTGGGTCCTTAATAAAATTTTTCATAGTGGTTGTTAAAACCACTAGTCCCTCACCTAGGAGCATTTTGCCTTGGGTAACCATACCAGAGGCAACTGCTCTGGACAACATAGCTAGTAGAATCATTGGGACATACAAATCTCTATGCAATGATATGGAGGTGATTAATGGAGGGAGGGATATATTAGCATCTAATCATTAAGTAATTACAAAAAATAAATTCCCCAATCTCAATAATTATATAGAAAGCCTTTTTTTTCCAATCAGTATTTCTCAAAACTAATTAAACAATATCCATTAAACACTAAACCTCTTCTGTCCTTATGTCAATTATTCCATTGTTCATAATGTTTCCATTAATATTCTGCTACAATTGACCTTTTTATAGCTAAACATATAACCAAGTCTTATAAGAATTCAGTAAGCAAACTTTATTTGTATATAATTTTATTACAGAGAATGCCATCACCAAACCTTTTTACAACGTAACAAAGTATAACACAACCTAATTTAGTAATTCATGGTATTAAATTACAAAGAAATAAATAATTAATAACAACACTATGGAATATGGATATAGTTTGACAGTACTGGAGGACAATACAAACATCAGAATCAGGACAATCATTAGAGAATATTGTAAACACAGAATATAGATACAAATATATAGGCTATTAAAATGAAAGAGAGAAGAAGTAAGCTATTAATTATAATTTGAAAGTGTCCATTGACAAAGATTCACAAACAGAACTAGAAAGACACTTTCAGAGAATGCTAGAGTTTGCTTTGATTGAGGGTTTTCCCCGATGAAGTACTATGAAGTTAGAACAAACAATTGATGACCAGCAAGTAGCACAGAGCCATAAAGCACCATCACTCAATTGACTATCAGGGCACAAGTATAGAATGCCACACCAGGGGGTCACACATATAAAACTTTGTTTGGACTTGAGCATGAAAACCACACATACACCAAAAAAACAAGGAAATGTGAATGCCAAAAAAAAAATGCATAAAACCTGCTGCCAGCACATTTCTTTGCGAATTTACCTTTATAAATCACAATCATGTTGTAAATGTGCACACATGAACAAACTTCAGAATTTGACAATATTGACAATACAGAGGACTTTTTGTGTTAATGGAATATCACCACTTATAGTTAACAAAAGCAGCTTCATTTTTGCTAGATGCCCTTATTGCAAAATGAGTGCAGTAAAGTGCTCCGATTACATTAGGAAAACCGGACACTGCTGTAAAATGCCTTTATGTTGGCAAAAATATGTTATATTTTATATATGTACACCCACACCATACAAAAATGATGAAAACTGACATAAAAAATATTCTTCAAATACGCAGCATTGGCCATTTTAAAATGGAAGTACAATAGAGTCTGTACATTATATTAATTACTTTTGAGATTTAATATGACGTTTGTCACGTCAACACACATCATAATAACAGCTCGGTAATATGAATTACTATACACGTGAGTCATCATATAGCCAGTTTGGCTGCATTTCCCTATTTTATCACATGTGTCTCCAAGATATCCCATCATGTATATGCAAATAATCAAAAATCTAAAAATATCCAAAATTTGAAATACTTCTGGTTACAGGTATTTTGGATTAGGGATATTCAACCCATACTGTTCTCTCTCTTTGGATTTATATTTTTAAGTGATTTTTCTGCTTTTGTTTATGAATGTCTGCCTTTATATGGTAGGTTAGACTTGGTTACCTCAGTTTATGTTTTAGGCACAATATTTGAATTATATATAGGCACCCTATATTTGTAGTGACCATTTGAAGTAATAATGCTATTTTCTATTCATTACCTTCCAGAATTCTAATTAAATTATATGCACTTCTTGAATACAACTTAGAAAACATTGTTGATTTCTTAAGTCATTGGCTGTCTCTGACATAATGACACCATGCGTATAAAACTTGATGGTGTGCAGACTTTGCCATTATAGTTTATAACCAAAAGCTTTTGTTTGAGTAGTGATCACTTAAGATAGTGTGTTACTGTTCTTTTTTGAATACAACCTTTTGTGACAATCAAATGTTTGTTAACTCCACGGTGTTCTGACTTCCAGGCAAACTGGACTACATATTATCTTGTGCCTTTGTAAATAATTCTAGTCCTGTTATTAATTTTTTTCTCTTTTAAAGGATATACATATGCTGTATGCTATGGAAACTTATTTCTGCCTCTGAAAAAATTTTAATTGCAATATACATCACAAAAGTTTTGAGTTATTCACAAGAGTAATGCATTATTTCTCACTAATTATTGGGTTGTTTTTCACAGATATTGCCTGGTGTGGTCAGTATCGTCATGCATGTGTGTTACGGTCATATTGTGATGGCTAATGAGGGACAGATTAAGGATATGCACAGGATGCAAACAAATGAGAAGAACTGAACAAAAGTTACAGGTACACATTTAATCCTTCATACGCTGAGGGAGCTGGCTCCCTGTGAAGAGTTTAGGTTCAAAGGGAACCAGTGATTATATCAACAGCACTGGGTGTAAGGCACAAAACAAACATAATGGTAGTGGTCCTTGAAGGGCACAAAGTCAGAAAAGGATGTGCCGCATGCAATCTGATAACAAAAACCTATTTGTCAAGTATCAGTTTTAGTTCAGTTATTTGCTATAGATACTTTGAAACAGTGTGACCTTTTAGTACAACAGTTAGTGCTCATACCTCAAATCTTCACTTCACAGCACATGAAGGACTGAACATTTTTCTGTTAATTGAGAGGTATTACTGACACATTTCCAGTATTCCATGTTAAAACAGGTAATCATATACAGTTTAGGTAACACCCATTGATACCAATCGATCCACAAATGTGCAGGGGCAATATGAAACTCCATGCAGAACCTGGCACCATGAGGTAGGAATGATGGCCCTGTGCCACTACTGTGCCAGTCTTAAAACATCTGTACTACACTTGCTAAACTTGAACCTGAACAAAACTAAAATAAATGTATGCCTATAACTGTTGCTTAGTTCTTGTCACTTAATTGCATGCTACTTATGTAACTAATCTCTGCATCAATAGCCGTCACAAGAAAACTAAATAACTGATAATGCTATTGTGAGCAGCAGTCAAGATCTTTCCGAAATAACGCAATACTTTTGCAAAATAATGCAAAATGCGTTGCAAAATAAGTCAATACCTTTTTCAAAATCACACATTGTGTTTGAAAAATAATGAAATACTTCTGCAAAATAACATAATAATTATTGTAAAATAATGTAATACATTTGCAAAAGCTTGCAATACTATTTCGTAACAATGCAAATTTTTTTTTGGAGTGCCAGGAATAATCTTCTGTAGTATGCAGTATCACATCAAGGAGACTGTGATTAAAATGATCAAAGTGCAGTAGTTGATGGTTTCATTTTAGATGTAAATCAACTCACAACAATATTTAAATACAAAACTGTAATATTATAATGTGTAATCAGATTAACTGATATGTTTCAGTATTTTTCTAGAGTTAAAAAACTGAAATTCCTGCATCAGCAAATTGTTTTATCAGAAAGATCCACGTGCAAAAGAACTAACTGTTGAACCTTGAGCTGAGAATAGAGGACATTGATTTCTTCATTTTAAAACAGAACCTTTTGTTGTTGAATTTTTATGCACTATATATGTATTTAATTTCACCAACTGCATACAGTTTTCAATTTTTGTAATTTTTGATATACTTTATCAAGTTGACACTATTTCTTTTGCTGCACTCTCTAATCTTTCAATAACAGGGACATGTAAACATCTCATTGTCCCATTTTCACGCTGTGGGATGAGCTCTAAGAATGCTGGAATGACCAAGTAGTAGAACATTGATTAACTGTTTAATAATTACAAAGTTATTGGTGGAATAATGTTATCTAAGCTAAATTGTAATGATTAGAAAGACTTCAGAAGCAGCTAAGTTAAATGGTTCAGGTGTTAATGGTTTACTCTTTTAATATTTTTCTGCTCTGATTTTTCCTGAAAAGCCCTCTTAAAACTCTGAAGTTTAATTAAAACAGCATATTTCACATTTTAATGCCAATAGTGGATCTGGATGGATTTTTATAAATTTGTCTTTCAAGAGCTTTAAAGTGCATATAAATTGGGTTCAGCTAATGTATTATATCAGTAGTTATACCTCCAAATGCACTAATATTAATTTAACTGATGTATTTTCAGGAGCACTTAATATATTTCCTAAAGGCCAGTACTAAATAATTAGTCACTATAAAACTGGCAGTTATCAAATTGCATAATAAATTACCAAAGCTTTAAAAGAAAAAACATCTAATTTAAATATGCTGGCATACACATAAACATTTTGAAATCTACAAAGAACATCCATCCCAGCCGAGTTCCAACCCATTGAATCCGAACACAGGGCGTCTGCTGGAGCCAATACCAGCCAACACAGGGCACAAGGCAGGAACCAATCCCGGGCAGGGCACCAACCCACCACAGGACACACACTAGGGACAATTCAGAATCGCCAATTCACCAAACCTGCAGGTCTTTGGACTGTGGGAGGAAACCAGAGTAGACAGAGGAAACCCACGCAGACACAGGGAGAACATGCAAACTCTGGGAAGCGAACCTGGGTCTCCTAACTGCAAGGCAGCGGTGCTACCACTGCGCCACCGTCCCGCCCTCTACAAAGAACAGCTCCAATAAAAACTGAATCACTATTTATCTGCATTAAAAGGCTCAGGGTCTGCTTTTCAGAGGTGCCTATGCTTTCAGGTTCTTTGATTTGGTCCAGGCTGTCATTTTCTAAAAATACCTTCCCCAGTTTAGAAATATTGCAGAATTAACTAATTTGCTAATTTACAGGTACCTGAAAAGATAGTTCATTTATAAAATCCATTAGAGTGCTTTGTTACACTGTTTACTGTATATATTCGCATTTAAGTTCTCCCGCGGATAAGTCAGGGCTTGATTTTACCATATAATTTCTGCTCTTTTATAATGTCGGTCGTATAAGTCGAATGTGGAAAACTCACGCTATTGGTCCAAGAGATTATGATATGCTAACACCCACCTGAGAGAGTAACCACGGAGCACACTGCCTTTTTTTCTATGCATTGTGCCTACATAACCACACAGTAATACCAGAACTATTCCAAAGCAACGTTTGCACTGTTTTGTGTTTGTTGTATCTCACACCTTTATTGTAAGAGCATCCCTTATCTATGATGAATCAGAAGAAAATATGAAGCTGGCTTTAAATTAAAAGTCATTGAAGTGGCGAAAGAAATTGGCAACTGCGTTGCTGCAACAAAATTCGATGTGTCTGAGAAACTGGTGTGAGATTGAAGGAGGCAAGAAGATGTAAAAAAAAAATTAAGTGTATTTTTGAACGGGCGTATAAATCAGGATCTGATTTTATGATGGATTGTTTGGGTTTCAAGACCCGACTTATACGTGATGTCACACACATGCGCTTCGGAGGCCATCATCAAGCCCAGAGGTGAGCAATTTATTAACAGATGGGGGGTTGTATTGTGGTACTGATGCATCTCTCTCTGACCTTATAGAACTTAAGAAGACAAATAATCCAAATTTACCTGCAATAATCCACAATCCTGAAAATGGCACATAAACCACTCCCTCATCCATGACGGCACTTCCGGCTCCCAATGATGCCGTCACTTCCGGCCCTCCAATGATACTGTCACTTCCGGCTCTCGAGGATGACGTCACTTTCCAGTCCTCCAATGATGACATCACCTCCGGCTCCCGATGATGACGTCACTTCCGGTCCACTAATGACGACGTCACTTCCTGTTTAAATTTA
>JANRMT010062856.1:57037836-57065949 GCA_026402145.1 Polypterus bichir lapradei | reverse complement strand
CCCCGAGAGAAAGAGAGCAGGCTTGATCTATACCTAATCTATCCTCTCAATCTTGATAATTATAATTACCAACGTAATAATAAGCTGCATGGCAACAACTCTAGGGGAAATAGGAAATTAAGGCCGAAGCTGTCTCACTTCCAGTTAAGACTATAAAATGACATCAAAAACTCAGAATCAGTGTCTCCATGACGGGACAGTTAATTTCGTAAGCTGGAATGTTAAAGGCCTGAATCACGAATTAAAGAGAAAGAAAGTACTCTCTCACCTAACAGGTCTAAATGCTAAAATAGTATTTTTACAGGAAACTCACTTAATAAGCAAGGATCAGTTCCGGCTGCAAAAAGACTGGACTGGCCAAATGTTCCATTCTAGTTTTACAAAGAAAACTAGAGGGGTGGGAATTCTCATACATAGAACAGTACCATTTGTAGCATCAGATGTAGTATTGGATCCTGAAGGGAGATATGTAATGGTCATGGGAGACTTATCTAACTGTAAAATGATTTTGATAAATGTTTATGCACCTAATGTTGATGATAAGGAATTTATACAAAATTTATTTGCATCCATTCCCAATCTGAATTCTCATAAAGTTATAATGGCTGGGGACTTCAATTGTGTTCTAAATCCACTTTTAGATAGGACTTCCTCCACAGGGGGAACAGCATCTAACACCGCAAAGATAATTACAAAGTTTATAACTGATCACAATTTATCAGACCCCTGGAGGTTTTTAAACCCAAATTCAAGAACATATTCTTTCTACTCACCAGTGCATCATTGTTACTCAAGGATTGATTACTTCTTTATAGACAATAACTTCTTGCCGTTGATTAAATCTTGCGAATATGATGCTATTGTTATTTCTGACCATGCACCTATGATCTTGGAGCTAAAATTACTAAGCCCCATGCACTCACCCCGCAGATGGCGCCTCAACCCGCTTCTATTAGCTGACGAGAATTGTATGGAATTTATATCCAAACAAATCAAATTCTTTCTAGAGACAAATACATCCCCCGAGATCTCTGCAGGAATACTCTGGGAAACTCTTAAGGCCTTCTTATGAGGTCAGATTATCTCATATCTTTCCCACAGAAATAAATCCGAAGCCAAGAAACTAGCAGAGATAAAAAGCGAAATTACTAAAATAGATGAAGAACACACCAGACTACCAAGCGAGACTCTACATAGGAGGAGGCAGGCCCTACATTCGGAATTAAACCTCTTGACAACTAAAGAAACTGAACAACTAATTTACAAATCCAGACATCATTACTATGAACATGGGGAGAAAGCTAATAAGCTTTTAGCTCAACAAATTCACAAGCAAGAAGTGCGCAACGCAATCTCGGCAATCACTAGCACGAACGGAGATAAAATCGTCGAACACAAAAATATAATGCATACTTTCAGAGACTACTATAAATCCCTATATACTACTGAGTTTAAAGAAGACAATACACAATCTAATACATTTCTAGATACATTACAGATACCACAAATAGACGCTTTTAGTGCGGAGGAACTTGATAAACCTCTGACGTTATCAGAATTACTAGATGCTATAAAATCACTCCAAGGCGGGAAAGCAGCAGGCCCTGATGGTTACCCTGCAGAATTTTACAAGAAATTCTCCGCTCAGCTAGCTCCCCTCTTATTAGCAACATTTACAGAAGCCAGAGATAACCAATCTCTTCCACAAACCTTTCGCCAAGCACTAATCACTGTCTTTCCAAAACAAAATAAGGACTTATTACAATGTGCATCATACAGACCAATTTCACTTCTGAATAACGACGTTAAAATACTCTCTAAAATCTTAGCCAGAAGGATGGAGAAAGTGCTCCCCTCGGTAATATCACAAGACCAAACTGGATTTATTAGGGGCCGGCACTTATCTTCCAATCTTCGACGCCTGTTTAATGTAATATACTCACCAACTAAATCAAACACCCCAGAAATATTATTATCATTGGATGCAGAAAAAGCATTCAACATGATTTAATGGAAATACCTTTTGACTATATTGGAGAAGTTTGGGTATGGCCCAAACATCTGTGCATGGATTAAATTACTGTATACTAACCCAGAAGCTTCAGTTTGCATCAACAACATTTGCTCAGACTACTTTAAACTAGAACGTGGCACTAGGCAAGGATGCCCCTTGTCACCGCTGCTGTTTGCGATTGCCATTGAACCACTGGCAATACATTGTCGAAATACTGATCAGATAAAGGGGATTAGTAGAGAAGGACTGGACGAGAAAATTTCATTATATGCAGATGACATGGTACTGTATATATCAGACCCAGAAAATTCCGTGCCTGCAGTCTTAGCAGCACTCACAGAATTTCAAAAGATCTCTGGTCTCAGAATTAATCTGAATAAAAGTGTACTCTTTCCAGTGAACTCTCAAGCATATAATATTAGTTTAGATACCCTACCTTTTATCATTGCAGAACAGTTTAAATACCTAGGGGTAAACATCACAAGTAAACATAAAGCTCTATATCAACAAAATTTCGCCGTTTGCATGGAAAAAATTAAACAAGACTTGCATAGATGGTCAACCCTCCATCTCACACTAGCTGGAAGAATTAACACTGTCAAGATGAATATTCTTCCTAAACTCCTTTTTTTATTTCAAAACATCCCAATATACATTAATAAATCATTTTTTAGGCAATTAGATTCGACAATTACCTCATTTATTTGGAATTCAAAACATCCACGCATCAAAAGAGCGACCTTACAAAGACAAAAGGCAGAAGGCGGCATGGCTCTTCCTAACTTCCAGTTTTATTACTGGGTAGCAAATATACAGGCGATAAGAACCTGGACACAAATAGAAGAACATACACAGGCTTGGTCCGCAATAGAAGTAAAATCCTGCAGTACTTCTTTGTATTCCTTGCTCTGTGCTCCAATAAACACACGTTATCGGCAATACACTAATAACCCAATTGTGCTCCACTCACTTAGAATCTGGAACCAATGTAGAAAGCATTTTAAGACGGAGAAGCTTCTATCTGTGGCACCCCTGCAAGAGAACCACCTCTTTCAACCTTCACAAACATATGCAGTTTTTAATATTTGGAAAAAATTTGGAATTAACTTGCTTAGAGATCTTTATATAGACAACGTCTTTGCATCCTATGAACAATTACATTCCAAATTTAACATCCCAGCTACACATTTCTTTCACTATCTTCAAATCAGAAACTTTGTTAAACAAAACCTTCCAGATTTTCCTCATCTAGCACCCTCATCCATGCTGGAAAAAATATTGCTCAATCTCAAGGACTTAGACTCCATCTCTACAATATATAAAATCATTTTACAATCCCTCCCTTTCAACGATCCAAGAAGACACTGGGAAAAAGATCTTTCAATTAATATATCAGAAAAGGAGTGGAAAGTAGCAATGCAGAGAATTCACTCGAGCTCCATATGCGCAAAGCATACAATCATACAACTCAAAATTATATATCGAGCACATCTGTCTCGACTAAAACTTTCCAAAATGTTCCCAGGGCATGATCCAACCTGCGAACGTTGCAACCAAGTCCCAGCCTCACTAGGTCACATGTTCTAGTCCTGCACCAAATTAACATTATTCTGGACAAACATTTTTAATTACCTTTCAGATAGCCTTGGACTCACAATCCCTCCAAACCCATTAACAGCTGTGTTTGGTGTTCTTCCAGATGGGTTTAAAGCGGAGAAAGACAAACAAATTGTGATTGCATTCACCACACTTTTGGCACGTAGACTTATTCTCATAAACTGGAAAAACCCAAACTCTCCTCTTTTAAGTCAGTGGGAAACCGATGTGTTATATTATTTGAAGTTGGAAAAAATCAAATACTCAGTTAGAGGATCCGTACAGACTTCGTACAGACAGACTCCGTGTGGAGTTTGCATGTTCCCCCCATATCTGCGTGGGTTTCCTCCAGGTGCTCCAGTTTCCTCTCACAGCCCAAAGACATGCAGGTTAGGTGCATTGGCGATCCTAAATTGTGCTTGGTGTGTGTATGTGCCCTGCGGTGGGCTGGCTGCCTGGGATTTGTTCCTGTGTTGTGCCTTATGTTAGCTGGGATGGGCTCCAGCAGACCCCTGTGACCCTGTGTTAGGATATAGCGGGTTGGAAAATGACTGACTGACAGGCTTACAGACACAGTATTGTGAAATACTTTATAAAATTTTGTGTTTTTTAATTAAGACACTATATCCGCCAAATTAATCTGTATGGAGTTTCTTTTGGAGTATGCTGTTCCTGTGTATGTAAGAAATGATATATGGTCTCAACATTGTGTTTAGGTTAATTGCCCTACTGTTATTTAAGTTATTATGAAGCCTGCCTTTACCCAAGAGAAAAAAGGACACTTCTAATTATATCAATGAATGACTGATTCTGTTTTTTAGGAATACTGAAAACATTGTAAACCATTGCAAGCTTTTTTTAAGAGATTTCTTCCATTCATAAAAAGACCTCTTCTATATTATATTGATTTAATTGTCACAAAGATTAATGGGTAAAAACTACATTTTCTTTTTAAAGCAGTATTTCAACTAGACTTTGACAATTTTATTTTGAGAAAAATGTGGCTCTCTAATAGTAGTTGTTTATTTAGCTATTCATCCATTCATCCATCCTCTTCCGCTTATCCGACATCAGGTCGCGGGGGCAGCAGTTTGAGCAGAGATGCTCAGACTTCCCTCTCCCCGGCCACTTCTTCTAACTCTTCCAGGGGAGTCCCGAGGTGTTCCCAGGCCAGCCAAGAGACATAGTCCCTCCAGCGTGTCCTGGGTCTTCCCCGGGGCCTCCTCCCGGTTGGACGTGCCCGGAACACCTCACCAGGAAGGTGTCCAGGAGGCATCCTGATCAGATGCCCGAGCCACCTCATCTGACTCCTCTCGATGCGGAGGAGCAGTGGCTCTACTCTGAGCTCCTCCCAGATGATTGAGCTTCTCACCATATCTTTAAAGGAAAGCCCAGACACCCTGCGGAGGAAACTCATTTCAGCCGCTTGTATTCGCGATCTCGTTCTTTTGGTCACTAGCCATAGCTCATGACCATAGGTGAGGGTAGGAACGTAGATCGAATGGTAAACTGAGAGCTTTGCCTTATGGCTCAGCTCCTTTTTCACCACGACAGACTGATGCAGAGCCCACATTACTGCGGTCGCCGCACCGATCTGCCTGTCGATCTCCCGCTCCATTCTTCCCTCACTCATAAACAAGACCCCGAGATACTTGAACTCCTCCACTTGGGGCAGGATCTCGCTCCCAATCCTGAGAGGGCACTCCACCCTTTTCCGGCTGAGGACCATGGTCTCGGATTTGGAGGTGCTGATTCCCACCCCAGCTGCTTCACACTTGGCTGCAAACCGATCCAGAGAGAGCTGAAGATCACGGCCTGATGGAAGCAAACAGGACAACATCATCTGCAAAAATCAGTGACCCAATCCTGAGCCCACGAAACCAGACCCCATTAATGCCCTGGCTGAGCCTAGAAATTCTGTCCATAAAAGTTATGAACAGAATCGGTGACAAAGGGCAGCCCTTGCGGAGTCCAACTCTCACTGGAAACGGGTTGGACTTACTGCCGGCAATGTGGACCAAGCTCTGACACCGGTTGTACAGGGACTAAGCAGCCTTTATCAGGGGGTCCTGTACCCCATACTCTTAGAGCACCCCCCCCCCCTAGGATTCCCACGGTCAAACGCCTTTTCCAAGTCCACAAAACACATGTAGACTGGTTGGGCAAACTCCTATGCACCCTCCAGGACCCTGCCAAGGGTGTAGAGCTGGTCCACTGTTCCGCAAACAGGACAAAAACCACACTGTTCCTCCTTCGACTATCTTATGGACCCTCCTCTCCAGGACCCCCGAATAGACTTTTCCAGGGTGGCTGAGGAGTGTGATGCCTCTGTAGTTGGAACACACCCTCCGGTCTCCCTTCTTAAAGAGGGGGACCACCACCCCAGTCTGCCAATCCAGAGGCACATGTCCCTCATGTCTATGTGATGTTGCAGAGGCGTATCAATCAAGACAGTCCTACAACATCCAGAGCCTTGAGGAACTCCGGGCATATCTCATCCACCCCCGGGGCCCTGCCACCAAGGAGTTTTTTGACCACCTCTGGGATCTCAGTCCCAGAGATGGGGAGTCCACCTCCGAGTCCCCAGGCTCTGCTTCCTCATTGGAAGGCATGTTAGTGGGATCGAGGAGGTCTGTGAAGTACTCCCCTCACCGACCCACAATGTCCCAAGTCGAGGTCAGCACCGCACCATCCCCTCCATATACAGTGTTGACACTGCACTGCTTCCCCCTTCTGAGATGCTGGATGGTTGACCAGAATCTCCTCGAAGCCGTCTGGAAGTCGTTCTCCATGGCCTCCCCAAACTCCTCCCACATCCGAGTTTTTGTCTCAGCAACCACCGAAGATGGCTATTACAAATAAATCTGAATTTTAAGACAAAGCAGAATGTCATGTCAACTACTGTTTTAATAATCACATAACATTCCTATTGTTACACACCTGTAAATCTGTTGGCACTATATGTTAGAATTATGTTATTAGGTGTGTTGTCTTACAAAATTATATGTCATCCATCCATCCATCCATCCCACTGAATCTGAACACAGGGTCATGGGGGTCTGCTGGACCCAATCCCAGCCAACACAGGGCACAAGGCAGGAACCAATCCCGGGCAGGGTGCCAACCCACTGCAGGACACACACAAGGGTCAATTTAGAATCGCCTATCCACCTAACCCTGCATGTCTTTGGACTGTGGGAGTAAACCGGAGCGCCCGGAGGAAACCCACGCAGACATGGGCAGAACATGCATACTCCGTGCAGGGAGGACCAGGGAAGCGAACCCAGGTCTCCTAACTGCGAGGCAGTACCGCTACCAGTGCCCCTATTATATGTCATGACATTGTAAATGTTCATAAACCAGATTCAAAAGTTTCTTCTTATATTAAAAACAAAATTAGATGTGAAAAAATATTGATCTTTTTTCTTTGACTCCCAAACAGTATTTATTAGAATCAAGTGATTTATACCAGGGAGAGGAGCACAAGCCAGCTCATTGCTTAAAAAAAAAGAGAAGAGAAATTGCTTCTCCACAAATGCAGTCTGCAGATCTTCAGTCCATCCTGCAGTAAATGACTCAATTCCAATTTTGGGTTCTTATCTGAATTTCATTGTACTGTTTAAATTAATTTTGCAAGCAATTCAAATCCAACATGAGTGTGTACCCAATATCTATCTTGACTGTGCCCTGCATGCTCAAAATGAAAGTTTTGTTAAAAATATGTGACCTAATAGATCATTGTGAACACCAGCACAATGCTGGCTGCTTGATAATAATTTTACTGCAGGATATCTGCCATTTTAAGTCTTGTCAAGTTTATTGGCATGTGTACTTACTGTAGCACAATAAAATTCTTACTTTCGTGGGCCTCTTCCTAGCAATTCACATAGAGTAGAAAAAAATAAATAATAAAAATTTATATACACACTGTTGTATGTTGAAACTTTTGGACATGAGCCAGGATTGGTTGGACCAAGATTCAGAGGGTTTTGATGAAAAAACAACAGCTTGGCAATTTTAGAATGTTGGGGTTTTAGTGGGGTGTTTCATTACTTAAGTCAGCATCTGTTCACAGGACGAACACGCACTTAAAGCTTTACATTTCTTTCAGAAAAGATATGCATCTGGACTGGATGTCCCTCGTAACATTTTATCTAAATGCATATTATGTCTGGCAGCTGTCTTTCTATGTTGATGCACTGTCAGGACTGTCATCTATCTTTATTTTCAACGAAGACATATGACAAGGTTCACGTAAACATTGACATAAAGGTAGTTGCGGTAAGTATATTTCTAGAACATTTTGATTGCAACATTCAAATGTACAATGTTTTCAAGTTGCTACAAGTACCTTTGCCATGGATTTAATACAACATGTTAGAGTGGTCTAAATCAACTCGGAGCAGCTGTGATTCAATGTGTTTTTTTGCTGTCCACTTTTCATAAAAATATCAGATTTGTTATATATGAGTTAAATTAATTGAAATTCAGCTGCATTGTAGATGTAACATTGCTGTCATAACAATGAATGAAAGCATCTTCCTATAGCATTTGACCATGGTGCTAACCCTTCCATAAATTCAGCTTGAAAGTGGAAGTAAAAAAACGGCTACAAATGACCAAAATTGCCGATGGACAAAGATACTTTGTTTTCCTTGACATCATTCTTCTCCTTCAAGCTTTAAAAACATTCTCTTTCATGCCTATCTCTTGTAACAGGAAATCGAAAGTATCAATCATGGCCAAATGGCCAAATGCAATAAGCAGAGTCACACACTTTAAATTGGTGTGTTGTGAGAGTCAACTAAAAAAGCAAATATCTTTTCACAAATGAAGTATGCCACAAAAATTACACGGTCTCATGAGTTAATAGAGGGAGACAGTTTATTCAAAACTGATGATGGTCCTAATTCCTAATGTTCAGTAATGTTATTAAAGGGTTCCTTAAATTTTCTAGGTGCAGCACAGTGGTGCAGTGGTAGCGCTGCTGCATCGCAGTAAGGAGACCTGGGTTCATTTCCCAGGTCCTCCCCTGCATGGAGTTTGTATGTTCTCCCTGTGTCTGTGTGGGTTTCCACAGTCCAAATACATGCAGATTAGGTGCATTGGTGATTCTAAATTGTGGCTGTGTGTGCCCTGCAGTGGGCTGGTGCCCTGCCTGGGGTTTGTTATCTGCCTTGTGCCCTGGGATTGGCTCTGGCAGACCCCTGTGACTCTGTAGTTAGGATATAGCGAGTTGGATCATGGATGGATGGATAAATGTTTCTATACTCTGGAGATGCTACCTGAATCTTCTTCCACACTATTATCAGGCCAGGGATAAAAATAGGTGAAGGATGAGAGACGTTGGGCAGACTGCTTTTACCAAAATGTCTAATTTGTATATAGAAGAGAAAGTATGTTGTCGTAAGATTGCATTTTGAATTTAAAAGCTCAAAAGTGACAAATACATTTTCAATGTTAAGATCACTAAAAGTCACAATCCCAAGTGTCTGCATAAGTTTAAGAATACTGAATAGGTGATCAATTATTATGTATTGGGGCAACAGACAGAAGCTTCTGTTCTTAAAACAATGGTTCCATCACTTTAGTGAATGGTGAACCACTGAGTTGTTGGTAAACTGGTGATAATTAGAATGGAGTGGAGCACAAAGCAGAGCATGCAAAAAGAATTAGAAAATTATTTTCTTCCCATTGCTAACCAAGGACTTCCAACAAGGTCCATTGCTTTATTATTAAATGAATATTATACAAATATTTATGCTGGAAGTTAGAGAGTGCCTAAAGAGATCTTTTTAGTTCCTTGAAATAATTATTTTCAAGTATTTAAAATGTTCTGATGCAGTTACCAAAAAGTTTTTCAGCCTAGTCCCACATATTACGGAATTCCCTGGAAAAACATGTTTTTAATTAAATTAATGTACAAATTTATTAAATTCTCTTTACAGGTTTAATACTAAGACAAACCATATCAACATCATAAAGAGATTGTTTTGTTCAAAACCTTCACTTATGATCCCCTTTATCCTAGAGATGAATCGCTAGTGGTCTGAAAGTAATTGAAATGGCATTGGTGTTAATGAATATGCTTGTCTGGCCCCACATTCTAATATAAGTTCATATTAATATGGACTGAGCTAGTGGAGTAGCATAAAGTGATTTGATCCATGCAGATATAATGAGGCCAAGCCCTAATTTATGCAGTATGATAAATAGGTAATCCCCATTTAACTCTATGAAAATAGGAAAATCTCTGAAGATTAAGGTTTAGTAGTTAAAATATTACATTAAACAAGTGGCAAAGATTTAATGTTAAATATGTCTTTAATAAATACGGTTTAGACTTTTTGATATTAAAGAGAGAAGCATTTTCTGTTTTTTTTTAGCTTAAACGTTCTCCAGTTTCTTAACATAATTATTTAGGATGAATAATAATATTGTTAGTCTATTTGATAGACACATAGCAAGTCTTTGTTTTTTTTTTTGTTTTTTTTTTTGGAGAACATGGCACTTGATTTAATATTTTTGTTTGAATTTTTTCCACTAGCTTCAACAAACTTTGCTAACAATAACAACACTAACTCTGGTCATTTTTTTTTTAAATTAATAAAATTACACCGGTTAGCCAACTGGGAAGGCAGCTTTCCCATTCTGCAAAGCAGTTGTGGCATATTGGCATTATTTATATAAAAGTTGTACTTTTTTTTGTAGTCAAAAGATTACATTCAAATTGTAGCGTCAACCTTTTCCTATAGAGTACCTCATTTGGCAGTCAATTATACAGCCAGGCAATGTGGTGTATTGGCTAAGACCTTAGACTCCAAACCTTAAGGTTGTGGGTTCAAATCCTGCAACTGATGCTGTGTGACAGTCTTTTTGCTTTCATTTGTAAAACAAAAGAAATGTAACCAATTGTATTTCAAATGTTGTACACTACCTTGGATAAAGGTGGCAGCCATACATAATAATTGTAAGTAAATAATACCATTTTCCTCATCAGTTCTGGCAATCAGTGTAATCAGCTCTGATATCATTCCAGTCTTCAATTTCTTTTGAGGCTACACAATCAAAGAGTGGCATAGTACTTATACTCAACATTGAACCATTGAAAATTCAAAATGGTCTCATGGAAAAAGAAAATAATAATAATAATAATAATAATAATAATAATGACTATGCAGCAAGTACAGCAACTGAAAATGATAAGCATAACGAGGATGTTCATGACTGTTTGGACATATTGCTTTGATTCTTTGACCTTTGATTTGTGCTTTTGCTTAATGGATTATGATGATTAGTTTGCCTTTTTTTCTCTTAGTTTTGACCTTCTTACTGTCCCATAACTACGAATGCTCCCTTCCAGTATTTTCATCTTCTGGTCATTTCTCTATAAAAGCTGGATCTGGGAAAGATTACAACAATTAATAGAAGACACTAACTAACGAAACTGAGGAGACAATTAACAATTAGACAACCTCAACTTGGAAAACACTGGGAGAATATGGATAATGTCAATAAAAACAGAAAGCAGTAATTTCAAAAATCACTTTGACTTTGTAATCCTTCACAAACAGTATAAAGACAGGATATTTAATGTTTAGACTGATCAACTTCATTTTTTCATAAATATACATCCATTCTAGCCAATAAGGTCCAAAAAATTGGTACAAGGTCAATAATGATTTAAAAAAGAAAATAATTATGTGAGTAAGAGCATATGATATTCAACAGGAGATTGTAAACATGCTTTTGTATAAAAGCTGCATCCAGGAAAGGTCTAGTCTTTTAGGAGCAAGGATGGGCCAAGGATTGTCAATTGAAAATCATTTAGATGTTTAAACGCCTTGTTTCTTACAGATCAGAGGGGATTTGGTTATTTTACCGTCAACAATGCCTAATATAATTAAACGATTCAGGGAATCTGGAGAAATTTTGATGCATAAAAGGCAAGGGGTCAAGTCTAAACTGAATGCCTGTGATCTCCAATCCCTACGATGGCACTGCATCAAGAACCGTCATTCATTATTCATCAACCACATTGGGTCAGGAGCACTTTGGCAAACCCTTATCAAGTAACACAATATGTAGTTTCATCCACAAATGCCAGTTGCAACTGCGCTGTGCAAAGAGGAAGCCATATGTTAACAACATCCAGAGGCACAGTCAACTTCTCCGGGCACAGATGCAACATATATTGGAAATATGTTGTGGTTGGACATATCAATATTTCAGGTCTATTTTGGAAGAAATGCATGCTGTGTCCTCCAACATGTTACCAGCTGCAACATCAGTGATGCTAGGGGGTTGTATCAGTGTCCTAGGAAACCTGCACTTCTGTGAAGGCATCCTTAGTGCCAAAAAGTAAATACAGATTTTGGACAAACATATGCCGCCTTCAAAATGTCATCTCTGTAATGACAGCTCATTTATATTTAGCAAGACAGTGCAGAACCATATTACAAATGCATGGCTGCACAGGAAGAGGGTTCAGGTATACAACTCTCCTGCCTGCAGTCCTGACCTGCCCCCAATTAAGAATGTGTGGCACATTTTGAATACAACATTGAAGACCCCACACTGTTACACACCTTAAGAGTTTTTTGCAAGAAGAATGGACAAAATGACACCTGAAAACTAAATAAACTGGTGTCTTCAGTATCTAAACATTTATTGAGTGTTATGAGAAGGAAAGGTAATGCTACAAACTTTTAAATTCTTTACCGTGCAAACTTTTTTGGAATACTTTTGCAAGCATCAAAATCAAAATGTTTAAGACAGTAAAAGTCCTTAGTTTTAACATCAAATAATCAGTTATATTGTTTTCAGGTCAACGATCATTTACTTCATTTACTAATCACTACTTTCTGTTTTTATTTGCATTTGCAATAAAGTAACAATTTTTTCTAAGTTGGAGTTGTAAAACAATTAAAAGAAATTAATCTAAAATGAGCAAATCATAATATGATCCAAGCTTTTGTTCTCATATATAAACCATTTTTTTCTAAAGTAAATAGATTATTTGCCTTTTTCACTGAACTCTTCTTCTCACCTCTTTTTCTTCTTATCTCCCTGTTCTTACCGTACATGTTTTAAACAAAACAGGCTGCTGGCTGCCTTTAGAGTTCTATCATGCCAGATTCCATATGCCATAATAATCTAGATCCTGCATTTTGAACTGATTGAATTGTTTAATGAATTTCAGATGGGAATTGATAAGATAGATGTTAACTGTTCTTTAAAAATGAGTTTTTCAAATAGATCATAGTAGCATAGATAGAAGTTGCCTAAAGTAATGTTGAAACATACGTCTTTGCACAAATAAACAAAGATACATGATCATCAACTTTGGTCCTGTCAGCATTTTTTAAAAGCTTTGATGTAGCTCAAGGTAAGATTTCTCATATTCAGTTTGTGGGGAACCACAGTGGCTACAAGTTTTCATGCCAGTCCCTTCTTTAACTAGAACCGAAATACTGCTGCTAATGGAACATACTTTACACAGACAAGCAATGTAATTAAATAAAGTGATATGTATCATTAACATCAAGAGTTGGCTTCTAATTATTAATTCGGTTACAGTGAAAACTTATGGCAGCCCTCCAGGAAATATGTTTGACATGCCTGCATTAGAGCTTAGCAGTGCACTCAGCATGACACATCAGACATTTCTAATGTTGTTTATTTTCTTTGTCTGAGATTATTATTCAGGTTTTTTTTTTTTTTTGTGGATTGGCTTAGTATTTATTGTTAACTGGTATCTCCTTAAGGAATAAATAGGCAATTTGGAATCCTAAAAAAACAAGTTAATTAAAATAAAAGCAGAAACGCATCTTCCATTAGCCGTGGTAATTGACTGTTAATTAAGAAAGTGCCTGAAAAAGAAATTTGCAGCCATGCAGCCCTTCAGGATGAAGGTTGAGACTTCAGCTTTACATAAGTAATAAAATCTTTCTCCATCAGAGGAAGTAAGAGACATAACCAGACTTTCATTGGTGAACCTCAACAGAGGAATCACTATTCGTTGGTACTGGCAATTGTATTGTGCATTATATTTCAAATACTGTTTTACTATAAATATGACTTTGAGCTATTAAATGACTCTCTTCTCACTACCCCAGATAAGAGACAGTTAATTGGAGTTTTACATTTGCGGACTTCTGTGTATGTAATGATTTCTAAAAACTTAATTTTCATAATATTAATAATAATATAAAACAGTAGTAAAAATATAATTTTCCTTGATTAGTTTGAAGTACATATACATTCTACCAATGCTTAGTAAGTAATTTACTGTGGTTTATCAAAAAAGAGCAATGTCATGAAATAATAACAAAAGTTGCCTCTTTTGTTATTATTTCATTATTATTATTATTATTATTATTATTATTATTATTATTATTTTAACATTTTATTGAATTTATTAAATGCAAGTAAAATTCCCTACAAGCAAGTCAAATTTGGCAAAGCTAAGTTCAAATCAACAACCCCCGCAAATGAGAAAGAGAGCAAGGCCAAAAGCCATAATTTAAATGCTTATTCTAAAATGTTATTGATTAGGTCCTGCCAGGTTTTAAAAAAGTTTTGAACAGATCCCCTAAGTGCGAAATAGATTTTTTTCAATTTAAAATAGTATATAACATCAATTACCCACTGACTTAAAACAGGTAGGTTAGAATTCTTATTGTTGAGCAAGATAAGTCTACGTGCTAATAGTGAAGTAAATAATAATAATAATACATTTTATTTATTTGTAGGTGCCTTTCTAAACACTCAAGGACACCAAACAATAGACAAAACACAGATTATAAACAAAAGTAAAATACAAAAGTTAAAATCAGACAGAGCAATTGTAATAAAAGAGAAAAAGCAGTCATAAACAAATTAGTTATAAGTTTAGATTTGAAAAGTGAAAATGATTCAATGTTTCTAAGCTCAGGTGGTAGTGAGTTACAAAGCTGGAGAGCAGAGCAATTGAAAGCTCTGCTCCCCACAGTGGTAAGATGGACGAAGTTGACAGTCAAGGATGGAGGAAGAGGATCTAAGGGTATGGGAGGGAAGGGCAACATGGAGGAGGTCAGACAGATATGGAGGGGCACGGTTGTGGATAGCCTTAAAAGTTAGTAGGAGAATTTGAATTGAATTTGGAACTGAACTGGAAGCCAATGAAGCTGCTGCAAAATGGGAGTGATATGGTGAATAGAGGGGGTTCTAGTAATGATGTGGGCAGCTGAATTCTGGACCAGTTGAAGCTTATAAAGAGATTTGCAAGAAAGAACAAAGAAAAGGGAATTGCAATAATCCAGATGAGAAGTTACAAGGCTATGAACAAGGATAGCAGTGGTGTGGGGAGTGAGGGAAGGGCGAATACAATTAATGTTATGCAGGTGGAAATATGCAGACCAGGAGACATTGTTGATGTGGGACTGAAAGGATAAAGTACTTTCAAGGATGACACCCAGACTCTTAACCTGTGGGGAAGGGGAGACAGAGGAATTATCAATAACAAATGAAAAATGATCAGTTTTGGATAATGTTGATTTTGTACCAATGAGGAGAACCTCACTTTTGTCACTATTTAATTTAAGAAAATTTGAAGAAAACGAGGATTTGATTTCTGCTATGCAATCAGTAAGTGAGGAGGGTGGAAAGGAAGCAGTAGGTTTGCTAGTGAGATAGAGCTGGGTGTCATCAGCATAACAGTGGAAGTTAATGTTATATTTACGAAAGATATTGCCAAGGGGAAGGAGGTAAATAATAAAAAGAAGAGGCCCCAGGTCAGAGCCCTGGGGCACACCTGAAGTAACAGTGATGGATCAGGATGTGAAAGTTTTAAGCTGAACAAACTGAGTGTGGCCTGAGAGGTAGGATCTGAACCAATCTAGCGGAGTGTGGGTAATGCCAATCGAAGATAATCTATTGAGAAGAGTAGTGTGACAAATAGTGTCAAAGGCTGCACTCAAATCAAGGAGGATGAGTGATAGTGATTAAACCAGAATCAGCTTCCATAACAGAGGTCATTAGTAATTTTTATAAGTGCCGTTTCTGTACTGTGGAGGGGACGAAAACCAGACTGGAACTGTTCATACAGATAATTTTGAGATAAATGAGAATGAAGTTGAATAGCCACTATTTTTTCAAGAATTTTGGAAATGAAGAGTAGATTAGAAATAGGACGAAAATTACTGAAATTAGTTGGATCGGCACCAGATTTTTTCAGTATTGGGGTTATTGCAGCAGTTTTAAAAGATGAAGGAACAGTACCAGTAGTGAGAAAAGAGTGGATTATAGCAGTGATAATGGGGACCAGAGAGGGGAGGCAGGCTTTGACTAGAACTGTAGGGAGGGGGTCCAGTTGACAGGTGGATGGCTTAGACTTACAGACAAGATCTGAGATTTCTGAGAAAGTGGGAAGCTGAAAAGAGGAAAATGAATGAGTTGGTGGGTGAAATTCAAATGAAGTACTGGAGGAATCTGTAAAGAGAGACTGATGAATCTTCTGGATTTTTTCATTAAAAAAGGACATAAGGGAATTGCAAAATGAGTAAAGGTGAGAAGGTAAAGAATTCAGGGGTTGTTTGATATTGTTAAGTAGTGAAAACAATGACTTGGTGTTTCCTTCATTGGAAGAAATAATGAAAGTATAATAGTTAGATTTAATTTGGGCAATAAAGTCCTTGTAATAAATTATATGGTTTTTGTACATCTCTTTTTGAACAAAGAGTCCATTTTTTTTAAATAACCGTTCAAGTTGCCAGCCCTTGGCTTTCAAAAGCCGAAGTTCAGGTGTAAACCAGGGAGCAGAAAAGGAGAAAGAAATAGATCTAGTTTTTTAATGGAGTGACAGAGTTAAGAATACCATTAAGTCCAGTGTTACAGTGTGAGACCAGTTCTTCAGGAGTGGATAAATTAGCAATGTCCATAAGGGAACCAATACTAGAGGAAAAAGAGTCTAAGTTAATATTCTTAATATTACGGAAAAACATGAGACGGGAAGGCTTAGTGTTGGAAAGTGCAAGTTTAACAGTGAATGAAATAAGAAAGTGATCAGTTATGGGGAGTTCATCTGCAGTACAATCAAGCGGGGTAACTCCAGAACAGCAAATCAAGTCCAAGATATGTCCTTTGGACTGAGTGGGAGCATCAGTATGCTGCTGGAATCCAAAACTCTCAAGACAGGATGTAAAGTCTCTAGTAATAGGGACATTGATATTATCCATATGTATATTGAAATCCCCCAGAAGTATTATGTTTGATGAAAGAGTAGATAAGTGTGTACGGAAAACAGCATAGTCATTCAGAAAGTCATTGTTTGGTTTAGGGGACCGGTAAACAGCTACAATAATAGTAGGAGTGGGTCCATTTAATTGACATACAAGAGATTCAAAAGAACTGAAGGCAGGAACAGACAATGGCAGGACTTTTCATTTCTCACTATACATTAACGCGAGACCTCCACCTCGGCCGTAGCCACGGGGTTGAGAGATGTAAACAAACTCCAGGGGAGTGGATTCATTAAGTTGGGAAAAGTCATGGGGTTGTTGCCATGTCTCAGTTAGGCAGAAAAAGTCAAACCTTACGATCAGTGAGGAGATCATGGATGAGAGGCCCCTTGCTCATGAGTGAGCGGATGTTCAGCAGACCGAAGTTAACAACGGTGTGATCGCATTTAGCAACAGTGTTAGTTGACCGGGCCAGGCTGGCTAACACACTGTGGTCAGTGACTTTGCCTAAATTACGTGGAGGACGTTGATAACTGGACCAGAGGGAGTTTATTATTTTCAAACTGTCAGTTTGGATACTCCGGCGGGACCCACAGTGGATGTATCTCCAATGAGGGAGGAATACGATGTCTGGGTGGAGATATAGGCCAGTCAGCGGAGACTCGGACAGGTGAAAGCGGAGTCAGAGTAGCTCAGCGGCTGAGTACTGAAGCAATCCCATCGCAGGTTGGATTGCAAGCGACAGAAGGGACCAAACAAACACGAACCAAATAAATATCTTACCGGTCCACAGGTTAAGCGAAGACGCAGACAACTCGGATGTCCGGAGAACAAAGCCAGGTAAGTCTCAAGGCAGGGATAGGCCGAAAAATAGTCCATACACAGCCAAATCAGCAGCCAAGCTAGAAATCAGGCTAGCTTTAAATGATCGAAGAATAAAACTCAGTGAATAAATCTGCCCAAAATGAAAATGAAAACAGCTGCTTAGTCCATTAAATTTTAAGTTAATCGTAAAAAAGTTAAAAAAGAAAAAAAAAGTTAAAAAGTTACCGGAGGGCAGCGGCGATCAGTCATGCCAGCATTCACTCAACCGGAAGGCATTACAGTTTGTTTGTCCTTCTCCACTTTAAGCCCATGTGGAAGTGAAAACAGCTATTAATGGATTAGGAGGGATTGTGACATCAAGGCTGTCTGATAGGCATTTAAAGATTTTGGTCCAAAATGATATTAATTTGGTGCACATCCAAAACATATGACCCAGTGAGGCTGGAGCTCGATTATAACGTCTGCAGGTTGGATATTGCCCTAGAAACATTTTGGACAATTTTAAATGAGACAGACATGCTCGATAAAAGATTTTACATTGAATAATTGTATGCTTTGTATATATATGTATATGTATGGAGCTATAGTGAATTCTGTGCATGGCTGCCTTCCATTCCTTTTCTGAAATGCTGAGTAAGAGATCCTTTTCCCGCTGTACTTTGTGATCTTTGAAAGGAGGGGACTTTAAAATGTTTTTATAAATTACAGAAATGCTGTCTGAGTCCTCAAGACTGATCAATATTTCTTCCGGAATAGAAGTAGGTGGGAGGTAAGGAAAAATGGGCATGTTTTGTTTAGCAAAGTTTCTAATTTAGAGGTAATGTAAGAATTCTTATGGAAACTTAAATTTGGAGTGTAATTGTTCATTGAATGCAAAGACATTATCTATATACAAATCTCTAAGTGATTTAATCCTGTATGTTTTCCAAACATTAAAAACTGTGTACGTTTGGGAGGGTGGAAAAAGGTGGTTATTGTGCAGAGGTGCCACAGATAAAAGTTTCTCTCTTGGTTCTCTACAGACCAAGCCTGTGTGTGTTCATCTATTTGTGTCATTGTCCAGGGGCCTCATGCATAACGCTATGTGTAGAATTCATACTAAAACATGGTGTAAGGACAATGTATAAAAGAATGTATTAAACATGGGAACACGGTGGCGCAGTGATAGTGACGAGCTGGCGTTTCATCCAGACATAGTTCATGTCTTATGCAAAATGCTTGCTGCACCGTGCACGACCTTCAATAAAATAATTTATTGCAGCAGTACTGTCTCTTTCAAACGTACTAACCCCTAATTCCTGTCCTTACTTTTCTTTCTCCAAATACCCAATCACCACACAATCAGCTCTGTAACAGACGTTAAGCCATCTGTAAGCTGAGAACTCCGATTCTTCAAAACTTTTAAGGAACATTAAAATATCTTCCTGCGGTGGGCCGGTGCCCTGCCCGGGGTTTGTTTCCTGCCTTGTGCCCTGTGTTGGCTGGAATTGGCTCCAGCAGACCCCTGTGACCCTTAGTTAGGATATAGTGGATTGGATAATGGATGGGTGGATGGATGAAATATCTTTATGCTACATGTTTAATTATTCTATCCATCTGCTCTTCCAGTGTCGCGCCAGCACCAGCAAGAATACAGCGCGAGGCAGGAACAATCCCTGAACTAGTTAGCGTTGCAACACCGTGTCCTCACGTTTAATTAGTAACAATATATATTATTTAAATTATGGTATGTTACATTTTATCTGTATAATATAATAAACATATTTTGCTGCATTTCATCTTAAAAATGATATTGTCATCATATGTAAATACGCGATTTATAAAGTGGCTCAGGTTGTACAATATTATAACTGTATCACAAGTTTACAGTAAGGTAATTGTACTTATAAGTACAAACAGTTCTACAAGGAGCACTTGATGGACTGATTGAGTGCATTTATAGTTCTTGGGATGAAACTGTTTCTGAACCGCGAGGTCTGTACAGGAAATGATATGAAACATTTGTTGTATGAGAGCAGTTCAATAATCAGCAGTTCTGATTTAAACTTAAGGCTGTATATCGATAATTCTCTTTCTGTTCAGCTGCTGTAGAGCTGTGATTCCACATTCAGATACAGTGGGATAAATATTTGTGAGTAACAACGCTAAAGCAGCTATGGTATTTGGAATAGTTTGGCCATTCTGTAGACCATTGTGTTGTTACAGGTTAATTACAGTCAGATGCCTTAAATTAATAAACAATATGCGGTTAATTTTTAGTGTATTTATAAAGCCGCGGCCCTGCGGTAGGCTGGTGCCCTGCCCGGGATTTCTTCCTGCCATGCGCCCTGTGTTGGCTGGGATTGGCTCAAGCAGACCCCCGTGACCCTGCGTTAGGATATAGCGGGTTGGATAATGGATAGATGAATATAAAGCTGCATCAGGGATGTGCATCTAAAAAAGAAAGAGAAACCACACTTGAACAAAAACACTGCTTTGACACTGGGTGCCACCAGTTTGCAAAACTGGCAAGAAAACGTGTGAGGCTTTACACCAAGTTTTGGTTTAATATATCACGATTTGAGCATGGAAACGGGAGTACGCAACATTTTTGTGCATATGCAACATTTATACATGAGGCCCCAGGTCTTTATAGTTTGTATATTTGCTGCACAGTAATAAAATTAAAAGTCGGGTAGAGCCATGCTACCTTCTGCCCTAAGTCTTTGTAGGGTCACCTTTTGAATGCATGGATGTTTTGAATTCCAAATAAATGAGGTTATGATTGAATCTAACTTCTGAAAAAATGATTTGTACAGTACATGGGAATGCTTTGAAATAGAAAAAGAAAAAGAGTAGAAAATCTATTCAAATCTTACTTAAGTTTTTCCATGCAGACAGCAACATTTTGTCGATAAAGAGCTTTATGTTTACTTGTGATGTTTATCCCTAGGTATTTAAACTGATCAGTGATGATGAAAGGGAAGGTGTCCAATCTAATATTGTGTGCTAGAGAGTTCACTGGAAAGAGAACACATTTACTCAAATTAATTTTAGTCCAGAAATCTTTTGAAATTCTGCTAGTGCTGTTAAAACTACAGGCACAGTAATTTGTAGATCTGATATATATATAGTACCATGTCATTTGTATATAGTGATGTTTTCAT
This sequence comes from Polypterus bichir lapradei, assembly GCA_026402145.1. Classification (NCBI taxonomy): domain Eukaryota; kingdom Metazoa; phylum Chordata; class Cladistia; order Polypteriformes; family Polypteridae; genus Polypterus; species Polypterus bichir. The sequence continues at coordinate 57,045,148 of JANRMT010062856.1, read as the reverse complement.
TTCAAGTTCGTCTCTGATAATCTCCTTTATCTCTTAAGTATTTCGAAAATGAACTGCCAATGGCTCAATGGGGATTGCAAATAGCAGCGGTGACTGGGGGAAACCGGGTCTAGTACCACGTTCTAGTTTGAAGTAGTCTCAAATAATGTTGTTAATACAAACTGAAGCTTCTGGACCTAACCCAAATTTGTCCAATGTAGTGAAAAATTTGTCCCATTCAACCATATAAGAAGCTTTTTCTGCACCCAACAATAATAATATCTCTAGGGTGTTAGACTTTGTAGGTGAATATATTGCATTAAACAGGCGTCGAAGATTGGAAGGTAAGTGTCTGCCTTTAATAAATCTAGTTTGGTCTTGTGATATTACCAAAGGAAGCACTTTCCCAACCCTTCCAGCTAGAACTTTGCAGAGTTCTGAACATCATTATTGAGAAGTGAGATTGGTCTGTACGATGCACATTGTAATAAGTCCTTGTTTTTCTTGGGAAAGACAATAATTAATGATTGGGGAAAAGTATGAGGTAGAATTTTATTGTCTCTTGTTTCTTCAAACGTTGGTAAAAAAAAGGGAGCTAAGTTAATTGGAAATTTTGTATAAAATTCAGCAGAGTAGCCATCAGGGCCTGTTGCTTTCCCACTCTGAAGTGAGTTTATAGCGTCTAGTAATTCTGAGAGTGCCAGAGGTTTATTCAGTTCCTCTGCACTGAAAGTATCTAGCTGTGGTATCTGTAATGCATCCAAAAACAAATTACGTTGTGTCTTGTCTTCTTTAAACTGAGCAGAATATAAGGACTTAACAGTAGTCTTTTAATGTGTGCATTATATTTTTATGGTCAATGATTTTGTCTTCATCTGTGTTGGTAATTACTGGTATTGCATTGCCAACTTCCTAGATCTTACTAGCCTTCTCTCCGTGTTCATAGTAATGATGATGTCATTTAAAAATGAGCTGTTCCATTTCTTTTGTTGTCAAGGGGTTAAGTTCTGAATACAAAGCCTGTCTTTTCCTACACAATGCCTCATTTGGAAACCTGCTGTGTTCTTGATCTGTTCTGGTAATTTCACTAATTAACTCTGATACCTTCTTGGTTTTGGATTCGATTTCAAGTTCCACTTCTATCTTCTTTGCCTCAGGAAGTCGATAGGGCTGCTCTCTAACGATAACCCCGGGTACTGTCACTATGTCATGCGCAATCAGAGAGATCCTTCCGGGTTTTTCACTCACCACCTCCGGTATGGACAGGATAGCTATTTCCAGCTTGCATCTCTGGTTAGAGTTTAACTCTGTACCGAAATTAAGGTTGATGGTGTGAGCAAAGAATGAGCTGGACTGAGCAGGGGTGGGATCAGAATCCTTTTCATTCCAGGGCTTCAGCAAGTTCACATGATAGATTTGCTCACTCGGTTGATGATTGGGTAGTTTCACCAAATAATCGACGAGTCCTTTCCTCTCCTTAATTTCATAAAGTCCTTGCCAGTGGGCAAGTAATTTGGAGTGGGAGGTAGGAACTAAGACCATGACACGATCTCCCGAGTGGAATTCTCGGAGGGTTGTACCACAATTATGATAACGGGCCTGTGCTGCTTGCGCTTTTTCTAAGTGACTTCTTAGAACAGGTCTATTTTTTCCAAATCGATCGCGTAACTGAGCGATATACACCAATATATTGGGAGAGGGAAGGGCCTCTCCTTCCTATCCTTCTTTCAAAATATCCAATAATCCCCAAGGTTGCTGTCCATATAATAATTCAAAAGGTGAAAACCCCGTAGAGGCTTGTGGTACTTCCAGATAGGCAAAGAGTATGAGGGGGAGGAGTTGATCCCAATTCCTCCCATCCTCACTGACCACCTTGCAAAAGCATTTGCTTGAGAGTCTGAAAAAACCTCTCTACTAGACCATCAGTTTGAGGATGATACACCGCGTTCTTTAAGTGCTTTATTTTAAGTAACTTGGCAACTTCCCTGAACGTCTCCAAGGTGAATGTCGTTCATTGATCCGTAAGGACCTCTTTAGGAATGCCAACACGCGCAAAGACTCCTACAAGTTCCGGTGCGATTATTTTCGATGTGGCTGAGTGCAGGGGAACAGCCTCAGGATATCGAGTAGCATAATCAACGAGGACTAATATATATTTATGTCCTTGGGCTGAGGGCTCTAAGGGTCCTACAATGTCGACCCCAATTCTCTCAAAGGGAACATCAATTAAGGGAAGGGGAATGAGAGGAGCACTGTCCCTCCTAGGAATTTGCTGTAATTGACAGTCTGGAGAAAAGATGCAAAAACGATGAACCTTCTCATTAATTTCCGGCCAAAAAAATCGGAGCTTAATCCGCTCTAATGTTTTTTCTGTGCCCAAATGGCCTCCTAGGGAGTGGGCGTGTACAAATTCACATACTTGCAGCCGGTAAGTTTGTGGTATTAACAACATCTTTCGCACCTCACCCTCATGCTCAGCTATTCGATATAACAGGTTGTTTTCTATCACAAAGTGAGGACCCTGTGGCATGGGTTGATGAGTGTGTTGGCCATTGACAAGTACTGCTGCATTTTTAGCATGTTTCAGGGAGTCATCGTTCCACTGATCCCTTATCAAAGAAGCCGGCGTTTCTCTGAACTGAAAGTGTATTTCAGAGAGAGGGTCCGGTTTGACCTCAAGGGGCGGGGATTCCTCCCGGCTCGTCGAGGCACGGGTTAATGACGTGTCTGCCTGCGACAGCCCAGGGATCTCCCCGTCTGCCTGTAGGCCTTCCGTATCTCTCTCCGCTGGCTGTTTACACGGTGTGGAGACAGCTGGAGACGAGTCATCCCCGTCTATAGCTAGGCCCAAGATTTTTTCGGGAGTAGTAATTGGTACACCACTTTTATTATCCGACCAGTCCCGCCCGGGAATCACAGTGAAAGGTAGATGCTGGAGGACTGCCACATGTAATACTGGTTGTTGTTTTAATCCACTGTTGCGGTAGTACATATCAGCAAGCAACAATGGAAATGTTACTACTGGTATAAAGGAGTGCTTCTACTTTATATCCATTAACTATTACTATTCCCGTATGTGTTAGCGTTAGGGGTTGACAAGTGAACATAAACCGTCTCTCCCCGTCCACCTACATCCCTCCTTGTCCCCCGGCAGTTTATCCGCCCCAAGGCCCGGGAACTTTGGAACAGGCTCCGGTTTATATGAAAGAGACCTAGTTTGTGTGACGTAATCCCCACGGAACCCACTAGAGGACCGTTCTGCTCCCTCAGGTTATGAGGCCGATTTAGATTTTTCCAGGAGCTTTATAAGCTCCTCCGTGTTGTGGAATTCTCCCCAGGCCGGTTGGGCAATATTTTTGGGGAGTCCTTTTAACAGCAAAAAGCAGGCAACCTGCTGCACTATTTGAAATGCTATCAGCTCAAACAGCCTTACCCAATGAGATGTTTGTTCCCAGAGAGCTTCTGCCTGCTCCCGGGTAGAACGCTCTGGATCTAACTCCCAGTTTTTTAAGATCCTTGCCTGCTGGACTGGGGAAAGCCCATATTTATCTGGGATCTTAATCCCAATGGGTGGCTCAGCTCTCTCCTCCAAGAGAACATAATGAGTTCCTCCATAGGAACCAGCGCACATCTGTAAATCTCATTCTTCCTCTGAGAAAATACTAGCCCGGTTTCATATTTAGGAAGCGGAGCCTGCACCAAGTCACTCCTGACCCCCAAACGAATTCCCCACCAGGAAACTCGGCCCCAGTACTTTCTCACCTGATTAATTCTTTGGTCCTGTCCCATTTTCTTTCGGGGACCACCATCCTTCCAACTATGCAAATGTAATAAGAATGAGCCTCCAGACATCATAAAGGTTTGGGACAGCCACCCATATATTATTTCCCAGCTGCAAACAGTTTTTAGATATTTGAACAGAGATATTCACAAGACTGAGTCCAAAACAGAACTGATCATTCAGAGCTAAGTAGGCGGTTTTAAGGACTTGGGAAGGAAATGATGTCATCTAGTCTGGAACCGGAAGTGACATCATCAGAGGCACCGGAAGTGACGTCATCAGAGGCGCCGGAATCTGGTGAGATTTCCCTGGAATGGTCTGCAAGAAACTGAGAGAGACAGTCAGCACACCCTGCCACCCCCTGGTCTGGTGTGGTATTACAGGCCCTTTAGCCGTCTCCTAAACGCACGTGTGTGACAACATTCATATACATACACACTTAGATAGATAGATACTTTATTAATCCTCAAGGGTAAATTCACATACTCTAGCAGCAAGTTAAAAAATGCAAGATGGAGAGTGCGAGGCAGGTATAACAGTCTATAATCTTGTGTAGTGTTAACGTTTACCCACCCGGGTAGAACTGAAGAGTCACATAGCATGGGGGAGGAACGATCTCCTCAGTCTGTCAGTGGAGCAGGACAGTGACAACAGTCTGTCGCTAAAGCTGCTCCTCTGTCTAGTGATGATATTGTTCAGTTGATGCATTGGATTCTTCATGATTGACAGGAGCCTGCTCAGCCCACATCGCTCTGCCACAAATGTCAAACTGTCCAGCTCCGTGCCTACAATAGAGCCTGCCTTCCTAACCAGTTTGTCCAGGCGTGAGGTGTCCCTGTTCTTTATGCTGCCTCCCCAGCACACCACTGCGTAGAAGAGAGCACTTGACACAACCGTCTGATAGAACATCTGCAGCATCTTATTGCAGATGTTGAAGGACTCCGGCCTTCTAAGGAAGTATAGTTGGCTCTGTCCTCTCTTGCACAGAGCATTGGCAGTCAGTCCAATTTATCATCCAGCTGCACTCCCAGGTATTTATAGGTCTGTACCCTCTGCATACAGTCACCTCTGATGATCACGGGCTCCGGGAAGGGCCTGGGTCGCCTAAAATCCACCACCAGCTCCTTGGTTTTGCTGGTGTTCAGTTGTAGGTGGTTTGAGTCCCACCATTTAACAAAGTCCTTGATTAGATTCCTGTACTCCTCCACCTGCCCACTCCTGATGCAGCCCACAATAGCAGTGTCGTCAGTGAACTTTTGCACGTGGCAGGACTCCAAGTTGTATTGGAAGTCTGATGTATATAGGCTGAACAGGACCGGAGAAAGCACAGTCCCTGTGGCGCTCCTGTGCTGCTGGCCACAATGTCAGACCTGCAGTTCCCGAGACGCACATACTGAGGTGTGTCTGTAAGATAGTCCACGATCCATGCCACCAGGTATGAATCTACTCCCATCTCTATCAGGTTGTCCCTAATATATTGTCAGGGATGCCAGGGGCAACGACCCGGCCGGGACGCCGTGAGGGACCGGAAGAGGGTCAAAGCCCACCCTGGATCACGTGGGGGCCGCCTTCCTGGTTGCTCTGGGGGCCACGGGTACAGGGCATGGAAGCTCCACCCTGTAGGGGCTCGTGGTCACCGCCAGGAGGCACCCCAATGCCTTGGGGACCTGTTACCCCAGCACTTCCGCCACACCAGGAAGTGCTGGGGGGAAGATTTAGGACGGCACCCGGAGAGCTGCCGGGAGGACAGCCGGCACCTCCGCCACGCTGGGGCGTGGCCAAGGAAGGAATGCTGGGAACACCTGGGGCTCATCCGGGAACTGGATAAAAGGGGCCGTCTCCCTTCATTCGAGGCTAGAGTCGGGTGGAAGAAGGACAAGGCACGAGAGAGGTGTGGAGGCGGCCCGAGAAGAAGGCATTTGTGGCCAGGACTGTGTTTGGGGGTTTGTGCACTTTATTGAACTGGGTCTGAGTGACCAAATCATTGTAAATAGTGTATATAATAAACGTGTGGTGGTGAAAAACAACATGTCCGCCTGTCTGTGTCCGGGTTGGCTCCACAATATATATATACTATATATATATATATACAGTGGGATGCAAAAGTTTGGGCAACCTTGTTAATAGTCATTATTTTCCTGTATAAATCGTTGGTTGTTACGATAAAAAATGTCAGTTAAATCTGTACTAATAAAAGGCAAAGCCCTCACTCACTCACTCACTCACTCACTCACTCACTCACTCACTCACTCACTGACTGACTGACTGACTGACTAACTCATCACTAATTCTCCAACTTCCCGTGTAGGTAGAAGGCTGAAATTTGGCAGGCTTATTCCTTACAGCTCACTTAGAAAAGTTAAGCAGGTTTCATTTCGAAATTCTACACGTAACGGTCATAACGGTCGATAACGGTCGACAACGTCCGCCATGTTGAACTTACTTATTTATGGCACCATCTTCACGAAATTTGGTAGGCGGCTTCCCTGCGCTAACGAAAACCAATGTATGTACTTATTTCGATGGTATGATGCCATTGTCGGCCGCCATTTTTAACTTTCCAATGTCACTAATTTTCCAACTTCCCGTGTAGGTAGAAGGCTGACCCCATCTTCACGAAATTTGGTAGGTGGCTTCCCTGCGCTAACCAAAATCGATGTACGTACTTATTTCGGTGGTATGACGCCACTGTCGGCCGCCATATTGAATTTTCCAAACATCACTAATTCTCCAACTTCCCGTGTAGGTAGAAGGCTGAAATTTGGCAGGCTCATTCCTTACACCTTACTTACAAAAGTTAAGCAGGTTTCATTTCGAAATTCTACGCGTAACGGTCATAACGGTCAACAATGTCCGCCATGTTGAACTTTCTTATTCATGGCCCCAACTTCACGAAATTTGGTAGGCGGCTTCCCTGCGCTAACCGAAACCAATGTACATACTTATTTCGGTGGTATGACACCACTGTCAGCCGCCATATTGAACTTTCCAACGTCACTAATTCTCCAACTTCCCGTGTAGGTAGAAGGCTGAAATTTGGCAGGCTCATTCCTTACAGCTTACTTACAAAAGTTAAACAGGTTTCATTTCGAAATTCTACACGTAACGGTCATAACGGTCGACAACGTCCGCCATGTTGAATTTTCTTATTTATGGCCCCATCTTCACGAAATTTGGTAGGCAGATTCCCTGCGCTAACCGAAACCGATGTATGTACTTATTTTGATGGTATGACGCCACTATCGGCCTCCATATTGAACTTTCCAATGTCACTAATTTTCACAATGTCCGCCATGTTGAACTTTCTTATTTATGGCCCCATCTTCACGAAATTTGGTAGGTGGCTTCCCTGCGCTAACCAAAACCGATGTATGTACTTATTTCAGTGGTATGATGCCACTGTCGGCCGCCATATTGAAGTTTCCAACGTCACTAATTCTCCAACTTCCCGTGTAGGTAGAAGGCTGAAATTTGGCAGGCTCATTCCTTACAGCTTACTTACAAAAGTTAAGCAGGTTTCATTTCAAAATTCTACGCGTAACGGTCATAACG
>JANRMT010062856.1:56978122-57032317 GCA_026402145.1 Polypterus bichir lapradei | reverse complement strand
ATATACATTCACATACATACACACATATAATTGTAATTAAAACATAAAAATGGCCAAAAAGGAAAAATTATGTATAATTATGGCACTAGTCTCATTACGGATGGATCAAACAGCAGGTAAGATCTTCTTTGCCTTGCCAGAACACGGTCGTATTTCACAAAGTGTTGGGATCAATTTTCTTAGCTCATATAAGAGGCTGTATCTGATCTTGACTTTCCCCAAGCGCTAATTAATGCTGTAAAATGTGTCACATTTAGCAGCTGTTGTAGGTGAAAAATCAGGGAAAATACGAATACGGTTGTTTTCAAATATAACCTCTTGTTTCTGTCTGAGAAGTAAAATATTTAATTTAGATTTTAATTTGTCAAAACACACAATGCCCCTAGGTTTTGAGGCATTCGATCCATGTATGAGGTAAGTTGTTCATATCTCGGTGTCTGATTTGAAGTCCTCTGCAATTTTTTTAGAGAATAATTCAGTTATGAATTTCACTGGGTTTGGACTTTCACAGTTTTCAGGGAGACCTTCAATTCTGATATTATTCCTTCTATATCCACTTTTCAGTGCAGCTAGTCTGTCTCCAAGCAATTTGCATTCGGTATTTAAAGCCGTTGCTTTTCCATCAGAGGTAGATGGCAGTTGTTCAACTATTTCAATGAGAGTCGGGAACATTTGCTTAATATCTTGAAACTGAGCACCAGGTGTTCTAAATTTATTCTCAAACTTAGACATATTTTCCTGCATTTTTTCCTGCATTTTTTCTAGCATAACTTTAAAGTTTGCCTCAAAGCGATTACTTAAACGTTTATCCTGGTGTTTAATATCCCGAAGCAGCTTCTCGTTTGTCTTCTTTATGTCCTTTATATCTTTCCTTATATCATTTGTATTCTTTATATTGCTCTTTATCTCATTTATGTCCTCCCAGAGTGTGGTAGTTATTGCAGTAATCATTGCAGTGATCGTTACCTTTGGCTTGGACTGTTCGTTTTGGTCTTCTCCATGCTCTGCGGGTGGACTAGCAAGCCCAGTTGGAGTCAATGTTGCCGGCTTGCAGGGGGAAGTTGACAGCATGGAAAGTAAGGTCATTTTCAGTTTCAATTAAACCTTTGGCAGCACATTCGCTCCCACTTTCGCTTTAAGCTGGAGACGATGCTGCAGCATCAGGTCCTGGGAGATCTTTGCTTTCACCTTGTTAGGCTTGTATGAAGCTGTAGCTGTCTTTTCTGTTTTTTTTCTGAGTATTTTTTTGTCACTCATGCTTATATATACTTGCATATACTGTAATTGAAGCTCCTCGGTTTGAGCAAATACAGGATACCTCAGGATGATAAAAAAAATGGAAAAATAACACCCATGCCAACAGAGTTCCATTTCAGATGTCCATTTTAGCCATATTGTTTATGGTAACAATGCCCATTGATAGTAATGTGGACATTGCATGTGATGTTATTTTCTTGCCATTATAAAAGATGACAACACACAGTACTTGGCATTCAAGCTTTTAGATAAAATCTAAAATAACAGACTACATATTGTACTTTGCAAGAGTTAAATTTAGTTAGGGACAAAACTTTGCTAGTGTGGTTTAGGAACTTTGCCAGTCTTTTGCAACTTTACGTCTGGTCCAGAATTTTGAACCTTGGCCAATCATTTCTTGTTTGATATTATTATTTTTTAACCCTCATCCTATCCCCTGATTATTGTTTTGATTATTCTTATGATTATTGTTTTATAGATTTTTTGTTCAGCAACTGCCTACACAGTCTTTTGAGTACATTTTCATCTTCTGTAGTCACAACAAGTATCATTTTGGCACCCATCCTCCCTTTCCTTAATTGTTAAGTCCTGCAGATGCACAGATAATGCCACTAATGCTGCCAGATATTTGTGAAAGTTCCAAAATATTGGAACGCATCTGTACTCTTGTCAAATCTCCCTTTAGTGTTTATTTTGTTAAGATAAGACACAGCGGCTTCACTCTTTGGTATCTGTTATATTGTTATTATTTGTTTGATTGAGTAGCATGTCATTGTAGTGATCTGAATTTTGAAAAAACAAAAACAAAACAAACACCCACACAGCCTGTGCTGGCTGGGATTGGCTCCAGCAGACCCCAGTGACCCTGTAGTTAGGATATAGCGGGTTGGATAATGGATGGATGGATATATACAGTATATATTAAAAAAGTTTCCTGATATCTTTAACATGCCATGCACAGACTTCCTTGAATGAGGGTATTTGCCTTTTGCAATGTGGAACTGCACACAGTATTCAAGACCCACACATCCATTTATTTTCTAGCCAGATGAGTAATTTGCCTGCCTCTGTACAGCACATACAGTGACTAAATGCGGTCTGTATAACAAGTCATCACTCTTGTAATTCTGTGTAAAACACAGAGTTTATACTGTAAGAATCTTATAGTACAAAAATGATGCACTTGGTTCATAAAAGAAAAAAAAAGATCTATCCATTTTATTATAGAAAGGGGAGATTGCACTCTTCTTTAATTAAAGGGACAATTCATCAATTAAATCAAACTCCTACAAAATACAGCCATAAATTGAATATTAATGACAAAAACTATTTGACAAAATATAATTGTGCAGATTTTATGGATATTTACCTTATCATTTATTACACAAAATATACATTGAACATTTTGGATTGTTACTAAAAAAGCAAGTTTCTGACAAACTGTTTCCTAGTTACCGACACACAAAGAATACCATTTTATACTAAGCACACAATGCTGTATTTTGCAGGGAACAATGCCTGTTATTATGATGCAGCATGTTCCATGCTTGCTGTTATAGATGAGCAATTGTGGAGAAGTTGTTATAGTCATTTTCTTTAGCTCTTTACAACTAATGAGCTGCTCCCAAGATACAATGGCTTATGCTATGGTAACGAAAAGGCAAGTGGCTAATATCATACCAGTAATTCTATCTTCAATGCAGTCAAAATTGGCAAACAACATTTAAATGGGGTTATTTGGTATTTTTATCGCTTTATTATTTGTATGATAACAAAGATACTTTGACACTTTGTTATCTGTATGATAACAAAGACACTTTCAAAATCAGGATTGATAGATACAATTTGGATTTCAACTGGGAATATATATTGACAGTTGGAACAATGAGTGAGCAACAGAGCCTATAGACTGTCCTAGAGACACTCCAGCAAATCAAGGACCAAATGTGTCAACTGTAATTGCAGGTCATGGCGTAACAGACCATGATAGCAGAGGTGGAAGCAACAAGAGTGTCTGAAAAATTGCCACAGGTAAACCCCAAGAGGTCAGACCAGTAAAGCTACCTCACCCCTACAGAGCAGGGACAGTATGAAGGCATACCTCATGGTGTTTGAAAAGTTCATGACCAAATACTGCTGGCTTCAATGAGATTGGACATTCTTACCTAAATACTTGCCAAGTATAGCTCAGATTGCTACACTGGAGAATGAATCTCCATCACATCCTTCCAACAGACACAGGGAACAGTCACACATTATGCCCACATGTTGAGGAGCCAGTGGAGTATACCTGGGGTGGACAGTACTGGGTGCCCCAGCTCCCCAAACACCTAACACAGCAGGCACAGACACAAGTAAAAAGGGCAAAGAGTCTTTAAATCATGGGAAACTCTTCCTGACAAGTGTTTTCCACCCTAATAGCCACAGGTATACACAATAAGCACAAGTACAGCACTAGCACTTCCTTCCTTCTTTTCCAGGTCAATGCCTCCTTCACTCCTTCTTGCAAGCTTTGTCCTTCTCTTCCTGAATCTGGCTCTCTGATGTGAAGCAGGAATCTTCTTTTATTTAATACACCCCAGACGTGCTTCTGATCTTCCACAAATGTGGTGTGTAAGACCTTCCAGGTGAGGCAAAAACCCCTTTACATAGGGACTCTTCAATCCTGCAGCTCCCTCTGGTGGCACCATGGGACCTAGCAGGACTGCCCTCCAGGAATACAATACCCAGCTTGCCCTGAGAGCTCCCATGAATATGAGTCTGGACTTGCTGCCATCTAGCATCTTGTGGGAAATAAAGCTCTGTATAAGTTGTTTCCCCCTGTCCTTCCATCCTGAAGTGTCTCAGCTGGGTAAGGATGTGGGCAGTCCTTCACAATGGGTCTTACCAAAGAGGTACTGTATGTTGTCTGTGAATGCAACTCTGTCTAACACTTGGTGTGACTCTTTGCTAGTCAGTGTTTCTCAGGTGAAAGGCCTTTTAGTTACCAGCTAGTTGCAGTCCCTGAAGAGATGATGGCAATTATAGATTCCAAGATGCATCTAATCTGTCTTCTCATGCATGACTTCTGAACTGACCCCAGGGTCATATTTTATGAGTCACCTTATCGTATCCCCATCTGAACTGTGCCAAAGTCAGGAGATATAGAAAATATTCAACTTACATGTTCATAAAAGAGCTTACAGCTCCAGTCATGCTCATGCTCAAGTGATCATAGTGTTACCGCAATGACTTCAGGTGACCCAACGAGGTTCTTTCAATTCAATGCCTACTTCATGCCCTGAACTGACAATCTTATTGAAGGACTGAGCGAGGTACAATTTGTTGCGTGTGAGAAAATAATTTATAACAGAACATAATTTTTCCCCAATTTCCTTTATTTTTTTTGAATGGTAAAAACTGTAACCCAAATTCTTACTCCAGCCTACTTTGGAATCCGTCTCACTGCCCTTTAACAATGCATATGTAGCATCCAGGTTTTGGTCTGATATATCATTTAGACATGTTTAATAATTTTATTTGTTTAGTACTATTTCCCTTACATCTTGAAGTTACTTCTCTTTACTATCTTCTTTTATCACATTATTTTAAAGCCTTATTTTAATTTGTGAAATTTTGAGTAGTAGAAAAAGGAAGATAAGTATATGGGCTTTGGTACTAGCTGAAAAAAGTTGACTGAGATGGCTCTAATCACCTTTTTTTGACATGCTCTGCGAAGTTTTTCCTCATTCTAATCTGCTGTTTAACTCAAGGCTCTCAAAAGTGGGTGTTTAATTGGCAATGTTATTGTAAATGTAATGTAATACAGTATGTAATTTTACAATGGTGAGTGCTTCTGCCCAAAAAGACTCAACATCTTTAGTCATTTTCTGCATGGAGATTGGACACTTTTGTCTGCATGGGCTTTTTTTAGGTACTTCATTTTTGTTCCCACATCTGGACAGTCATGCAATGTTAAATTAATTGGTCATTCTTATTTGGCCCCATGACCCCTACACTGGACTAATGCACTATTCAGGACTAATTCCTATCTTTTACCTAGTACTCTACATATAAGCTCTAACCCCTTGTAACCATAAATTAGAGTCAGTAAGTCTGAGCATATTAGCTACAAGTAATTATTCACAGTGCTTATTTCAAATTATTCAAATGAATAGTTTTATTTCCTGCCAGTATTTCCACTAATTTCCCCAACTTTCTGAAATGACTTAAAATTTCTGAATGTGCACCAGGTCATAATATCAATCTGACAATTTTTTACCCATCACTGACCACCTCATCTATCCAGACATCTATATACCCACTTCCCTACATCAGAAAGCGTCTGTAAACTTTCAATGAGTTTGAATGAAATAAATGTATTTTTCATTTTGAACTAAATGGCCACATTCCTTGTCCATTTGTCTGGCTGTACTTAAAATGGATATGAATTCTCATTAGTTAATTGTATAATTCCCCTCCCACACAACTTCATCATACTGGATCAGTGAGGATATCAACAATATTTTAATTAATTAATAACAAGAGATTCAATTTAAGGCTCAGTATACTTATTTACACTATAAACAAAAAGTTTGATGTCCTTCCTTTATTTTCAGTAATATCAATAGGTATATAAGGTGTCCTATTCATTATCTGCTTCATTTTCACGTTCATACTGGCTGGCTTGCAAAAACTATGTGGTTTTATTCATCAATCAGAAGAAAGACATCTTTACTAGTATTCCTTTTAGAAAGAATGTAAATTACCATTTGTATAATAGAAAGTACACTAGGATAATTGTCAATGTGTCATACATAATGACCATTTACAATGTTTTTTTCTCTTTTGTTATTGGTGGCCATACCTATCATTGCCATCAATGGTGGAAACAAGACATACAGTACATACTGTACACAGGGTGACTTTTTTCAGGCAATACTGGAATGTGCATGGTTTAGAATCTTCTTACAAATATTCTTTTTCTGTCTGCGCTTTGTGTTCTGTCTTGTCAGTCTTTATATCTTTTCTTTACTTCCCTTCTGAAGGGATTACCTCTCAATTGTACACTTCAAAAGCAAAAGTCTCCTGTAAATCACATCAATTTTCCTAAAGTTTGATGACATAACCTCCATTGTTTCCTTTTGTTTTGGTATACCATTTTTATGAATATTCAGTTTTTCTCCAAGAACCATAATTGTTAGTATATTTATAGAATTTTCCAGATCTCCTTTGTGCCATAAAGTATGTAGCACTTTACCCCAGGTACATTGTCTTTTTTCACATGCAGTCATGCTTCACTTTATTCCTGTCAACCAATTTCTAATCCTTGTTATCAAAATAAGATTTACACTTCTGGACACTTTTGTTCTTTCCCGTAACTATAGTATATACTTAACCTTACAGTCACTAAAAAGACAACAGTAATCTCCAGGTGCAAATCCACAGTTAGTGAACCCCCATCATTCTTATACCTATCAATGCAATCAGGTAGAAGTTGGCCCATTTATAAAGTACAATCAAACTGGATCTATATGCTGCACAAAGTAATAAATCATCCTGCAGTATAATCAACCTCCTAGTTAAACCAGCAGGAGATCAAGAGAACAATAATAGGAAAGGTGGCTATTACAAATATTACAGAAGTCAGTATTTTTTCTTTCTCTCTTATATTGTTTCTTTTTCATGCACCCACCTGCTTTCCAATTGAATTCACAACAAAAAAACGTGTTTGTCATTTGCTGTTTATTTTCTCATTGTTCAGTTCTTTAACTATTTAATGGATAGAGAGGTAGTGTGAAGGTCATGGGATCTGTATTTATTAATACTTTTAATTGACATTCCCTGGTAAGTATAGGTGAAGGTATAGGTCAAGGTGGATTGAGCACTAACAACAACAACAACAACAGCATTTATTTATATAGCTTGCTTTCATACAAATGATGTAGCTCAAAGTGCTTTACAAGATGAAGAAAGAAAAAAGATATATATCATTATAAAAATAAAATTAGCCAATACTAAGTAACAAAGAATATTGTAAGGTACTATGGCCAGGGAGCTAAGAGCAGTAAGTAAGCACTAAGAGGTTTTTTAATACCATTTGGTTTATTATCTAATTGATTAAAAACAAAGATGGTCACAAAAGAAAAGCCACATTAGGCTTCTGATACAAAAATACACAAAACTATTGTATATTTAATTGTAAATTACTGACATTTCCAGAAGCTAAAAGAAAAACACATCGAAAGCAATTCTGCATCAAATGATAAGTTTAACTCATTACATTTATTTAGTGCTTTTCTCGCTACTCAAAGTACTTCCACGCAGGGAGGGCCCAGGACATGAACGTATTGTCTCCTTACTGCACCACCTGCATAAACTTCTTCTTTTATGATATACAGTTGAATAATTACAGACCATGATGCATATGTAAAGATTAGTTTTGAAATGCTACAATGCCGAATACAGATATTTCTTTGACTGTTTCAACTCTATGCAGTTAAATATATTCATACTACTTATTGTAGTATTGCTTATTACTTTTTCCTTTTAAAATTACATATTGTAAAATAAAAAAAAAATCCACTGATTTATTTACTGATCAGACTTACCGGTATTCCAACACAACTCTCATTTTTACATTTCTATTATATTTACAATATTATTAATTTAGTATTTTTACTCTTTTCTCATGTTGCATTAAGCACTTATGACTCATGGAATGTTGCTTAAAAGACAACTGAAATTAAAATGAATATGACACCTAAAAACACAGCCCTTCACTAAAAAAGGATTGCACAAAGTGGCGAAATCAAGGAGAATATACACCCTAGAATGCACCACACTGGTGGTAATACAAATAATAATAAAAAAAGACAGAATCACTAATGGTTGCTCAAACATGTTAAATGCAGCCATTAATATTTCTTCCCATTCTATCCTTCTTTTTTCTTCTGGAAGACAGGAAATGCAATGCCACTCCTCATGCCCCTTTTGTTTAAACGGAGGCACTGTTTGTCTATTTGTGTTTCAAACAAAAAACAGTTGAATGTCTTAAATGTTGTATTACAATGGTCTTTGAGTATTCCCTGTGTAATTGTTTATTTAGCAAATGTTTTCACTCTCAACAGCTCAGATTAAAAAATGAAGATTTGAAATATTTGTGAGGAAAGTAATATGCATAAGAAAACACAGAGCATAATTGTAAAGCAAAGTACATGCACCTTAGGTGGTAGATCACTGACTTGATATTTTTGAGCATGGGTTGCCAGATGAGTTCTACTGGCAAAAGCAGGTGGTCAAGGAACAATAAATGGGACTTAACTATATTAAATCTCCCTTTTCCCCCTTTAGAATTGCAGCAAAATTATAATACAGCTGACCTGAATATATATGTTTTAATAGTACTGTATTGTTTTGGACAATGTGTGTCAAGCCAGCAGCTAACTAATATTCAAACTGTACGTCAAATCACATATTGAATCCAGCCACAGGGGATGCACAAACCAGTGTGTTTCTTCGTGCCAGTCCCAAGTCCAGATAAATGGGGAGGGTTGCCAAATCAATATGCGGACAACAATACAAATTTCCATACTGGATCGATCGAGCCCCGGGTTAACAAAAACTGCCACCAGTACTGTTAGCCAACAGGGTGCTGGCGGAAATTGGGCTACTGTTGGCCGAAGAAGAAGGAGAAGAAGAGTGTGGAGACGTGTTCAGAGGCAGGAGGAGGGGAGGAAAATAAAGAGAGTGGGACTAAGGGTATAGGAACTTTGAATGTTGGCAGTATGACTGGTAAGGGGAGAGAGTTAGCAGATATGATGGAGAGAAGGAAGGTTGAAATACTGTGCGTGCAAGAGACTAAATGGAAGGGGAGTAAGGCCAGGTGGATTGGAGGTGGATTCAAATTGTTCTATCATGGTGTGGATGGGAGGAGAAGTGGGGTAGGAGATATTCTGAAGGAACAGTATGTCAAGAGTGTTTTGGAAGTGAAAAGAGTATCAGGCAGAGTATTGAGTATGAAGCTGGAAATTGGAGGTGTGATGATGAATGTTGTTAGTGCATATGCACCTCAAGTTGGGTGTGCAATGGGTGAGAAAGAAGATTTTTGGAGGGAGTTGGATGTGAAGTGATGAACAGTGTACCCAAGGGACAGAAAGTGGTGATTGGAGCGGATTTCAATGGGCATGTTGGTGAAGGGAACAGAGGAGATGAGGAGGTGATGGGTAGGTATGGTGTCAAGGAGAGGAATGAAGAAGGTCAGAGGATAGTGGATTTTGCCAAAAGGATGGACATGGCTGTGGTGAATATGTATTTTAAGAAGAGGGAGGAACATAGGGTTACGTACAAGAGTGGAGGAAGATGCACACAGGTAGATTACATCCTATACAGAAGAGTTGATCTGAAGGAGATTGAAGACTGCAAAGTGGTGGCAGGGGAAAGTGTAGTTAAGCAGCATAGGATGGTGGTCTATAGGATAATGTTGGAGATTAAGAAGAGGAAGAGAGTGAGGGCAGAGCCAAGGATCAAATGGTGGAAGTTGAAAAAGGAAGACTGCAAGGTTGAGTTTAGGGAGGAGGTGAGACAGGCACTGGGTGGCAGTGAAGAGTTGCCAGACAGCTGGGAAACTACAGCAGATGTAGTAAGGGTAAAAGCAAGAAGGGTGCTTGGCGTGACATCTGGAAAGTGGAAGGAGGAAAAGGAAACCTGGTGGTGGAATGATTAAATACAGGAGAGTATACAGAGGAAGAGGATGACAAAGAAGAAGTGGGATAGTCAGAGAGATACAGAAAGTAGATAAGAGTACAAGGAGATAAGGTACAAGGTGAAGAGAGAGGTGGCGAAGGCTAAAGAAAAGGCATATGATGAGTTGTATGAGAGGTTGAACACTGAGGAGGGAGAAAAGGACCTGTACCGATTGGCTAGACAGAGGGACCGAGCTGGGAAAAATGTGCAGCAGGTTAGGGTGATAAAGGATAAAGATGGAAACATACTCACAAGCAAAAAGAGTGTGTTGAGCAGATGAAAAGAGTACTTTGAGAGGCTGATGAATGAAAAGAACGAGAGAGAGAAGTGGTTGGATGATGTGGAGATAGTGAATCAGGAAGTGCAACGGATTAGCAAGGAAGAAGTAAGGACAGCTATGAAGAGGATGAAAAATGGAAAGGCCGTTGGTCCAGATGACATACCTATGAAAGCATGGACTGCAGTAACTACAGGAGAATAAAATTGATGAGCCATAGCATGAAGTTATGATAAAGAGTAGCTAGGTTAAGAAGTGAGGTGATTATTAGTGAGCAGCAGTATTGTGTCATGCCAAGAAAGAGCACCACAGTTGCAATGTTTGCTCTGAGGATGTTGATAGAGAAGTTTAGAGAAGGCCAGAAGGAGTTGCATTGCGTCTTTGTGGACCTGGAGAAAGCATATGACAGGGTGCCTCAAGAGGAGCTATGGTATTGTATGAGGAAGTTGGGAGTGGCAGAGAAGTATGTAAGAGTTGTACAGGATATGTACAAGGGAAGTGTGACAGTGGTGAGGTCTGCGGTAGGAGTGACGGATGCATTCAACGTGGAGGTGGGATTACATCAGGGATCAGCTCTGAGCCCTTTCTTATTTGCAATGGTGATGGACAGGTTGACAGACAAGATTAGACAGGAGTCCCCGTGCACTATGATGTTTGTTGATGACATTGTGATCTGTAGTGACAGTAGGGAGCAGGTCGAGGAGACCCTGGAGAGGTGCAGATATGCTCTAGAGAGGTGAGGAATGAAGGTCAGTAGGAACAAGACAGAATACATGTGTGTAAATGAGAGGGAGGTCAGTGGAATGGTGAGGGTGCAGGGAGTAGAGTTGGCGAAGGTGGATGAGTTTAAATACTTGGGATCAACAGTACAGAGTAATGGGGATTGTGAAAGAGAGGTGAAAAAGAGAGTACAGGCAGGGTGGAATGGGTGGAGAATAGTGTCAGGAGTAATTTGTGACAGACGGGTATCAGCCAGAGTGAAAGGGAAGGTCTACAGGACGGTAGTGAGACCAGCTATGTTATATGGGTTGGAGATGGTGGCACTGACCAGAAAGCAAGAGACAGAGCTGGAGGTAGCAGAGTTAAAGATGCTAAGATTTACACTGTGTGTGATGAGGAGGGATAGGATTAGAAATGAGTACATTAGAGGGTCAGCTCAAGTTGGACGGTTGGGAGACAAATTCAGAGAAGTGAGATTGCATTGGTTTGGACATGTGCAGAGGAGAGATGCTGGAAATATTGGGAGAAGGATGCTAACGATAGAGCTGCCAGGGAAGAGGAAAAGAGGAAAGCCTAAGCGAAGGTTTATGGGTGTGGTGAGAAAGGACATGCAGGTGATGGATGTGACAGAGCAAGATGCAGAGCTCATAAAAATATGGAAGAAGATTTCTGCTGTGGCAACCCCTAACAGGAGCAGCTGAAACAAGAAGATGTGAAATCGCATATTGGCTGAGGTGCTTAAGTGAGAACTACTGACAACAAAAACATTCTTTAAAACTGTAATGTTATAAATGTTTTTATAATAAAAGGAAATTCAGGAATGCATTATTAATCGGAAAGGAAACAAGCTTTTTTTTGCTGTGATGAAAGCTTAATAATACTAGCATAAAGCAGTAATAAGTCAGGGATCTCAGGTTTAAGAATGAATTGGAATGTTATCAGGATCAGAACAACAGTTTTAGGGTACTGGAAAAGTTTTTAAAAATCTGTCATCTGAATACCAGTGTTTGCCTCCAAATATGACTTTTTAAATAATATGTTCAAATTATATTCAGCTAGTGACATTTGATCTCAGGGCCCTAGAACATCTTAGGTTCATTGGCAGCTCTACATTTTGCCCAGTATGAGTGTGGATAATAATGCCTTGGACTGGTGTCCTATCCAGAGGTGATCCTTGCCTTGTACACAAAGCTGAACAAAGCAGTTTTAAAAATATATTAATGAATGGATATACTGTTCCAACTCTTTTGTGAAATATGCCTTTTTATTAGCATATTTCAATGTAATGAGTACAAAAAGTAATTGAAAATATACCTTAATGACTCATTAATATGCAGGTCTTGTCTCTCTGAGTTTCACTTGTTTATGAAGAAGATACAGTAACAAGAGTATGAATCATTTAATCAGTCACACCTTTCTCCATTGCAGACTGTAGAAATGAAATAAAGAACTAATGATTAACAAGTTAAATGTATGAATCTGATCAGCAATGACACACAGGTAGCAGCCCATAAAGCAATCATCTGTAGGAGATACTGTATCAGACAGACATAGGAGGTTACAAGGTTCTGATAGTAGATGGACAGGCTTTGGAAATAACAAATGTCACAACTGTGCCAGAGGAAAAATTAGAATAGCACTGGGGGCAGCTGATTGAAGTCCAGGAATCAAATACAAGAAATGGATACAAGTCATTGAAGAAACACAGCATGGGATGATGACGTATTATATACTGTATGAACTGATTGTCTAGTGTGGAGGGCAAGCAACCTGGAGTTTGTCTGCCCTTTTAAATATTACTTTATCTTGGATGTGCAGAGGCAAAAGATGGCAGCAGAATGAGTTCTAGACCCTAGGACACTAATAGGCCAGATCCGGACCCAGAAGGCATTCTATTCGGACCCAGACCTATCATTATATTTTGACAGATCGTTTCTATTTTAATCTGCGCAAGTTTTGTCACATTTATGGAAGCCTTTTTTTAACCTTTTCTCTTTGTCTTTCTGGTAGTCAATGTATGTGCACAAGCAGTGCAGGTGCTAGGTTATTTTACGCCCTAGGCCAAGTTTGTTAGTGCGCCAACCAAACAAAATTGTGAGTTGGGCGAGTGTGTGTGTGTATTTGTGAAAAGTTGTCCGGAAACATACACTCTAAAATGAGGAAAATAGACAGAGAGCTTTTAATCCAGAATGGACAGACTTATGTTCATACTTCCCACAGGGAATTCAAAACCAGTTTGCCTCATATGTGCTGAGGCAGTGGCTATAATTAAAAGTGGCAATGTGAAGCATCACTACAAGGCAAAACACAAATCGTTTGAAAATATATTATCTAAGAACACAATATAATCAATCTACCAGAATCCTGACACAATTACAGGTATTCACTGCCCAAGAATGTGCCAATGTATGTTCCCTTAAAGTTGAATGGAATTTAGGACAACATAAAAAACCTTTTACTGACTCAGGAATTGTTAAGGAGTGCATGAGTGCAGTGGCTGAAACCTTACTGGAGAGAAAACAAATATAAGAGTTATGTGAAAAGGTCAAACAAATACCCATGTCAGCATCAACAGCCACCAAAATAAAAAAAGGAATCTGAACCCAGGATGTGTTAGAACAGCTGGAGGAAGCAATTCACAAGGCACCATGTGTAGGCTTAGCTTTAGATGAGTCAACTGAAGTGTCTGACGATGCTCAGCTGTTAGTTTATATAAGATTATTCAACAAGGAGAAGAAAGAATTCAGTGAAGACCTGTTGGGTGTTGCGTCCTTTCAGACCAGTACAAGAGGAGAGGACATCTACGTGGCCATAAAGATAATGTTAGAAAAGAGGGGAATAGAGCTAAAACAAGTGGTTTCAGTAACCACAGATGGAACCCCTGCCATGATAGGGAGAGAGAGGGAAGCTGTGGAAAAAATGAAAGAGGACAATCCTGAGCTCATCTCTTACCCTCCACCCTGTCAGATGAGTATGTCAATGTGATGAACAAAATGGATGAGAATGATAAACTTTCTCAGGGCATCGCATGCTCAGGGAATTCCTAAGAGCGGTGGATGCAAATGCTGTTGACCTGCTGCTGTACAACAATGTAAGTTGGTTCAGCAAAGGCAAAGTGTTGGAGCGCTTTTGGTCCATCAGAATGGAACTTGAAGCTTTCGTGCCACAGCTGAAGAGTCAGAAGGTAACACAATTTTCTCATTTTTTGGAAAATGAGAAAAAGATGAATATTGTGGCTTTTTTGCCTGATATCACTTCACACCTGAGTGAATTTAAAGCTATAGGGCAAGGACAATTCAGTTTGTGACCTTATGACAGCTGTCCACTCCTTCCAAAGGAAACTTGAGGTGTTCAAAGAAGACCTGCAGAGAGACTGTGCACACCTCCCATCAGTGAAGGAACAGGTTTAGGGTCACAGAGATGGATCTGCTTTTGTTGACAAGCTAATGGTAAACTTTGGGGATGTTACATGCAGACAAATGTGCTTGGGCATGGAACAAATTGCAAGTGTCAAGTCAAGTCAAGTTGGGGAGCATGCACTGGTACAGTGCGTTGCTGCACCACCACACAACGAAACAGCTCAGGATCCCAGTTGGCAAGCCCCCCCCCCGGCAGACATGCAGTCCAGTCCCACCCTCCAGAAATGACTCTCAATCTGCCGCAGGCAGGTGTTACATGGGCGACTCCTTGATCCTGTGAGCTGGATCACCCTCAGGGAATCGCGCCACATGGCCTTTTGCATAGATATCGGGAGCGCCACACACCCCTTTCCAGTGACCTCATAAACCCCCCATGCTCTCTCAATCTGTCTACTGACTTCATAGGAAGAGTCACCAGAGACATGAATGTCACTGCCGAGGTAAGTAAACCTCTCGACAAGGTCGATACTCTCTCCGCAGACAGACACACTGCTGATGGCTGTGCAAAAGAGGTCATTACAAGCCTGGATCTTAGTTTTTATCAGGACACTTTCTAGCCCAGACACTCAGACTCCTCGCTCAGTCTCTCGAGTGCCCTGATCAGAGCCTCTATTGACTGCGCAAAGAGCACAGCATAGTCAGTAAAGTCAAGATCAGTGAATCTTTCTTCACTAACAGATGCCCAACAGCCACTGGACCCCACAACCCTGCCCAACACCCAGTCCATACAAGCACTGAACAGAGTAGGAGCAAAAACACACCCCTGACAAAGCCCAGAATTAACTGGGAAAACAGAGAGGTTCTGCCTGTACTCTGCACAGCACTCATAGTACCAGTGAATACACCCTAAGTGTATTATTTTGAATATTTTGTCCTCCTTGCCTTCCTTTTTGGTTTGAAGACAGCTCAAGGGCAGACTTCGCAATCCATAACTTATTCACTGCAGTGAGACTAAGACAATGGCATTCATTTTAAACAAACAAATAAATATCTGAGTGTAGGCTGGCTAATATGCAGGGAACATCCCTGGGCAGAATTTACTTTCTTGTAACTGAAGATCACAAAGGTAAATAATGAAATAGCTATGGCAGAAAAGTGACCTGATGTATTGAAGAAATGTGGTGCTTTGCTGTGAGTGCTGAATTAGTAAGATACAGCAGGTGCGTCTGATTAAAGTAAGCCAAAACACCTGTACGCTTTTAAAGTTATTGTTTAATTAATCTCTCTCCGCGTTTTTCAACATAAACTGACTTTTAGTTTGAGACAGGTGCTGCATAAATAAAAGGCAACAATTCTAACTGAAATTAGTTAAAACAGGACAAAAAAAACAACAGAAACCCTTCATTCCAAACTTGAGTACAAACCACTGAAAGCCTTTTTTTCTCTCTGTGATATGTAGTGATGAATATCATGTTAAATGATATTCTAGATCATTTGTTTACTGTTTGCTTTGATTTGAACTTCATTTAATGGGTTCACATTTTCAATCTGTACAGCTTTGCAAAATTTGGACACTTTCATCATCTTGTTCAGGCATATCTCTTGCTCAGGGCCTTTGTGTGTTTCATCAATCAATCAACGTAAAGTAGACATCTTTAGATTGTTGGTGGAAACTGCAGTATCTAAAATAAAAATGCAGACAATGACTGTCCGAAAAAATGTGAAACAATTTTTTATAAGATAAAAATTTTAAATACGAAAAATTGTCCTGTTAAATTTGAACACGACATTAGGAAGTGAATGCTAATTTCCTATATTATTTTGGTTTCATGAAACAACTATTTTTACATAGTCGGAAGAATACATTCCAGAAAAACTGTGCACACAAATAAATTATTTAATGAAGTAAAAATCTTCTCTTCCTCACCCCACCACAATTAATACATCTGTTGTATATGCAATTGATTCAGAAAGTATCCAGACCCTTTTACTTTTTTTCACATTATGCTATGTTGCAACCTTATGTTAAAATAATTTAAATTAATTAGGTAGAGAAATCTGAACTGACAAGTGAGAAAAGCAGCCAAGTCGACTGGTGCCCATTGCCCCAGAGGTACTTTCTTGATCAGCAGTGAGAATCACTTGAAACCCAGTTCTGTACGATTTTGAACCCTTCTTGCCACTACCTAATGGTAGCCCAATTAACCCTTGCGACTGATAGTTCCAGCAAGATTGAATTAAGAGGTTTTCCAGGCTGAAATAGATAGGTAGTCTATGGAATTCTAACAATTTGTTTAAATAGAATTAGCAGTAAGAGAGCCAATGAGATTAGCATCTAATGGATAACATTCAGCACGAAGGAAGAGAGATCAAGCAGAAGAACAAGATGAGGCAAGAAAGGAATACTGATGGTAAGAATGGAAGACCAAAAATAGCTAAGAAGACACATTCCCAAATCATGTGAAAAAAATGCCCCAGATAGAGACAAATGGTATGAAGGTTCCAAAATAAATCATTTACATGGAATGAAATATTATCTGTGCCAAAACTTAAATTGAATATTTTGGAGGTTAGGGTTTCTAAAAGAGATACTGATTTTCTTTAGAAATAATAAAGAATTGGAGAGCAGGGGACATGGATAAATCACATTGACAAACACACTGAATAAGAAAAGTACGGTGTGAAATATCTTGAAAAAATGTCTATATGGACTGATACAAGTTTTACAGACTGAAATACTAAGTTGTATAATTTGATTAAGAGGTGGAGGGGAGTGGAAAAGGTAAAGACATTTCACAGGCCAGTATGGATTTAAGGTGCAAGTAAAAAAAATAAAATAACAACAAAAAAGGAATGTCACGGAAGTAGAAGGACTATGTGAAGACCATAGTTATCAACCATGTCTCAGAGTGTGGAGATGCCTTGCTTAGACTTTGCTGTGAAGGACACTGGGATACTTAGAGCTGGAGTATGAAAAACTGGTGTTTGAAGATGCCAAGACAAATCTGGCTGTCTTTCTACCTTATACCAATCACTTAATGCATAAGAAATTACTGGGCCAAGGGGAAAAAATCATGCTGGATATTTATACTTGTATGGACTGGGTAATATGATAGGAATGAAAGAATGCCAAATCATTTGATGGAAATGAAAATTATCAAGCTATAGAGGGGTGAATTCAAAGACACCCTGAAAATCAAAGTGAAATAATTATGCAGCAGGCTAGTCCATTTTGCCGAAATTTCATTCCAGCAACTCAGAATCATCATGCAACAGGAGGAACTCAGGACTCACTGCACCAGCATAGGGTCTGAGAAAGGGTCCAAGGATTTCATCCCAATACGTAATGGCAGCCAAGGTGACGTTGTCTAGCCTGTAGAGGTCTGTGTGTCCCTCCATGGATATGCCTCCCCAGACGATCACTGACCCACCACCAAACCGGTCATGCTAAACGATGTTACAGGCAGCATAACATTCTCCATGGCTTCTCCGCACCCTTTCGCGTCTGTCACATGTGCTCAGGGTGAACCTGCTCTCATCTGTGAAAAGCACAGAGCGCCAGTGAAGGATCTGCTAATTCTGCTATTCTGTGGCAAATGCTAATCGAGCTCCACATTGCTGGACAGTGAACACAGGGCCCACTAGAGGACATCGGGCATGAAGGTTAGAGTCTATCCCAGAAGCACTTAATGGGACAGAGTCCTAGACAGGCCAGTTGTCCATTGCAGTGTAAAAAAGTTTATTAAATGTTTCATTTCTGTTACTACTTCTGTTACTACTCAATTTGTTCATTTTTAAAACACCTACAGCCTCAAATTTGACTGTTCCATTTAAAACCATTACAGTGTCCTTCATTTTGCTTTAGCCTAAGGTATTCCATTTTTAATTTGTTCATTTCAAATGTATATTTCAATACAAATTATTTTTCTGCTCCTTTTAAATGACTTTCCTTATGTTATTCTTGTTACTTATGTATTTATAAAAGTCTTAATATCCATCCATCCATTATCCAACCCGCTATATCCTAACTACAGGGTCACTGGGGTCTGCTGGAGCCAATCCCAGCCAACACAGGGCGCAAGGCAGAAAACAAACCCCAGTCAGCCCACCGTAGAACTCTTAATATTAGACTTTTAAAATCTTCTTTAACAGAGTAGTACTACAATTGTTTTGTTTCATGTTCCATTATAATTATTTTTTCCATTTTCTCTTAGCTCTTCCAATATTCATTCAATTCCAGTTGCAATTTCCTGTAATTGATTTGTACTATGTTGCTATTTTTTAATTTTCTTGCAAAGTGATCTTTTCAGTGTTATGTTTTTAATCATCTATTTAGACTATTTGTCTTAAGTTCTTGTTATATTCAATAAATGTAATGTTTGTTACACTAGTGTTGATGTTAGAAAAACAAGGTCCATACATCTGTGGCTAAAGTACTGGAAGAAAGAATCATTTGCTATAAAGATAATTTGAATTCCTTGGGTTTTATTGCTATTAACAGAATTTGGGAAAGTGAACTCAGTCATGGTCACCATACCATCTTTAATGCATGTAATGTTTTATTTCATTAAAGAAAATCCCATTGTTTGAATTATCATAATACAGTGGACCAATCAATATTCTACTAAATTAAACTGCAGAGACATCTACGGTTTTTTTGTTTTGATGTCTTAAGCCAGAATATTGCTTTTAATACGGTATATACTGCAAAATTTCATCTTTGTCCTTTTTTTAGTAATACATAATTATTGAAGTTATATTTCTTTAAATCATTTTGTTTAGTTCTTGATTCTGTAATTGTAGCAATATAATGCTGCTTCGAGCCAGCTAGGATGATATAAGAAAATAACTTTCTTTTTTATAAAAATGGATTACTCTGATATTACTATTGAGTGGCAAATCTCAAGTACCCACTATGTGTTACCCAAACCAGTAACAGCCACCTATCAGATTACAGTAAATCAACAAAGAAAAATGGAAATTAGTGATTTAGACACCAAGTGGTAATTTCTTTTAAACTTTTCATGTTTTGGAAACAGGATTGTGTGGGAATCGTTTGGGCAGTTAGTTAGAAACTTAACTAGGATAATTCTGAAACAGGAAATATTTTCGCTTTTAGAAAAGAAAACTTTATTATTAGGAAGGATTATAGTGATAAGTTAAGCAAAATTACATCTTTTATTGGCTAACTAGAACAATTACAATATGCAAGCTTTCGATACAACTCATCTCATCTCATGCCTGATGAAGGGGTCTGAGTTGCCTCGAAAGCTTGCATATTGTAATCGTTCTAGTTAGCCAATAAAAGGTGTCATTTTGCTTGACTTCTCACAACATCCATAATGGCTGATACAACACCCTGGTACTAGGGAGAACTATGAAACTGTAGAAGAAATATGCTGAGGAAGACAGGATCTTCATCAATCAATCAATAATTTTTATTGGCAACAGGTGAGTAGTTGTGAGTTCTCTGCTTGCAAGCCAGAGAGAAGCCCCCTTACGGTCCTCAAACAGCTCCTTATATTGTGAGCCTGTTTACTTCTAAAGGAATAGTTCCTCTTTCTAGCATAAGTCATAAGTCATCCTATGGCTAGCAAGTCATACAGCTATTTTAACACAAAAACAGAAGTTCTTAAAAAGCAGTTTGAACTTTAAGCACAGAGTACATTCTTTCTCAACAGTCCAGCATATCACAGGCCCTATGTTAACCCTTAGGAGAACAGGGGGATATTTAATTTTTTATTCCACAAACGTCAGGCCATTCTTTTGTCAAGAAGTATTTGGAAATAAAGTTGCTTTGATTAACAATATTATATTAAGTACAAAATCTGATTTGTGTCTTTTCACTGAAACTTGGCATAGTAAATCTGACACTATTTCCTTAGCTGAAGCATCACCAAATGATTATACATTCTTCATAAATCAAGACATACTTGCCGAGGAAGCGGCCATTAGATAATCCTATGTGATTAAATGCAAACTGCCTCTAAAAATTCAGCTGGATTTACATCCTTTGAAGCACTCATATCAGGTATTAAAAAAGATTCCACCATAATTTTAATGCTACTCTACAGAGTAGTAGGGCCGCATTCATTGTTCATGACTGAATGTGGTAGCATTTTTATTTGATTTAGCCATTAATTATTATGATGGGGGATTTTAATGTACACATTTATGAGGAAACTGACCCTTTTAGCAAATGTTTTGCTCATTTATTATAGAGTTTTGCCAAATTGACAATGGTTTTACTCCTTTTCATAACCACACATTATATCTAATTATTACTTAATATTATTACTCTAATTATTACCTTATTCTGTGTTGAGACACAAAATATAAATATTACAACTTTAAATTAAGTAATTTCTGATCACTACTTAATTATATTTGATTTGGTTCTGCCCTTAACAGTATAGAGACTTTGAAGTTTGACAATATAAGATCCCAGATGTTAGCCTCACATTGCAAACTTAACACGAGATGAGCAAACCCAGTCTTGTATTGCACATGCCACTTTAGTTTTCATTTGGTAGCAGAACAGAAACTAAACTGAATCCTACTACTTGTCCCTTAGACCCAGGTCCAACTAAGCTAGTAAAAAGATCAACAGATGTTCTGGCAGCACCCATTCTTAGCATTACCAATTACTGAATGGTGCAGTTTGTCCATCCATCCATTATCCAACCTGCTATATCCTATCTACAGGGTCATGGGGGTCTGTTGGAGCCAATCCCAGCCAACGCAGGGTGCAAGGCAGGAAACAAACCCCGGGCAGGGCGCCAGCCCACTGCAGTGGTACAGTTCGTGATGAACTAAAAGTGTCAGTTATTAGACCATTACTTCAAAACCAGAGCTAGATCCACATACACTTAATAATTATGGACCCAATTCAAATTTACCCTCACTCTCTAAATATTTGAAAAAGTAGTCACCCAGGCCAGTTCAGTCTTACCTTACATATGTCACATGTGGGCATGGGAGGAAGTCTAAGGGCTTAATTAAGCGTGAGCTACAGAGTCAGAGGTTGATGAATCACACTAATGCCTTTTCTCCCTTTTTTGCAGACCTTTAGAAGACAAGACCAAGTAAAGTTCCACCTACTTCTGGCACCTGACCACACCCATCTGCTGACCTCACTTCTGGCCATATTCTGCCTCTTCCTGCTGAGCTTGTATAAAGCCAAGACCTCCACTCATCCAAATCAGTCACAGTCTTTGATGATTACTCGTTTTGATTATCATGGTTGTGATAATAAACAGACTTCTTTGTTTTTTTGTCTTTTCACAAATATCATAGTTTATTTGAAAAATTCAGCCTGGCTTCTGAACTAGTCATAGCACAGAAAAGGCATTAATCTGTCTTGTAAACGTAATTCTAATATCCTCTGATGCAGGAAATATTATTGTAATTGTGTTAGATTTAAGTGCAGCATTTCATACCACTGACCATTCTATTTTATTACACAGGCTGTAAAATTAATTTAGGCTCACAGGCACTGTGCTTGTCTTGTTTAGTTCTTATTTATCAAATCGATTCCAGTATGTAGAGAAGTGCACTGGCAGTACTGCATCATTATACTCAGAAGATAACTATGGTGCCCATTAGGATTCTGAACTGGGGCTTTTACTGTTCTTAATTTACATGCTTCTATTTGAAACTATTATTAGAAAACATAACATTCATTTTCACTTATATGCAGTTAGTTATCTGTTAGTTAAAGGAGCAGATGGATGAGAACTACTTGTCTCTGAATACGATAAAAAACAGAAATGTTAGTTATTGGAAGAAATGGTGCTGACTGTGACAATATTTTGTTCCTCTTTATCTCAGTTGGAATTGCTATTAGTTTTACTGAATCAGCACACAATTTAGGCGTTATCTTTGATATTAGTATGTAATTTAAAACACATTTTACAAAACTATTCAAAACATATTTTTCCATTGTAAAAATGCTGGAACATTAAAACATTTTCTATATATGCAGGATACTGAGAAATTAATTTCCTGTATTTATTGCGATGCTTTACTCACTACCTGTTCAAATCATTCTTTATTAAGCTTTCAATTAATTCAAAATACAGCTGCAAGAATTATTAAATGAAACAGAAAAGTACAGACATATAACTCCAGTTCTGAAGTCCTCACACTGGCTCCCGGTTAAGCTTAGGCTGATTTCAAAATTCTCCTTTTAACATATACATTTTTAAATGACCAAGGCCCTGCATACTGATCTGAAGTTATCACTACTTATAAACCAGAATGCACATTGAGATCTCAAAATGCCGATCTACTTATGATCCGAAGGCAATACTAAACTAACAGTGGGAAGTCAAGCTTTTTAGTTTCAGGGCCCCAAAGCTGAGGAATGATCTGCCTGCTAATATAAGAGATGCCCCCTCGGTCTCAGCTTTTAAATCCAGGCTGAAGACTCACTACCTTAGTCAAGCATACCCTGAATAGGGCTGCTGATTAGCTGTACATACTGCAGATTTTTATTACTCATTTGTACAGAAATACAAGTAACATAATATTCATAAATTACTAACTTTCTTCTGTTCTATTTCTCATCTCGGTATTTATATGTGGCACTTAGTGCCACTGCTGCACTGCTAGGTTCTTTTGTGTATACTAAAGTCATTTCAGATAAAGGGGCATTGGAATCATCAGATGGAAAGATGCTGTCATCAGATCAGACGGTCTAAAGCAGACTCCACCATACAGTAGAATGCACAGGAAAATAATAGGTGGCCAGTTGTCTGAGGTCTTCAGGACTGTGACTATGACTTAGTTCTTGACTTACTCTTTTACTATTTTAATTTCTACCATTGCCAAGGTGCCATAGTTCAACATTTAATTAATGGACCGATATTGTTGGTTTCAATTTATGTTTAATCTGTTTCTACCTTGATTTTTTGAGTATGTTTTAACAAATCTGCATTTGTACAGTATGTGTATCAGTTCTGTATTTAGTAATTAGTGTAAGCTATACTTGTATTTTAGCTGAGAATTGTTCACAGCACTCTGCGCCTACACTCAGGGAAGAGCACTATACAAAAGTAAAAAAAAAATAGTATGTGTTTTTCAGGTTGCTCACAAGGGAAAATATGTGTGTGTGTGTTTGTATGCTTGAGCAACAGAAAAAAAGGGAAAAATTATATTTTTGCTGAGAAGCCAAACAGATGTTTAAATTAATGCCTTGTGATTAGAATAACATAAAAAGTGTGCATGTCAAACAAGAATTACTTAATTATTTGGTGGAATAGAAAGCAATAAAGATAATAGGCTTTGATTGCAGATTTCTCCAATTCAATTTTTTGGCTCCTTGCTTAATCAATGGCTGTTTAGATACTTACCCTAAAAAAACATCATATTCAAACCATAAGTACTGCGGTGGGCTGGCGCCCTGCCCGGAATTTGTTTCCTCTCTTGCTCCCTGAGTTGGCTGGGATTGGCTCCAGCAGACCCCCATGACCCTGTAATTAGGATATAGCGGGTTGAGCAATGGATGAATGAAACATAAATAAAAACAGGTAATATCAGATACAAATGAAAAACAAATTCCAGTTGAATAAGAGCTCAGAGCAAACTTCAAACTTCATACAGGCGTCACCAGGACTAATATTTGAACCTTATTTGAATCCTGTATACTGGAGTTGTGAGGCAGGGTGTCATTCTATGCTAATAATATATATACGTACACATATAGTGAATGACTGGGCTGTGCTTTCAATGTTTAGATATGATTCAATTACAGAGAATAAACACTTTCAGACAGGTAGTACTTTGAGAGTGTGGGATCACCAGCTGGCAGCTGGACGGAGCCATGCACAAAGTAATGTACCTCATGGTATCAGGAACCTTTAAACATTTGGTAACTTACTTTATAATCATTTCACTACCCTGCTGAGTTTTCTGTCTTGCAGGTCACTCATTGGGCATGTTAAGACTGATGGAGAATGATGTGGAATTGTTTAACTTCCAGGAGGATATGACTACATATATACAGTAAATCTTTATATATAATATGCTACCGTGGCTGTTCATTTGTCTGTCTTGTAGCTCGCAAACCGTTTGGCCTATTGGCCGGAAATTTGGTACGCATATACTAAGTGACGTCTACTATCAGTTTTCAGGGTGATAATTGACCTCCAAGGTTATTCCTCTTTTTATTTTTATTTTATTTAATTGTAGAATCAACTCTTGGTAGCAGACAGCAGGACAGCTGTGCAGTGAATGTGTACGGGTGCCATTCTCATCCCTACCACCTTCGCCGTCACTTCCCCTACCTCTTCATATCTTAAATAATTCTTTAGGCAGATTGAAGGCTTAACTGCCAGCTTAAGTAAAAAAATTAAAGAAAACGTACTAAGTAATTAAGCAACACAGACACTGACTTAATCAGTTTTAAAATGAAAAGATGCCGACGAAAGAAGAGAAGAAGCGGGCCACTAGAGTGGAGAAAAGAAGCAGCAAGAATATCAACCTCTGAGCAAATGAATGCTAAACTTACAGGGAAAGAGTGTGAAAACTAGGAATGCTCAAGTCAAGTGTATTCACTGCATGTTATCGTGCAGTGCACCGTTACTGGTATATATATTTACTGTATATATATATTTTACTGCTCAAAAAAATTAAAGGAACACTTTTTAATCAGAGTATAGCATCAAGTCAATAAAACTTCTGGGATATTGATCTGGTCAGTTAAGTAGCAGAGGGGGACCCCCAAAACAGGAATGGTTTAACAGGTGGAGGCCACTGACATTTTTCCTTCCTCATCTGTTTCTTGACTAGTTTTACATTTGACTATGGTCAGTGTCACTGCTGGCAGCATGATGCGATACCTGGTCCCTACAGAGGTTGCACAGGTAGTCCAACTTCTCCATGATGGCACATAAATACATGCCATTGCCAGATGGTTTGCAGTGTCTTCCAGCACAGTCTCAAGGGCATGGAGGAGATTCCAGGAGACCGGCAGTTACTCTAGAAGAGCTGGACAGGGCCGCAGAAGATCCTTAACCCATCAGTAGGACTGGTATCTGCTCCTTTGGGCAAGGAGGAACAGGATGAGCACTGCAAGAGCCCTACAAAATGACCTCCAGCAGGACACTGGTGTGAATGTCTCAAACAATCAGAAACAGACTTCATAAGGGTGGCCTGAGGGCCCAACGTCCTCTAGTTGGCCCTGTGATCACTGCCCAGCACCATGGAGCTTGATTGGCATTTGCCATAGAATATCAGAATTGGCAGGTCCACCACTGGCGCCCTGTGCTTTTCACAGATGAGAGCAGGTTCACCCTGAGCACATGTGACACATGTGAAAGGGTCTGGAGAAGCTGTGGAGAAGGTTATGCAGCCTGTAACATCATTTAGCATGACTGGTTTGGTGGTGGGTCAGTGATGGTCTGGGGAGGCATATCCATGGAGGGACACACAGACCTCTACAGGATAGAAGAAATCCTTGGTTCCACAGTCACACCCTATGCTGGTGCAGTGGGTCCTGGGTTCCCCCTGGTGCATGACAATGCCCGGCCTCATGTGGCGAGAGTATGCAGGCAGTTCCTGGAGGATGAAGGAATTGATACCATTGGCTGGCCCCCACACTCACCTGACCTATATCCAACAAAACACCTCTAGGACATTATGTTTCAGTCCATCCGACGCCACCAGGTTGCACCTCTGACTGTGCAGGAGCTCAGTGATGCTCTGGTCCAGATCTGGGAGGAGATCCCCCAGGACACCATCTGTTGTCTCATTAGAAGCATGTCCCCCGGACGTTGTCAGGCATGCATTCAAGCACGTGGGGCCATACATACTACTGACTATGATCTTTAGTTGTTGCAATGAAATTTTGGCAAAATGAACTAGCCTGCCACATCATTTTTTCACTTTGATTTTCAGGGTGTCTTTGAATTCAGCCCTCTGTAGGTTGATAATTTTCATTTCCATCAAACAATGTGGCATCCTTTTGTTCTTAACACATTACCCAGTTCATATCAGTATGGATATCCAGCATGATTTTTTTTCCCAATGAGATTTGATGTGTTCCTTTACTTTTTTTGAGCAGTTACATACATACTAGTGGCCAGAAGTTTGGAATCACCCATAAATTTGCATTTTTTTGATAGAAATTGATACTTTTTTTATCACGGTACCATTAAACTGTTTTAAAAATATAGCCAAAATTAAAATGATGCAAAAGCTATTAACAGATAATTGTATTGTATTGTCCTCAACATAAAATGCAAAAATAATATTTTTCCCCAGAAAACTACTTAGAAAACAAAATATTGACTGTAGTAAGAGAATAGTGGTGTATTTAATTTATTTTAAATATTGGAACAACCACAATCAAGACCAACACTGGTACACATGCTAGGATGCTTCTGATCCACCACCTTGGCTACTATTGCCTGACATCCAGCCAGCACTAATTTCAGCATTATGTTACTCCAAACATGCTATGCTGCAATACTTCTGTATCTTGCATGTGTTTTTACGTCACTTACTTAGTCATTGTTTTTATTATTTTTAATTGTTAGTTTGTACTGTCATTTATAAAACTGACAGATTTTTTTTCTACTGCAACAGATTTAAAATGCTTCTCCAGGGCCCTAAAATATCATTTACTCCTGATCCAGTTCTGTTTCATTCTTTAATCTGAGATTTGCTGTTGTTGCATATATTAAAACTCTTAAGTATTCATCATAGCAAACAAAAGTTGGTTTTCTTTCTGACTAAAAATAATAGGAAATAACTGCCATATTTCTGATTATTTCATATTATAATGGCTTTACAATCACCATTTTAGAGAGTATTCTCAATGTCAGGAAAGTATACTTAGCTACTTCAACCAATTCATGTCTTCTGGAGGCTGCTGGCTTAACACACAATTCCTAAAACAAAGGCATCCTGAAACATAAGTATTAATTTTACATGAATTTAGTGAAAATTCAAGCAAAATGACACCATTTATTGGCTAACTAAAAAGATTACAATATGCAAGCTTTCAGGGCAACTCAGGTCCCGTCTTCAGGCAAAATGTAAACGATTACACCCTAATACTACTTTAAATGAATTATAATTTTGTTTGATCTACCTCCGACAAAATTTTTTTTTCCTAAAACCTACATTTCATGTGATTTATTTTAAAGTATTGATGTACATTATTTTATTACTTACTAGCTGAAATACCCAGCATTGTCCAGGAGGAAAATAAAGTTTTTTTTTTTTATTATTATTGTTTGAGAACGATATAATTAAAAAAAAAAAACAACTTTAAAAAGAAAAATAAATTAACAAACAATGAAGACTCACTAATGTGCTTGTCTTGCGGTCTTGCACGCATGTTATCATCCAACTCTATTTAATTTCAAAAGCAAAAGGGTGGTGCTCAAACATAAAGAATGCCGGCAGTCACCTCCAGTTCACCCTCTGGTGGTCACCATCCGTTAGGGTTAGGGTTGATTTTACCCTACAGTATTTTAAGTCGACTAATGAGAAACATGACCACGAAGTGTCATGAAAATCGGTCCAGCCGTTCGGAAGTGATGCTGGAACATACATACATATACACACACACATACATTGACTTAATGAAACAGGACAAACTTTAAAAGTCAATAGATGTTGGCACTATATCTGACCGTGTTCAGCTCTGATGGGAAAGCGTTCCCCGTGTGGGGAGAAAAGCATATGTCTGTGATATCTCTAGCAATCAGCAGCTACCCTCTAAAACACACATAGCTCTGATCTCTCTCTCAAAAACATCAAACATTACTCCTTAACAATCTGTAGATGATAATGTCTGTTGAATAAACAGTTATCGCTAGCTAAGTGGAGGCAAGGTGCACTCCAACAAATGACGAGATGTAGACTAACTCGAACAGAGGGTGGCGAGGGACTGAGGAAAGCCCTGCCCCCTGCTCTCAGCCCACAGCCACTGTGTTGGATTTGCATAAATACATCAGTACCGCAAGCAAACTATGGTACTTAGCGCGATGAGAGAGGTCACAAAATTAACCGGAAAGTTCAAGCAAATTATAGAAAACAACCAGATCTAAATCCATTAATTAATTCTCTCATGAAAAGCGGACAGTCATACAGACAGAACGTGCTTGGACCACAACATTTTTAAAACTGTTTCTTAGCGAGCACCTATTGGCCAAGGGTAACTTACATTCCAAATTTCAAGTCCCAAGTCCTCATGGTTCAGGAGATTTTGTGATGAGTGAGTCAGTGGTATTTGGCTTTTATATATATACATTTACATATATACAGGTATATATATATATACTAACTGTGTAAGTCCATGCTGTTAAAAGCACGGGATCCTAGAAAGTATTGAAATCATCAGAACTACTCTAGGCATCTCTCTGTGACAGGTGTCTGGTCACACTTACAGGTAAACTAAACTAGACACCGTTAAAATATCCGACTACGCCACCCAGTTTTATTAAGAGACTGAGAACTCTTGAAATTTACAGATAATAGCACACAGGTTTGTTTAAATTGGACGGTGAGTAAACACACAATGAAAGACACAACAGTAATTTCAGGAAAAGCAACACTAACTTCTATTACACAAGACAATGTAAAGTACATTTAAAAGATAAACGAACATAACAAAATCTAAAAATACCAGGAATGAATTTCCTTTTTTTTTAAAAGGAAAACACAGTGCACACTCTAGCCAGAACACACATAACCATGCTTGTTCTCACAATACAACAAATTAAACGTTTTTCCATATTGTCACAATGTATGTGTTTTCCAAAGGAAACCTCAGTTACCAAATCAGTTGGATTACAGACAAACATGTACAGTAATTATGTGCCAAAGTACATTGATACATCCCTGTATTCACAGGGAAAATAATACTCAGACTTAAGCATAGTGATCTATTGAGAGTCAGGTCAGACTGAAATGTGTCCTTACTCTGAAATCTGTAGTACATTACACACAATCCTGTTTCCATTGACATTATGGCAGTTCTAATGCTTATTCACTGAGGAGATTGTTTTTCATCGGGTCTGACAGAAGATCAGATTTTTTAAAAAAAGGAATCATATGAGCAAAGATGTTTTGTTTGGTTTTGTTTTTTTTTTTTTCTTTTTTTACTCACAGTAAAGTATCAAGCCCTTGCAGCAGTTATTGTATGCCTGACACAGTGAAACAACAGATTTCATCACATTGTTTGACCTGTGGCTTATTCCAATGCACTGTGCTGGTTTCTACTTTGATATTTTATGTACCTTCTTTGTTTTCTTCGAAGCATCTGTGATCTTGATTAAAAATATTTCTAGTGGCTTTTCATAGACATCAAAAGCATTGATTATGTCAAGCTATTATTAAGTTACGTGTTTTCATATCAGCTTGATTTCTTGACTTCCAGAAGAACAAGGAAAAAAATCTACAGTATCTTACAAATGCTTTGGGACCAAATATTTTTATTTGATTTCCAGTTCATGCTTTTGCAAACCATTAGGGCTAAAGTGACATTATGTGTAATAGATTGGCAAAGAAAACATTTAGATCTTTTTCTCTCACCCTTAATGATGATTGTTCATCACTAGCAAAACAAATGGACAAAGACAGACACATACTTTAAGGCAGGAGGTGCTTGAGCTCCTTTCTCTAAATTCAAAAAGTGCCCTTTAACTTTGTTACATCATGTGATTAAAGTCTGTAGGTGGTCTGGCACAGCATGTGATTGTTTAATCAAAGATTACACTTAGATGTCATTCACATAGTGTGCCAAGCTAGCAACTGGCAGGAGGCAGTTTGCCATGCTGCTACAAAGGGTGTTCCAGAAACATTTTCCTCACAGGTGACATAGCTGGAACAACTGAGTGGTAAACTGTGGTAAAATGTGTAATATTTCTGTGAGACCTTGGTGGAAATGTGACTTGGCACATGTCAGGGAAGATTGCTAGTCTAATTAGTGTGCTGGGAAGAGGCAGCAAAACCTCCGGAGTGGCGAGAAGGCAAATACCAGCTTGACTCCTTTGAAGGTTGAAAGGGAGTGATAGAGAGGGAGAGAGAGAGAAATCACAGAGAATATTTTGGTGATACTTAGGAAGGTTGGTTATTTAGCAAGCCCCTCAATTCACAGATACGGTAGACAAACCTTTGTTAGGCAGCTAGTGTTTTGTTCATATTTCATCATTTCCTTTCTTATCTCTGTGTACCCCCTGTGGTAAGCTCTTCACTGTGTGCTTTATTGTTAAGTAAGCACAGTATTTTGGTTCATCTGTTATCCTTTGAATTAGTCCAGGACTGGAGAAACAATAGGAGGGCACTGTCTATCACCCACTTTTATTAAATTTGCCAGACCTTCCCATGTAATTGATTGGTTCATTCAGTGACAGTTTAAAAACAAATTTTGCAAATACCTTCAGGGTTTTCTGCTGTGGTGTAGAGACTCAAATCATTTAAATTTGATGTTTATTTTGGTGTGTAACACTATTTGGCAAAATTGAGAATTTATTTATATTTTCCTGCTAACACCATTTTTTACAATTGTATTTGCCTTTTCCAAGGAAATCTTACCCAGAATTCCCCAAAGTTTGCTTGCTTGTGATGTCAGTAAAGCAACTCTGGATTTGACAGATACAACTCTTAATTTTCCTATTTACTGAAAGTTTTTTTTTTTTTAAATGTCCTGGTTAGCAAATCAATGTTCTTGTTAAATTTATTATCACTTTTTGCTTTAATGATAGAATGTTCTATCTTTTGGCTTTGGCCTCGGTCCTTTTCTTGACCCGTGAATCTCCTAGTCATTTTCATCCCTCTTACTGTGTCCTGCGAGTTAATATAATCATATGCACAAACAATGCTTTTCAAGTGATTTTAGGCAATAGATTATGGGCATGTCAATTTACAGGTATAATGTTCAAGACTAAAAATGTAATTTGTATACAGTGGGCACCAGTTGCATGAGTATGAGTATATGGACAATCAAATCAGATGTGATTTCCATGCATAATGTGGAAAAATAACAATACAGGTCAATAACTTGTGCTTGACAAATCTGGTGTACGTGACAGAAAGCATGTTCTATGGTGTACTTGGCATTAGTCATGCAGACCCTGCATGCTTATAGTGTACGTGAACAAGTGCTACTTCTTGTTTCTGGGCTTCTACATGGAAGGCCACGGGTGTGGACTCATTGAGCCCCAAAACTAAGGAACTAACAGATGTACTCCACCTTTAGGTTTTGGTAATGCTGATTCAGGCTAATATTTTGAAATACTTGTGTAACTAAAGTCATAAGACAAAAACCCTATAAAAATCTGGAACACCGACCCCTCGGGGCAGATGAAGGGCAGATGTCCTAGGACTGTGCTTCTCTGTCATTTAACCTTTGGCTGGTGTGTATCAATAAAAGATTTTTACTAACTTTAATTATATCTCTCTGTCTTCAGTCACAAGAAACGACACCATAGAAAAAGTGTCCACAATAACAGAGACAAATATGTATTGAAAATTGACTATCACTCAAAAGAACTCAAATGGCCTGGAGAAGATTGACACAAATAATGTAGATAATTAGACACGCTTGTCATCATCATTAGATGCCATCACTTCAGATTTCTAAATGATTCAGTTCTATTCCATAAGAGCTTGTGCTGTTCTTGAGTTTTGCCTGTTTTAGTAGATTATTAACCCAAATATATTATAGATGATCACATTCCCACTTTGCTGACATCATTTTTGTTTCCAGACTATAACATTACATCACATAACATGTCATATTGTGGCTTCTGTGTATACACGGTAACATTGTTTCTTAATTCATATCTGATCAATGTTTATTGAATAATTTTTGTACCATATTCTTTGCAGGATGAATAAATTCTAAGGAGTAACTCTAGCCCAATATCTTCTGTATCTATATAACATAAGCTAACTTCTGTCCTGTTCTGCTCTGTTGGGTGTATTCATCATTAATGTTTGCAATACATCATCTATTGGTATGTATTTTGTAATGCCATCCATCCATCCATCCTCTTCCGCTTATCTGAGGTCGGGTCATGGGGGCAGTAGTTTGAGCAGAGATGCCCAGACTTTCCTCTCCCCAGCCACTTCTTCTAGCCCTTCAGGGGGAATCCTGAGGCGTTCACAGGCCAGCTGAGAGACATAGTCCCTCTAGCATGTCCTGGGTCTTCCCCGGGACCTCCTCCCGGTTAGACGTGCCTGGAACACATCACCAGGGAAGCATCCAGGAGGCATTCTGATCAGATGCCCAAGCCACCTCATCTGACTCCTCTCGATGCGAAGGAGCAGCGGCTCTACTCTGAGCCCCTCCCGGATGACTGAGCTTCTCACCCTGTCTTTAAGGGAAAGCCCAGACACCCTGCGGAGGAAACTCATTTCAGCCGCTTGTATTGGCGATCTCATTCTTTTGGTCACTACCCATAGCTCATGACCATAGGTGAGGGTAGGAACGTAGATCGACTTGTAAATTGAGAGCTTTGCCTTACGGCTCAGCTCCTTTTTAACCACGACAGACCGATGCAGAGCCCACATCACTGCTGACGCTGCACCGATCCGCCTGTCGATCTCACGCTCCATTCTTCTCCCACTTGTTAACAAGACCCCGAGATACTTGAACTCCTCCACTTGGGGCAGGATCTCACTCCCAACCCTGAGAGGGCACTCCACCCTTTTCCGGCTGAAGACCATGGTCTCAGAACTGGAGGTGCTGATTCCTATCCCAGCCGCTTCACACTCAGCTCCGAACTGATCCAGAGAGAGCTGAAGATCACGGCCTGATGAAGCAAACAGGACAACATCATCTGCAAAAAGCAGTGACCCAATCCTGAGTACACCAAACCGGACACCCTCAGCGCCCTGGCTGCGCCTAGAAATTCTGTCCATAAAAGTTATGAACAGAATCGGTGACAAAGGGCAGCTCTCCAACTCTCACTGGAAAAGAGTTCGACTTACTGCCGGCAAAGCGGACCTAGCTCTGACACCAGTTGTAGAGGGACCGAACATGCATGTAGCATTAAAATGCATTGGATTTTTCAGTCCTGTAGTCACAAACATTAGCACTGGTGTTGAGAATCTATATAAAAGAAGCAAATTTCAGTTTCCTTGGCAGTTACAAAAAAGAAAGATTTCTTCCAGGTAAGGATTCAGATTAACATTTCAACAGTGATGTCAAATATAAAAAAGATATGCATAAAAAGGAATGTGTATGATAAATCACCCAAACAGCAAAAGGCAAAATTAGGAAGAAAAGCTGCAGCAAAACATATGAGAAGAACGATAGCAACAAATGAAGAAGAGCAGAATAAACTTTAAATGTGAAACCACAACAAGTGACTATGTCAGTCAGTCATTGTCCAACCTACTATATCCGAACACAGGGTCACAGGGGTCTGCTGGAGCCAATCCCAGCCAGCCCAGGGCTCAAGGTGGGAACAAATCCCGGGAAGGGTGCCAGCCCACCACAGACAAGTGACTATGATATACAAAAATATGTACAATCAGAAATAACTCTAAATAGAAATGTTTTTAATATTAGGATAAATTGAATGGAGACATTCTATAAGAATTAAAAAAAGAAATATAAACTATTCAACAGAATCAAAATAACCACGAAAATAATCTTCCTCTAAAAAATGCTTGTTGTAGCTGACAAAGTATTATTTCTATTGCCAGTTTTGGAGACCATGGTGATGTCTCCTTTTCAGCTGTTTTTTATTTCATTCATTGAATCTAAATATACAGACATACAGCAAGTCCAAACATTACTTTGTTAAATGGTAAAACCTGTTTGTACACCTCTTTTGGCATAACTTTAGAAGTCTAATTATAGAATAGTAGATATATCTATCTATCCATTGTCCACCCCGCTATATCCCAACTACAGGGCCATGGGGGTCTGCTGGAGCCAATCCCAGCCAACACAAGGCGCAAGGCAGGAAACAAACCCAGGGCAGGGCACCAGCCCACCACAGGGCACACACACACCCACGCGACAATTTAGGATCACCAATGCACCTAACCTGCATGTCTTTGGACTGTGGGAGGAAACCGGAGTACCCGGAGGAAACCCACACAGACACGGGGAGAACATGCAAACTCCACGCAGGGAGGAACCAGGAAGCGAACCCGGGTCTCCTAACTGTGAGGTAGCAGCGCTACCACTGTGCCACCGTGCCGCCCTCTGTGGTTTAAAAAGCACCGTTCTAGTTAATGAAAACATTCTTGAAGCCCCACAGAGAATATCACCTCTTTAATGTTTGGTTGTTGTTTCTATTAATAGGGAAATAACAAACAATATGATGTTGGAATAAGCCATTATTTGTAACTTAGGAAAAGATTTGATATCGAGTACAGATACTGAAGAGTCAGTAATAATCAAAACTGGTTCAGAAAATGATGGTAAAATTTGATCTGGAAAATGTAATGGTGTACCATATGAACAAATATTTGTAAAATCTAAATTATTAAAAAAAAATTTTATAATACATAGAAAGATTTTCAGAATTAGCTTAATCTTGTACAAAGGTACTTTCAGAAGGTTAGCCATTCACCATATCCAGTTTTAAAATTGGTTTGAATAAACTTTCAGATAAAGACTATACTATAGGAACTGTTTTGTAAATCATCTGACTCTTCAATCTTCAACTGATTGTGAATTATTTAATGATTAATTTACGTCATATATTTCAGGTTGCAGTGTCTTAACAGAAGTTGCTTCGACCTCAGTGAAACTCTATGGCATCATTCAAAACTATTAAAATGTGATTAGAATTATAATCAACTACAAACACAAAATCTCATTCAACAATTTGTGTGTTTGTCGGTTCAAATCTTAACACTGTGTGACCATGACCATAAGCAAGTCACTTCACCTGCCTTTACTCTAAATGGAAAAACAAAAAAGTAACCAATTGTATCTAAATGTTATAAGTTGCCTTAGATAAATGTATCATCCAAAATATTAGTAATAATAAAAAAAATAACGAAGAGAGACCCTGAAATGCCTAGCAGAAGATACATTAGCAAATGAAGAAATTATTTTAGAGCATTACTGTTGTGGCATGGATCTCTGTTGTCAATATTGCATTTCTAAAAACATTTTAGATAAGAAGCTGGGTGACGGACAATTTATTCATTGGTTTTCAGAAAAGAAAACTGAAAGGCTATGCTGAATATTTGATGAAATTAAGGAAATATGAGGACATTGAGAGTAAAAACTTTTTTGATAGCTTACAATCAATCAACAGTTCTTTTGCTTTTGTCGCAATGATTACTAAAATTGTTACACCTTCAGAGAATACAATATGCTGCTATAGAATTCACAGTCACATATACCATAGAACTGCATGCATTAAGCAGTCAATGCCCCTTGTCTTTACTTATTCATTTGAAGTAGCTGCTGCTTCTACACCTAGATTTAAATGTCAGAACAACAGTCCATGAGTTATCGTGGACTATGCCAGTTTACAATTGCAATCTGGAAATCCAAAATTTTATTTTTGTTAGCTCCTTTAACTGGCAGTGTTT
Source organism: Polypterus bichir lapradei (assembly GCA_026402145.1). Classification (NCBI taxonomy): domain Eukaryota; kingdom Metazoa; phylum Chordata; class Cladistia; order Polypteriformes; family Polypteridae; genus Polypterus; species Polypterus bichir. The sequence goes on along the minus strand of JANRMT010062856.1, from coordinate 56,996,458 downwards.
CCTGTGCTGATCTAATCTTTATTGTTTTTATCTTATACCAATGTTCATAATGGTGCCTCTACTTCTATTAATTCTAATAATTCTTTATACTACTTTTTTATTTCTACATCATATTCAATACCAATTCTTTCTTTAATGTATCTCGCTGATTGTGTCTTCAATTGCTGTTTTCTGAACTTTAATTCAACCTTTGTCGTGAATGGCACCTTTTTTAATCTGCAGTTAGCTCCTGGATATACCTTAGAATTCCCAGTTCTTGTCCTCCATCTATATTCAATGAGTGAAAATTAATTTGGTTTCATTTGGTCCTCTTAGAAAACTCCATCTGTTTATCTGAGAATTGGTTTACAGTACTCTGCACCTACACTTACTGAAGAATGCTATGATAAAATAAATTGTATTGTATTTGTAATGCAGATTAGTTGACACAGCTACACACAATTCTGTCTTAAGTCTGGCTATGTTGATACCATTTCTGAACGCTTTTCTTTATATTTTATGTGTGTAATCTGACCTAAGATTTATCTCCCACATCATTTAATTTATATTGGTTCTCCTGTGAGATGATCACATATGCCTCCCTTATTTTGTACTGATACTTTACATTTCCGCATTCAACTGTAATTGAGCATCTGCTTCATGACTGTTTTGGGATTCCTATTCAGTCTGCTCACCTTGCTTAGCAAGTTTAGTGTTCTTCATCACTAATTTAATAGCCTCTATGGACTACAGCCTACTCTAGCTAGTTACTTCTACATCTTTGAATGAGAAAAACAGGTAGGCTGCTATCAGGCAACTAAATGTTAAGTGCAAAAAGTCAGATAAATGTCGAAAACATGACATGCCTTGTCCCATATGAGATATTGCAGCGAGTGACCCAAACATGTTCCAGTTCTGTCAGAAGAAAACAAAATATGGAAATAGTTATGTGAATTTAAAACTGCAACGCAATAAAGTGAAAAGGTCTAAGTACTTTCTAAATCCACTGTAGCTACATTACTTTAGGGCTTCTGCCTTTTTCTGTCCTGCTGGCTAAACCGAAATAGCAATGGCTAATGGGTTTTATCTGCCCAGACTGTCAACTCTAGAAGCAGTTTCTGTATATTTTGTTGGTGTGACCGGGTGGAAACAGACCAATAATGACAACAAAATTTTGAGGTGCAATCTAGGCAACCCTGTATAATTAGAAACAAAAACCAAAAAACCCTTGGCACTCGGGTTTAAAGGCTTCAATAGCTTAACGGTTCAGCACTTTAGTAGGATCAGCTTTCCGGAGACTTTGGTCTCTGTTGATGTTCAGGTCCAAAATGAATGCCTCCCTCCGGGGATGGCCCATTATTATGGCATCCAGGATGAAAGGGGTGGAACCTTGACTGGGCATTGTGAGAGGGGCTAGGCATCATCCTTTGAAGTCTTTCTGGAGCTGTGGTGGAGAGAGAAGAAACCTTTTGCTCCAGAGCCCCCCTCTTGTCTCACGGTGGTATTGCTTACGTTTTCTGAGCCTCCCCGGCTATCATGCATGACACTGGATTAAATAAACTGATAATTGTATACAGAATATGAAACATTTTGCTGTATGCAGTGTGTCTGGTGTAGAAAAAACTGTTATTAATAGTAAATACCACAGAACTAAAAATGTTTATTTTACATTTCTTGAGATTCACTGGATATTTAGTATCATTCTTTGTGTTATTTCTAAGCAGAGCAGATGTTATTAAACAAAAGATCAGACTTACTATTCTATAAATATCTCCAGAGGAGAACACATGAAAAGGTTTGTGAATGCCATCAGAGTATTTGTGAACCTATAAACCATCAGCTGGCATTTTTGTAATACAATAAATCGATTTTGGGGGCCAAATGTAGTTATAATTTCTTTCAAGAGGAAACCCACATTTGTGCTATTAAAGGATGAATATCAATGTTATAAGGTAATTAGGAGGCTTCCTCAGGCTTAGGTTTTTATGGATCATGATTATAGTTCTAAAATAGTACATGGAAAAGCATTCAATTCAAAAATAACTTTATGAATTTAAAAAGACAGTGAGATGGCATGAATTACTGTGTTAGCTAGGATCAAAATGCAGAATTTTATATAAACTAGGATCAAAATGAAGAATTTGATATAAACTCATATTTTACTGTATGCTTAAAAGGTATTTACATTAAATTAGATGAAAAAGTTAAATGTAAATATGAGCTTTTCAGTTTCTGTGCTTTATTTGCAAAATCTTGGCTGTTTTGCTTCTATTCCACCATCAGGAAGTTTCAAAGAAGTATCTAAGTGAGCCATACCTTGATATACAGTTTATAAACAAAATCAGTTTAGGTGGATTGATGAATAACTCCTGATACCTCAAAACACGTCTCTCATTGTAGGACGAAAGTCTATTAAGAATGCAATCAAAAACATCCATGGATATAAGAGGGAATTCACCACATCTAGAAGTTCTTCTGCTAAAGGGACATCACTCCTCGTCATACAGTCACAGAAAACTAAAAAAAAAGTTCTTTTTCAGTCTCCCCAAGGGTGAAGAAGTCAACCAGAGAGATCAAATCAATCCTGAGGCTATTTTTTCAAACAATCTCATCATTAGAAAGGACAGACCTTTTTTTAAAAGGTGATGGATAGTTGATTGGTTAAATATTGTTAAATATGCATGGAAGCTGATGTCATTTCAAGGCTATTCTATTCTAAAATGTAATTCTGTATGTTAACTTGGTATTAAACGGCTGGCTGTTAAATTAATTGTGGTAAATGTTCTTTCTTATAGATAGTTGCCAATCTTAAATGTACATGTTTACATTATTGTTTATTATCTGTTGCATCTTTTGGTTAATCTGTTTTCTGTATTAAATCATAGTCGCACACTATTCAGCATTCCTTCCAGCTGTTTGGCCTCTAATATAAGCGGGGCAACCTATTAAAGCTGGTTTACTGATAGATTTCAGGCACATAAAGTGAAGTTTCATTAACTTTTACATTATAACAATCTAGACAAGAATTTTCTATTCAGCCCAACAAAGCTCGCCAGTCCTATCCACTTAATTCTTCCAAAAAAAAACACCAAGTCTAGTTTTGAAAGTCCCAAAAGTCTAAACTGTCTACCACACTACTTGTTCTCTAATTCCAAGTGTCTATGGTTCTCTGTGTAAAGAAAAAGTTATATTGTTTGTACAAAATTTACCCTTAACAAGTTTCCAACTGTATCCCCGTGTTCTTGATGAACTCATTTTAAAATAACAGTCTTCATCGCTGTACTAATCCCCTTGATAATTTTAAACACTTCAATCATGTCACCTCTTAATCTTCTTTTGCTTAAAAAGGAAAGGCTCAGCTCTTTTAATCTTTCTTCATAATTCATTTCCTGTAGCCCTGGAATTATTTTTTCTAGCACTGATATGTCCTTTTTGTAGCATGGAGACCAAAACTCTATACAAAACCCCAGATAAGGCCTTACCAGTGCATTATAAAGCTTGAGCAGAACCTCCTTGGACTTGTACTCCAAAGCGTCATATATAGGCCTTCTTAATGGCTTCTGAACACTGTCTAGAAGTTGATAGCGTAGAGTTCACTACAGCTCTTAAATCCTTCTCATCAGGTGTACTCTCAATTTTCAGACCTCCCATTGTGTATTCAAACCGAACATTTTTACTTCCTATGTGTAATACTTTACATTTACTGACATTAAATGTCATCTGCCATAAATCTGCCCAAGACTGTATGCTATCCAAGTCCTTCTGTAATGATTTATTGGATTACAGATTATCTGCCTTTCCACCCACCTTTGTATCATCTGAAGACTTAACCAGCTTGTTACTTATATTTCTATCCAAATCATTTATATATATTAAAAATTTCAGTGGCCCTAGCACTGACCCCTGTGGAACACCACTCCTAACATCGATCCTTTCTGATGAGGTTCCTCGTGTCATCACCCTCTGCCTCCTTTTGCTTGAGACAATTCTGTACCCATCTAAAAACATCACCTTGAACTCCGACTTCTTTTAGTTGATTCCCAACCTTATCAAATGCTTTCTGAAAGTCCAGATAAATATCATAAGCTCCGCTCTGATCATACCCTTTTTTTGCTTGCTCATAGAATTCTAGCATGTCAGTAAAACGTTACCTCACTCTTCTAAACCCATGCTGAATGTTCAGGAAAACTCTTGTGCTTGCCATGTACTGCTCAATCTTATTCTTAATAATTCCTTCCTTTGATTCATGTTATGCTTACTGGCATAAGACTTTTGGAATTTCTCCAGTACACAGTAACTTCCTAAAAATATGTATCAAGGTACATATATATGTACTCTCTAGCCTCCTTAAGAACTAGAGGGTTAATATTATATGGTCCTGGAGATTTATTTGATTTCAGCCTACTTAATCTTAGCAGTACTTCTCCTTCTACAATTTCCACATTGATCAGTACCTCCCTAGTAGTCCCATTTATCTACTTCCTCACTTGTAAAGGCCTCAGAATAATAAATATTTAGAGAATCTGCTATTTCACTATCTATATTTTTTAATTGCCCTTTACTATTCCTGATGCACTTCACCTCCTTGACTGATTTTTTTACTACTATAATACTGAAAATATCTTCCAGTTACCTTTCACCTTATCTGCTATATTCCTCTCCATCTTTTTTTTAAGTCTTCCTAATATGTTTCTTAACTAATGACCTCATGTTCTCATACGCCCTTCGATTCACATTGGGGTTGTTATTCTTAATTCAAAATTTAGGTATGTATCTGTCCTGCATTACGTGTAAAACATTTTTTAAACCTGTTCCACTGATTCTCAACTGTCTCCACACATAAAAGCTTATCCCAATCTGTCCTCCTTAGACATTGCGCCATTTGCTCAAAATTTGCCCTACCAAATTCAAACTTAATAGTATTAGTCTCTGTATCTGCACTTTTACAAAACACTGAGAACTGCATCATTTTATGGTCACTTGACACTAGTGGTTCAAATGCTCTCAATTCTATCCTGATTATTGCAAAACGCTAAATCTAGACAGGCTTCACTCCGCATTAGTACAACAACAACAACAACAACATTTATTTATATAGCACATTTTCATACGAATAATGTAGCTCAAAGTGCTTTTCATGATGAAGAAAAGAAAAAATAAAAGACAAAGTAAAAATTAGAATAAGATAACACTAATTAACATAGAATAAGAGTAAGGTCCGATGGCCAGGGAGGACAGAAAAAACAAAAAAAAACTCCAGACGGCTGGAGAGAAAAAATAAAATCTGCAGGGGTTCCAGGCCATGAGATCGCCCGGCCCCCTCTGGGCATTCTACCTAACATAAATAAAACAGTCCACTTTGTATTTAGGGTTCTCTTGGAAGGACTTGATGATGGTGGTTATGTAGACTTCTGGCTTTTAATCCATCAATGTAGGACATCACGGTGCTTTGATTAGGTGGTGATGGTGCAGGTCGCCACCACAGAAAACCGGGAAAAGAAACAGAAGAGAGAGTAGGGGCCAGTACGGATTTTAAAGCCACCAGGAATAGTTATTATAATGAATTGAATATACAGAGTATCAGGAATAATTGAAGGTGAAGTTATCAGAAAGCCATGTTAAAGTAATGTGTATTTAGCAGTTTTTTAAAGTGCTCCACCGTTTCAGCATGGTGAATTCCTATTGTCAGGCTATTCCAGATTTTAGATGCATAACAGCAGAAGGCCACCTCACCACTTCTTTTAAGTTTTGCTCTTGGAATTCTAAGCAGACACTCATTTGAGGATCTGAGGTTACAGTTTGGTATATATGGTGTCAGACACGCCGATATATAAGATGGAGCGAGATTATTTAAGGCTTTGTAAACCATAAGCAGTATTTTAAAGTAAATTCTGAATGACACAGGTAACCAGTGTAGTGACATCAAAACTGGAGAAATGTGCTCGGATTTTCTTTTCCTAGTTAGGATTCCATCAGCTGCATTCTGCACTAGTTGCAAACGATTTATGTTATTTTTTGGGTAGTCCTGAGAGGAGTGCTGTGTTAAATGTACTTTGTTAACATAATGTGCTTTAGCATACTGTGTTACTTTGTCAATGATTACTTCTAAAAACACCTGCTCTTGTGCCACGCTATTTGCAAAGTTATCCCAGTTAATATTCAGAATATAACAGCCCCCTGTAAACTTGACTTTTTAATATTACTAAAAAGATTGAATTGCATTGAAATTACTGGGCAGCCTATAACACACTATTTCTCTGAGGCTTTCCAGACGAAGCCACATGTCCTCACTAAGATGGGGCTCATCATCCAACTAAAGATGACTTGCATTTAAATTATGTTTAGCTAAAGCACAAAATATTTTGTTTTCTGTTTGAATATATTAGGCACAAGGTATTAAGTGATTTACAGTAATTAATATTGACTAATGAAATTAATCAAAAAGATGTCACTGTTAATATACAAGGCCTGATCTTACATTGTAACATGTAAGCTTAAAAATAAATAACAAAATCATGATGCACAACATTCTTTTCTGAAAGTGCCAAGCCACTGAATTACGCCCACCTGTAAAACCCACTCATAAATTCTCTAACATTAACATTAAAGGCAGCTAATTCATAGGTTGAAATAAAAGCCAGTGAATGCTGCAATGTTGTGTTGATTATTTATATATTTATTATAATAAAACACCACTTTAAAGACCTACTGTAAACACTTTTTTCTTTAGAAATACTTAAATATTTAAATACTATAGTCATGCAAATTAAACATAAGAAATTAACTACATAGAACAGTAGAAATAAAAATGGCAATAACAAATTATTATTCCAAATCTCTTCAAAATATTTTGCTTAAGTATGTTTAACATACATCTATACACACTGTATATTTATTACAAAATGTGTTCATGGAAATATGTTACTGCATGTATATTTTATAAGTAGTAACAAACTATATAACCAATTAAAGTGCACTGAATACGGTAGAAAATTTAAATGAATAGTTTTCTATGTAATTCATTAGCATGCCATGCCCTCAGATTCCAAACAAAAAACATCCTCAATATTAAACTGGCTCATTTTAATTTTTTTTTTTTACTGAAACTCACAGTATTTTATATCATTGCCATGGTGAATTTATTAACAGCTGTCAAAGCAGATGGTTTAATCCATCTGTCTTTCTTAAACGAAATCAAAAAGGTTATTTAAACTTCTGCTTGATAATTTTACAAAATTTACAGACCCAGTTAGGAAAAAAAAGCCATGCAGTATTTTCAGGTGTGCTTATAAATTGAGTCAAAAGAATCATGGAATTAAATATTATACATTCTCGTTCATGTAAAACACTATATTTAAAGAGATAAATGTTGTTTGGTGATTGATGGATAAGTCCAGTAGTGTGATCCAGGACTGCCTATTGCAGTATAGATGCATTTGCACTTCCACAGATTCTTCCATTGTCTACATATTGGTTTGCTCAAGATTCTTTTGTATACCTTTGCCAGGACGCCCATAGAATGGAAGGATGAGGGAAGGCAGTTGTTCGAGGACACTGCCTCCCCCAAGACACTAAATGGCAGCTCCCCTGGACTGCAGCGGTACCCCGGATTCCCACAGAGCATTATTGGACATGGAGGCCAGCAACACAGCCCTGCTGGATACCACTGGTGCCACCAGGGGACGCTGTGGGAAGACGGTGGGAGAATAAATTCTCACCTAGCACGAAAGTGTTTAATGGATCACAAGGACAGAAGCCCCAAAGTACTTCCGGGCTGATTAAAGAACTTAAGTTCTCCGTCTGACCCGGGAGTGCTGGCAGGTCACATGGACAGAAGAGCAGAAGCACTTCTGGGTCAAGGACTATTTAATGGACTTCGGAATACCAGAGCCAGAGTCGGGAGGATGTGAACAATGCTTGCTGGGAGGTGTGGAAGAGAGAGAATTGTGATTACTATTGTTGATTTACTTGTGTTTATTGTTTATTTATTTACCCCGTGCCCCGTGTGTCTGTCTGTTGGTTTTAAAGAGGCAACAGTGCCACCTAGCATTCACAATCTTTATTCAGTTTTGTACTCTCTTTCAGGGTTGGGGTCAATTCAGGAATGAACTCAACAATTCCAGTTCAAACAAGGAAAGGGAACTGGAATTGGAATGCAACACCAACTACAGGAAACTAAATTGAAATTAATTGGAGTTTCAGGAAGTGGAGTTTAATGCAGTGAAAGTCTGCCAAATTCCATTGAATAATCATCATTTCCTGAAATTTGACAGCAATAAGATTGTACCTCTCAGGTCATATATCTTGCCAGCAATACTAAAAGACGTTCCACAGGAGCAGTTGAGGCAGAAATAGTGAGGTGCTGACATGCAACTTGAGCTAAACAGGGGGACCAGTTCAGGTTGTCCTTCCAGTACAGGAGAGAATCAATGAGGAAATGTAAAGTATGGCTTAGGTGACTTAATACCTCCCCTGATGCTGGTAACTCTGTAGATGTGGATGGGACTTGGGTGGCCATAAATGCAAAATGTTTTGTTCTGTTTCTTTCAGGGTGAAGAGTAATCCTTTGTAGTTTCTAGTTTTGTTGAAGAGAATGAAAGGACCTTCTTTATTAAAATGTATTTGATTTTTTTGTCTTTCTCCACCCATGCACTAGTCCAGGGTTGCAGCCAAGTGAAACCACTCAATATTTTCAAACTGAGCCAGACGTTTCTCATTGAGAAATGTATGGTTGTGACCATTTTACTTGGTTTCATTGTTGCTACAGTATGGCAAAGATCCCTGACACATGAAATAACGTAACATGCAGTTACAACTTTATCAGTCTGATATCCATCTGTTGCTTCCTCAAAAGGTTTCAGGGCTTCATAGAGTTGCTTGATTCGCTTTATTTCATGTACTGTAAACTGAACATGGACTTGCAGCTCTGACAAAACATGTGCATGTATCATAAGGAATTCCCTCGTCATTTTCAATTAGCTGTTCCATCCTTTTGCATTGTCAGGTGGGTGCTTTACATGAGATTCAAGGATTTCTAATGCTCTTTTTGTTTTGTGGAAAAATATTGTGAGCCTCTATACTTTTACCATCACACATTTCAAAGGACCAGCTTGATAGTATGGAGAAAGCATGGACTCCGCTCAGGAAAATGTTGTTAGGGACATTAATGTGAAGAATCAAACTTCTTATTTAACTTTTTATTCATAACAGTGATTTGTGAAATTAACATGCATAATGTATAAAACATACATTACTCTTGTATTTCTTTTATATGCTTGTAATTTATGTGACTATTTAGCAAATCAAGTCAAATTATTTTAGAAAGTGGAATTTTGTGGAATATGTTTTAATTCAGTTCTGTTCCTTGATATTCCAAATCAATTTCCCTTCATTTGAATGCAATCCTAATTCCAGTTAGAAGGAAGTGAATTAGTATTTACCATTCATCTCAATTCAATTCATTAATGTCCCCAACCTTGTGTCTTTATCTTCACTTGCATAGAAAAACTGGACCTGAATTTACAATGGAAACTAGGAAACACATATTCACTTCTGGGAAGCTAATCTCTAGGTGTATAGACATGTTTTTGTAATTTCACCTGCCATTTTCTAATCTTTTTTGGGGTTTTCCTTTGGTTTCTGTCTACCTTCCTGTTTGCTTTCTATTTCCAGTGGGATTACACAGCAATGACATTCCTGTCAAGCCTTTCAAGCACTTAAAGCTATTTTTGTCAGTTTTTTCAGGGATACTTAATAATTGTTATGAATAAATGGCCATTCTCTTGTCTACATTTTTATTGTTGCGTGTCATTCATGAATAATATTACTGTCTCCACAGGTCTCTTTGGCTGGTGTTGTGATGCTACTTTGTGCAACATTTTTTGGTATTTGGTACACTGTATTAATCACATTGCAGTATGTGACATCATGGAAGTCACAGTAATTGAAATGAACTGCCTGACAACCAGCCACACATTAAATTAGAAGAGACATGTTGGATTAGTAGATAAAAAGAGGTAGATTGTTTTTTGTGGTCTAATTGCTGGCAAAAGGTCAATAACTAAAGATCAAACTAACAAGTAGACTGAGCTAGAAGGCAATGGATAAATCATAGTGTCTAAAGGGTAACGCAGAGCTCATACCAAGCGAAAGCCCTAACCTAAATAAAGGGAAGCTATGATGTTCTGCATGCCATGTCAATCTTTTAAATAGTAGCCATAAAATCTTACGTGAACTGAATTTGCGTCTCAAAATAATGACACGATGACATCATAAAGATAAAACTAAATAAGCAAGTAGAAAATACATGTATATAAAACAAAATGCTTAAATAAGCATTGAATACCAAATCAATAAGATTAATAATGTTTAGAGAATTAATTAAAAAGCAGAAAATAAAAGGTGCAAAACAGTAATGAACACATCCGAGGACTGTCTAAGCTCTTTTTTCTAAATCAGTCCCTGTTCTAGTATTTAAGTAAAATTTCAAGTCTCAAAGCTCTGCCCATTTAGTGACCACAGAGTTAAGTCTGTTAGATCATCTTTTGTTCCTGTCACTATTGTGTATTAACCCAAGTGCCTTCCTCGTTGTTTTTTCTCTCTATTATATAAAAAAAATCTTTCGACGTGACAAGACTTTTTAGGAGACTAGACTTTTTGGAAAAGATTTTTTCAAGTCCCGTGATATGAGAATATTGCCATGATATTTTTAAAGGTCATGCCTTCCTAGCTACCATTTTCAAACAAGACCACGGTACTCTCACCTCTCAGTCTTGTGAATGCTTTTGTCAGACCCACTTCCTGCGCTCTCAGCTCTTATAAATTTTAACGTTTTCCTCACTTTAAGTTCCCAATTAAAGAAGACGTATTATGTCCAAATCTTATTGAAGAATTTCATCAGGAAGGGTTATCAACAGAAAAAATCAGTACACGGGCAATCCTAGCACCGAAAAACGATGAAGTTAAATGATTTTATGCCAAAAATGTCGGCAAATTTGTTAAATGCGTATCAATAGACTATGCTGAAACAGTTGGTGGTGATCATGCGGAAGATGAAAACAACAACTTACAATATCACAAAGAATATCTACAGCCGTTAACATCATACGGTCTTCCACCGCCCGAATTACTGTTGAAAGAAGGATGTATCCAAGAAAGGTAATGTAGTACATCTTCTGTAGATAACATTAGACAACAAAGGAGATCTTGATATGCCATTCATATTAAAACATTAACAGTTTCCCGCTAGAATAGCTTTTGCAAAAATAATGAACAAATCTCAGAGGCAAACATTGCAAAAAGTTGTTTTATTTAATAGAGAGAAAGAAACGAAATTCAATCACAGGCAGTTATACGTCGCATGGATGCAAATTTAACACTTCACATGAAAATTTAAATCTGTTTAAATTGTACATACACATCCCCATACACGAGCGGCAGAACTACAAAGAGGATAGCATGTAGGGCTGGCCAGGGGGTTGCGAGCAAAGCGAGCATGGGGCAAAGCCCCCCTACTCCTTTTTAAAAATAATCCCTGTCATTCACCACAATAAACTGTGTTGGCTTATTTTCTTGAAGAAGAGATCTAAATCATTACAACAATCACAATTACTTTGAACAGGTCACTGCCTTTCTTGTAACATGACATGTACCACTTAATAAAACATATATGTGGCAGACATGGCACTCGTGGTGATGCTTTTTTTTTGTTTTGTGAAAACAGGAGGGTGTTTTGCCAAGAAATGTGTCATACCCTGAGGCAAACAACATGACAAGGATAAGGAGATGAGCAATATAACAAAGTCAGAAATGAACAGGTGTCAACGCCAGAGAGACACCAAAGCTATTAATGCCAAAGCCAATAAGCAAACTAGAAATCAAAGTCAAAACACATGTAAAATCCTAGCACTCATCTTGTTAACAAATCAAAAAGAACATTTTGATAGACCCATCCAGGAATAGTGTGGCAACATCTGAAGTACCTTGCATTCCAATTTCAGATGCCACATGGTATTAAACAAGTTGTGTTGCTTAGAATGTTATGGTTGTGACTATTCACAAATACACAAAATGGTGATGTCCATGATAAAAATTAAAGCACAAAAAGGCAGTTACAGTAACAACACTAGAATCATGATAAAAAAGAAGAAGAAGAAGATACCGTAGATCCCGGAATACAAGCCGACCCGGTATATTAGCCGATCCCCTTCTCTACCGACTAAATTACATGTATTTGCCGATGACCGGTATTTAAGCCGACCCCCTTCTCCAAGCAAAATTTTCTAAATTTCCTTAAAAGTGTCTCTTCGGGTATATTTATAATGTTTATCGGCGAGAATTTGAGACTGCCGGCATTTTTGATGGAAACTAGGAAGTGATTGCGGAGAGGTTTGGTAAATTGGAACCTTTGTGTTGAAACTATATACGCAAATACGGTACATCGGCGGGTGGATTTCCGGAGACTTGTTATGAATTTGATTAACTTAAATACGCAATACAGTGGACCCTTGACTTACGAACTTAATTCGTTCGGAAAGGCTAACCCATAATGCGTTCCAAACCTCCCACTACAACACTTACTTAACCTTTTCATAATAAAAAACACCAATATTTTTTCTAATGTACTAACCAAAAAGTTATAAAAAGTGCCTAGCCTACTTCGATTAGGCTAGGAGCATGGCGGCGCGCAGCGGCTCAGGGCTCTCCTTTTCAGTGCACTTTTTTGTTGTTTTTGTACTTTTTTTTTGTCCTTGTTTGTGTACGATCGGTTCAGCGAACATCCGCTACACCATTCAGAACCTTATAGACATCGGTGTCCAGAGCCAGACATCTGTTTTGAGTGTTTTTCATCACACGCACAACATCCCAGACAACATAGCGAGACCAGCGGGCTCTCCGTGGTTTGTTGTCGGGTCTAGGAGACGACACAGACGGAGGAGGGAAAGAAAGAAGAAGCGGGGCCGCAGATACGGCGTTATGCTAAGGCTAAAAAACAACCATACAAGCCCTATACAGAACTTTTTTTCTGCACTGAAGGAGCTGCTTTTAATCTCATTGTAGATGCGTATAGACAGTAAAAGGCATTCTATTCTAGAAACAATTTCATACTGTACTCACCATTTAATTTGACATCTTTGGGCTGCAGGAAGGGAGGAGATATTTCCACACAATGTCCATCTTCGTTTCGAAATTACATCCACAAACACATGTATCTGGGCTCCGACTGACGCTACTAACGCTCTCGGTTGTTTGTTTACAATCGCGCAAGCGGATACACGTGACCGCATCCGTTTCGTAACGCAAGATGTGGATCGTGAATCAAAATAAATTTTATTTTAAACTTCCCGATAATTTATTATAAATTTTATTAATAAAATCAACAACTAAAACACTTTTTTTAATAAATTCTTTATTTAATTTAAAGTACCGGCATGCAAAGTTACTTCTTCATCTGAAAGATGGCTCTGTGGTTTCGTCATTATTTACTTCCATATTCATCGGCAAAACCGGCATTGCGCTGGAAATGTGGAATCTGAAATGATACTCGTTGTATAAACCGAACCCCAAACTCCAAGCCAAAAATCTAGGACGAAATTCTCGGCTTGTATTCCGGGATCTACGGTAATCAAAATGAAAATAAAAATGCAAAACATTTACAGAAATTGAGTCTGCACTTTTACTGCCATGAGCTGAGAGTCCCAGTAGCACATAAATCTTGTAAAAACTCCATAAATTATCCACAAGGGGGATTTACCATGAAAACCCTGACTAGAAACAAAAAGGGACCTTGAAGAATTCTTGTAAAATAAAAAATGTATTCTTAACAAAACATGCTCTAGGTGTAGTATAAGAAGCTATGTGCAGCAGAGAAAGAGTTGCCTGACTACAGAATCCCAAAGTAAAGTCAGAATATTCCAATACGTCACTAGAAGCACAAGGCACAGAACTCACCAAATCCTTCCGGTAACACTTTACATTAAGTGCTCATAATTACATTGTAAGTACTATGTAATTACCTGTATAAGTACAGTGTAACTACGAGTTATTACTCCGTACGTACTGTGTAATACAAAGTAACATTATAATTAATTACTCAGTTGTCATTGTTATTCCACAGTTTATATAATTACAATGTAACAATTTATCACTGCTCCAAAAACAAGTGTACTTACATAGTTACATTGTATCTGTACTTTCAAAATGTAATAAAAATATCAGGGTATGTAACTACAACTATGTAACAGATGTTCCATGGCCTTGGCAATTGTAATGAAGAATTGCAGTGATAACTGCATAGGTTTTCGATGATATTTCAAGATCTGATTTAAATGGTGAAAACACCTTTGCAAAATAGTTAACGCTTTTGCCTCACATATCCATTATCCTGAGATGGAATTCTGTCTGGAGGCTAAAGCAGACCACCGTGACCCTGTGTTAGGATATAGCGGGTTAGATAATGGATGGATGGATATGTGTGTAAAATTTATACGATCTATCCATGTTTCCCTAAGTCTTCTTCATGGGTTTTACTGCCTCATCCCAGGGACAAGTAGGTTGGGTTACATGGCCATATGTGTAAGAGAGTGAGTGCTGGTACGTTTGTCAGTGGGCCTTGTAATGGGATGGCTCCCCATCCTGGGCTGTTTCCTGCCTTGAGCCCGGTGATGCTTGGAATGGCTCTGCGGCCCTGTGTACCTTGATTGAATGATGCAAGTTTGGCAGTATTATGTTAGGGATGGGTATAATAATAGCCCAAAAAATTCAACAATAAATAGTGTAACACAACTACAAGAATGTGACAAATGCTTTTTTAAGCAAAACATGTCAAGGAGGTGCCCCTATAGATTTTGGGAAAAAGCGTTAACAATTTTGCAAAGGCGTTTTCACCATTTAGAAAAGATCTTGAAATATCATTGAAAACCTATGCAGTTATCACTGCAATTCTCCATTACAATTGCCCAGACCATGGAACATCTGTTACATAGTTGTAGTTACATACCGTGATGTTTTTATTACATTTTGAAAGTACAGATACAATGTAACTATTTAAGTACACTTGTTTTTGGATCAGTGATAAATTGTTACATTGTAATTATATTAACTGTGGAATAACAATGACAACTGAGTAATTAACTATAACGTTACTTTGTATTACACAATTAAGTATGGAGTAATAACTCATAGTTACACTGTACTTATACAGGTAATTACATAGTAGTTACAGTGTAATTATGGACACTTAATGTAAAGTGTTACCCAACTTCCTAACACATTCAAAATGAACTGGCAGGAACTATGGAAGACCCTCCAGGTTTATAGGGTGGAGGGCAGATGCTGGCAGTGATTGGCAGGTGGCCCCAACTCTTGGGAGACCACCCACAGAAGACATGGGACATAACTAAGGCATTTTATAGTCATAGACTAAAACAAAGAATAAAGCACCTAATAAACCAAATAAACATTAACATAAATAAATAACACAAAAATGGAAAAAAAAACACAAACAACAAAGATGACTTTGAACACTAGCCAGGGGAGCAATGCTGCTTGAAACATGATGCTTAACATCATAATAAAAGGGATGGATTTATTGAAAATAGTCTTTATAAAAGGAATACATAGGAAAAAGAAGGCAAGACTTCACTCTTCAGTGTTAGACAAAAAACAAAAAGAAAATAAAAAATAACAAAAGAAGGCTTATGTTTGGATTTCAGGAAAATAAAATCTTTAAGTTGTAAGTTGCTATGGATAAAAGTGTTTGCCAATAAAATGAATGTAAATTTATGGCTTTGATTATTTAGGTTAATTAAACAACTTTAAATGGTCCCAATATGAGTGTTTCCTGTGGTATTACTGGTGCCCAATCCAGGGCTGGTTCCCACTTTGTTAGTAATACTCCTGGTATAGGCACTGACTTTCTGAGAAAATATAACTTAATCTGAATAATAAATTTATTGATTTCAAGTACAACCTTTTTTTTATTACCAGAAGGGCTGCAAAGCTTTCCTTTGTTTCTGTTTGTATATGACTGGCATTCACTTGGCAAGTAAGAGACATTGTTTACAGTTGTACTTGTGTGTTTCCCATTTACATTTGCTTACCCTTACCCTTAATGTATACCCCCATTATGTAGTATGTCCTAAGCTACATGCTCTGAGGTACTGAGTATAAATACTGGAACTTACACCCTATGATGTCAGCCCAGACAAATCATTTATTTGGGACCTACCTTCCCTGGTCGTCTGATCTTTCTATGTCTCACTAAGATTGAATGGAACCCCTCCTCTCAGATTAGAAGCTCGGCATCTTGGTAGGTTACTACAAAAAAAGAGGTTTGCTGAAGTACATTTTAGTTCAGTGTCTTGCATTTATCATGCTTTGATATTTTTTTTTTATTTGTTAAGCTAGATTTATACTGCAGGTCTGAAAAGACCATTCTGAATTTTCTCTGACTGGGAAACCATCCAGGTCTGGTTCCTGCCTTATGTCCAATGCTGCCTAGGATGGCCAGCAGCTTCTACAAGTCAAAGAAAGTGGACAAGTAGGTTACAAAATGAATGGATCTGATTTAATTAATATGTACTGTATGACTTGCTGATTTGTTCTTTACTCATAAAGTTCTTAAAATCCATATAACTATATATCTAATATAGTTAAACGGATTAATCATTTCTCTGTTTACACGTATATTTGCATACAACATTTATCTCGGGTAGACCTTAGAAATGGTCTGTACATGAAAACGAACAAATTTTTAAATGGGTGGTTATGCTAAACCTGCAGGTAAAGTTCCATGTAAACCAGCATCAACACAAAACAGTGCATTATTTTCTTGCTATTAAGGACTCGAATTTTTGGCTGGCACTGCAGATATAATCATTTCTAATCTTCTCAGCAATGTCAGTAGATTGTTTTATACATGGTATTATTATTATTAATACAGCACACTCCAACTTTTGCCTGAAGAGATCCAACCATCAAAAAAAGAAACTTAACATGCTTTCTCCCAGCAGTGAGGCAGCCGGTGTTATCCATCACATTTTACTCATTGCTGTTTGTTTTAGGCATAAATTGATGGCTTTAATCAGTATGTTGCATGAACAGTAACATGCAGAAAAATACACTTTGTTACAGTCTGAGATCAATGTCACTCTGAGAATCATAATTATATTGTTTATTGATTTAATTTCTTATTAAAACATCAGATTCAGATGATTTTTCGATATTTGCATAGTAGGAATAAAATCAGAGCAGTCGTGGATGAACAAACTAAATTGGTGTTTGGTCAAATAAACATGTAACTGTACCCAAAATTTCATTATGACTACAGTAAGCTACCTACTTTGAATTATGCAGAACTAATTTAAACAGTAAGCAATTGTTGGTTCATCCTTTACCTTGGATGATTTGCAAGGATGGAGCTGATATTTTACAACTTTTTCATTAGTAGAGCATCTACAGGTAGTATCTTCTTATATAATACGCTACCGTGGCTGTCTGTTTGTCTGTCAAGGATTTTAAATCAGCTGTTGCTCACAAACCGTTTGAACTATTGACCTGAAATTTGGTACACATATACTACGTGACATCTACTATCCGCTTTCGGGGTGATGATTGACCTCCAAGCTTATTTCTCTTCTTATTGTTATTTTATTTTATTGTAGAATCAACTCCCGGCAGCAGCCAGCAGGATGGCTGTGCGGCGCATGCGTATGGGCGCCTTTCTCATCCCTACCACCATCGCCGTCACTTCTCCTACCTCTTCATATTTTAAATCATTCTTGAGGCAGATTGAAGACTTAAGTGCCAGCTTAAGTCAAAAATGAAGAAAAACGTGCTAAGTAATTACAACACAAACACGGACTTAATCAGTTTTAACGTGAAAATATACCGACGAAAGAAGAGAAGAAGAGGGCAGCTAGGGTGCAGAAAAGAAGAGCTGCTCAGAAAGCAGCAAGTGCATCAACCTCTCAGTAAACGAGTGCTAAACATACAAAGAAATAGTATGAAAACTAGAAATGCTCAAGTCAAGTGTACTCACTGCACCTTATGGTGTAGTATGCTGTTCTTGTTTTTATATAGGAGCAGTTAAGAAGATTTAAATCTGTGTCTTATTTCTGGATTTGTTTTCCTGTAAACACCAATCAACTCTCACATTTACTGTAAATTCATTTTCGTACTTTTTGGAAAATGATCACTTTTCAATTTGGTCTAGCAGTTCAAGACTGGTTCAATTTTTGAGTTTATTTTGATAATTATTCAATTATAAAACTTAGTTTCTGCATCTTTAACCTGTGAATGATTTACAAATTTTGTTTCTGGGGTATTTACTTTATGTACAGCTATTATGAATCCCTA
>JANRMT010062856.1:56941886-56978112 GCA_026402145.1 Polypterus bichir lapradei | reverse complement strand
AGAGCAAAGTTCCATTTTTCGATTGGCTTTTATAATTTCTTCTTCCTCCCCCTTCCCCTTACTTAATCAAAATGCATAATATTGTTTACTTAAGCATTTTATTTCATTACGCTAATGGGCCATCTGTTCTTCTTTTTTTTTACTTGTCAGATAGACCCTAAAGAAGGAAAGGTTGTCTTTACTGTGTCAAATAGATGCATTCCTAAAGAAACTGGAAGTTGTCTTTGGTCGGCTTACTGCACCCTGTCTTTATGACAGACGCCTGTATGAATAACCTGCCGTTATAGCAGAACGGCTTTGTCAGCTAATAACCCTAATTAGCTTGTAAGCAGTTAATTTTTCTTTCACAATATTAAAGTAGATATTTTAAATAAGTGCTCTATCAAGTTTTTAATTTTTGCATTTCCAACTTTATAATTGAATTTAGTCAGAGACCAATCTACATCAGTTTTGTTTTGTATTAATCTGGTTAACTTGGCAGTATGTTTCATTTGCAAACAGCCACGGCTGTTAGCAGCAAACACAAAGTATTGCCAGCTATATAATCAAATGGTAATGTCATTGAAAAATCTTTTTTTTTTTTAACATTAGTTTCACAGGCCTTTTGATAGTGACAACAACAATTTTGAAGGTTTGTGAAAAATGTTATCTTTTTGAGCTGTCTTTAGTTTTCCCTTTTCTATAAGAAAAAAAAAAAACATTCCACAAGGTTTCATGTTAATAGCTATTTTGGAATGAAAAAAACATTGAAAGGATAAAGCATTTGCTTGCTGGGAGTCTGCACCTTTCATTTTTTATGCATATTTTAGTAAACAGCTGCCAATGAATCATTATATCTCCTACATGCAAGTGGCAAATTAATACACAGAGGAAATCTTTAGCAAATATACTGTATAAATGCAGCTTGTGGAAGAATATAAGCTCCATTTGTATGTGTCTCTTCAGGGTTTGTATTCTGCTCTGTTAACTTTAAATTCTATCACGATGAAAATATATGTAGTTGCTTAACAATAAGTAATGAACTGGGTTTTATATATGTTAAATAGTTTCATACTAGTTATTTTTTTAAGTGTTGGCCAAATCTGCATTTGTTTAGGTACTTATTAAGTATAACATACTTTTAAAATATGTCCACAGGCAGACATTACAGTTATGTGAAGGCAATGTTTTGTTCTTGTTAAACGAATAACTTGGAGTCCAGACAGTTACTGATACGACAGTTAATGATTTCTCTAAGCAATAAAACTGATAAATGTTTGCTAATTAAGGGTCACTAGACATGACTTAACTCTTGTTGGTATGAAGTAAGCAGGCTCACATTGATTGAAGGAATGGCAAGAGTTGGGGGGAAGATGTTTTAGCTATAAAAGTGCAAACTGCTTTAACGATGGCATTCAGAACTTAACGCTCTGGATCAGCATTAGTGCTATCAAAGACCTCCTTTTGTTAAACTCAACTCAACTGCAACTCAGTCCTTTGCCAAGGTTTTTTGAAGGTGATGAAGGAAACCTTTCCAAGTAGAAGAACAGAACACTTAATTAAAGAAGTGTTTAAATTACTAACAGTAATAAATTAAAAAAAAATCTATCATAGAAGTAAAATTAACAAAAACGTTAATAATACTTTGAATGGATATTGACAGCCAGACACAATTCAGGGTCACATTGTAGTCCTTTATAAGCCATGTGCATTTTTTAATATTAGTATTAATACCTTAAAAAAGACAACAAGATTCATTTAAGGAGACCTTTGTTACTAGCATTGGGTGAAGATGCCAGGCAGTACTGGTAAGTCATCCTGTATTTGAATCCATGTCTCCAAGTATTATGGAGCAACATCCATAGTAATCCACACTTTAAAAATTGATGTTTTTTTTAATATTTTATTGAAAACATTCCGTTTTCTCCATATAAAAATTAAACAACAACAATAAGTGAGTATTATCAACCTGATTATATATTTTTAATAGCTAATATTTTGCACAGTTATCAGAGGCTAATATTTTGCAATCTTTGTCATGATTTAATCATTTTTAAAGGAGTAATGTGCAACAACTGAACAATTTTTAAGGTAGATTGTTTTTCTTACTTTATAAATAGTAGCTTCTGTGTGATTCTCATCATCTCTTAACCAGCTCTGCCCCCTAATGTTGAGATTTATATTTGAAAAATACCAATAGTTAAAGGTAATGAAAGTGGTTTACACTTTTAAATCATAAAACAAATTCACACTGGACAGTTAAAGCATCTTTCATATATGGCAGAAAATGGATTAAACTGAATTATACATACTATAATGTACAGTATGTCTCTTTGATATAGTTAGATAGTAAGGATATTATTGGCACTTAAGAAACATTTCTTTTATTTATTTGCGGCACCTATCGTTTCCAACTCATTAGCTAAGACTGGTTGCATTTGTCACGATTATGACTAGAGTTTGTAATAAATTAATTGAAGATGCAGTATGAATTTAAATTGTATGACTATTAAATGATTTAATTAACTGTAAATATAAACTTCAATTTCAGCTCAGCAGATGTTTGCTGGCTGCTAAGAAAATCAATTATAAGAGAATACATAGCATTTAAAATTTGCCTTAATGTATTGCTTTGGTATTTTCCAATCATCAGATTATTCTATTAATCACAGTGTTTAATTTTTCTATACAGTACATATCTTTTTTTTCATACATTTTAAGCAAAGCAAAGATATATCAACACAAGACTTGCTTTAAAGCTATAAGAAAAATCATTAATTCCAGCAAATATGAAGAAAGAAAAGAGCATGGCAACAAACATTAATACTGCAAATTGAACTGTCATTTATTAAAGGCAAGTATTGGTTATAGAGAGTACACAATCTCATCATTCATTATTGCTGGATATAATTATTGCTGGATATAAAATACAGTCTCACTGTAATTGCATTTATAATGTGGCTGCCTAATTCGCAAGTGTCTGTATGATCATCTAGTTTATGTAAGTTTCTGTTTTTCTGCAGACAGTTTTATGCAGCAATGAATAGTGAAAAAACATAGTAGCTGACCCCTTTCTGTTTCTTCCTTTTGCCCTGCTTATCTTTACTTTCATTTCTGTATCCTTGTCAAAAAATGGCTATTTGGCAGGAGCTTACAAGGATCAATGGGCTCCACCACAATTGCAAAAGGCGCAGTAATGTCCTGCAGGAAAGGAGACCAAGAACCAGACTGGGAAAGCAGAAGCCATTAGTGAAAGACCATAGCATGCATAGTCCCACTGAAGTGATACTTCTGGAGGCCGATGCAAAAGAGAGAGTGGCATCTAGGAAGCAAACCAAGGTGAAATCAGCAACCCAGCAGTTGGTAGCAGCGCTCAACATTTTACATGAAAGGAAAGAGAAATGCCATGAAGGGAATGCAAAAGAGGACCACAAGATAATACAACAGATAGCAGCACACGCACTCCAGCTGGAGACGGCTGTCACTTTAACGGAGGACTCTGGGGGAACAGGCTGATGACCTGGCAATCGAGGGCAACACATAGTCTCTGACGAGGAAGGAGTGGAGTTCAGTAGTTTGTTTATGGGAATGGGCTACCTATGGCTCAGTAGTTGTTATAACCTGGAGACTTTGTAGTAAAGAAGAGCAACTCTTGATCCTGAAATTCACCCTCTTCAAGTTGAAAACAAAAACTACTCCAGGCTATAGTTTATCTGGGAGGAGGGTTGGGGTGAGTAAATGGCCATGGTTAATAGAAAGAGAATTTTGTGCTTCTCAATTCCATGTGCTTATTCATTTCTTTTACTATTTGTGTCATTGCTTCAACATTTTTGATACTTGAGTCTCATTGTCTTTGTACTGGGTGTACAGAGAGACCAGAAGAGCATTTGCAAAGTTACACAGAAAAAAATAAAAATTGCGAAAATCATTGCATGCTTCATTAAATAGATGACTGAAAAATTGAATATCATTATATAAGCCATGCAAGGCCTGTGTTAAGGTGTTATCATCTGTGCATTGTAAGACCTATTAGAAAAAAAAAAAATGTTAAGAAATAACTGATGTACTGTGGCAGCCCTTATTGTAAAGTGTTACTTTTTACTTTTATCCCATCGTTAATCTAGCACTTTAGCCCATCTTTGTAACTTGCCATTCTCTAGTGTGAATTTTGTCTTTGTTCTATGTGAGCGTGCCTCTCTTTGCTGTAAGTGCTTCATCTTTAGTTGTCTTGCAGTCAGTCCACTTTTGTATGTGGCTTGACCTGACTAAAGCAGAAGTTGCACAAATTAAAAAAAAAATCTACTTATATGGTAGACATCTGTGTAAAATTGAAACTTCTTTTTACAATACCCCATGTGGCTTCCTTTTCTATGAATCTAACTTGAATTTCTCCTAGCAAAAAGTGGTGACTGCACACATATTGGAAATACATTGATAACCATTTACAAATGTTTTTGATGTATTTTAAAATCAGTCTTCTGTCATATTCATAATGTGCTCCATAAATAATTAAAACCTGAGGTGTTAGTAGTAGTGTGGAAACTCTTTTTTCCAAGAGGGTATCATCACTGTCTTCATCGTCCTAGCTAAAGCTACCAAACATTGAAGTTAAATTACTCATTACAAACATCTACAGAGTTTCTAAGACTAAGCGGCTTCACTCCGTGCTCGCTTCACGCGCCAGCCACTTCGTGTCTCTACCACTCCCGTATGTGGATTTCACTTTCACCAAACAACAAATCTTTTAATTCTCGCGGATACGCCTCTTCATTGGGAAGAAACACTACTTTTCCCTGATGGCAAAACAAATTAGATAATCTACAAGTTACTGACTTAAAGTTTAAATCTGAACAATATATTTTATCTCTTTTTGCTGTTCTGTTATTTCACCAAGTAATTATTTCTGTTTGATGGAGCTAATGCGATCTTTACTATCATTTTTTTAAGGCTTCGAATTTTAGTACGGAGATAGTTTTGTTACCGTTCATCTAGTGTGGTGCATCTCCCACTACTCCAGCTTCACTTTTCTGTTTTTCCATGTCCCACTCATTCTTTTGACCAATTTTCTCAAAGGATGCCTCCTTCTGGTCTTCTATTTCAAAATGCATTAATGGCAACAAAAATATGGGACATTGTGCTTAAAAAAATAAAATATGTTTGTGATGATTTAATATCAGGAAGCTCTGTGGTTAATACTTCTTTCCTGCCCCAGGCACGTGGATTTTATTTCACGTCAATCACTGTCTATACAGCTTGTATGCTGTCTTCGTGTGTGTGTGTGTGTGTTCACATGATGCCATTACAAAGAACTGCCAATAGAGAAGATTTTGTTGTACAAAGGTAAATTAAAATTGCTTGAAAGGTTTAAATGTTTTAAATTGGAAAACATTTCACAGACAAATACTTTCAGATGCAGAAAGCAAGCAATCAAGTATTCACTTCACAAAATATATCAGTTGTTCCTTGATAACATAAATGGTGTAAATTCAGAATCATTCTGTTTATCCATTAATATTAGTTCAGGCACTGGAAAAGGTCACATAACAAAATCTATTTACTATGAAGGAGCTAAAATCCTCTCTCACACAACAGCCAATCCAAATAATGTACTTAATTAATAACTAGGCATACTGTAATAATGTTTTAATTATGCATGAACATTGTCAACACAAATAATTACCTACCATATCAACCCATTAGGTGACGAATATGTTAGCAACCCCTGCACCAAATATTTCAAATTATAAATACTTTATTGTACAAAATAGAAAATAAAATATTACCCATTAGTCCATTCATTTGAAAGTCCACTTAATCTAATTCAGGGTAATAGCACAAAGCAACCACATGCTATTCTATTAAAATTGAGCACTGGAAATTTAAAGATCCCATAGATCCTTTTTTTTTTTGGACTAGACTGCTTTTGTATTTTCTTCTTTAAACCTTACATTGTGTATCATGCTGACTGATTGATTGTGTGAGACCTAGTGCCTGCCTTGAACCATCCTTTCCGATTATGGACCTATTTAAATTAATAAAAAATTATTTCACCCCTTGTTGTATATGTTTTGTTGTCGGCCTCTCTTCATTTGGCACCTAATCTTGATTTTCACTCATAGTTGGACTATGCAGGGTAGTGCACCATACTTCAGCTTGGCTTTTCCTGCAAGAATATATCAGAAATGAGGGACTGCAATATCGTATATGCTGTCACTTCTGTCAGGTGCTGCCCAGACACTCCCATGGAAGTGGAGGTGCATCAGATTTTGAAACTTAAAATATGATCCTGAGTTACCACTGTCTTTGCTTCACTGACATACAGTTTCTGTGCTGCATGTTGACATTTATTTTTAATATTTATAAGCTGCATGTTACTTCCGTGTATAAATTAAATAACAATTGCTCTTAAATATTTGTTTTGGTTGTTCCTATTTAGAAGAGCTGTTTCTTTTTTATTTTACTGTGGGAGTAGAAACTTCTAAAGGGCTAATATGTACTTTGCAGTGTGCAGCAGGAATTACCAGTAGCCATCAGGACATTAAGTTAAATAACTTCAGTGGCGTTATAGACTCTTAAGATAAATAACTAAACACGTATACCTAGAAAGAAGAAAACATTGTAAAAAGGAATACTAGACAGATTGATTACATACATTTAGAGTGTTCAAACTGGCAAGCACTTGTGCTAGGTAAACAATGAGTTTATAGTGTACATTCAAGGAGGCCTACATCTGTGGGAGATGTCAGCTGATATAAGACCTCAAGTACAGAATCACTACACTTGGGAGTGAAACAGCTAGCTCATCTTAGGTGCCATTTAGAGAGACAGATTGCTCTCCTAAAGCATTGTCAGAGGAGTTTCTACTTCAAACAGGTAAAGGCAGTTGGGTCACAATCAGACAAACCCCAAGATAAGAGGTCCACACTGTCCAAGAGCATAAATCCCAAATTTAAAGGTGTCCAACTGTTCAAGACCTTGCAGAGTTAGGTGGCGACTCCAATACTTATGAATGGTAGACAATGCTGAGAAGACATAACAGGTCACGTCTGAACAAGTCCTTACAAAGTGGGAAGATGTTATAGTTGAAGGTTCAGTTATTAGATGGATTGATACACAAGCTCCATTAACAGATTGTCTTGAGCAAGGTCCTTACCCTGCAATTGCTCCATCCTGGGTATGACGTTAATCTGCATCCATCCCTGCATGCAGGCCCGCCAACCTGCAGGGAAAAACTTGGGGGTTGGTGGCAGAATTGGCACTCCAGCCACCATAAAAAAACCTCACACTGTTCCACTTCATCTAAACTAGTGTGGTGCTGAGGTGTCACCCATTGCATTGCTGCACTCGAGTCCTAATCTGGATCCTTAGTTTGTTTGTTGTGTGGTGGGTGCGGCAATGCGCTGTATCAGCATGTGCTCCTAACCTCTCTCTCTCTCTTTCTCTCTTGTACAGTGTGTTGCTTTTCTGATGAAGTGGTATTACAGCTCCCTGAGTTTGAGAATAGGCTCCTGGACAGAGTTAGGGTGGGTTTAGTTGTTATTGTCCACTGGAAACAAAATGGCTGTCAGTTCTGCAAGATCAGTTTTAAGGAACTAAGTCAGGGGTGTCAAACATACAGTAGATCCTGGAGGGTAGCAGTAGCTATCTGCATGTTTTCATTCCAGCCACTATCTTAATTAATATCCAATTCCTGCTGATACTGGAATATACGAGTACATTTGTGATTTAATTGGCTTGCTTTTCAAATTCAGAACCTTTGTTTTGTTTTTCCTTCGCTAACAACCAAAAAATTATGAGATACAGAGTGAGGCAACAAATGACCAATTACCTCAGGGATTTTACACTCAGGTTCTGGAAGCCCACCATTTTTGCTACATCCAGTTAGAAACCAACTGTTGCTCTTAATGAAACATGTTGTTTAAAGCTATTCCTTGTTAGTACTTTAATTCTGCCACAGCAGACTTTATCAAAACTGTTAATTTTTTATTTTTCTGAGAGCATCTTCCTTTATCTGAGAGCAGGGCAATACTTCACAGACCATCACCTTTATTAAAACAAATATTGTAGGATGGACACATCGATTGCATCAAAGTTAGATGGTCATCTTTTGACTTGCTTTGCATCTCATGATTGTTTGACTGGTGGTTAAGGAAAAAAGAAACAATGTAAGGCTCTGAATTTTAAAAAGCAAGTCAATTAAAATTACAACAAGCAAAGTCTGGTTCATTAGCAGCTGTAATTAGTTACTAATGGTGAGAGTGGCTGAAACAATAAGCTGTAGCTTGGTGATAATCTAAGGAGCAATATTGACAAGATGGTTTTCTCTGAAATTGTGCCTACACACATGCCTGTCCAGGCAAGCAAGGAGATCAGAAGCTTTAACCCATGACTTAAATCTTGGTGTTGGAGAGAGGTGGGAAAAGCTTTCATGAACACAGGGGCTCCTTGTGGAACAAATGAGACCTGTATCTCCTGACATACTGTATTGTAAAGACTTAGAATATCAAAAACAAATTTACAAGGGGATTTTACTTTAATGTAACACTTAATTTACTTTAAGTGCCTTAAACATATGGTAAAGGTACTATATAAATAAAATATTATTATTATTACTCAAGTAACAATTTTAAATACAGTGGGACACATGAACAAAAATGTCTCGATGCAATCTAGTTTTTAACACAGCATGTTAAGATACCAACAACAACAGAAGCCTGTCTGCTCTTTACAGTTAGGACAGAATTAATGGTGTAGAGGTTGTCATACCATTATAGTCATTAAAGAAAGATACCAATAGATATCGTAGCTGAAGCAGGGTTCAAATAGAATGAGCCGATTATGAAGAAGAGACACCCTTGCAGTAAGAAGCCCAATTTACCACTTAGGTTAATGGAGTTCTCCCTTTTGCTCGACTATCTAAGATAGTTTTCAAACTGTGAGTTGGATATTGGCCTGAGGATATATTCCAGGAACCCAAGAGGAGCACTTCCTGAGCCAAGAGAACACAGTTAGAAAGTATTTATTAATCCAACTTGACAAATCATTTTGAAAGATGCTATGTAAGGTTAATTGAAATAAAAAACAGAAAAATATTGTTTGCTGATGTGGTATAATTTCCATTTTAAATCGCTGATGTGGAATCATTTCCATTTTGAATCCCCATCAAAAGTAAGCTTTATAGTTTGTGAAAAGCAGCATGCATGTATTGCATAAATAAATCTGCTGTACTTCATCATTTAAAATCTGTACATCATTCTGTTTCAAAAGGAGATAACAGTTCGATTGTGACAGCTTATGCTGAATTCATCTAGGCATTGGCCCTGGCCACTGTGTTGGAGCCAACAATCGAAACTCTCAGATTTTGCAATGCAAAACTCATCAGATAAGATGAATAACTCCTGACATTAGAGTATGCATCCCTGATGTGGTTATCACCAGACACTATGCACGTGGTGACATCTAATGGCAGGCATTTATTATTCCCTATTTTGCTACCTGTACTTGATATGTACCATACATTTAAAGTGTATAAATAAAACTGGGATCTATATCTAAGTGCAACATCCATTTAAAAGGAGACTCAGCCTTTGATATCAGTTTCATTTCCAATATTATCATCACCACTGGCAACATCATCAGCATCTTCTATAAACAGTTTATGGGAGCATCTACAGTAGATCTTCATGCTACTGTGAAAAGAAAGGCCCACAGTGCCACTGCAAATGCTGCAATGTAAAAGAGAATATACCTTGCCAAATCATAGATAGTCCAACATGAAACCCACTTGAGTACTAGGGACAAGAGCAGCTACTGGATATATACATGTCTTTACTCATTTTCAAAGGTATTTGTCCTTGTGAGAAACATCTGTTCCTTGTGAATGCATTGCTTTAAAGCCTAAGTGAGTGATAAGTAGAAAAACAAGTCCTGTTTACTCCAGCACAGAAGAACAAATAATTGTCCTAAATAAAATTAAAGAACAATGAAAACTAGGTGATTCTCCTTATATCAATTTCTATTTTAATTTCTAGTTACATAAGTACAGTAACAGGCACTAACACATTTACTGTTTTTGCTGTCCTTTATCATCCATGTTGTCCAAAGAGAGCCTTCTAAAGATAGTAAGCTACCTACAAGAGGAAGAATCTATTGGGTAAGCAATGGGAGACACCACACAACGCTGCAATACAAATAGCCAAGAGATGTCACTACAGAGATGACATATTATCATGGAAGTAAATACTATTTTCCTTCACTTGCTCCTTTGCTTGCTGTCTCCCTGAAGAGCTCTTAGAAAACCAGCTAGAGATAACAACATCCCCGCTGGGCTTTTACAACATGAAGTCACATCTGTACCCTGTAAGACAAAGACAAAGCTCTCAGACTCCTTAGCCTGGATTACCGTATATGTCTTTTCTGTGCTTACACTTTTGTTTTCTTACTATACTGTATATTTTATTACAGTATCCAGGATCAAGTAATGACAGACAAGATCCCGTGTGTCACTTGATGAAGCTATAATCTTGTTAAAAGTTCATGATTAAGTAGAATACAACTCACATAATGGAATCATCTCTGACTTTACTAAAAAGAAACAGTCAAATATTCAAGGACACTCCAGCACCAAGAGCATTTGACTCTTTCAGCATCACTACAGCTGAGTACACTTCAAATGTCAATAGCTACGCTAATTTATGCTAATTGTTCCTGTATACATTGATTCAAAAGGTTAAAATAAATCAATCAATAATGTAACTGATTTGTCCATGTTTCTTCTCCCAATATTCTTGCTTACATTAATCCTTCGCTTTGTTTGCTGTGAAAGAGTGAGAGATAATAAAAAGTTCATCAGGTAAGCAAGCTGTACCCTCTTCTCGTTTTGCTCTCCTCTTCGACCTTTCTACTTGTTGTGCACTTCATTTCTTCACCAGTTCAGGCTCATAACAAAGCAAAACAAGGTCAGTCCGCTTTGTCTTGGATTTTCACATCGCCACATTAGGGTGTCAAATATTTTGTAACCTTGAAACAATTTGTGGCACAATTGCTTTGAAAGTGTTGGTGCTGTCAGGGAATTGTTCCACAACTAGGAAGAAAACTGAAAAGGTAACATCCTTCAATAAACAAACTGAGGCACTAAACAACAAAATATGCTTAAAAATTAAAAGATATTGACAGAGAAATAAACACAAATAGAAAATTGAATACAAAATAATACTTGGCAGAAAGTCTAAAGAACTAAAGCACTGTATTGCATACAATGTCCCAAAATGGATTCCAAGACCACATAACCACTACCTTGTGCCGTCACACCCCCACCATGAGGTTATCACATTGGGTGCCTGGAAACCATGAGACATTGCCAGCAGATCAAACAAAATTCAAACAAATGATGCAAATGGCACAATATTTTGCCACTGACTCACTGGGAGACCTTGAACAAAGTGCTTAATATGCCCATGCTCCAGTTGTAAACTCTATGAAAACAACTGTCATTTATCCTAATCTTGCAGCTCACTTTTCTGACCAATTAGCAGTAATTATACAGAAATTAAACAGAAATACATTTCATTTATAACATTTTGCTTGAAATTAATGTTTTTAAAGATTTAAAGATGTTGCTAATGACAGCTATTGTAGGCGTAAATACTTATCAGAGTGACTACTCTTTCCACTCATGTAAGCACATATGACATGAATATATATTTTTTTTCTGCTTGACACTGCTCAGAAAAATAATGGATTTTTGTAAGGCTGGAAATGAGATTAATATTGGAGTACCGGAAAAGTATACAACCTCTGTTGGCTCATTCTAAATGATGTTGAACAGCTAGGTGTTGCCCATTGACCTCCTTCTCTTGATTTATAAAAGCACTCTTAGAAGCTATTTTTATTAGTGAAAGAGATAATAAATGAATAAAATCATCCAGGCTGAAATTAATATGAAAAGTTGAAAATCTATTAAATGTATTAAACTAAGGTCACTTGTACAGCCTTACTGCAGTTACACTTCTTTATTTTGTTTTCAGTAAGAAAGAAATATATCACCTATAGCTCCTTTCATTTAGAACAGGTTGTTTTTTTATTTCTGTTGTGGCAGACAGTGAGAACCCTTACCCGGCTGGGACATCCATACTCAGGAAGGACAGAGGGAGAGAACTAGCGGAGGGCATTACCTCCCCCTGGGTTATGGCGGTGCCTAGGATTCCCACAGGAGTTTGGCACAGCTCTGTTGGGTTCCATTGGTGTTGACAGGGTGTGCTGCAAGGATTGCTGAGACCTACTTTGTCAGGCTTCTGCCTCACCTGTAGTGTTTCTGGACCACGCTAACGGGCAACCTTGGATGCAGGATTAAAGGAGCCTGCTGCCACTGCTCCAGGAGCCTGAGTTGGTAGAGAGTGGAAAATGCTTGCCAGAAAAGGAATGAAGGCGGAAAGAGAGAGAGAGAGAGAGAAAGAAGAAGAAAGAAAAAAGAAAAAAAAAGAAGAAAGGCCATTGCTGTGTGCTATTTCATTGTGCTTATTTGTGCTTGCGTACTATTCTGCATTAGAGGGAAATGTTAGGGAAGGGTTTCCCACATAAATAAAGCCTGTGCTGTGCTGGGACTTGTGCCTTGTGCCTGTGGCCACACTGTACATGTCTACACATGAAAAAGTAAGTATATGCCATGAAATGTTTTTTTTTCTTTTTTAACATATGTGGACATATAAAGGTGTGATTTTCATTTAAACGACATCATGCCACATTTACATTTTGTAGTCCATTAGATAATTTAAACAAAAATACAAAAGCAAATTGTGCATGTGGAAAAAGTAAGTACATCCCTCTATTTATCTTAACCTAAAATTAGAATTAAGTGCATCTGATCAGGTTACAACATTATTAGAGGGGATCTTGTCAGAACTCATTTAAACCTGTTGTTGTAGAGTATGTTATCACCATGCTGAGATCGAAAGAGCTCTCCAGTGCCTTCAGAAAGAAGATTTTAGATGCCAGTTCATTTGGGAAGAGATTTAAAAAAATTTCCAAACCATTGGAAATCAACATTTCCACTGTCAGAAGGATGATTTACACCAGGGGAAGATTTCAAACATCTGCTTACTTGTCCAGGCCAGGTCACTCATTTATGTTAGGTAGAATGCCCAGTGGGGGCAGTCTTGAGACCTTGGAACCCCTGATGATTTTGTTTTGTTTCTCCAGCCCTCTGGAATTTTTTTTTTTGTTTTTTTCTGTCCACCCAGCCATCAGACCTTACTTTATTTTTTGTTGTTTAGTATTGCCTAATGTTATTTTTTTTGTATACTTTTCTTTCTTCATCTTGTAAAGCACTTTGAGCTATACCACCTGTATGAAAATGTGCTATATAAATAAATGTTGTTGTCTCAATAGAGTGACCCCCATGGAATCCAGACTGAAGCAGATCTAGTAGATAGTTGTCAGAAAGAAATGAAGATGGATGTTTGTGGACTATGCACTCTAGAATCTTTGGCAGGAATGGCAGAAAGGGTTACAGAACTGTAATTCTCAATTACAGACAGGTTGAGAGAGAGTTTCTTGAGAACAGAAATTACATGAGACTTCATGAAATCAGTAGGGAAGATACCAGACGTCAGGGAGGCATTGGAAATTGAATATATGTAGGGAATCAAAGAGGGAGAGATAGATTGAAGAAGATGTAAAGGAATTAGGAGTGTGCAATATGTATCGTCTATGACAATATCTTAATTGTTGTTTTAAAGATGTGTGAGCTGAAATTATTGAGTATGTCACTTACTTTGCAAAAAAAATGAAAAACACGTCTTGAGAGCCCATACATTCACTCTCTCATGTAACCTAAAAGGATAGAATACTGTGTGCACATGCATTTTCAATGCACCACAAGTGAAGCTAGCATCATAGAAAGTGCCAATAGGTGCTGTGTTTTTACATTTATAATTACTTCATTATATGTGTTGTGCTCCTGTTCTTCCCAATGTAATAAAATGAAAATAGACAACACCTGGTATGCCCTGTCAAATGAAATGGAAAGAAATGAAAAAATGAAAAGAGCATAAACAGGAGTGCAAATTAATGGATTTCTTAGGAAGCAAAATAAAGCTCATCTGAGTAGGAGCTTTGTCTCTCTCTCAGTTGTGGGTCTGAAAAGAATGGCCATTTCCTGTAGCAGTTATGGTTATGCAGAGACCTCCCAGAAGGGTTGGGGCTTCCTGAACTGGAAAGGAAATGCAGACACATGTCTTCCAGCTGACATCCCTTCTTACTCTGAATAGAAAAAGAAACTATATTAATGACAGTGCCCCCTTTCAACTCAGAGTGATATTGCTTACCTTGTGAAAATTGTGAAGATGCCCTATTAGTGCACGTGTTCGACACTAGATAGATAGATAGATAGATAGATACTTTATTAATCCCAAGGGGAAATTCACATGTAATAATAACTAATTACATGCACTGCAAATGCCCATGTTGCACTGTTAAATTTTATTCAGATAATGTGATTTGATGATATTCTTTTTCTGTTGTTTTACACAAAAGACCCCCTATTACCACAGCATGTAATTGCATTGAATGCTAGTACCTATGCATGAACCAGTCTATCTCTAAATACTGTAGCATAAACTTACATGATTACATTAAACTTACTTCATTACATCTTGCTTGAAGAAGAGGCCTGAGTTGCCTCGAAAGCTTGCATATTGTAATCTATTTAGTTATCCAATAAAAGGTGTAATTTTGCTTGACTTCTTACTAGCATAAACTTACATAACTTAATTTTTATCACAAGTTGACTCATAAAACCTGTGACGAAATCATCTAAAATAGTTTTGTAGTTTTTTTGGAAAATGCAATGGATCTATAAACTTAAAAAGATTTCTATAAAGCTAACAGTAAATAGTGAAACACTAAATTTACAATGCACTTGAAATTTTGAGGACCCATATAACCAAATGCAATAAAGCGGTCCAATCTGCAAGACTTTCTTATTTCTTCAATGTTGTTAACAACAGGGTATGAAATCCAAGAGTGATGTTCTCAATTATTGACTGCCTATTAAACCTAGTTCTACCTATGGGGTAGATGAGAAAAACATTTGTGAATCAATATGATGTTTTTAGTGTTTTCTAAAGATAAATAATAAAAGGTCTAATATAATTTAAACCTCAGGGACAGAGTTAACTTCATCCAGTTAACGCTTTCTGACCAAGTATGTCATCATCAGCACAGTAGCCATGATCACCATGCCCTTATTATAATCCATCCATCCATACATCTATCCATTGTAATAACCTGCTTATCTAAGGCAGGGTTACAGAGCAGCTGGACCCTATCCCAACAACCATTGGCCACAAGGCAGTAACAACACCACCAGTCCATTACAGACTGAGCATGAACACTCAACCTGAATGTCTTTGGACTGTGGAGTAAACACCTGGAAGAAATCAACACAGTCATGGGGAAAACATGCACACTCCACACAGGGAGTACCTGCAATACGATCCCTCTGTTTCCTATGATGCAACACTGGTACCACTATGCCACCATGTCAATTTGTAATTACTATTTTTATTACAGATTGGTTTATTGAATCAAGGCACTTAAAATCATATGAAAAGATACAGAATCTGTGCTTTTCAAAACATGCTACACTTGTACTGTATATGTGCTGTAAGGAATTCTCTGTTATTAAGTATTACTTCTACCCCCCTGCCAAAAGATTTCTTCATAATCCAAATGGTTATTCTAACTGTAACATAGATCAAAGTATCAAGACTTTGTAGTTTTCACATGAAAAAGGCAAATCTGCCACTTTTGCCACATGCAACAACGTGTCACAGGCAGAGAATCTTTACTGAAGTCAATGTCACTATGTGCATTTTTTGATATTTGTCTGTGTAATGCCTTTAAGGCACAAGTTTTAGCTGGTTACTCAAAAGAAGGAAGCAGCCTTTTGATAGTAACCATATGTCTTAAGTTAAAAGTTTCAAAGGTTCTGTGGCATTGCAAGTCCAGAGTTTTTAGAAATGTTGCTGTGTTATTTCACTGAAACCAATGAACTTAAATCAAATGCAGATGCCACAAAATGTATGGTTATACAACCTGTATTTCTAGATGTGAGGCTATTAAAATCGTTTTTGACTAGACCACCATATCTGACTTTTCTGGAGATAATTCTTAGATAATAGATGACAGGAAAAAATCTGAAGTGATGAGAAACAGTTTTTACATTTATGAGCCTGGACAAATGGGACACGATCACTAAAAATAGTTATAAATGGTCAGACAAATGAGCTGACCTAACAGACAGAGGATTTCACCAAGATTGCTTTAAGATGCTACTGAGATTTCAAGTGACTACAAGATTAAGTGCCCCTTGAGAGACTGAACTGCTACCATTTTTAGGTTGTATGGTGTGGATTGCCAGATTCTATTTGCTTTCATTTATGAAACTAAATATGTGAAAGTTGTAAACTTATTAAGCGTGCCTACCTGCTTGTACATTTTGCTCTACTTCACCACTGGGAGCTCAGAAACCGAGTTCTTTTCTCAGGTAGGTTAATCAAGGTTGAGGGTAGAGACAGATAAGCTTCAGTCACAGTTATACTTATCTGAAGTCTTAAATGAAATATAGACCTGGGTTTACATGCACTGCAACTGTGAACTACAGTATATTCCCAACGGTTGTTAAGAGTAAGACTATGAAAGCAGTAATAGCGGCAGAGGTGTAACTGTGGGTGTATATGAAAAGTATCTGTGCATTTGGTAAAAGCTACGAGATAAAATAAAGAGAGGTGTCCCCATAAGCCTTTCCCACAGTAAAACATTGCATCATCAGTTAAAATGTCTAGCAGCCATAGTCTTATGTTTTGTATAGAATATGCTAATCTCATTTTAACATTTAAAATAACTTATATAATAAAATGTTACAAGTAACATTGCAAGGGGAAATAAAACATTTTGAGCCTGAACCTCCAAAGGATATTCTACAATGATTATTTTTTAAAAGCCAAAGATTAGCTGTTGAAACTAAAATATGTAAATTACACGTTTCTAGCATTTGTGGTTTATATGTTATACTTCTTATTTCAGAACCAGTAAGTATTGTGCTATATTTGAATTCCTACCACCAACAAACAACAATCCTGTGGACATTCATTTTTTTGCTAGCTGACATGTACCAAGGCCATCCCCCTTTATATTTTAACAGTAAAGCATAATTCCATCATGGCAGGATTTCTTTGGAAGATGACTAATGGTCTGGCCAGCCTTAATGACAAAAAATAAATTGCTGCCACGTTACAAATTGTAACGGAGAAATCAAAGAGTGATACTGTATGAACTATATAGAGAATAGTTAAGAGGTCCATTCTTTATGAACAGTTAAACATTTGCAAGTATAGGTGTCCAGAATGTTGATTCTTGAAATGAAGCATCAGTGCATCACATGATAATGAATTTAGATTGGGAGACATTTATGAAGTGTTTCATAACTGGGGATGAAACTTATAAATTACTACATCACAGAGTCCAAATCATAGTCAAAACAATGGAAGCATGGTGATTTTCCAGGACCTGAAAAATCAAGGACCTAGCCAGTGTTGTCAGATGTGCATGATGTTTTGTAAGTTGAGAATGTAAACCATATTTAATGCAAGCCACAAAAGGCCCAAAACACCAGTAAATATTACAGTGATTTGCTTTGAATTTTGAGGCAATCAAGCTGGGAAAAGTGATGAGGAAAGCTGTCAACTATCCTCTTTCTGCATCATGGCAATTTCCTCATTCAGAATGCACAGAAACTCTGAATGCAAACAGATGATATACTCACCCTCTTCTTTAGACCTGACCTTGTGTGACTACTGTCTCTTTACAAGTCTGAAAGTTTACTTCCATTGACC
Organism: Polypterus bichir lapradei; assembly: GCA_026402145.1. NCBI lineage: Eukaryota > Metazoa > Chordata > Cladistia > Polypteriformes > Polypteridae > Polypterus > Polypterus bichir. Next base: position 56,960,239 of record JANRMT010062856.1, on the reverse strand, counting down.
ATGGTCTGACAAAGACGAATATATCAAGTCGACTACAGAAGTATGTTTGCTCATGTAAGCCACTATATTTTATTTTTTTTCTCTGTGGGTGCGGCAATGCGCTGTATCACCGCATGCTCCTAACCTCTCTCTCTTTATTGTGCCTACTTGACCACACAGTAATACCCGAACTTTTCTGAAGCAACATTTGCACTGATTTGTGTTTTTTGTATCTCACACCCTCATACACCTTTATTGTAAGAGCATCCCTTATCTATGATGAAGCATTTGATCAGAAGAAAATATAAAGCTGGTTTTAAATTAAACGTTGTTGAAGTACCGAAAGAAATTGGTAACTGCGCTGCTGCAACAAAATTTGATGTGTGTGAAAAACTGATGCGAGAGTGGAGGAGGCAAGAAGATGTAAAAAAAACAAAATTTAAGTGTCGCATTTCTGAACAGGCGTATAAGTTGGGGTCTGATTTTATGATCGATTTTTTGGGTTTCAAGATCCGACTTATACGTGACTGTATGTGGTAAGTTGTATAGAAAAGCTTTTTGAATGATATGACAAGTGTATTAATGCTCCATGAGTGCCATGTTCAAAATAAAACTTGTTTGCTATTACTAGTGTTTCTCTTACTAGAACTTAAGAGTGTGTCGTCATGAATGTGTGTAGGTGCATTTGCTTGGGTGTGTCATGTGATTGAGTGTATTCTATTCAGGGCTTGTTTCTGATTTGAAACCACTGCTGTAGATTTAGCTTCTAGCCTTCCACCTTGGAGTAACTGGGTTTAGACAAGAGGATAAATGGCTAGCTATAGTCATGCACTTTAAATGTCAGTTCATATTTCATTACAGCTGAACTTACGAATTATGTAGAGATTCTAAGAAATTCTGTCATCGCTATATTCCTGCTATATAAGATTCCCCAATAACATCCAAACTTTTTTTTTGTCTACTATTTGTATTGTGATTTCTTATCTGGATAGTTAAACAAAAACCCAGAGCCAGGCCATCCAACCCTAACTCTCTGTACCTTGCTCTGTGAAGCCCAAATTCTTCTCCTGTCACACTCTCTCCACCCTTAAACCCAAGCAAGCTTCTTTTTATAACTTAAACCTTAAATAACTTTCTGAAGCCCCATGGAACTCTGTCACTAGTTTATTTCAAACTGCTGTTTCCCCCTATGCCAATTGAAAAATGCCCCCGAGTGGTATAGTGCAAAATGGCCACAAACACCCCACGAACCCTCACGTAACGGCCCTTTGAACTCATCCAAAAAACAAAAAAATAGATTTGCCCTTATCAATGATATGGGGGCTCTGAAAAGAACTGTTGATCTGCATAGAAATCAGATCACGTATAAACGGATCATTTCTTTTTCTTCTTCACAGTTTCCCGTTTTGCTGCTTTAGGCTTTGCTGCTTTGGTCTTCTTCAGACTCAGCTGCCTTTTTGGATTTTGCAGTGGGCTTCATTTTCTTGGGACTCTTGGTGGCTTTCTTAAAATAGAGATGTCCTTGATTGATAACAAAATGTGTTTACATTTTTTATGCAAAAATCCACAGATAAGCCGAGCTCTCTGCAAGTTTAGATTAACACAGCAACAGGAGTAGTGTTTGCCTAATTTCTTGTGTTTTCTTGAAATATTCTTGTTACGGAAACTACTTTCTATCAAATAAAAATCCTGTGTGAAAAACTATATTATGCTTCAGAAATTAAAATTGCCTATTAAGATATTCATCACCAGAAGGGTCCAGTCAGCTTGTCTAAAAAATCTTATAAACACAGAATGGAGGTTTGATTATTGTCCACGAAAAAATGCATGTTTAGCAATGAAAGACACTTTGAAATTCCCAATGAAGAATTTTTAATTAAACCCAGCTTCCATTTTCAACTATTCCATTAGCTAGACACATCAATCAATTCCTGTTAGGCCAGTCTTTTAAGTTGAAATAGCCAGGTATGATCAAAGGAATGAAAACAGTCACACAATCCCATTCCAGTAGAAAGCTGTTACAATGTATATGTCAGTTTCCTGAGCACCTTTAGTCCAACTTGAGAGTGTAACAGAAAATAAACATAATGGCAGTTTCTGTCAGCTTCAAGTGTAAAACATGAATCCAGACTTTGCCTGAATTAACCACTCACTCGCAAGCCGCGCTCACTGACATGTTGGGCCCTTTTTGGATATGGCAGGTTGACCAACGAAATAAAAAACCTGAACCCAATCTACTAGAAGCAAAACAGAATACAACTGCACAGTCCCGCATTTCAGCAGGGGAGTGGGTCATGAATCGGAAAAGAGTATCAGGTGTTTATTGGAAATTTTGGAACAGTCATATCTCTGCCTTTCATTTGAAGAATGCACGATGCCATGCATTGCACCGCTGCCCTAAAGTGCATTGAAAGGGTGAAAAAGAAAAAAAATGTGAAAATAAGATTTGCTTCAATTATACACATGGGAAATCTCGCCTGTGTGTTTGTTTGACTATGATGTACACCTCCAGACCTGAATTTCCCTATGGAATGTCCTGATAATTGGGTCTGGCAGACCGCAGTTTGCTTGGCTCATGGACTATGTCTCTGATGTGGATATAAGCTGCACTGGAGCAGCACAAGGATCAGTCCTGTCTTCTTTTAACTTGAAATATACACCTCTGCCTATACATATAACACCTGGTCATCTTTCTTGATGCAAAGACAGTTATTTGCAATTGACATCTGTAAACTTAGGAACTGGTTATTAATATTGGTTTCTCCAAAGAGACTCTAAAACCCGGCACATATTCAGGGAGTGGATGTGGGGAGTGGTGCACTGCTACAATACTTGTGGGGCCCACATTTATAACAGGTTACAATGGTCTCATAACATGGAGGAAACATATAAGCAAGGGATGAGCAGACTCTTTTTTTCTTTCTCTTTTTTTTCCTTTAATGTGAGTATTGACATCTGTTACATATTCTCTAACCATTACGGGAGGTACAATAGTTGTGCTGCTAATTTACAACCTGGTGACTGAAACTGTCACTCTGGTTATTGCCAGTGTGGATTTGCCTTTTTTCTCACCGTGTCCACATGACTTTCTTCCAGGTGCTCCATTTTACTTTAACAGTTCAAAGACATGCAGCTTCTGTGATTGCCGTGACTTAATTGGCCCATCTTAATGGGTTTATATCTGTTTTTGCCCCACTGGCACGCAGTTCAGTTGTTGTTTCTACCTTGCAATCAAAGACTACTGGGATAGGCTTGAGTAATCCTTAAGAGAATGAATTGATGAAAGGATACATAATTGTAATTGTCGCTGCTAGGCATTGGTTGAATTTTGTTTTGTTAAGTTTGACATGATTGTACGGAATGTTGCTCTCCACAAATAAAATCAATAGAATTAAAAAAAAGTGATTGCAACTGCAGTTTTTTTACACTGTGGTGAGCTGGGCTGGTAACATCATTTCAAGAGACGCCCACTGAATCAAGAAACTGATGAATAAGGCAGACTCCATTGTGGGATGCACTCTTGATGACAAAACTCATGGTCATTTTAAGTAATACTGCACACCCTCTCTAGAACACAACACACTATCATTAAGCACTTTCAGCAAACAAATTATTCAGCAGAATTGTGACAAGAAACACTACTGGGGCTACACTATACACCTTAATACTGCTTCACTGTGATTGCTCTTTAGTGTTTAACCAAGTCATAACCTTTCATCTTTTTCTTTTATTCTTAAGAAACGACAGGAATAGGTCTGCTGTAGCCGCCCATAGGAAGGCTGCTCGCATCATGATGGGGATGGGAGAAAGCCCTCGGGAGCCCAATCCCCGGAACAGTCAAAACTGTCGGAGATCCAATGGGGTCAGGCCTGTCGGGATCAGAACTGGTGTGGTGCTGAGGCGTCGCCCGCTGCACGGCAGCACTCGTGTCCCAATTTGCGGCAGCCTATCCGGGTAGGCGCGTGGAACGTTTTGTCTATCTGGCATGATGATCATCTTCCTCTGCTGTCAGAGGAGCTTCGTAAACTCTGCATTTCAGTGGCAACACTCTCTGAGGTGCGCATACCTGGGACTAGCCAGATCTCTGTAGGTGGGTAAACCTTTAATTGGTCTGGTCACTCTGATGGCTGTCATACTCCGGGAGTAGCTATTGCTACTAGTAGCTCAGTGTATGCTCTGACCGTGGTGAGTAATGGCTCAGTGAGGAAGACATTTGATTCACAGCTTCACTTGGTGGTTGATGGGTGCCCACAAGGTGACACTCCTCTGGTTATGGGTGAATTCAATGTGACCCCTGGCACTGACAGGACTGGCTATGATGATTGTCTTGGCCCCCATGGGTCTGGTGCCCGTGGTGAAAGTGGCTCCACGTTCCTTGACTTTGCAAAAGTTCAGGTGGCTGTAAACTGTTGGATCCTGGTTAAAGTGCTCTGAGCTGCATCATTGGACTTGGTACTCCAATACTGGTGGTGCAGTAAAGGAGATCCATCACATCCTTGTAGGCAGATGCTGGAGGCTCTTACAAAACTGCAGGGTCTACAGAAGTGCCCAGTTTGTGAATTCTAACCACAGACTTTTTGTTGCTACTCTGAAGATCCAGCTTATTTCCAGTAGGTTACCACCTACTAGGAAAATGAGTCTGGACCTGGCCAGACTTCAAGATAAGGCTGTTTCTGATGTGACAGTTTGTGAGAGGAATTTACGGATTTGAGTGCATTTGCTAATCCTAATGTGATGTGGGACACATTCCATGACAAGACCCTGAAGGTTGCTGAGGGTTACCAGTGTTCCCATAAGGAGGTATTTCATCTCACAGGGCACTCTGGATATCATCAAGAGGAGTCACAATGCATGGCTTGATGGCAACTCTGGTCTGTACTGTAAACTGAGAAGGACGGCTGCAAGAGCTCTGAAGGCAGATAAGGAGGTGTTTGTTAGAGGAATCTGTGAGCAAGTGACACACCATCTGTTGAAAAGGCACTTTAGTATTTATGTGTTGTTTCCCATTAATTAAGTTGACATCCACCTAGAATTATTAGTTATTGTGATTGGCCTGTACTGAGTTGGAACTTGGCCAATCACAGGCTTCACTTTGAACCTTATAGATTAGTTTGGTGGTGTCTTAAGAGTAGAGTAGGAGCTTCATTTGTTAAATGTGAAAGTTTGCATAATTATATATAAAGTAAATGGAATTTAATTGTTTGTCCTTAAAGTTTATTGTTTATGTGTTTAAGTTTGTAATTTGGGTATATATAATATTTTAGTACAGCTTCTAAAATACAGACATTTTGAGGAAGCTAAAGCATAGTTGAACAGACTCTATTGGGAGTTTCGCATATATTGTTTGTTACAGTATTACAGTTTCCTCATGTATAATATGTATGTATATTAAGAATAATTTACTTATTTAAGTTGAGTAAATACTTTATAGTTTTAATGTTCTAGCAATTTCCTGATATTGATGTTATCATGAGTATAGTGTGCCATCTAGTGGATAAATAAAGTACCTGTTAATAACTAATGTTCACTTTGACACATATAAGAGAAAGAAACTGTGATAGCTAATTTAAGTTTATTATTTTATTTAGACCATACGTTCACATTTGTGTAACTTTGGAAGAGATTAATAAATAGAATTTGGACATCTTCATCCATCTCTGACCAGATGTGTGTAGTGGTTGTAATTTAATCCTGAACCAACTTAATTGTTCACTACACCATCGGTAATGCTGCAGGGGTCTGTGGTATCTGGGGTGAACTTCTCCAGGCTGGTGGTAAGACTGTCCTTCTGGCATTGCAAGCAATCTTTGTTTCTATTTCGGAGACTGGCATCATCCCAACTGACTGAAAAAAGGGACTTGTCATCCCTATCTGAAAAGGAAAGGGTGATCGCCTGGATTGCAGCAACTACAGGGGGATAACAATGCTCTTGGTGCCAGGTAAGGTTCTTGCTAGTGTCATCCTCAACAGGATACGTGATCACTTGTTCACCTACCAGCGACTAGAGCAGTCTGGTTTTACACCAAAGACGTCTACCATCAACCGCATCCTGGCAATGAGGGTTGTCATGGAGCGCAAATGTGAGTATCGGCAGAGTTTCTTTGCAGCCTTTGTTGATTTTCGTAAAGCATTCAACTCTGTTGAATCCCTGTGGGACATTCTGAGACTTTGCAGGATCCCCTTGAGGTTGCCTGTACACTGGTATTGTGAGTGCTGTACAGAGTGGAGGCAGAACCTCTGCGTTTTTCCCAGTTGATTCTAGGGTTTGTCAGGGGTGTGTTCTTCTTCCTACTCAGTTCAGTGCTTGAATGGACTGAGTTTGGGCAAGGTTGTGGAGTCCAGCAGCTGTGGGGCATCTGTAGACGAAGAAAGATTCTCTGATCTTGACTTTGCTGACGATGCTGTGATCTTCACAGAGTCAATGGGGGCTCTGATCAGGGCTCTCAAGATACTGATCGAGGAGTCTGAGTGTCTGGGCTTGTGAGTGTTCTGAATAAAAACCAAGATCCAGTCCTTTAATGACCTCTTAGGTACAGCCATCATGCAGCCATCATGCAGTGTGTCTGTCTACGGAGAGAGTTTCAACCTTGTTGAGAGGTTTACTTACCTCAGCAGTGACATTTATGTCTCTGGTGACTCTTCCTATGAAGTCAGCAGACAGACTGGAAGAGCATGGGGGGTTCATGAGATCACTGGAAAATACAAAAGGACGAAGGTTTAAGTCTTTAGAATCCTGGTGCTTCCTGGACATGGATACTATCCAGTGGTACTGTGTCTCTTCAGCGAATCCTTGGGTACCATTGGTTTGACTTTGTGTCGAATGAGCGGTTACTCATGGAGTTCTGAATGAGGCACATTACCTACATTATGAGGGAGCATCAGTTACGGCACTATGGACATATGTGGCGCGATTCCCAGAGGGTGATCCAGCTTACAGGATCCTCATTGTCCCCTTGTGGGCCAAGGGGATGGCCACGTAAAACCAGATGGAGGATCATTTCCGTGTCTGCCTGGGGCGTTGCCAACCAGGATCTCAAGCTGTTATATCATGTGGTGGGTGCAGCATTGGGCTGTACTAGTGAATGGTCCTCAACCTGACCTGATCTGACCTTAAGTGAATTTGAGAGGGCTATCTATCTATCTGTGCATCCACCACATTTGGAATACTTGAAGTATAACACCTATGTATCAGATAAACGTGGCTTTTGTAGACAATCAAAACATTTACAACAAATTTGATTCTAGGTCTAAAAGGCCTGGTCTGTACATTCCTGCTCCACTTGCCCATGAGCTGCAGAGAAACCAAGGCTTATGAGAAGCAAGACTGCAATAGATGATTGAGGACAACACAAGACTTTTTCCTGGCATGTCATCTTTTCTACAAAAGTAAAATGATGTGAAAGTCATTGCTACACCAAAACAAAAAAAGCTGTCCATTTCTCCTGCTCCAGTAAACTTTTATCTGGCCATTCACCCCCAGTGCCTGCCCTTCACTGCAGAGAATAAGAGAGAAACAGAGACACAGATAGACTTGTCCTTCAAAAATATTTCCACCTTCTTGACCAAAGTTATATTTAATAGCGGTTTTTCAATCAAGCTGACCAATGCAATGGTGTGCGGTGCCATCATACATTACATAATCATCTTTTATCAACTACGTGATGCTGCTATATCTTCACATGTATCAGTGTTTTCAGGAAAGATTTCGGTTTACCCATATTGAATATAGACTACACATACTGCATTTTTAAAATTAATTGTGTGTTATACTGTGTGATCTTAAACTATGTCAAGTGTCTTTATCCCTGAGAACTGTAAAAGGGAACTGTGCAGTAAAATGAGCAGGTTTCTATTTGCTCCTTTTCAATTATTTCCCCCACTATGCAAAATCCCACATGTATGCCATCTGAATTAGAAAATCAAGGCAGTTGCTGGCATACTTGTCCAATGGTTTGACAACCTCTACTGTAGTTCTATCCAAACTGCTGTCATACTGCTCAGACAATGTCTAAATACAGATCAAGGGGAAAATTCAAATTAAGTCCTTACAGGGATTTCAAGAAAGAAAATGTATAAATATATATCTTTAAAGATCACATAACATGGCAGAAATAGTAATGGGCACTCGCATGCATGATAAAATACCAGGGATTAGGATATGAAGCCTACTGAAAGGTGCTGTATGATCAAGATGCAATGGGTCATTGAAAAGAGCCACTGATTTGGATAAATGCACTTCCCTAGTTTACTTGCTCTTAACTGGTTTTTCTGTCTTCTTGGGCAGAAGCACAGCCTGAATGTTCGGCAGCACACCACCTTGAGCGATGGTCACTCCACCCAGCAATTTATTGAGCTCTTCGTCGTTATGGACAGCCAGCTGCAAGGGGCAAGGAATAATTCTGCTTTTCTTGTCGCGTGCTAACTCGAGAATTTTAGCAGTCAAGTACTCAAGCACAGCAGCCAGGTACACCAGAGAACTAGCACCTACCCACTCAGCATAGCTGCCTTTCTTCAGAAGCCTGTGAACACGACCGACGGGAAACTGTGAACCAGTTCAAGAGGAGCGAGTCTTAGCCTTGGCAAATGCCTTACCACCAGTCTTTGCTCTTCCGGACATCTTGAGAAGCACACAACAGCTCTCTGTAATAAAATGCTCTAAGAGGCCGGGGTAGCAGCTCTTATAAAAGCTTTTTTCGAGCATAACGTGCTGAACAAGCTGACTGCTGACTTGCATCTACTGCTTCGTCACTCGGCTGGCAGCAAGTCCTAGGCATTGCCCTCAAACCCTTTTGAATAAATGCTTCAGGCTGAAAACTAAAGCTCCAAGGAAAGCTTACAGTGTGCCCGTTTCATTGTTTTGATAACATCTGTGTAACTACATGCATATATACACACATTTATTTCTATCCATTACATATCTCTTCCTGTATTTCATTGCACTGATACCATTTTTATTTTATCTCTCTATTATAAAAAAAAAATCCTGGAGAGAAACACTAGGGCGTCGAGACGTGATCTTCACGTTAAGATCACGGAAGACACTTAAAAGACCTGCGAGAAGAAAGAGCATGGCCACAGAGCGTCTCGCGGGGACCTTAAACATGAGACTTTGTGCCAACCCAGGACTGTCTTGCGATGACGTAGAACATGAGATTCTTGCAAGATACGCCCTACTTACAATCAATATCATATAAGAGAACGGGCAGCAAAACATTCAGTCGTGTGCAGGATTTGAGCACACATGGATCCAGGGTGTCAGCGCATATAAAGCGTATAAGGACAATACGTTATAAACTAAACGTCAACGACTAAGCGAAGAAGAAAGCAGCACGGAGAAAAGAGACTCAAAAGCGCTGCAGAGAAAAAAGAGCAAAAAAAGAAAAAATAATCTAGGTGCAAATTCAGAAAATAAAGAAAGTAATTATCAGCCCATAACAAGTGGAATTGAAACAAAGCACGTCCAATCGGGCTCAGAATTAAAAGACAGAGTAAAAGACAAAGTAGAACTTCATAATGACGTTCACAAACGTTGGCGCTATACACATGCAGAGCAGGTTAGAGATTATGAAAGCAGTGGAATTCGAAAGGCTCAAAAAAAAAAAGTTGGCGTGATACACATCTGGAGAAAGTTAAAGAATATGAATGTAGGAAAATTAGAAAGTATAAAAAAAAGAAAGTAAAGATTGCAGTAGTGCAAACAAATGGAAATTATTATTCGAAAAAGGGAAAATAATCACCATGGACCAGCTGTCACTGAAAAAAAAGCAGGACAAAGCGAGGTCAAAAATAAAAGACAGAGTAGAAAACAAAGTAAAATGTCATAAAGAGGTTATAAAACAAGGGGGCCAAACATGCAGAGCAGGTTAGAGATAATGAAAACTGGAATTCAAAAGACTCAAAAAAACATAGGCGCAAAACACATGCAGAGCAAGATACAGAATATGAAAACAGAAAAAAATGACAGTGTCAAAACAAAGAAAGTAAACATTGCATTAACGCAAAGAAAGAGAAATTATTACTTGGAGAAATAACGAAAAGCCGAATAGAGATCGAATATATGGACACAGATGATATGTCAGAAGTATGTAAATATTGTAAGGCTTTGAAGTTTGTCAAGAGAATTTCAAAAACGGAGTTTACCTCACATGCATTTATTGGTTACTTTGCAAAAAAAATTATTAACTGCTGATGATGCAGATTGTTTTGTCTTTGCTGAAATTCCAAACAGAGAAACCTATCCTGAATTATGGTACAAAGTCATTAAACACATGTCTCACTGACCTCATTTAAAAGATTCAGCATATTGGGACTCGCAAGATTCCAAATATTGTTTTTACAAAAGTTCTGAAATAAAAGTGAAACTAATGAAATAGCGACAATTCAAAGAAAAAAAAATCTTAAAAGTGTGTATCTGGAAAAACAAACACAGGGGTTGGCAAGCAAAGCGAGCAGGGTGCAAAGCCCCTAGTTTTGTATATATTTTACCTCTGTTTCTTTCATTGTACCAACTAGTCTGACGTCTGAACACTGCTTTGGTTAACACATTTGCTCTTTACACAGCGTTATCATTCAAGGGAAAAAAGATGAACTTCTGCAACAAGGATGATATAAACCCTTTGCTTTATTCTGTATCGAGTGCCCTGTCGCCCCCACGTGATCACGAGATGGGCAGAGCTACCTACAGGAAGCTATCATATCTTTAATGAGTATTTAAAGTATCTATCTATCTATCTCTTTGACCTATTAGAAAGTACAGTATTTTAATCTATTTTGCAATGATGTATCAGTTACTTTTTTTTCTCCTGTAATGGACCAATAACATATATGGTATTCACTACGCATATCCATTGCCCTGAAGCAGGTACGAACACAGACTGGTTTTAGGAAAAAAACCCTCAGTATATACTTTTGAAAGCAGAAAGCCCAAATGCAAAAGTGTGTGTGAAGTTTATCCTATCCATTAAGACAAAGACTGTGCCTGAAAGGAGGGAAATGGCTCCTTCCTTGTTGTCGGTGGCCACATCAAATGCCTCACCGCCTGTCCTTTGCATGACTGCCTTTAAGAGCAGAAACCCAGAAAGTTGCGGCACTCATTTTCCTGATGTTATAATCTGCAGCTATTCCTGCTCCTAAATCTGCTTCTGCTCCCAAGAAGGTCTCTAAGAAAGCCGTTTCTAAGAGCCAGGGGAAAGGTGGAAAGAAAGAGTCTTGGAAGAAAAGCTATTCCATCTACGTGTACAAGGCATTGAAGCAAGTTCACCTCAATACAGGAATTTCTTTGAAGGAGATGGTCATCATGAACTCATTTGTGAATTATATTTTCAACGTATTGCTGGTGAGGCTTCTCACCTTGTGCACTTCAACAAGCGCTCAACCATTTCTACCAGGGAGATCCAGATGGCTGTAAGACTCCTGCTACCAGGAGAGCTTACAAAGCATGCCATGTCCGAGGGCACCAAGGCAATTACCAAGTATACCAGCTCCAAATTAACGGCAAAACACCAAATAAGATCGACGAACTGGCTGTGCTGGTGAAAAATGTCAGAACCTACAGAGAATGCAGCTTGCTGAGTTTTAGTGAAACGTGGCTAACAACTACCATCCCAGATGCTAACGTGGAGCTACCCAGGTTTAGCACAGTTAGAGCGGACAGAGACGCAAATACCTGTGGGAAGCGGAAAGGAGGAGGACTCGCTCTCTATGTGAATACAAGGTGGCGCAACTCTGGACATATAAACGTTAAAATCTCCAATTGCTGCAGGGACATCGAACTGTTGGCCGTAAGTCTGCGTCCCTATTACTTACCCAGAGAGTTTGGACACGTGATTGTTGTTATTGTTTACATCACCCCATGAGCAAACGCGGAGATAGCAAGTGACATCATCCATTGCTAAGTTACAAAGGCAGCACCCTGAGGCTCTTGTGCTAATCGCTGGAGACTTTAACCATGTAACGCTGGACAAAACATTACATGCCTTCTCCCTGTATGTGGATTGTAATACCCGGGGAAATAAGACTATTGACCTACTCTATGCAAACGTTAAAGACGCATACAGTGCCACCCCGCTGCCTGCACTTGGGAAAGCAGATCATAACCTGGTTCTGCTTCAGCCTCACTACAAACCAAGAGTGAAGGCGCTACCTACAACCACACGATCATTCAGGAAGTGGTCCCCTGAGGCAGAGCAGGCTCTGAGAGACTGCTTTGGAACTACAGACTGGGATATACTGCTGGGGTCACATAGTGAGAACATTGAAGAGGCTGTTGACTGCACAACTGATTACATCCACTTCTGTATGGACATTGTAGTTCCAGTAAGAACAATATGCTGCTATGCTAACAACAAGCCATGGATTACAAGTGACATCAAGGGCCTTTTAAACCAGAAGAAAAGGGCTTTTAAAGGCGGTGATCAGCATGCGCTCAAGCGCGTGCAGAAGGAACTCCGAGTCTAGTTCAGGGCGGCGAAGGAGCAGTACAGGAGAAAGCTGGAGTGGAAATTGCAGAATAACAGCATAAAGGAAGTGTGGGATGGGATGAAGATCATCACTGGCTGCAGCTCGAAGCGGGGTGCCACCATAGAGAGAGAAGTGGAGAGAGCAAACCAATTGAACAACTTCTTTAACAGGTTTGACCACCCTAACCCACTCTCACCTCGGAGTACTTCATCCTCCAACCGTCCTTCTGCTGATACCAGCATAGGTGAGACATCCCCACCCACAATTACAGCAGCACAGGTGAGCAGAGAGCTGAGGAGACTTCGTGCCAGAAAAGCAGCGGGTCCAGATGGTGTATCGCCTCGACTGCTGAAGGCCTGGGGAGTCCTCTACAGCACATCTTCAACCTGAGCCTGGAACAGGGGAGAGTCCCAAGGCTTTGGAAAACATCTTGTATCACCCTAGTCCCAAAGGTATCACATCCTAGTGAGCTGAATGACTTCCGGCCTGTTGCTCTGATGTCACATGTGATGAAGACCATGGAGCACCTGTTGCTTCACCACCTGAGGACACAGGTCCGCCACGCCCTTGACCCTCTGCAGTTTGCATACTAGGAGAATGTGGGAGTGGAGGATGCCATCATCTATATGCTACACCGATCCCTCTCCCACCTGGACAGAGGCAGTGGTGCTGTAAGAATTATGTTTTTGGACTTCTCTAGCGCCTTCAACACCATCCAACCTCTGCTCCTTAGAGACAAGCTGACTGAGATGGGAGTAGACTCACACCTGGTGGCATGGATCGTGGACTATCTTAGAGACAGACCTCAATATGTGCGTCTTGGGAACTGCAGGTCTGACATTGTGGTCAGCAACACAGGAGCGCCGCAGGGGACTGTACTTTCTCTGGTTCTGTTCAGCCTATATACATCAGACTTCTAATACGATTCGGAGTTCTGCCACGTCCAAAAGTTCGCTGATGAAACTACTATTGTGGGCTGCATCAGGAGTGGGCAGAAGGAGGAGTACAGAAAGCTAATCAAGACCAGCAAGACCAAGGAACTGGTGGTGGATTTTAGGAGGCCCAGGCCCCTCATGGACCCCGTGATCATCAGAGGTGACTGTGTGCAGAGGGTGCAGACCTATAAATATCTGGGAGTGCAGCTGGATGACAAATTGGACTGGACTGCCAATACTGATGCTCTGTGTAAGAAAGGTCAGAGCCGACTATACTTTCTTAGAAGGTTGGCGTCCTTCAACATCTGCAATAAGATGCTGCAGATGTTCTACCAGACGGTTGTGGCGAGTGCCCTCTTCTACGCGGTGGTGTGCTGGGGAGGCAGCATAAAGAAGAAGGACGTCTCACGCCTTGACAATCTTGTTAAGAAGGCAGGCTCTATTGTAGGAGTAAAGTTGGACAGTTTAACATCTGTAGCAGAGCGACAGGCACTAAGCAAACTCCTGTCAATCATGAAGAATCCACTGCATCCACTTAACAGTGTCATCGCCAGGCAGAGGAGTAGCTTCAGTGACAGACCGAGGAGATCGTTCCTCCCCTACACTATGCGACTTTTCAATTCCACCTGGGGGAGTAAATGCTAACATTATTCAAAGTTATTGTCTGTTTTTACATGCATTTTTATTACTCTTTAATTTAATATTGTATTTTTGTTTTTTGTATCTGTATGATGCTGTTGGATTATATGAATTTCTCCTTGGGATTAATAAAGTATCTATCTATCTATCTATCTATCTATCTATCTATCTATCTATCTATCTATCTATCTATCTAATAGAAACCAACAGCTCTTTTCAGAGCTACCCACTTACTCTGGAAAAGAGCTCCATTAACTCAAGTACCTGTTTTTGTGTTGCTGATTCATCGTACCTTTTTCACATACCCTGTCACGTACTCTGTCTCCGTGCATTAGTTTGTATTATCTGGTGCCTGGAAATGCCTAACATCCTCGGTACGGAAAGCCCATGTTCCACAGTCTGCAGGGAAAACGACTCTGCATCCCTTTTCCTCACAAAGACATGAGGCCATTTAGATTAGGTGGTTTTTCTGATCCCTAAGTTCAGCAGGCAAGTGCAAAAACAAAGCTTATTTTCTCAGATTTGTGTACGAGAAACCTAAGACAACATAGGGCATTGTTAGACTCGTTATACAGAGCCACGTGACTTCTACAAGTATATTTAATATTGACAGTACAAAAATCAGTAGGATCCCTATATTTAGTTGTACTAAAATTCAATGCTTAAAGCTTGAGAAATGAAAAGCACTCTTGGATACCACATACTCAGCCTGATAACGAAATCTAGGGAAAAGCAAATAGATAATGGCAATCAAGTCGTCGCTCTTATAACTAAAGGCTGCTGCAGTCTGAACAGTCACTGGTTCGCAAAGGTGAGTTTCATGTGACAGCCGAATGCATGCTGCTCAAAAGATCCTCTGTCAAGCATCCCAAGCAAGATGATAGGGGCTCTCTAAGCAGACCAGTTACCTCACAGCGAGACACAATTATGTCTGGGGCTAAAATATGACAAAAAATAGGAAAACTCTCCAAGTAGAAACATGAGTGGCTCTTTAAAAGTTTTGCTTTATAAAGCTTCAGTCGTCACTTAACCTCCTAAACCATACAGAGTACAACCCTGTCTCTTCAAGGCGTATACTGCATCCATGGTTGTCACGGTCTTCCTTTTAGCATGCTCTATGTAAGTGACAGTGTCCCGGATGACATTCTCAAGGAACACTTTGAGCATTCCGCAAGTCTCCTCATAGATCAAGCCAGAAATTCGCTTCACTCCACCCCTGCGAGGTAGACGGTGGATGGTTGGCTTTGTAATGCCTTAAATGCAAGTCCCAAATCGAGTCTCAATTAAAATGCTTGGAAAATAGATTTCAGATCCAAACTTTAATATGCAGAAATAGATGTACATATAAGTGTGTGTGGTCTACAATAAAAAGTTAAAGTAGAACTATTCTTAGTTCTGAAATTGAAAATTCAAATTGCAATTCTGTAAATGTACTTGAGCTGAATCACTAGGGATTATTAGTTGCTCTTCATCTTGCCAGTTGGCAGTGGCTGATCTTCATGTGTCTCTAAAGTCTTATGTTTCCTGGTAGAAACGCTGAAGCGGTGTAGGATTAAAATAGTTTTGGATTGAAGGTGAGGGACTGCTGTCATGCTTTTGATCTAAATAGTCTTCTTTGTTCATGGCATCAGTTTGTTCATCTTGAGGATGGGCAAGAAGATGCCATGATATCAGGACTGGTGTAGTCCGTGATTCAAATGCTGCATCTGTTGGTTGTCTGTAGGTGATACATTGGCATGGCAGTGGTGTATTGCCTAAAATTTGATGACTTGGAATTTGAGGAGATATCTGTCTAGTGGCTATCATAAGTCTCTTCATCTCCTCATGGGCATCTCTCAGTATTTCAATTTGCTTATACATTGTTTGCTGTGTCTGCCACAATTGCTGGTTCTCCTTCTGAAGTTCCTATACTGCCAGTCTGTAACTCATTGGCAGGCAATTAGTGTCTCTTAATTGGCTAAGGATGTCTCCTTGTTCAGATCCACTCCTCCTATCAACTGCTGTATACCAGGGCTGTTCTTTTTATATTGGTGAATCATAGGGTATTGACCCAACAGGATTTCGACGGGTATTAAGAAGTCCATGATAGGATGAGCTAGCTCTATTCCGACTGAGGGGTGTCATCTTGGCAGTTCCCTCCATGCCAATTGGCCTGATCTCTGCTTGATGTTGTATGTTCTGTGCTGCACATAATTCTTGGCTAGGATAATAAGCTTAATAGTTTTCTAAGTAGGCATGCCATCGGGTGACCTTTTGTGGACAACTAGAATCACTGCTTCTTTGGAATTGGGGTTACTGTAAACACCACAATCTGGCTCGAAGGACCACAATGTAGGAGAGAAACAACTGAAGGACTTCTTCTGGTTTGCAGGAATAGTTGGCATTCGCAGCAGAGCGTCGATTAAAACACTTCGAAAGTGGATTTCGGATCCAAATGTTAATATGCAGATATAGACATACATATAAGTGTGTGTGGTGTACAATAAAAAGTTAAAGTGGAACTATTATATTATTACACATAATATTAAATAAATATTAATCTCAAAGTTACAATACTGAAATTGGTCACTAGATGGCACCATTGTTACTTCAGGCAATATTGAGAAATATTTTACAGAGTTAATGAAATTAAAAACATAACAATTATAACGTTATTCATAAATTAAATATTCTGAGTTAACCGTGCCATATAAGAACTGCAGTGACAATTAAAGTTCTCAAAAATATAACAAAATTACTTTCTGCTTCATTACTCATTTAACTTTAACAACGGAATAACTTACTGGTTCTTAGATGAACGTATATGCGCAAACAATTTAATACGAACAACAACAAATGAACAGAGCTTAACGTTGCTTTGTTTGACATACACTATTTCTAAGGAACTCTCTAACCATTTGAAGGGCAAACTAACAGTTTAAACATACACTGGGAACAACCATGCTTTCTCCTTCTTCCTGCAACCCACAGTACTTTGTTCCACGCAAGGCAGCACCTAAGTCCGTCCTCCTGATGACTCAACTCCGCCTCTCAGACAATGACCAGATGACAACACAGGTGATTGTTAGAAAATGTGGTCACAATCACAACTGAAGGTTGTAATCTAGGATGCGTCTCACTTTATCACCCAGGTTGGCTCAAAGTGCCAGCTTATAGGCATGATCCCATTACTGACTGACACAGGGACTTTGACCTGCTCTGTTTCTGACTTAAGTAGGTTAGCTTCTCCTTAATCAACCTGGTAGCCCTAGGGTCTCCCAGGAGCACAATGCTGACTCCAAACTTAGCATAGACACCTGGTCGACACAGGGCCACTACCATTGTCGTCCCCTGAGCTTAAGCTATCCTCCAAGCTTGGACTCCTGAGCAGCCGGGATTACAGACATGCCACTGCTTCTGACGAGAGCACTCTTGAGGCTGACACTTCTTCTTTGTGGAGTGGATACATTCTGGAAGGTGTGCACCATGGGACTGGAATGTGAAAAGGAATGACATGGCAGCTTGTGTAGCTGACAAGACTGGTGCCTGAGAGGTGTATGTCTTATTAACAACAGCAACAAAAAGAAAGGAAGTTTGAAATAACACGAATACATGGAGAAAGAAACACATGTTACAAATATAATAAAGCTGCATTTAGCTTTCAAGAAACTTACGGGTCCCACAACCACCTACATATGAACATAGAGCAAACAGCACTCTGCTTCTACCTACTGTAAAAAAGTGTCCACATTTCATTGTTCAACCACAGCCACATTAATTGGTATAAAGCCAGCACCGTCTTCTTGTTCAATGAAATGATTATTGTTGTGTGTCACCATTTTATTTCTTTGCGACTTTTACAGTTTTGATTATATTCATGCATTCACTCATTCATTATTAATTTATTTGTTTGTTCTGTGGATGTCTCTTTCTAAGTTTGATGCCTCATTTTTGGTAAATCCTCTGGCGTTACTCCCACTTCCTCCAAATAAGGAAACTTAAATTACACAAAAGACATACCCGTTCAAAATTAATCATAGATGGATTCATGGGATGTAGAAGTACTTAGTATATATAGCTTATAGTGCATGATTCTGCAAATGTTTTAAGAAAATGCATGTTCATAAAAACTGATTTGAGGGGATAGACATTTAGTCGATCAGTTACTTTTTTTTTATGTTTGAGATTAAATTTGACCACTCAGCACTATATACCTGATACAAATATATATTGTAATGGACATCCGGGGCTTTTACCCTGCCGGGACACCTGCATATATGTGCATTATACTGAACTGGTGCCTGGTGTCTGTTGTGTTCAGGTGTTTGGGGAGCTGTGTGCCCCGTCATGTCCACAATATAT
>JANRMT010062856.1:56912441-56936886 GCA_026402145.1 Polypterus bichir lapradei | reverse complement strand
TGACTTGTTCATGTCTTTACACTGCTAACAGATTTGGTAACTTCTGTTCAGAGTGTTTGACATGTCATATCACTCTGTTAATTTCTGCCACCATCTACTGACCTTTTTTGGTATTACCTGTTTTAGGCATTCTGTGGGCTTTCATTTTTGTGAAAGTTGTTTAATGTTATAGTATTTGTTCTGTTTCAGAAACCACACACACATTTATGTGCAAATAAATATTTCACTTTACAAAGCCATTGCAACAAATCCTTCCTTTGCAACGTTTAGCAGTTATTTGAGTCATTCTACTTTAACTGTGGTCTGCTTCATCCTCCTACCGGGAATTAGGATTTGGTGCCATATAAACACCATTTTGACGCACGCACTGTTTAACACTAAGCCTGGCTCCAGGTTTACAGCTGACACTTCACATGTGTTTCCTGAAGAGGCATTAGCTCTCTTGGAAATGTGTTCTTTTGAAATTGTGGCATATTAAATAATTAAACAATATCATAATATACCAGAAAAGGCGATATCCCTCCCATCGTGATTACGGCGGTACAAGAATCACATGAGAAAAAATATCTTTTAGCTTACATTTACTGACGGTTAACGCGGTTACAGACGGAGAGGCGCATGGACAGACTTTATCCAGGTGGGAAATCTGGATCAACACAGTCCGCCATTTTTCTCGTCCCCACGCTGGGAGGTTTTTCGAACTTTGTCGACACAGCCTCCAAGGGTCTGGCTGCTGTCCACGCCTTTTATACTGTTCTTCTTCAACTTGCTGGTCTTCTCTGTCTCCAAACAAGGGCTGAATTCCTCCTCCACAAAATACAGAAATATCATAGTGCTTACATGCCGTTCTCATTCTCCCAATAAGAAAAGATTTTGTGCTGACAGAGGACAGAAATACACTATCCTGTGTTTAAGCTGACTATACAAGCCTCCAGTTGTCTTTGGCTATCTAATCCAATGCTTGGCTAGCAATTCTAACTGCTGAGCCCCTGTGTGCCACAGTTAACATGCACATGTGAATAAAACTCATAACAGTATTGTCCAGATATAGTGACATAAAGAAAAATGTAATATAACAACATGATAGTACATTTTGTCCATAACTATAGCAATTGCCACTGTTCATCTTTCCATTGATTAACTCAGTTTAGTGAAGCATCACGGTGTCCAGAAACCAACCTGTTAGTACATGTCAGAAGGAACGATTTCTGGACGGATGTGAGTTCATCTAGTTTGGAGTTGACGATGCACCTAACACACCCTGTGTGCCTGGAGAAAAACATGAAAATACATTCAGACAGTGCCCTCCTGGCTAGCGTTCGAACCCACCGACAAGCCAGGAACGGTAAGTCAGCAAGCACTAACGTCTGTGTCCCCCACAACAAGAAGCATTTAATTGTTTTTTTCCCTTGGGTGGTTGGGTGTTGGTTTCCTCCAAGTCCAAAGACATGCATTTTACATGGATTGGTGCTGTCAGATTGGCTTTAGTGAGTTTGTGTGTTTACCCAGTGATGGACTGGTACCCCGTTCAGGTGTTGTTCCTGCCTTGTATCTTGTGACTCCTGGGAAAGGCTCAAGCTGCACCACAACACTGCACTGCTTAAGTCAGTTAGAAAAATGAATGGATGTTCTTCCCCTTATTGAGATTTGTTTCTATCACACTTGTTATGAAGCACGCAGGAACAAGAAAGTAAAAACGTTTTTAAAGCGTCTTTTCTTGTCATTTAAAATATTTGCTCAATTATTTTGCACTTTATGTCATTCTTCTTTTCTTGGCCGTATCATAATAGAAGAAAGTACACTGTGTTTGTCAATCATTTTCACATTCCTTTCCATAACTCTTTCCTGAAGTCATAGTAAGAAACCGTTGTTGATCTAACAAATACAGGGTGACACAGAAAAACGGGAACTTTTGAAAAACCCAATAAAAATTGAAGAAATCCAACAAAAAAATTTTATTGACAGCAATTGAACCACTACAACTTGCCTTTTAAGAGACAGTAATCCAAATTATCAATGTCTGAAAATTGTGTCCTGTAGATGGCGTCCTCCTGTATGTATGCATTCTTTTAATCTGCTGTTGAGGTTCCCCATTGATCGCTGCAACATCTCAGCTGGGAGACCACGAATTTCGTCTTGAATTCTTTGTTTCAATTCATTCAGTGTCCTTGGCCGAGTCATGTAGACCCGACTTTTAAGGTAGCCCCACAAGAAAAAATCACAAACAGATGAATCCGGTGATCTTGAGTGCCAGGGAATATCACCGAATCTTGAGATGACACGGTTACCAAACAATTCTCGCACAGCTGCCATTGATTGCTAAATTACTAAATGGCGAGATTGTTTACAGCTTAAGGTCCCTGTTCCATAGTGCTGCCAACTGTACATGGCTGCCACTACGCATTTCAAAAGTTCCTGTTTTTCTGTGTCACCCTGTACATTCAGTTTTGTTCCCTTTATCTCTATCCCTCTCTCATCTGCGCACTCTGTGCGCTGTTTTGTCGGTAACAAAATACACAACTTGGGAGACCGTAATGATAGGGGTTACGGCAATGCCAACAAACTATAATAAGGGAGAACAAATGGTGTTTACCTCGCTGACTTTCTGAGAACAGTTAACGGCAGTAGCATTAGATGTTGAGGGCATAGAAACAAAGGCGGTGTTTAAGTTGTCTTTTAAGATGAGCAACAGAAAGGAGACTTCCATGCAGAGCCTAAAAGTGCATACCCGTCCGATTTCACTTTCACCCAACGGAAAACAAAAGGACCAAGACATAATGTGCCTCATTCAAGTAGCTCTCGCTGAAGGACACAAGATGGGGCGGAGACAGAACTCAGTAGGGCGGGGTGCAGATATCAAAGGGGCGTGTACATACATGGGTTGACTTAGGCTTTCAGACCCGTGTAACATTTTCTGTGTTTGTATAGTTAGATGGGGGCAGCTCAGAGTTTATTTCCTTAGCCCATCCTGTTTACTGTTCCGGGAAAATGTCCTCAATCCGCCAAAGCACTTCTTCATTTTCCTCCTGAAATGATCCATTCATAAATTGCTGCATAAGTTCCAGAATGTTAACTTATTATACATTTTAGAATGTGTTTCTTTCTGCTGTCTTCTGTTTAAATTAACTGTTAACGTGTTGTTACATCATTACAGTTCATGGGCTTTGAACCAGGGTAACACCTAAGTAAAAGTAGTTTATTTCACGGAGGTTATGGTGCTTTGATGCACAGTTTTTAGAGTGTGAAGATCTGCATTGTAATGCATTAATTGTTCTTAAGATGAATTGCCAAATTACTGCTTTTAAGAATGTTTCCACATTATTTTGTACTAATGTGGCTGTGGCCATAGGTTGAAAAAAGTATGTGTTTCGTTGTGACTACGAGGACTGATTGAGTTTTATGATCTTGGGTTGATTTACCACCAAACCAATTACTCTGTCATACGGATTAGCTGTGCGCTTCAGTTCCATCAAAATGTCCCTTTCTATCGCCATCGAAGCTAATGCTGAAAGTTGAACCTGCCCTGTCGTATTTCTGGCATAAGTTTTAATTTACTTTAGGCCTCAAAATGTCCGTTCGACAGAAGCAGTGTACACGGGAATGGTCACCGCTAAATATACCAATGTGAACAGCTGCCCCATGCTCTCATTCAGATTTTTCTGATGAAGGAAGTCAAGGAGATCAGTGGGAGATTTTCCTGCAAAATCATCCATGGCATACATTACAGTCAGTTCTGTTTTTAGCCGAGACAGATTAAAAACCGCTCCGTGGCTCTTGTGTTAAACTGGAGAAGGCTGCATGCGTGAAATTTTTCTTGTATTCCCGAAACTTCTGGGGCTCGAGGAGCGTAACAAAAATTAGGTTTTCGTGGTCTTGAAATCTGGTCTGTGTCTGTCAAATAATATTGTCCAGAATGGAGTTGGCTGTAGTGCGCGTGAGGATGCTCGGAGCGCTTGCGGTGCGTTCAGTGGCCTCGTAGAGTTCCTCATATTGCCTTCTATCCAATCAATGGGTCTGAATACGGTGACGTTGCCGTACGCCTGCTAGAGGGCTCTACTGAGACGAACTCAAAATCTGATTGGTTGAAGCAAAAGGTTAATCGACATTTATTCTGTGTTAGAGTGCCTGCACAATGGATTGTGAAGGCGTCTCTGCCTGGCAACAAATTATGACTGAAATGTGATTGGTTAAATGCTTTAATATGAAAATACATGCCTAGAAGCAGCATAACCATCGTAAAAGCTATGAAAGGAAGCGGACAGACTATTTGGAATTATTTAATAAGTATTCATGGACAAAATATAATTAACTTTAGTTTGTGATTCAGATATTTTTACTTATGAATATGCTAAGCACAGTCCTTGACACGCGAATATTTACCTTATATGGGTAGGCACTCAATTACGTGGGAGGCGTGATGATGCGACACACAACTCCGCCTCTAACGGCCATCGAGCTGCAGTCTATTACAATATACGGACGAAAATAGGTTCCAGTTATGACCATTACACGTAGAATTTCGAAATGAAACCAACTTTTGTAAGTAAGTTGTAAGGAATGAACCTGCCAAATTTCAGCCTTCCACCTACACGGGAAGTTGGAGAATTAGTGATGAGTGAGTGAGTCAGTCAGTCAGTCAGTCAGTCAGTGAGGGCTTTGCCTTTTATTAGTATAGATAATTAAACATGCCAGGACACAGTGCCGCAGCGTTAGCAAGTTCCTACCTCGTGGTGTATTCTTGCTGGGGCTGGCGCGACACTGGAAGGATAGATAGATAGAATAATTAAACCCATACTACGAAGATATTTCAATGTTCCTTAAAAGTTTTGAAGAATTGGCATTCTAAGTTTACAGGTGGCTTAATGTCTATTACAGAGCTGATTGTGTGGCGATTGGGTATTTGGAGAAAGAAAAGTAAGGACAAGAATTAGGGGTTTGTACGTTTGAAAGAGACAGTACTGCTACAATAAAGTATTTCATCAAAGGTCACGCATGGTGCAGCAAGCATCTTGCATGAGACATGAACAATCACTGCACCACCGTGTTCCCATGTTTAATAACATGATTTAACTTCTATCATCATGAAAATAATATCACGTATACATCTCAGTATTTTAATTATTCAGAGAGCTGTAATATCACGAATGTAATGGATTCTGTGTTCTGTCGGAGGAAGAGAAAGCCTGGAAGCACATAGTGATTCACACACATAGAGCACATAGAAGATCAAATACAAAACAAAGCATTTAACGTGCTACTTTAGCTATGATGGGATTTGAGAAATTAGTAAATTAAATGATTTTAAGATGAAGTTTATGATGTTCTACTTTAATGACAAAATAAACTACGTGATTAAAGTGGAAATCTCGAGATTAAAGTTGACATTTCATGCTTTTTTCCCTTTGTGTGCCTATTATTTTTGTCTGTACCCTAATAAGCTTTCATGTGACACTCAGACGGTGGGCTACGACTCGCCTTTTTACGGCGACTTTGATATCTGATAACTTCTTTTTTATTTCAGGCACTGTGCGACTTTGTGAACTTGAGCTTTTGAGTTACTCCGACACTCTGTCACTCGTTCAACTTCCTTTTGTTGTTTATACCACTGTTTAAACCAACAAATAGTACGTTTCTCCTTGCCTCCACTTGGTATTCGCTGAAATTCTTCTATTTTCCCCCGCACTTTTCCCATTGTCTTTTCACAGAAGGCTGAGCTTAAGGGCTATGTATATTGATTTGCATATTCAAAGAGGTGTAATTCTGGGAGGAGTTGGGGTGCGGTAGTAGGCGCGTGCACGAGCGTTACTTTTCATGCTGACCGGGATTTATGTAGCGGAAGAATGTGGAAGTTTGCGTGCGCACAGATTTATGCATCTGGATTTTTCTGTGTGTAAGCACATTCCTGCTTTTGTGCTTACGCCATGTTATAGTGTGAGTTCTACGCATGGTGTTATATATGAGGCCCCTGGTGTGGACTTCATCATGGCAGACAGAAAAGGAAAAGATTTCATGAAATCGCTCCTTGTGGTCAAAATGACTTTTTGTTTTCCAACATAGATTTTAACTTGCCAGCAATTTTTGCTTGCAAATGAGTAATGCTGGCTGGGAGAATGCTAAACATGATCTCACCTGTAGCAGTATTTAAATTTATTACCTTATAATATTATGTAAAAAGGTAAAAACAAATATATTTTTTTAAATCACCATTATTATACTATTTTACCTCTACTGTATATATTTTATACTCACGTCAAGGTGTTCTTCCAGGTCAATAATCAGAATCCTTAGATACAGCAAATATAATCAAAACTCCATCAATAAACAGAACTGATGAGCTCCAGCTCTGGCACTGGCACTGGCTCCAACCTCCAGCTCCCAAATGATTCCTGTTGAACTGCCCATCTACACGGCCTTTATAGGGCTGGGGCAGTTCCTAAATGATGATGGACAGGTGGCCCCACCTTTTGGGAACACAAGGAAAATAACTGAACACGTACTTCCACATAGAAACATAATTACACAAAATATAAATATTCTGAACATACAATAAAAAAAATTATTGCAAACATATACAAAGCACTTTAAATTAAATGGAAAATACATAAAAAAAGAAACATAAACAGAAAATATTGAACATGAATTGGTGCACACATAACACGAGGGGTGAATCTATTATAAAACGAATGAAGCTTAAGCTTTAGGGCCCAGAAGTGACTTTAATCCAACATTGCTTAAAAATTTTGGGTGTCTACTGTATGAAAAGGGTTTTTTAAAAAGTATATTAATAATATAGTGTAATTCAAAATGAAATAATAATTAAAATAAAAATTAAAAGGGTGGAGCTTTGCCCAGCTGGGACGCCTAAAGGGATCAGGAGAGGGACTATGCCTCCCCTGGACCACGAGAGGGCAGCCCTAGTTTGTATGGGGGCCACGGGAACTGAGCATGGAAGCTCAACCCTATAGGGGCTCGTGGTCACCGCCAGGGGGCACCCAGAAGACTGTGAAGCCCTGGACATCAGCACTTCCGCCACACCCAGAGTTGCTGGCGGAAGTATTACCAGGGACACCAGGAGTGCTTCCAGGTGCTGAAGGAAGCTCTTCAGGAAGCACCTGGAGCACGTCCGGGTGGACATAAAATGGGTCGCCTCCCTCCAATTCATCAGCTGGAGTCAGGTGGAAGAAGACGAAGCTTGGAGGAGAGGAGTGGAGGCGGTGAAAGAAGGGAAGGAACATAAGGAACGTTGGAAGGCCCAGACTTTGAGGGTGCTTGGTGCAGGGGCACTGGGTTGTGTGCGGGACTTTTGTACATATTGTAGATAAACGTGTTGTGGTGTTTAGAACATTGGTGTCTGCCTGTCTGTGCCAAGGTTGATCTTCCTCAAGGGTAATAAAGTATCATTTAAATGATAGTAGTTGTAAACGAAAAAACATTCAAATTGAAGATGTTTCATTCTAAACATATTCTAAATATATGGGGGCAAAGGGGTCCCCATAATAGTTCAAGTGTCAAGGCCCCAAAAATGTAAGTCCACCACTGCATAACACTTAGCATTTAGCAATCTGCTAAATCCAATTAAGGGTAACAGGGACCATTTCCTATCCCAGCAGTCCTGGACAGCATGCACGAACATCATTAAAGAGCTCACTCATATATACAGGGGTGGGCAAAAGTAAGTTTAAAGTTGTTTGTATGGAAAAAGACACGCAGGTTATAATTATTACAATAACTTAATTAACTTTTTTAACCCAAAAGAATGTCACAATGGCACAGTGCACTTACATACAATCTTGTTAGTGCTCAAATTACCTAAAAGATAACTGTAATAAGGATGAAAGGAGTCACAAAAACGTTTGGGGATTACCACACCATATATTTTAAAAAGCTGTCAAATAAAATAAGCATGTTTTTACAGACAGGAGTCCAAAACACAACTGACAAACATGTTGAAAGCTGTTCTATAAATAAGGTTGAATGGAGGAAGAGGTGGAATCAGGGAGGCCAGAACAGGAACTGAGGGGGCAGGAAGATGGGTTCTGGGAACTGGATATGAGTGTGCCAAAAGTGGCGTCAACAGGGGCCGGACCAGTGGTGATGTCATTGAGAGGCAGGGTCTTGGGCTAGTCGGCAGAGGGACAAAAGGAGAAAGGATGAGGTGACAGCGCCAACTCATCGTTCTGACTGAGAAATAGCACAATTTGAACCATACGGACGTGTGTGACAATCCATATGTTTTGTGTACTCACACTTGCAAACCTACTTTTACCCACCCCTGTATACACTACACACTACACTCACACGGGGCCAATTTGGAATCACCCATCAACTAAACATCTGAATACCCTGACCGCAGTTATTCTAAGACTGAATTGAAGATTGAACACCAGTGAATTGCACTTTGGAGAAATGCCTGGTGTTCTAGACCACGAGGTGGTTTTCCTTTAAAGAAACAAGTTAAAGATTAACAGGCTGTTTCATGAGGATTGCGTTATGGTTTTCATTTTTAGTGCTTAGTATTGGTGAGAAAAGGGGATTTCAAGGTGAAATTTGTGAAGTGTGGGAAAATTATTAACCAAAGACCTTCTTATTTCAGATATTACTAAACACATAGTTCACTCTTAATTTACAAGTGTTCATTTTCCCTCTCACCGAGTAATGAGCCAATGTTTCCTTACATTTACCTTTTGTATTTATTTCTTCTATGCAAGGAGATGAAGGGGGGCCAACGTAGCAACAGCAGGCACAAGACAGGAGCTCTAACTCTTACAGCTGACGTAATATGCTGGAACAGTGGAACGGCAGAAGGAGGAGAGGGAATCACACTGGGACAACTGAATCAGGATACAGAGCCATTTAATAAACAATGTAGAGCCGGGCCTCATATATAAAACCTTGGTTAGATTTCATACGAAATTTTGCTTTGGTAAAAAATGGAGTACACACACAAAAATGAGATTCCTAAAACTGCATGCATGCCAGATTCCACATCAAGTTCCTTCATAAATCTCAAATCAACTTAAAATTGTGTGCATGTATAGCCACCCCCAATCACCACCTGTCAAGAACCATGTATGGCTTTAAAATGCACATTTTGAATGGCCTAATCACCATTTACATTTGCCCATGTTCCTGAGTGACGTCTGTACTACAAAAACATGGAAGAACAAAGGAAAAAAGGCAGAAAAAGAAAGTTCAGGCAAATGCAAACTTAAACTACTATAGACCAAAATGGAGAATCCCAAAAACATTCTGTTTGATGGTCTTACTGAGGGAGTCACCAACAAAAGAAAAAATCAATTGTAGCAGGAAGTGACAGCAGCAGTAAAAGAATATCATTAGAGCATCACTTTGATGCTGAAATGAGGAAAATGTAGTCCAGTACCAAGTTTGGAAATAAGAAGGAGAATTGTAGAACACCGGCATAGTATGTGTGCTACAGTTGTGGGTATCGATATACCCGATCTCAGTCACTTTGACCTGCGAGTTGTAGCTGTCATAGGGGAAACAGCCATCGGCAGCCTTCTGGCAGACTGTGTCAGAGATTCTGATGTAATGTATCAAGATGATATGGTTGAGTACATTCGTTTTGCAACATTCGGTATCACAGTCCTATAATCTATAGGGTGGTCCAGATCTAATTATGCAATTTACATTACGCTTTAACTTATTAAGTTTATTACATAGAAAATCACCCAAAAAATCCCGGATCATCGAGAAGTGTGCGAACTAACGACATGAAGAATCATCTTTGTGCCGAACTGGAATCATCCCCGTGTAAATCAAAGTCATCCAGACAATCTGGATCTGCATAATTAGATCTGGACCACCCTGTATTACACTAACCCAGACCTAATGGAGCACAGCATAATTGCGCAAGTTGCCAATGGAGACACATGACCAAAATGTGCTCTTACATATTTATTTATTTTATCATTTTGTAGATTGTAATTTTCCAAGTGGAGACACCAAGAGTAATGTGCCATTATCCAGTACCCAGACCTCTGCCAGTGTCAGGATCCCCACGAGACATGATTTGACTGGTGAGGTGCTACGGACACACTATGAATTGATTCAGGCTGTTCATGCCTTTTGTCAAACGCAGTGTGAAAAGATGCAGAGCTGCAATATATTAAGCACATTCTCAATTAACTTGTGAAAAAATAAAATACTTTAGGCAAGTAAATGTCAATGTTGAAATACATCCAGTAGTTTATTCTCATTGCATGTGACGTACAACATGCAAACGTCTTAGAACTGCCATTGCATTGATGTCCTGTGGGACCAGACCTGGGTCATGCATTCGCTCGTCTTGGCTCGTCTATGTTGGCTGAGGCAGTCCATGTTTCCCCGCTAGGTTGCGCAGTACTGCACAAGCCATCACAACGTGGCAAACCTTTGTGGGACCTGATGATTCCAAACACTGCCATCTACCTTATAATGAACCAATGGTCAGTTCTATCACTGATCTTGCGTGGGAGTATCTTTTATTATACCTCCTGTCCTGTGGTGTTTGCGTGTTGGTGAATGGTGTGAGCCTCTGAGGGGGTATCCACTATCACATGAAGGAAAGATGATACACGTTGTCTGCAATGTACTTCATTGCACTCCACTCAATTAGTCTTACTTACCAAAAGGCCAACCATCTCACACAGCATGATGACTCTGAAGTCTGCATCCCACATTACTGTTTGATAATAATTAGGGATAAGCCAGGCTCCCTTGCAACAATGTGAGACACATTTGAGCATTGCATATTAGCTGGATGTTAAGAGATGAAAGTGCTGTTTCCGGAAACAAATTCATTCTGTGATGGCACCCTCATCTCAACTTGTGTACAACATTGGGGAAATTAGCAATCAGTGCACATTGCCTTTTGTTTTCAGCTTGCTCCCCCTGACAGTAAGGAAACTGGATGTATCTGGGTAGCATCACAATTATACCACCCCACACAAATGGCATCACACAGCTCAGTAATAACTGAGATTTCTGAACGGTTAGCTGGTTCACACAGAAATTCAACTGTTGCCAAATAACTCACGGTTGTTAAAACCTGCACCTGGACAAGGATTGTGTGATTTCTGCATGATGGCCTCTGTAGTATAGCCTCTAATTCAGTGCACAACTCCAAGAGGATGGCTCTAGGAGGTCTAAACTGGTTTATTAGCCATGGACTGTCATGAGACAAAACTCATCACAATCTAAAAATATGTGTCTTGCGTAACTTGCCATTGGCAGTATCCTCCAAAAGAGCTAATACTGCACACCGTTTTAATGGAAAAACAGATCAGTTACACAGTGAGGCAATTACCACTAAGAATATGTATTAGGCGTTATTACCAACATTGAAGACAGCTGTATTGAGAGAATATATTAGTTAATTGTGATACAATTAGTTAAAGAACTTAGGAGTGTGGCTGGTTTATCATTCAAATGCACAATAAAATATTATTTGAGGTTAATTTCATTGTCCTGCTGCGACCAAAAAGTTTGCATAGGACCTATGGATGGTGGCAACGTTGCCAACTATAATGCCAAGTGTGCATTTTATAAATCCAGAATTTTGCCTAAGAAATAGTTTAATTACGTTTCTGAGTGTAAGCAAGCTTTATACATGAGACACAACTTTTCAGCCAAGGAAAGCATGACAAGCATGACAAGCATACCAAGCATGACAACTCTGATCATATTTTGTTTTTGTTTTATTGATGTATTTATTCTTGTATCTACTTTCAGCTCTCTTTGAAATATCTGATTTCAGTCATGAAATGGATCTTTCATTCACTTGAAAGTTTACAATTTAATTTCATTGAAAATAAATCAAAAGTGACTTTAATTTCATTTAGGCCTTATGCAGTCGCACAAAAACAAATGTGCAAGAAAAGTTTTCAGCTTTCAGTATTAGGCCCAGTGTTTTCTAAAATTCTGTTTCTGTTTTGGCCAATAATTTTAATTTTGGTCAATCCCTAGTAATATCCTACACCACACTACTTGTCCATAGACTTTTTTTGCTCATCTGGAAGAATCCCAAACCACACTACAAACTACAGGGTCACGGATGTCTGCTGGAGCCAATCCCAGCCAACACAGGGCGCAAGGCAGGAAACAAACCCTGGGCAGGGCGCCAGCCCACCGCATGGCGCACACGCACCCAACACACACACACACACATAAGGGACAATTTAGAATCGTCAATCCACCTAACCTGCATGGCTTTGGACTGTGGGAGGAAACCGGAGTACCCGGTGGAAACCCACGCAGACACGGGGAGAACATGCAAACTCCACGCAGGAAGGACCTAGGAAGCAAACCCAGGTCTCCTAACTGCGAGGCAGCAGCGCTACCACTGCGCTACCGTGCCACCTACTTTTGTATCCTGTATGAAAATTTCCTTTAGACTGGGTGCTGCAGTCATGTAAGTCTTTACGTTGACTGTTGAGTTTCATGGCAATAGACTGTTATACTTGCTATGTTATTTTCGTTTGATTGGCTTGTGCTTTGTTATTAGGTCTTGCTTCATAAATAAAAAAGATTAAAAAAGATAATTAAAATTGATTAAAACCCTACTCTATATGAGTTTAGTAGTTGCACATTCAAAATCCATCCTGCTTACTAAGATGTCTGCAGCAAGCTATTTTTATCATATTGGTGCTTTAACCTGTATGAAGTTGTATATGTTCTCTGATGTACACCATAAAAATACAAAATACTGTATAAAAATGAATACGTTTTACTCAGTTTATTTTTATATAACACTCCTCGCCATTAGACAGAACATTAGGATGCACAGACTTTCAGGATTCAAAATGCTAAAATTACTTTTGAGCCCCCAAATAACTAAGTTGCAAAATATCAAGAAAGGTTAGGTGATAAAATGCATCGGCAAAGAGCAAAACAAATCGGGGAACAGAAATCTCTTGGTGCTACAGATAAAACCATTCAAGATTCTCAGGATTGATGATTCTCTTGAAGAGTCTCTTTTACCATTATATTGGAAGTAACTGGACAGGCCAAACTTGGACGGAATTGGTCCTCAGGATCAATGGCAGATGGACTTACATGTCATAATATTACCCATACACCACAGACCACTCACCCACCTCCCTTTGGATAGAAAGCAGACAAAGCCCAAATGAGTAGCACACTCCTGCTGGGTCCACATACAGTATCGTGAGGCAATAAAGTGGCAGTTGTAACATCAGGCATTTAACTCTCCACAAAGTGCCACTGGGAATTCAGTTTCTTTTAAAAGTGCTTATTTATTAGTAATACTAAGTTGTCTTACCTACATTTATTTAAGATAAAATAAATTAGCTTGCATATTCTTAAACAACACTAAGCAATCATTATGTGATTGAAGTATAAACTTTAACTTTTAATTCAAGGGGTTTAAAAAAATTTTTGTATGAGCTGTTCAGAAAAGATACGTTTTATATATATATATGGTCGCCCTGTTTTCAGGGGCTCAAAAGTATTTGGACAAACTAACAATAATAAATTAAATGATCAGTTTCAATATTTGGCTGAAAATCCTTTACAGTCAATCACTGCCTGAAGTTTGGAGTCCATGGCCATCTCCAAGTGTTGGGTTTCCACTCTAGTGATGCTTTGCCAGGCCTTTACTGCAGCTGTCTTGAGTTGCTGTTTGTTCGTTGGACTTTCTACCATCATGTTTTGTCTTCAGCAAGTGAAATGCATGTCAAATTGGGTTGAGGTCAGGTGATTAACTTTGCCATTGAAGAATATTCCACTTCTATGCCTTTAAAGGCACTTGGTTTGCTTTCGCTCTATGTTTTGGATCATTGTCCATCTCTACTGTGCAGCATCATCTTATCAGGTTTGCAACATGTGGCTGAATCTGAGCAGTCAGTACAGCCGTATACATTTCAGAATTCATCCTGCTACTTCTGCCAGCAGTCATATCACTAAGAAACACTAGTGAATGACTTCTACTGGCAGTCAGGCATGCCCATGCAATAACACTGCTTCCACCTTTTGTCACAGATGATGTGGTATTCATTAGATCATTCGCCATTTCTTTTCTTCTTCATACTTTTCAATTTCCAACATTCTGGTATATATTGATCTTAGTTGCCTTTGTCCAAAGAAAATTGTTCCAGAACTGGACAAGCTTTTAAAAATATTTTTGGGCAAAGTCTAATCTGTCTGTCCTGTGCTTGAGGCTTACCAGTGGTACACACCTTGTGGTAAACCCTGTCTTTCCTTTCATGAAATCTTCACTTGATTGGAGTCTTTGGCAATGATAGGAGAGTGCTCTTGGTTTGGCTAAATGTTATGAAGATGTTCTTCTTCATCAAGTATAGAATTCTGTAACCATTGAACTCAGTTGTCTTCTGTGGTTTTCCAGACCTTCTGGTGTTTTGCTGAGCTCTTTTTAAGAATATACCAAATTGTTCTTGTGTTTCTGCTATCTCTCTAAAGGGCTTTTTTTTGTTTTTTTTCAGCCTAATGATGGACTCTTTTTACTTGTATGGGCAGCTCTTTGGACCTCATAATGAAAGTTCACAGTGACAGCTTCAAAATGCAAATTCCACACTTGGAATCAATTCCGGACCTTTTACCTGATAAATGGTTAATGAAATAATGAGGGAACTGCTCACATCTGACTATAGAACAGCTTGTCAGTGAAATGCCCATATACTTTTGAGCCCCTGGAAATGGGGGCTATGCACAAAAATACAGTAGCTGTCATTGCTAAGCTGCTCATACAATATTTTCGGTAAAACCCTTAAATTATAGCTGAAAGTCTACACTTCAGTCACATAATGATTGCTTCATTTAAAATTAATTGTGGTGGCGCACAGAGTCAAAATCATGAAAATTGGTGTTACTGTCCAAATACTTATTGACCTGACTCTACCTCTGTTACTTCTGATATTTTTGTTACTAGACCTGATCTCCATCAATTAATGTATATGCAAGAAAAACTGTTTTCCATTGGAATAACTGCTGCCAAATTAACTCTGGCTTTGTGTTGGAAATCATTAAATTCTGTTTCTCTTAACACTTGGAAGGCGTCTTTTCTCAATCTGACCAGATCTGCGACCAATGCTGACAAATGGTATCATTTAACAGATGTTGTACAGCACCAAGTATCTGGTCATCTATATTGATAACTGAACTTGTGTCCCGTTGGATATGGGGTTTCCTGGGATGGTGGGACATCTTCTTTTGATTGTTATACAACAAGCTTACACCTCAAAGGTATGGGAGGGGAGCACTCATTTCAAAAACGTTTTCTTCTTCAGGGCCTGATGGTCAAGTCATTTTAAAAATGAATGACTTTGATTTACAATAATCTGACATCGTTTTACAAATCCATTATAAAGAATGCTTATACCTACATAAAAGAGAAAGAATGGTCTAAAGATCATCACTGACGGGGACATCTTAATGCATAATGTATCCACTGACGGCGACATCTTAATGCATAATGTATCAGTCAACCTGAGGTATAAGTAACTGTAGTGCTATTGAAAAACAGAACTGTATAAAATAATCTGGCTTGTTTTTCTCATTTACTCTCAAACATACTCTCATTCAGTCGTACCAAACCAACTGTGAGTTACAAATTTACCTAACATGTATCTTCTATTTATAACGCTCATCTTGATCTTCAGAAGCTATTAATATACACTTCTTCTCTCCAAATGCTTTACATGTTATACAGTAGATTGTTATAATAATTTTTGAGATAGGTTTATCCAATTCCATTTATTTGCTTATCTAGTTAACTGCTAAAGAGAGACACTAATAAACCCCAGATAGAATGCCAATCTATCAAGTGGCACACCCACTCAAGTAAGGTCAATTGCATCTTACAAATGTACATAACATACACAATTCAGTTACATCTAATTTAATTCAATTTATTCTTATATACAGGGCTTTTTGGAAAGAAAGATATTTTTTACTTCATTTAACAAATAAAAAAACAATAGAAGTACAAAGCTATGCGACATATACATATAAACAAACAAATCAATTTAATTTTACAGTAACAGCTGAATAAAAATGTCTATACATTACATATTATGACCAATGTGGGAGTCTTGTTGTCAAAAAAACTCTCGACTTTACTCCACCGCAGGCAGAAATCATAAAAGAGACACATTTCAGACTCTTTGTAGATTTCATTTAACTGCCATGGCTTCTCGGCCATTCCAGCAGTCTCCCTTACCTTATACACCTCGATCAATGGACAGTCCTCAGACTCCGGTTCCACTTGTCCACCTGCAACTGAACAAAAGCAGCAAGACTTGACCATCAATTCTCCGAAGGACAAGAAGGAAGTCTGCCTTTGTCAGGGTCTCCATGGAGAATCCGGTTCCGTTAACTGTGGTAAGACATTCATGGGTCTGCTGTGTGGACTGTCTCCACTGCTACTGCCCGATTTTGGTAAAGAGTAACAGGAACATTTACAATGATGTTAAAGAATTAAGAATCCTGTACTTAAAGAAGCAACTGCTATCAAAGGTGCATTTTAGGATGCACCAATCAGCAAACACAGTATCAATTCCTTTTTCCGTCTAGTGTTAAAGGAGTAACAATCAGTTTTAGTGCTGGAAGAATAGAATTGCATGGCTCCTGATTGCTGGAGACACGTCTGTAAACGAGACCTGCGCAGAGGGAGTAGACAAGATGAACAGCACATGTACAGAGCGACACTTTCTTTCCAAAATAATCAACAAGATGACATCAACACAACTGTTAGTCTGGCTAGTCCTTCTGTAAAAGAAGTTTGTAGCTATGTGGTCCTCCTATCAAATAGGTGGTTCTTCATTTTAAAAGTCCATTCTTTGCACAAAGGTCACTTAAAAATGGCTCTTTATACAACTAAAAACGTGCTTCTTGGTGGTTGTTCTTGATCCATTACTTTTAGTTTTTTTATTGTATGTGCAAGATAGAAAGTGGTGTTCATGCAGGACTGTGTTTTAAATTCCCATGGCGCACACTTAAGTCTTGCATCTCATACACAGTGAGAATCCTCCTCAGGCATGTGGTCTTCTTTGCCTGTCTCCTGCATTACAATCTGTCCCTCTTCAGAAAATGTCTCCTCCATCGGAGTTTTAGGTTCAGGTTCTATGACTGGTATTAATCTTGGCTGATGTGGCTTATTCTGCTAAAAAAGAAAGTATTATTTGTAGTAGTTAAACAAACAGATCATTATAATGCACTGTACTATGGTGCCAATATGTGTCTTTTGTCTTAAGCTGTAACATACCTGCTTGCATATGCTTGCAATTCTTCCTGCAAAAAAAGAAAAAAAAAAAGGTTAGTATTACACTCTTGAGCCAAAGAAGACTCAAAAAGCCATCAAGTGTAAATGCAAGGCTTTTCAACTTTTGTACACGCTGCTATGAAGCACAATTATAAAAAAATCTCAAATTAAACTGGTTGTGCCCATACAGCTGGTATTCTTGACTATCATAAGGGCCAGATAGTCTAGTTAACCACAAAGTTTCAAGTAACAGTGCCCTATTCACTTTACAAATGTCATAAACACTCTCCAGCCCAATTTTCCTATCTTATTCCCACCAACTAAGCCTTTGCCAAACTCTTGCCTTCTGGTTCCAATCACAACCAGCAATTAGAGAAACCAGGATCAGACAGCCTTGTCAAAAGAAGGACTAGGACCTGAGCCACCAGTCCATTCCTGATGGCCACTAGACAGCAGCAACCAAGTGGCTTCATCCTAGAAATCACTACTGCCGCCTCAGTTTCAAAAAACACAGTTTGGCCTCTTTGGAGATGTTTGGCTGCCAAATAGTCATAATTTCCATTAAGCCCTTACCTTAAGCTATTTGATACATTACACAGATCTTAAAATACTAATTACTTTCCTAATTCAAGATGAAGAGATTGGATTTTATCTAAAATGCAAGACAAAAAAATCAGGCCCAAATTTGTAACTAGTGATTTGTAATAATCAAAGTCCAAAAGAAATAGCAAAACTAAACTATAATTCTAAAGGAATGCCTTGTCAAAACCCATCTTACAAATACATTCTTTAATTCTGCATCAGTTTTGCCTTCCTTAACCCAAAACGATGTTCATAGGATTTCAGTTAAAAAATTATGTTAATCACTTTACATGCAGCAAGATTATGGGGGCTTAGCATAAGCCACTCTTGCTGCATGTAAAATGACAAAGGAATGTCTATTTCAACAACAAAATATATGCAGAGGTAGGAATTGTCAAAATTATCAGAAACCACAAAAATTACAAGTACTGATGACATTGTTTGGTGTAACAACAGAAAGGTGGAAGCAGAGAGGACATTGGAAGAATAGAGGAGGGCTCTAGAAGATATAGGGCTGAAGATTAATTGGAAGAAGACATAATACATGAGGTTTAATGATGATTAGTATTCCAAAGTTAGCCTTTAGAAAGAGCTATTGAAAAGAGTGAATACGTTTAAAAACTTAGAATCAGTAGTAGCCCAAGATGGAGACTTGAATGCAAAGATAACCCAGAGAGTGCAGTGTGGATGGAACAATTGGATGAAAATACCAGTAGTATTGTGCAATCACAGAATTATGATGAAGGTCAAACGTAAGGTTTTTAGAACAGTGGTAAGCTTAGCAGTGATGTATAAAGCTCAGACATGTGCAGTAAAGGCAGCACAGGAGAAAAAGTTGGACGTGGCAGAAATTAGAATGTTGAGATGGATATGTGACGTTACAAAGAAAGACAGAATAAGTAATGAGACAATCAGAGGTACAATAAAAGTAGGAGAAATGTTTATGAAAGTACTAGGGGGCTTTGCTCGCCAACCCCCCAGGCTGTGCTACACGCCAGTAACTTCGTCTCTGCCGCTCGCGTATGTGGATTTCACTTTCACCAAACAACAAATCTTTTAATTCTCTCAGATATGCCTCTTCATTGGAAAGAAATACTACTTTTCCCTGATGGCAAAACAAATTAGACAATCTACAAGTCTCCAACTTAAAGTTTAAATTGAACAATATATTCAATCTCTTTTCACTGTTCTGTTATTTCACCAAGTAATAATTTCTGTTTGTTTGTGCTAATGCAATCTTTACTATCATTTTTTTTGAGACTTTCGAATTTTTGTATTTCCATTATTTCTAACCTGCTCCGCATGTGTATTGCGCCCATGTTTCTGAATTCTTTATGACGTTCTCCTTTGTCATCTACTCTGTCTTTTATTTCCGGCCCTGGGCGTGGTTAAATCTCTTGGCACAAAGTCTCGTCTCACGGGACATGAACGTATCTCTCTGAAAAAGTCATGTCTCATCCCAGGATTTTTTTATTATAATAGAGAGACATGAGAAGTTCTATAAAGATGTTATGAGGAATGACAATGAAAATGTAGGTGTAAGAGTGATGAAAATCAAAGTAGAAGGGGAAGAGAAAGCGGGTTATGGTGATTTCAAAGCAGAAGTGGATGGATGAAAGGAAAAGGTTTGAATGGATAGGTGGTGCATATCAATCCCAAGATGAAGAGGAAGAACAAGCTATTTTCAATATGTAACTTGGAATCAGTGTGAAAATTCAGAAGCAACCTTGTAGTTAGTCACAAACAGAAATTCACTTAAGGTGACAGCTGCTGTCTTTAAATGTGAGATGGTTTGAGTTTAAACCTCAAAATTGTGAGTTGTTTCTAGATGTAAAACTCACAAATGCCTTTAGGCAATAACATGACCCCTCTTGCTCCCTAATCAAAAGCAGTCCCAGAATTATCACTTCCTTTCAATAATATATATTAGAATACCAAGCAAAGAGCAGTGTTATGACCTTTTTGTTATTATAACACATCATAAATGTGATTCAATTAAAAATGAGTATGTATGCCTTTTTTGTGGGTCATGTTTTATTGTAATGAAGCAAACATTTTTATTTTTTTAGCTTTTTGTAGAAAGGCATTCTTTGCATTATTTAATTATTTATTGGTGTCATCCCTCTAAGATGGTTCCCTAATTCAGCAACCCAGTGCCAGCCACTAATAAACATTTTGAGCTGAACTTACTATATGCTTCTTCATTTTATTTATATGATTATTTTTACATTAGTACACATCAAAATGCATACAAATTCCTTCAGAAAGTATACACATTTATACCCATTGTATTTTACTCATTTTTTATATTACAAAGATAAAACAGCACAGATTGTTTTCACTTATCTACATAACTCATTGTAAAATATAAACGTTTGGAAATTAAAAGTAGAGCAGTTTAAAATATTAAAACTGATAGGTTTAGTTTAATATGCTCAAAGGGATACTTTTTTTTAAATGAAAACATTACCTTTAAAGTAATACAAGACAACCACACCCACGATAAGAAGAAACAGTATACAGATTACTGCTATAATCGCAGCATTGTTTCCACCTAAAAAACAAAAAATCATTAACAATTTGCAATTTATGACATCCTTTCTGAGATTCACATAGTGCATGAGAAGCAGGTATCCTACTAAAAGACTTTTTAGAATGCTCAGACACCAAAGGCTTTTGGTAGATATAGAGGTATA
This sequence comes from Polypterus bichir lapradei, assembly GCA_026402145.1. Taxonomy (NCBI): domain Eukaryota; kingdom Metazoa; phylum Chordata; class Cladistia; order Polypteriformes; family Polypteridae; genus Polypterus; species Polypterus bichir. The sequence goes on along the minus strand of JANRMT010062856.1, from coordinate 56,916,369 downwards.
GTACAGCTGATTTGCATTTAATGTTAAATTTTAACACTGAAATATATTTACTTGTTTATTTTATTTGAAGAAAATAACATTGCACACAATCAGGTCGTACTTGTACAGCAAGTGACTTCTTAGTCAAACCATAACAAAGCTGAAAAATATATCAAAAAGTTAAAAAAGGAAAGCAACAAAAAAAAAAACTAAGAAAGGAAAATGTAATAGATAGATAGATAGATAGATAGATAGATACTTAATTTTCCACTGATACAGTATAAATGCTTATTCTAAAATGTTATTATTAAATATTGCCACATTTAAAAAAAAATGAACAGAACCTCTAAGTGAGAACTAGATTTATTTACAATTTCAAAAAATACAGAACACCAGTTACCCACTGACTTATATATGCATAAGCAATTACACTTGATTTTTCCTTCTCCATTACACCAAACATAGCTATTAATGGGTTAGGGGTGATTGTGGCATCAAGGCCATAAGCATTCAAAATGTTTTCTCCAAAATGATGTTAATTTGGTGCAATCCCAAAACAAAGTTTGCAGGTTGGATCTTGCATAAACTTTGGACATTTTTAAAGGAGATAAATGTGATTGATAAAAGATTTTAAGTTGAATTGTTATATATACAGTAGTTAAGAGTGTATTCTATGCATGGCTGCCTTCCACTCCTTTTTCACACCGTACCCTAGAATCTTTGAAAGGAAGAGACTTTGAGAGGTTTTTATATACATATAGTTGGGATGCTGTCTGAGTCTTCAAGACTTATCAGTATTTCTTCTGGAATAGAAAGGTTGGGAGGTATGGTGTTGCTGGGATGTTACATTTGAAGTGTAACTATTCATAAGGCAAAAACATTATCTATATACAGTTCTCTAAGTGTTTTAATCCAAGGCATTTTCCAAAGATTAAATACTGTGCATGTTTAAGAGGGTTGAAAAAGGTGATTATAGTGTAGAGGAGAAAGAGATTAAAACTTCTCTTCCTTAAAGTTCATCCTCAATTGGTTCCATATTATGAGTGATTAATAGACAATTGGATTATTGGTATATTTACTATAATTTGTATTTGCTGGAGCTCAAAGCAGAGTATATACAGTAAAGATGTACAGCAAGATTTTATTTCTATTGTAAATTAAGCATATGTATATTCTTCATTTTGTGTCAATTTCCAGGTCTTTATCGCTTGTATATTTGTCACCCAGTAATAAAACTGAAAGTTATGTAGTCCCATACTTTATGTCTTTGTAGAGTCGCCTTTGAATTTGTGGACATCTCAAATTCCAAATAAATAAGGTTAAACAGTAATTAAGTCTAATTTCTTAAAGAATGATTTGTTAATTTATATAGGGATGCTCTTAAATAGAAAAAGAAGTTTGGGAAAAATATTAATTTTGACAGTATTGATTCTCTCTGGTAATGTGAGATAGGGGGTAGATAATCTGTTCCCATCTTGTTTAATTTTTCACATGATGATAGCAAATTTGTGTTGAAAAAGATCTTTATATTAACTTGTGATGTTTACGCCTACATGTTTAAACTGTTCTTATAAAATTAATGGATAGACGTCCAGACTATTACTATGTGCTAAAGAGTTTACTGGGAAAAGTGGACTTTTATTCAAATTGTCTTTGAATCCAGATATCTTTCGACATTGTGCTACTGTATTAAGGACAATAGGCAGAGATGTTTGTGAGTCTGATATATACAGTACCATATCATCTGCATATAGTGATATTTTCTGCTTAAGTCCTTCTCTCATAATTCCCTTTATCTCTAATGCATTTCAAAAGTGAATGGCTAATGGCTCAATGGCAATTGCAAAAAAGCAATGGTGACAGAGGGCACCCTTATTGAGTACAACATACTAGCTTGAAGTAGTTTGAGACCATGTTGCTAATACAGACAGAGGCTTCTGGACTGATATAAAGTAGTTTTATCCATGCATATATATTGTAGCCAAACTCAAATTTGTGCAATCTGGTAAACAGGTAGTTCCATTCGACTCTGTCAAAGGGTTTTTCTGCATCCAAAAATAAGATCTCTGGTGTGTTAGATTTTATGGGTGAGTATTTTACATTGAACAGACTTGAAGCTAAGTGTCTACTTTACAAAGTGTATTTACTTTTAAAATAGTTTATTGTATTTAAGGAGATATTGTGCTGTAGTGTTAGTTCTGCTGTCTCAAAAGAAGGAGACTGAGTTTCATGCCCTGGGAGCACCCTTAATGATGTTTGAATGTTCTCCCTGTGTCTATGTGGGTTTCCTTCCACAGTCCAAAAATATGCAGGCTTGGTGGATTGGCAATGCTAAATTAGGCCCAGACAGGTGTGTGTATATATGTGTGTTCACCCTGTGATGGATTGGTGCTTTGTCTAGGAATTGTTCCTGCCTTAGGGTAGATCCTTGCTGGGATTAGTTCCAAGTTCCCTATGACCCTGTTCTGGATAAGAGGGTTTTTGGATTATTGTATTTATTTATTTAATTATTTAGGCCTCAGTGTATTCTGTTTGGCTTTTAGGTGCATTTGTATATACAGTAATCCCTCCTCGATCGCGAGGGTTGCGTTCCAGAACCCCCCGCGATAGATGAAAATCCGTGAAGTAGAAACCATATGTTTGTATAGTTATTTTTATATATTTTAAGCCCTTATAAACTCTCCCACACTGTTAACATTATTAGAGCCCTCTAGACATGAAATAACACCCTTTAGTCAAAAGTTTAAACTGTGCTAAATGACAAGACAGAGATGACAGTTCTTTCTCACAATTAAAAGAATACAAATATATCTTCTCTTCAGGAGCAGAGAATTTCAGAGAGAGAGTGCTCGCAAAGAAAAGCAAACAATCAAAAAATCAATACGTGTGCTTTTAAGTTTACTGAAGCACCGCAATAAAGCGGCATTTTTTAGAGGAGCGTCAGTATCTTCTAAGCAAACATCCTCTGTGCAAACAGCCCCTCTGCTCACATCTCCTCCGTCAGGCGCAGAGAACGTCAGAGAGAGAGAGCGAGATTAAAGCAAACAATCAAAAAATCAATAAGTGTGCTTTTGGAAGCACCGCGATAAAGCGGCATTTCTTAGAGGTGCCTCCATATCCACTAGGCAAACAGCTTCTGTGCAAACAGCGCCTCTGCTTACACCCCCTCGTCAGGCGCAGAGAATGTCAGAGAGGGTGAGATAGAGGCAGACACAAGCAAACAATCGAGCACCACGCAGGAAGCATATCTTATAGCATTGAGGAGTTTTAGTTAATATGTAATACATGCTCTGATTGGGTAGCTTCTCAGCCATCCGCCAATAGCGTCCCTTGTATGAAATCAACTGGGCAAACAAATTGAGGAAGCATGTACCATAAATTAAAAGAGCCATTGTTCGCAGAAATTCGCGAGCCAGCGAAAAATCCGTGATATATATTTAGATATGCTTACATTTAAAATCCGCGATAGAGTGAAGCCGCGAAAGTCGAAGCGCGATATAGCGAGGGATTACTGTAATGCAAAAAGCTCCTAACGCAGCAGCCATCCGCCTATATGAAACAACTCGCCTCTCAATTGGCATATTTTACTGAAATTTAGCACATTTATTCTTCAAGGAAATTTATCACGATAGGTCATTTTTCAAGGAGAGGACTCAAATATAGTGTGTTGTACACCTTTTGAAAATTTCAATATCTATCACAGAAAAGCATCTGCAAATTTGTAAACTCAGCAATTTTAAAACAAAGACACCTTCATACAACTTTAAGTATGAATTAGTTTATCGTTTCAGTTTTACCTCTAGCGTTGTTATTTTAACTTGTACGTTTTTTATATTGTTTTCTTTCACTAGTTCAAGTATGGAGTAATATTTAGGGCAAATATAATAGATAGATAGATAGATAGATAGATAGATAGATAGATAGATAGATAGATAGATAGATAGATAGA
>JANRMT010062856.1:56887001-56912431 GCA_026402145.1 Polypterus bichir lapradei | reverse complement strand
AGATAGATAGATAGATAGATAGATAGATAGATAGATAGATAGATAGAACACAAATACCGTTGATCCCGGAATATAAGCCGACTCGGTATATAAGCCGACCCCCTTTTCTACCTACTAAATTACATGTATTTGCCAATGACCAGTACCGACCCCCTTCTCCAAGCAAAAGTTTTCAAATTTCCTTAAAAGTGTCTCTTCAGGTATATTTATCATGTTTATCAGCGAGAATTTGAGACTGCTGGCATTTTTGATTGAAACCAGGAAGTGAATGCAGAGAAGTTTGGTAAAACTAAACCATTGTGTTGAAACTATATACGCAAATACGGTACATCGGCGGGTGGATTTCCGGAGACTCGTTATAAATTTGATTAACTTAAATACGCAATACAGTGGACCTTTGACTTACGAACTTAATTCGTTCGCGAGGGCTGGTTGTAACTCAAGTTGGTTGTAAGTCAAGACTATTTTTCCCATAAGAAATAATGGAAATACCCATAATGCGTTCCGAACCTCCCACTGCAACACTTACTTAACCTTTTCATAATAAAAAAGGGTTGTATAATGTGCATAATTTACCAAAACACCAAGAATTTTTTTAATGTACTAACCAAAAAGTTATAAAAAGTGCCTAGCCTACCAGAAGTAGGCTAGATTAAGCTAGGAGCATGGTGGCGCACATGGTCGCAGCGGCTCAGGGCTCTCCTTTTCAGTGCACTTTTTTGTTGTTTTTGTACTTTTTTTTTTTTGCTTGTTTGTGCACGATCGGATCGGCGAACATCCGCTACACCCGTCAGAACCTTATAGACATCGGTGTCCAGAGCCAGACATCTGTTTCAAGTGTTTTTCATCACACGCACAACATCCCAGACAACATAGCCAGACCAGTGGGCTCTCTGTGGATTGTTGTCGGGTCTAGGAGACGATGCAGAAGGAGGAGAGAAAGGAAGCAGAAGCGGGGCCGCAGATCCGGCGTTATGCTAAGGCTAAAGAAACAACCATACAGGCCCTATACAGAACTTTTTTTTTGCAACTTCTTTGCATCTTTTCTCACCATTTGTTTATTTGTTTATTTACTTGCGTTCTACACATATGTCTGCACTGAAGGAGATACTGTACTGTACATACTGTACTCACCATTTAATTTGACATCTTTGGGCTGCAGGAAGGGAGGAGGAGGAGAATGAAACGGAAGGTGGTTATTGTTTAGAAGGAGCCTCCTTATGCAAATCTTTTCTTTGTAAAATTGTCGAGATGGTGGATTTCGACATGCTGTACATATTAGTGAGATCGGTCACACGAACAGCACTCTCATATTTCCACACAATTTCCATCTTCGTTTCGATTGTGATCGCTTTCTTTACCTTCGTTACCTTCTCTTCCTTCCTTAGCAATTATGTGTCTTGCTTGCATGGTCTTAGTGAATTATATATATAGGTAAATCACTGCAATGACCAAAATTACATCCACAAACACATGTATCTGGGCTCCGACTGACGCTTACTAATGCTCTCGGTTGTTTGTTTACAATCGCGCAAGCGGATACACGTGACCACATTCGGGTCGTAACACAAGATGTTGGTCGTAAATCAAAACAACGGTATTTTATTTTAAACTTCCCGATAATTTATTATAAATTATATTAATAAAATCAACAAGTAAAACACTTTATTGAATAAATTCTTTATTTATTTTAAAGTACCAGCATGCAAAGTTACTTCTTCATCTGAAAGATGGCGCTGTGGTTTCATCATTAATTACTTCCGTATTCATTGGCAAAACCGGCATTGCGCTGGAAATCTTGAATCTGAAACGATACTCATTGTATAAGCCGACCCCCAAACTCCAAGACAAAAATCTAGGATGAAATTTTCGGCTTATATTCCGGAATCTACAGTAAATAAAAGAATTGTGAAATGTTAGCAAAATAATAAATGTGTTATGAAATGTGGGCATAAATAAATAAATGTGTCATGAAAAATGCCTTTTGTTGTTAATTAATTTATTTATTTAATTTTGTCTGTAAATTCCTCAAAATGCATCATGAAATATGGCTTGAAATAAATCTGTCACTTTCACTCGTCAAAGATGAGAGGGTGGACTCTTACAGTTGTGTGCTTTACTACTTCCTGTCATTTACTGCGGTAAATGCATTATTATGCAATACAGCATATATACAGCATCGATGCAGTATCTATATTATTTTTTTTACTCACCACAGATGTTATCGGATGATGCATTGCCACTGACTTGCACATTAGAACATCTGATAAAATTAATAAATAAAAGCATAATTATATTTTACTTTTCTCTTAATTATAACTTATTAAGAACTGACTGAAACAGACATTTGTACTTACTCCGTCCACTTAAGGCATGGCTCAGTAGAAGATGACACATTTGAGAAGTACCCTTTTGGACAAGGTTCACACACTGTATCTGTTTTACTTGTGCCTGTTGATCATAGAAAGGCAAATAATTACTAAGAATTGAATACAAAGCAGATTTATACTGGATCCTTCTCAATTTATTTTTTTATAGCAAACATGTAAATCTGACTTTTATAACAACACATAATTTACTAACATGAGTTATAGCTAGGAGTGATTACATTTCAAATGCATATTGTAAACAGTCAGAGTGTTAAAAAGAGTAATTCCTGGACAGAGAAGCACTCAATGGCTGTGACATTTTGATTTTCTTTTTCAATTGTTTCTCTCCCCATATTCGCTCACTTAAGGCTTAACTTCCTTTTATTATTGAATGCATATTTCATACAAACATATAAAAACTACAGAATGAAAATCAGATATATAGTTACGCAATAAATTCAAACATTTCAAATAAATCAATCAGATATTTACCATTTTCTTTAACTCCATACCCTACTAGACACTCTTTGTGCTTCTTGCACAATTCACAGTTCGCTTGTTCACAGTGCATGCCTTCAATACACTCACATTTGGAATTTTCTGTGGCAGACCCACTAAATACTGTCTTAAAACCAACATCTGAAACAAATAAGAAGAAAAAACGTGTAAATATATCTCTCTGTTATAAAAGGAAATCCTGGGACGAGACTTTCTCGGAGATAATTTCAACTCCCACGAGAGATAATTTCTGGTCCTGCAAGACGATACTTTTAGCCAAAAGATTTTGACAAGTCCCGCCTTCCTCTCAAACACTTACAACCATGCCCACGGTCCAATCACTTCTCATTCATGTGAATGCTATGTCAGACACAGTTCCTGCACTCTCAGGCCCAAGCGGGTCGGAAATAAAAGACAAAGAGTAGAAAACAAAGTAGAACGTCGTAAAGAGGTTCAAAAACGTTGGAGCGATACACATGCAGAGCAGATTAGAGATTATGAAAGTACTAAAATTTGAAAGTCTCAAAAAAATGATAGCAAAGATCACATTAGTGCTAACAAACTGAAAGGATTACTCAGTGAAATAATGGAAGAGCGAAAAGAGATCAAATATATGGACATAGGTGATATGACAGAAGTATGTAGTTATTGTTCGGCTTTAAACTTTAAGTCGGAGACTTGTAGATCATCTAATTCGTGTTGCCATCAGGGAAAAGTTGTGTTTCTTCCAAATGAAGAGGTGTATCCGCGAGAATTAAAAGACTGATTATTCCCAGTCCTGGCTCCAGACTAAAACAATAAGTGGGGTGTCTGAAATGCTAGCAGGAGCGTGGTGTGACAACATCCAAATAAATGAAAAATAACAGCATACTGAACAGTGTAGGTGGGTGGGCTTGAAATGATAGATCGCTGGAACTAGGCCTGATTATTCCATCCAGTGGGTTGGTTATTACTTTATTGAAAAATAATTATTAATGGTTATCATTTTCATTATCAAAAGCCAGTAGGTGTGTAACAGCAACGTAATGAATGTCATTATTACCAGGGGCTTAAATGTGAAGAGCTTTGATGGCCACAATGCACATGCACTGAAAGGCAACTCACTTTTGCAAGTGTAGGAACAACATTTGGTAGATAGCCAATAGTGATTCACAGTTAGTAATGTTTAATATAATGCACACCTCTCTGCAAGTAATTGATGGCAATCTAAGAGTAATAAAGAAACATTCATCATCTATCATATATTTCATATAACTTGTATCAATATGTATAAAATTATCCCTTAAACTTAATGATCTGATGAAGAGTAAAATTCAGCATTACAATAATGTTATTTATATTTTCCTAATTTATGGATTGTTAATTCTCAGTGAATATACTTTTATTTCCCATACTGTATAATATTATGCCTCTTTAATAACAACTACTACTAGTGAGCTCCAGAATTAATAACTTATTTTATCACTAAGAACAATAGCAGATTGAAACACTTTCTAAATAAGTGCTATTTTATCTAGTTTGTGGAAGCACAATTTCAATTCAACAAGAAGACAAAAAATATTCAGCAGTTTCTAAGGCAATACTCTGCTTACGGTTATTGAGAGCCTCTAAGCCTCACCAACAAAGTCAGTTATTATTATATCTGTTATTATTAAAATAACAGATATAAATTCATACAAAAATAGTTTCAATATAAAGTTCACCAAGACACTATACTCTGTTTAGACTGTAATGCCTGCATTTTAATATGGAACAGTGTAGCAACCTGCTGTTTCTGAGCATTTATTAATACTGATTTACTTTCATCAGACATTTTAGTTTATCAGTCTGTTTAAATCTAACTGCTGTACAAGACATTTTAAATGGTTTCTCCGTTGATTGTATCAATCTACAATTAATAGTCCATATTGACAATGGGAGAACACATTTTCAGAAAAAAATGCAGATTTACTTAAACTTACAAACTTAATAAAAACTTAAGGTCAGGGAGGTAACCAAGAACCCAATGGTCACTAACAGAGTTTCAGAATTCCCCTGTGAGATAAAAGAACCTATTGGAATAATGACCATCTCAGCAGCACTCCATCAATCAGACGTTTATGGTGGAGCGGCTAACTCCCAATTAGAGTTTGCCAAACGGCATTTAAATGACCTGAGAGAATGAGGAATAAGTTTCTCTGGCCTGATGAGACACAAATTGAGCTCTTTCTAAACTTCAAGTGGTATGCCTGTAAAGACCAGGCACTGATTATAATATGCTTAACCATGATTTTTAATAAATTTGCAAACCTTTCTGAAAACATATATTTACTCGATGGGCAATCATGGCAAATTTATCGATTTAAAATTAAATCTACAACACAGCAAACTGTGCAGAAGGTAAAGGGGTCTGAATATTTTCAGAATTAATGTTTTTGTGAATTATTCAGTTGTTGTCCATGAGGATTCAGACTCTGGTGTTTGTTTTATATTTGGAATTAAGTCTACAAATTTTCACTAACAGCTTAATTCTCTTTATTTACACACTATTTTGATGATTGCGCTGATGATTTAAAAGAGTGATATAAATATATATATATTATAAATATAACGGTGGATACAGATCTTCTCAAAGTTTCTTAGTGTCAGTTATTATTTTTCAGGTAGGCCCTAGTGGTATGACTTTGTATTTTGGTTTCAACATTTTTGTGTCTCAGACTTTCGTATTTCAAGCTTGGTTTGGCATGTTCTCAAGGGTTCAGCTCTTTTCTGTATCTGACTATGTTTTTGTTTTTGATATCATCACCCCATGTTTTAACAAGCAACCTATTGTGTCCTTAGCACAAAGATATATATATTTCTAATTGCTCTAGTTTGCAGTTTTATTGCCCTTTTGTGGCATCCTGTTTTTAATAGTTCCAAGAAGTGTATTGCTCTTATCTTCTCCAGGAATTCTTGTTTCCCCCAGAGACTTTTTACAGCAAAGAAAATGTCCAAGGGTTGGCACATGAGAAACAAATAACAAAAGTATACACAACTGTTGAACATATCCAGTAAATAGTAAAACTGTGGTAGCATTGCCTTTTGTGAAATGATACCACCTTTTTATGTATCTTAAAGATATTTATCTCAGTAAGGAGAATCGGTGTCACATCAAATATTTAAAAACAATATAAAAATGTTGTACTCACTGGCATCACAGTAATTACGCTGCACACAACTTTTTTCCCTGTTGTACTCTTTCTGATATTCAGAACTTTTACATGGGAGACATGTGACGTCTCCTCTGCACCCAGAAAATAACCTTGTTCCTGCAGAAATCACAAAATTACCATAATGTAGCATTTCATAAGAATACATATACATCCATCCATCCATTATCCAACCCGCTATATCCTAACTACAGGGTCACGGCGGTCTGCTGGAGCCAATCCCAGCCAACACAGGGCGCAAGGCAGGAAACAAACCCCGGGTAGGGCACCAGCCCACCACAGATACATATACATATAACTAAAAAATATTAAAACTACCATTTGACCTAAATTAATTTCTCAAACTTGAAAGCTGTAACGCTTTAAATGACATTGGAATCCCATGTAGGCAGTGTTCTTTCATTTTTTTATTGCAACAGCAATGTTAGATCTATGGAATGGGACTTTGTGAAATACATACAAGTAAAACATTAATATTAACCAACAATATAAGGAGAACAGTAATAATCATTCCCAAACAACTAATTTGCACAAACACATTTGGATGTACTCATCATAATTATTGCAAATGATAGTTAAGGCCAAGATGTTATGTTCAAAAATCTTACAAGTTTTGGCTAAGCACTACTTTGAAATCTGGTAGTTGTCGTCTTCATTGACGTAAGCCACTTACCAGACAAAAGGGAAGAGAGAGTGTTCAGGGAGTGACATTTTGGTAAAGATCTCGATAGCTTTAAATTTCTAGAACAATACAGTGATTTCACAGTGGGAAGGAGGCAACCGACATTTATAAGGCATATTCTTTAGCTGTGTCCTATCCTCAAAACACAGATTCCATATTACAGTGTGATAGAAAAGATCAATAATTCTTTTTAAAAATGGACTCGTACAAAATGGCAATTGCTTCCTGTAACACTGTAAACTTTTTTAACTGTCCGGCCAGCATTCTTTACAATAACAGGTGAGATGAGTAACTTGACATTCTCCACTAACTCTACAAAGTGGCCTTCATGTGTCAAGGTGAGACAAACTTATTAATTTCTGCAAAGTTTAACACATTTATTTAATTGCAAAAATAAATTAAATGACTTTGCCGGGCAGCCATTAGCATAGTTTTTCATACTTTACATTTTACTCTTTTCCAGTTTAATAATTATTTTCTAGGTTCACCCAGGTGTATTGGCCTCAGAGCAAAGCGGTATTTGAACTGAAATTGTTATAGCCAAATACGATTACTAATGCCAACCTCCGCAGTTCCCTTTTCAGAGACACAACAGGCGCAGTACCCTTATTTCAATTGAAGGACACAGTAGTATTCATGATTTTTACTATTGTTAAGAATTCTTTAAGCTTGTTATGGATTGACATGTACTAATGTATTTTATTGATTTTTTAATTTTTTTATGTGTTTTATGTATTGTTTGTAATTATATCCTGTTACTTTAAATGCACCTCTTTGCACATTGTAGCGAGAGCCCCAGAAGGTGCGGGCCAACCTGACGCCTCAATTTATTTCAGAGCAAAGAAAGTTTGGTTCAGGAGACCATTGCGTTTGTTAGAAGTTTGGTAAGTATTGTTGTTTTTCTGTAGATTTTTCTGGCTCTGGTGACTTTTTTGTTTTGGCTTAAGGATTTTGTTTTCTTGATTCGTGATTTGGTCTTCCTTAGTTTAGTATTAGTTTTTTTAGGGTTAGGGTTTTGCTTTTTTGAGCATTGTGTTGTCATTTGCTATTTTCATGAATAAACCTATTTACAAAGATTCTTTGTTCACCTTTCTGTCTACAAACTGGGGGTTTATGATCATCCATCCATCCATTTTCCAACCCGGTGAATCCGAACACAGGGTCACGGGGTTCTGCTGGAGCCAATCCCAGCCAACACAGGGCGCAAGGCAGGAACCAATCCCTGGCAGGGCGCCAACTCACCGCAGGACACACACACATACACACCAAGCACACACTAGGGACAATTTAGGATCGCCAATCCACCTAACCTGCATGTCTTTGGACTGTGGGAGAAAACCGGAGTACCAGGAGGAAACCCACGCCGACACGGGGAGAACATGCAAACTCCACGCAGGGAGGACCCGGGAAGCAAACCCAGGTCTCCTAACTGCGAGGCAGCAGCGCTACCACTGCGTCACCGTGCCAGCCGGTTTATGATCAAAACTGTGGTTTTTTTTGCTATATTTTGAGACTTTTCTCATTATTTCACCAGCTCTCTTTATTTGGAGCCTGCTAGATTGAAACCGACAGAATGCAGTGAGGAGTAGGCTAGACTGGGCTAACTAGGGAACATCTCGGTCTGCTTTGTGGCTTTATTTTGGAGGCCTCATGCTCTTTTTGCCACGTTTGTGACTCCCAATGACAACAAAGATCGTTTGTTTTGTCAAATTCGTTTTAATCTAAATGTGTTTAGATTTTTGAATTTAATATATTTAATAGTAATCATTATGCTGCCATTTTGTTTGTCTTCCACTTTACAGGTTGATTTGCATTTTCGCTGCTGCATTGTTTATAGTAGTACCCTAATCTACTAGTCGAGTGGTTTGTAGGAGGTAACATCATTGTACTGTCACTATGATGGATGGCAGTGCTTATACCCTAATGTCGAAATTTTAAATATTAACGAGAAAGACTTCATCTAAACCAAATGATCTTCTGAGGCGACTGCTGTATGTTTAGTTCACTCTACAGAACTGACTATTCATTTTAGGACCTCCATGCAAGAGAGTTTTTTGTTTGGCAGGTATGGCATTTATACTGTAAGTAGACAGTAATTTTAACTTAGCTCAATTATGCTGCTTTTCCTGTGGCTCTCCCTCTTAATGAGAGATCTTTTCACCTCCTTTTAATTTGGTGTGAAGACACACCATTTAGCTTGAATGCACATTCTACAGTTCATGATTTCAAGGGATGCAGCTTCAATGTCTTTCAACCACTCATCGACTTTGACTGCCTGTCCCAACTTTTTCTGATTTGGGGTTGTATAATCTTGTGTTATATAACTTTTCTCTAATCTACTTAATGTAATTCAAGGTCACACGGGAACAGAACATGGATTGGGAATTAGGCAGAAAATGGACAGGTTTCTGTACATATTCTCTTACATAAATACAACTTTCAACTTGGCTGTCTTGGTTTTTGAAATAAGTATTTAATTGACTTTAGATGCCTAGGTGATTCTGAATTGCTATATTTACTCAGATTATCAAAATGTCACCATCTTTAAAAAACAAGTAACATTGAAAGAAACTTAATGCCGCCTTCTTTTATAACTGACCTGGTGGACACATTACACAGCACGCGTGTTCCTCCTCCGCAAAGATTAACCCGGGGCCACAGTCTTTTGCAGAAGATTTTATTGCCATCTAAAAGTGCAAAGAAAAAAAACATACTATGAAATTGTAATACACAAAATTAATATTGCTTTACTCTTTTTATAATTTATTCTAACAAAAATCAATTTAGTTAACATGTGTTAAACAGCACAAACAAAAATATTTCATATTTGCACAACCAATAAATTACTATATTTGTAATAGGATTTGTTGCTTTTCTGTTTCTGCTTTATGGCAGTAAAAATGTGTAGGTGCACTAAGCCATTGTGATACATATGATATGAAGCCAACATATTTCTCCACTCGTCAGAACTTTCAATTTTGCCCAACTCATGGAATTCCAATTCATAATATTAATGTGTATAGCGCAATTTAATATACGTTATGTTTATTGTGTGGCATAAGTCATTTTGCTGCCCGTTGACAGCTTTGCTCCAAATATCCCTTCTGGTGTTGACAGTTTAAAATGCAATTCTTTTTGCGTAAATCATTTAAAATAGTTCTTCCTGAAGTCAAGCAACCCCAGAATGACAAAGTGAAAACAGCATTTTAGAAATTTCTGCAAATTTATTAAAAATAAAAATTGACCACAGGTGGACTCCAAACAAGAAGTAGAAATGTCTCAATAATTATAAAGAGTATGGGATTTACCCGAGTCAGATTTTAAGTGTCATAGAAAAGGGTCTGAATACTTGTGTCAATGTTGTATTTCAGTTTTTTTATTCATAACTACAGGGTTACCCCCTGCTCACTATGCTTGCCAATCACCGTGGCCTGCGCTACACGGCAGCCACTTCACATCTCTGCCGCTCGTGTTGTGAAGGGGGGGGGCTGAATGCACCCCAAGGAGATGCGGTCGCTCCTCTGAAACCCCCTCTTAAACGATGATACAATGGGAAACAAATACAGTTTTTTTTTACTTCCTCTTTGCTTGATCAGCTGAAGCAGCTGCTGCTGTGCCATGTGATCTGCATCTCGCGCAGCACTTCAAATATTTGAAAGCCTGTATAGAGCGGTCTTTGTCATCTACTCTTTGTCTTTTATTTCCGGCCCCGGGGATGGTTAAATGTCTTGGCAGAAAGTCTTATCTTGTCTTGTCTTGTCTCATCTCGTGGGACGTGAGTTCTTGATAATTTAAAAACTGGAATAAGAATCTGAAAATCTAACAACATCTTATTAAATTTCGATAAATTCTGAAAAGAATGATACCAAACATATATATGTAGGTTTTAAAATAAGCCCAATTTAAAGTGTGACAAAAAAGTCATACAAAAGCGTCACATAAAATCGTTGCACTTTTAGGCTTAGGACTTTATATAGAGAGAGTAGATATATTTACAAAAAAATCCCAAAATTCTGTTTTTGCTTTGTCTTTCTGGATTATGGAGTGTTTCTTGATGAGTGAAAAAATGTATTTAAATGGTTTTACAGTAAGGGTGCAACATAAAATGTAAAAAAATGTGAAGAGATCTGGATACTTTCTGAAGGCACTGTATGTATTACAGTAAACCCTCGTTTATCGCGGTTAATATGTTCCAGACTCTACCGCGATAAATGAATTTCCACGAAGTAGGATTCTTTACTTATAAATCTAATATTTTTGCAGTTAGAGCATAGAAAACTTGTTTACCTTCTAAATACATTTTTTAACATTATTAGAGCCCTCTAGACATGAAAGAACACCCTTTAGTCAAAAGTTTAAACTGTGCTCCATGACAAGACAGAGATGACAGTTCTTTCTCACAATTAAAAGAATGCAAATATATCTTCCTCTTCAAAGGAGTGTGCATCAGGAGCAGAGAATGTCAGAGAGAGAGAGACAGAGAGAGAAAAGCAAACAATCAAAAATCAATACGAGCTGTTGGGCTTTTAAGTATGCAAAGCACCACGATAAAGCGGCTGCAAGAAAAAGGGAGCAATGTGAAGATAGTCTTTCAGCATTTTTGAGAGGAGCGTCCGTATCATCTAGGCAAACAGCCCCTCTGCTCACACCCCCTCCGTCAGGAGCAGAGAATTTCAGAGAGAGTGAGAGAGACAGAGAAAAGCAAACAATCAAAAATAAATACGTGCTGCTAGAGCTTTTAAGTGTGCAAAGCACCACACAGGAAGCATATCGTATATCATTGAGGAGTTTTATTTAATACGTAATACGTGCTCTGATTGGGTAGCTTCTCAGCCATCTGCCAATAGTGTCCCTTGTATGAAATCAACTGGGCAAACAAACTGAGGAAGCATGTACCATAAATTAAAAGACCCACTGTCCACAGAAATCCGCGAACCAGCGAAAAATCTGTGATATATATTTAGATATGCTTACAATTAAAATCTGCGATGGAGTGAAGCTGCGAAACTCGAAGCGCGATATAGCGAGGGATCACTGTATACTGTATAAATCTGATTATGTGTTTGTTTGTCCAGTATAAAAATTTCAAACTGTTAAACCTATCTTTTTAGACACATGCCCCTTTTGTACAGAAGACTGAAGGATATGTTTCGCTCTGAAGTTTAGTTAGTACTCCCTACCTCAGAAGCACTGGGGTAACCCTTCTATCAGTAATTATATTTAAAAATAATAATAATAATAAAAAAAAAAGTCAATGCCTCCCTTCTGTGCAGATCTCATTCAATGTCAATTTTCTCTAAACCCATCCATAGATACAACAAATACAATAATCCATTTTGGGGTGACTAGGTAAACTGGGTTTCACGGTGGGAAACAGTTCTGGACAAGGTGCCAGTCATCTGCGGTGGGGGTGGCACAGACATGCACACACCCACGCACACTCATATGTATGTGGAGATGTGACAGAAAACTCGACACAGATGCAAAGAGAACATGTCAATCTCTCAAGGAAATGACCAAGCAAGTTGAAAACATTTTACTGTAAATATTTTAAATATTTACTTTTGCACTTACTTTCCATCCAGTACGGGACACATTCCTGTCCTCCCTGTGTAACAGTGAATGGTGGTGCATTTCTTTTCTAAGTCATATATACTGAAGGGGCAATCCCATTGCACACTATATGGCCAAAATTATATGGAAACCCCTCCAAATTATAGAGTTCATGCTTTTCAGCCACATCCCATTTTCAACAGGTGCATAATGTCAAGCACATAGCCATGTAATCTCCACTGACGAACACTGACAGTAGAATGGGTTATACTAAGTAGATCTGTTCTGATCAACTGTAAGTGCTTTCATTGTGAAGTGAAAGCATCTAGGAGCAACAACAACTCAGCCACGAAGTGCTAGACCATGAAAACCTATGGAGCTATCTGACGGACGAATCCAGATATAGTGGATACCAGGAGAACGTTACCTTTCAGTCTGTAGATGGCCTACGGTAAAGTTTGGTGGAATAGGGATAATAGTCAGAGGCTGTTTTTGCAGGGTTTGGGATATGCTTTTGGTTTAACTCAGCCACAAAGTCCTAGACCATGGAAACCTACGCAGCTATCTGATGGATGAACCCAGGTATGGTGGATACCAGAAGAACGCTACCTTTCAGTCTGCAGATGGCCTACGGTAAAGTTTGGTGGAATAGGGATAATAGTCAGGGGCTGTTTTTCAGAGTTTGGGATATGCTTTTGGGTCCAGTGATGGGTACTGTTAATGCTGCAGCATTTAAAGACATTTTAGACAATTGCATTATTCCACGTTTTTGGCAATAGCTTGGCGATGACCCTTTAATGGTCCAGCATGACTGTGCCTCTTTCCACAAAGCCCGGTCCATAAGGCCATGGAGGAACATGTGCCCTGATCTCAACCCTGTCAAACAGATATGGGATGAATTTTAACACCATTTGCCAGCCAGATCTTCTTGTCTAATATAAGTACCTGACCTCAGAAATGCTCCTTTGGCTGATTCTGCACAAACACCCACAGACAGACCTCCAAAATCCTGTGAAAAACCTTCCCAGAAGAGGGGAGGCTGGTATAGCCTAAAAAGGGCCACCCAATTCCATATTAATGATCATTATTCTATTGTGGGATTTCCAAAAACAAATTTTGAACACATATAATTGTGATATGCTTTTGCTAATAGTGACATTAATGTGTCATTTACAGTTATTTATATGGCTGACACCTCTATCCAAGGTAACTTACAATATTTATGATACAATTGGTTACATTTCTTCATGGTCAGACCGTGTCAGTGGCAGGATTTACACCCACAACATCAGGGATTGAAGCCCAAAGCCTTAACCACTATGCCCTACTGCCTGCCATTTACAGTATAACAAACTCTACAGAACATCTTTTTATTATTATTATTATTATTATTATTATTATTATTATTAACTGTTTCTTTTTGGCCATAGCCAAGGCAGGCCAGAACTGATTCTGGTCACACAATGAGTTTAAGGAATGGTTATATGCCAAAGAAGAACTGTTTTTCTTCTAAACCCACATGCACAGAAAATACACAGTGGTGTATTTAGCAAAATACATAAGACAGTGAAAAGCATCTGGGGAAAAACCAAGTAACAACAGGACATGTGACACTTTATACAGTAAAAAGCCAGCTGAGAGACACAATTAGTTTAAAAATGAATCCAAAAATTAAGGAAATTACAAACAACTATGAAAATTCCAAGGCACCGCAAGAAATAATTAGATGTGTATTTTTGTATTAAGTAATTCCATCTGTATCACAGAACTGCAAGAAATATCTGGGATTTCCTTGTGTAAACACTCATGGGATTTCCCATTTCTAACAAGAGCTGATAAAAAGTATTACTTAATAAAGCAGCTGATCACCTGTTACAACAAACAGAGAGATCGGCTTTAATACTGAACATGACTTTTCACAACAATCAAACATCTGAAAAATATAAGAAGAAAATGTAGAAAAAGAAAAACAATTTATATTTATAGCTAGATGTCCTATGGCTTGCATGAGATTTGTCTTTTAGTACGACTCTCACCTGCTTTCTAAATGTTTCATACCACTCATGGCAGTACCCGGATAGAAACAACCTGAGTCCCACCTAATCCTCACACATTGAATGTGTAGTCCTGCTTCAACTTGCAAAACCAAAGTTATACCCTCTTCCTGCGTCTGTTCCCACTCAATTATGAGGTTAGACAGCTACAGATTGACTGATACTTTAAATCTACTCCCTCTTGCTTTCTAAAAGTTTCAGCCAGCTCCCAGTGTGAGCCATCCTCAGATCTGAGCAAGCTTTAAGTCTAAAGGAGAACTGATGTGCAAAGTCAGGCGAGGATGACAAGATCAGATACAGTAACTCAGTTGTATGGGGAATTCCACTTCTAAATTAAACATCCTGCTTTTTACTTAGTATACCTCATGGTTCCTGACACAAACACCTGTTGGTAAAATAGGTGACCTAAGAACATAAGATATTTAACAAATGAGAGCAAACCAGACCATCAGGTTTGTATGATTATCTAAAGTCGGAGTTGCCCCAATATTTCACCCAGGTACTTCTGAAAAGTAGTCTGTTTCAATTCAATAATATAACTGTCGTTTATTACCAACTCCCACGTCTCTTTTTACAAATAAGTACTTGCTGGCTTAAGTCTTAATTGAACTTTGCCTTATAGTTTGAGGCTTTCAGCGTGCAATTTACTGCTTAATTAAAATACTTCTGCTGGATCAACCATATTGGTGTCTTTTGAGAATTTCGACGATCTGCATTAGGTCCTCATGCCGCATTTTTTGTTTGTGGCTAAAGACTCAACCATGTAACTACTTACAATCCTAGGTTGTCCTTGGCCTGACCGAAATTGTGAACTACCATGTTTAAGTACATGAGATTCCACATATTCTGTGAAGACACATTGTCAAACTATGGTCCACTCTACCATAAAGTGGCTCACTGTGTTGACGAAACAGCAGCACATCATCATACATCTAAAAGAAAAACAGCAGAGGTCATGTCTGGAAATGCTTTTGTATTCACGTGAAAATTGTATTTGTTATTAAAAAAATAAGAAGAAAAAAGAACAAAACTTTTATTCTATCCATCCATTATCCAACCCGCTATATCCTAACTACAGGGTCACGGGGTCTGCTGGAGCCAATCCCAGCCAACCCAGGGCGCAAGGCAGGAAACAAACCCCAGGCAGGGCACACACACACACGGGACAATTCAGAATCGTCAATGCACCTAACCTGCATGTCTTTGGACTGTGGGAGGAAACCGGAGCGCCCGGAAGAAACCCACGCAGACACGGGGAGAACATGCAAACTCCACGCAGGGAGGACCCAGGAAGCAAACCCAGGTCTCCTAACTGTGAGGCAGCAGCACTACCACTGTGCCACCATATGGAATTAATTCAAAAACAGACTTTTGCCTGCTTTGAGAGCAAAATAACATTACATTTTAAATGAGGTGTAATTGTTTAACTTGTATTGTCACGCATTTGTAAAAGGAGATGAAAAGATAACAAGATTAGGTGCTTTTAATAGTGCTATAGAGAGCACTGGTTTGCATTCATTCTCTGATTGTAATGAGCTCTTCTACAGTTGTGCATTAGTCCAAGCATCTGGCCTTTTCCTAATCGGAGTGAACGGTTCAGGATCACATTCTTGTGCAAATTACATGCGCCCACAGTTACATCTACTGCACTGTGGGATGTGGGAGGACTGACAGTGCAAACAACAGCTGTAGCAAGTAAACACTGATGCAAGATTCAACCGAAATGGCTATTTAGCTTGTGTTTAACAGCAATGACATGAGCAGCACCATGTGCTAATACCAAAATAAAATTCATTCAGAGTTTAAATGCTTTGAAGGACAAAGCATCTCTTTATTAATACAACTGTACTGCACTAACAGAGACATATAATTGCTGAAACACAGTAGTAGGACAATCCAAATAGAATTCACTTGGCTTTTGAAGGTAAACTACCATTCATTAATAAAACCTGAAAGTGAAAGCATACATCATATATTTGAATGGTACACTGAAGAATGTAATGCTGCCTCACAGTTACACATTTTTAGAGTGCAAGTAACAACAGCCCAAGTAATCTTAAAATTATGGACATGAACACACGTATAAGAAATACCAATCCAATACTGATTACTCCACTTTGCCAACAGCAAGGCTGTTTAACAGGAGATCTGAAAAAAGGAATTAATGCAAAATCAATGGGTTTGATTTCGCATAGGAAGCTTTAAAATGGGGGCTAATGTAAAAAAAACAAAAAGGAGTGACAGATTTGGAAAATTAAAACACTATGAGTTTCTGACATGTGAAATTTGAAATAATTTCACTGATCCACTAAGTATTACTCTTTAGTAATACTTTTTTAACCAGCTTCTTCTTCTTCTTTCGGCTGTTAGGGGTTGCCACAGCGGATCATCTTCTTCCATATCTTTCTGTCCTCTGTATCTTGTTCTGTTACACCATCACCAGCATGTCCTCTCTCACCACATCCATAAACCTCCTCTTAGGCCTTCCTCTTTTCCTCTTCCCCAGCAGCTTTATCTTTAACATCCTAATTGTTCAAATATAATTCTTACAATAACAAATATTACAAACCTAATTGATTGGTTCACTGACAAACCAGTCTTTAAAAACATGATGTCACAAAAACAGCTTTAAAGAGTTAATTTAAATATAAATATCTGGAATTTTCTTGAAATCTACTCAGTCAACAGAACATATATAGTAATGTTTCAGCTTTATATATTTAGTATAGATTTTACGCAGTAGTTTTTAGTTACTAGACAGAAAATGTCAGAGAATAAATTGAGAATGCGCACATGCTAAGATAAATAAGGTACTTCATGACATGTCACTCTTTATAAACCAAACGCTGAAATCTCCCCGAGATTATAAACCCCATTTGTTGTTACACTGTGGGGATCCCCATCTCTGCCACTAATTAAAATTCAAGTCTTGCATTGGGTTTTGATATTTATGAATGCCAATACTAGTTTACTTAAGTGACAGTTGGGTAACTGCTTGATGGATATACCAGTATTTTGAAGCCATTGTTACTGTTAGTATTTATAAATTTATACTGCATTACGGAATAAGGTTCACTTCAATAAATGGAGGTACTTTAATAAAACCACTGAATGTTACTTCTCTTTCTGACATGGTTTTGAAAGGTGTCGAGTATCGTTCATTTTCACTGGTACTGGCATTGAATACAAAAACTCTGGTATTGTGACATCCTTAGCCTCACCACACAATTACGACACCAGTGGCGAATGCTCAAAGCAGTTCAGCTGCACCGCAGCACAGTCTTGCTGTGTCTGTTCTTTTTAATTTAATTCAAGCCCACAATTTTGCCTTCTAGCACAGTAAATTGTGAGCAGCAACAAATATGATAAATACAGATTGGGAAATGTGTGTGTTTTTGAGAAACAGGAACAAAAACAGTTTATTTGAATACTGAAGTACTGTTACAAATACTAAATCCAGAGGGCTAAACTCTAAGTGCAGTCAAAACAAGAATTGTTACAACAATTACAAGAATATGACCAGTATCAAAACACTAAGACTATAAACCCAGAAAAATATTGGTTGTTAAACAGAATACATGACACTATGAGCTCAAGAATAAAACTGTTCAAGATTTTAATCCATAATCTCGGAAGAGAGGTGAAACGCTGCACTGAGCTTTATAGCCGAGCCTTTGTAGCAGGATATGTAGTGGCCGGTGGTCAAAGTGGCAACAGAGAATTTGCGGTACTGTCATGTTGTTTTGACAGATTACTGTTTCCACTAACCGGAAGCCTTTGAGGTATGAATTTGTGCTGATATTTTTACATATATATATATATATATACTATATAAACCACTACTGCAGAGTTCTGGGTTTCCCCTTGAAAATGTGAAAGCTCAGTGAAAGAACAGATTGATTTTCTAAATATGTTTTTGTTGTGGGGTGAGTGCATACACACTGGTATACATGAATTAACTACTCATAAGGTCAGAATGGGGACTGGCAAGTACTAGCCCACTTCAAGTACTGGTAATGCCTCTTGGTAGGCATTCCTTAGTGCTGGTGCAGTGCATCCTAGCAATTCACCAAATAAATGATGGCACTCGAAAATGGTGGTGTGATGCACTTACAATTGAATAAACAACTACCACACCAAAACTGCCAGCAGACCGCTTCAGAGAGCACGTTTGTGCCATTAAGATCAAGACTTTACAAAGCCTATTGTAGAACACTTCACAACCCTCTGGAAGGGCAGGTCCACAGTTTAAGAATCAGGAGTCCATTTTAAATAAATAATCATTTACACTCGTGTCTTCGGGTGGGGAGTGGTAGCATGGCAAGAGGGCTTCAGTGCAAGATGCGGGACCAGGCAAACCTGCATTTTGACAACACTTGCAGGAATGAAAGAAAAAGAAAGAAAAGAGAGGAAAAAGACGGATCAAATAAAAACAAAAGAACATGGAAAAAAGGAAGGAGGTTAAGCAAAAAAGTAGAGGAAGTGAGTGAGTGAGCGAACGAGAGGCAGAGAAGGCAGGCAGCCGGGAGGAAAGTCCCTAGGGGAGTGTGCGGCTGGTGCTTGGTGGGCTGATGGCCACTCCAGTTGAGCGACCTTAGAGCTGGAGTGGCAGTAGCGCTACTCAGTTGGAGCGACTCGCAGCATAAGGCCAGAGAGAAGTAGCATGGCCACAGGAGAAATCGAAGGCTTAGGCAGGTGTCCTGTGGGGGAGCCATGGACCGCAAGGACACAAGCCTGGCAGTGGAAGTCATAGGCTTGGCATAGTGCCCTGCCAGGGCCACAGATGGTTGCAGGGGGCCGAGTCTAAGAGCAGGCGAAGAAGGTGGGCTCAACTGCCAATTAGTCATCTCTCCAGCTGCAAGGACCTGCTTGGGGTTAAGCTGAGGAGATGGCCATTTTAAGGAGAAGCATCAGAGACTGCATTGTAAAGGATAGATTCCTGCCATGTTTTAAACCTCATTTTTAAGGAATATTTATTAGATTTTTTTTTTTACTTCCACTAAACATAGATTATCGATTATTTATTATGCATTTGCACTGCACACTTCGAAAATGGGTTGGTTTGTTTTAATAAATTCACTTTTGCAGTTTATGCACATACAGCCTTGCTTTGTGTTGAGTCATCATGTACCAGCTCATCCGCTTAACGTTATCGACAGTGTCGGGTTCAAGAGGCTCCCAAAACAGAAGTGGGAGTGTGGAGCCGACCCGCACCGTCACAAACCCTTCATCATAACCAGAAAGATATCTCTGTATTGTTGCAAAAAAAAAACAGAAGAAGCTAAGTTCATTCTCATCCTCGGATCACATATTTCTCCAGAACTTAAAAACCAACTACAGCAACATTTTAATTGCTCCCTTCATCTTCTCTAATGGCACCTTTTTCTCACCTACTCTCACCTTTTCTGCTTTTATTTTCCCTAGCTTTTTCCCTCCTTCCCCTCATATATATGTTACCTGCTTTTTCCTTTTCAGTTGTACACCTCATAAAGGAAGGGTTTACAGCTGGAGTGTTGGGTCCATCAAGCTTGTTTGTTTAACTAATAGATAAGCTGTCTCAATATCTCATCCACATAGTTTTTAATGTTTGTCAAGGTTTCTGCTTCAACTACATTTCTCGGTAGTTTGTCCCAGAGTCCCACAACTCTTTGCATAAAGAAGTGCTTCCTGACCTTGTTCTTCAGTATATGATTCATCCTTAAGCTGAAAGAATTCTGCTGGATCTGCT
Source organism: Polypterus bichir lapradei (assembly GCA_026402145.1). NCBI lineage: Eukaryota > Metazoa > Chordata > Cladistia > Polypteriformes > Polypteridae > Polypterus > Polypterus bichir. The sequence continues at coordinate 56,892,356 of JANRMT010062856.1, read as the reverse complement.
TTATCAATACCTTTGAGAAGTTTGAAGATCTGGATTAGGTCCCCACATAGTCTCTTCTGCTCAAGACTAAACAGATTTAATTCTTTGAGTCGGTCTTAGTTTGAGAAGGACATGTCCTGAAGTCCTGTGAATCACTTGGTTTCTCACTTCTGCACAGCTTCAAGTGTCTTTTTGTAGGATGATGGCCAGAACTGCACAGTATTCCAGATGTGGCCTCACTAGCGCATTATGTAGTTTATGCATAATGTCCCTGCATTGCATTACATTTCAGAGCACTGTGCAATGTAAGGGGGTGCATGTTAAGAAGCTGCTAGAAATTAGGGTATCATCAGGATGGCAGAGGGCTACTCTAAGTACCACAGAATCTAGGTATCACAGAAAACCTCCATCCACTAAGGAGACAAACAATGGCAGGAACAATGTACTGTAATCAGCTGTTTTGGAGTGGTATGCCCTATATATGTGTCTCCGGAGGGGCAGAGAGAGAGGTGGCCTGAATGGAACCATGTAATACTTTCTAAAAACACAAGAGGTAAGCAGCCCAACTGCTGGCATTAATGTCTGACCCAAACCAAGACAGCGAGACTGTGGAAGAAATAGCAAAGTTGGTAACACTTCTTACCAGGTAAAGGACACATAGTCTCAAAAGTGAACATATGGGGCCATGTTGTCCCAGTGCAAAATGGAAGCTGCCCTAGACAAAAAGCCCTTTAAGAACAGTGGTGAAGAGAAATTAAGTGCTGCTTGAGCGAGTTTTAGCCTGGTTTCTCTACAGCAAAGGCATGGACACCTTGACCCCAGAAGTAACTGCACGGTCAGGATGGGACGCTTGTCTATAAGGGTTAGCACAAAGCAATCAGTTCCTGTAATATACTGTATATATAAAAATTACTGCAACAAACATAGTAGAGTATTTCCCGGTTTATTTTTAAAAAGGCTTGAGCTAAAGGCAACACACTGTGAAATATTAACCAGAATTTATTCTAAAAAAAGTAGTTCCTATTCTAGTTAGTTGTAAGTTTTATATGCTGACAACTCAGCAGCGCGGCCCTTCCTGACAATTCTCTTGGGTATCAAGCTACCAGCACATCCTTTTTAGCCTGATGACCTTTTTACAATCAGTTTTGTTTGGTTTTAATCCAGAGTAATTCAAAATACTATTTACAACAGGCTCTTAATCTGTAGACATGTTAAGCAATGTTGTTTCAACTGAATGAATAATAAAAAAATGATTCTTTACATTAGTGCAGTGGAAAGTCCCTAATAGCCCCAAACAGAACAGAAAGTGAAACCAGACAGCATAGCCTCCCCAGTGACCAAGCAGCTGCACAAGGACAACAAATGTGTTGCGGAATCCCCAGAAACTCAATGAAGAAACGCAGAACAGCTTAAGAAGACAGCAGCCGAGCATCCAGCCTTGTGACATTTCTGAGTCAAACAGCACATCATTGATTTTCAAAATGCTCAATTTTACACACTGAACTTATTGTTACAAAACACTTGACATATAATGCTTATAAAAAGTATTCAACAATTTAGAAATTTTCATGTTTAATTGTTATACAGCATCACAGTGGATTTAATTTGGTTTTTCTTAAATTGATCAACAGAAAGACACTTTTTCTGTGGACTAAAATTAAAATAATTACAAATATAACAACATAATATCTAAAATCATCATTATGCAATCTCTATAACATGGCACACCTAAATAATCATTGGTGCAGCTAATTGACTTTAAAAGTCACAGAATTACTTCAACCTGTCTAGTGTTTCAATTGATTGTAGTCTAAATGCACCTGTAAGTGAAAGGGCCTGCTTGTAGTGAGTGATCATAAATAACCTGCCTGAAAATAAAAACCTAAAACTGCTGTCATCAATTCACAAGCTCAGGAGCACAAGGTAACTGAAGCTTAATGATTAACTGAAGAGACAGAGAGAGGGGTACACACACACACACCACTAGAGCTGCTTGGTTCCAAGCTTTTCAGAAGAGCTTGTGCCCGTATGACATAGTTCTCTCATTTTGAGTATTTCATCACTGTATGGTATAAAAACAGAAAATAAAGTTTAGATAAGCATTGTGGTCTACAGATATATTCATAGTTAAAACGCTGCAGTTATATTCTGCATGTTTAGTTATTTGTTTAAACATGCAGTCATAAGGTGGATGATTCTGCTGGTTTTGTTAGACAGATTTGTTGTATCAGGAGTGTTGAGAACTGAAATCTGCATCTCCTGTGGCTCTTCACTGTCAACTCTCTTAGCAGCAATCCTTTAAACCATCCTTTGATGTGGAGTGACCACGATCATTCACTTCACATGCACATTTTCCAATTTATATTTTCATGAAAATAGCTGCCAATTCTTTCAAGCTCACATTGACTTCTACCCTATCGTAACTAAACAACAGAGAGCACACACAGCACCTACAGTTACGCATTGCTCGCTTTTACCACTAGTACCTCTGAATGGCAATGTATAAACTGATATTAAAGAAAGGTTTTTCCCTTGCAACGAGTTCTGTTTATTTTTAACATGTGCAAGGTACTTTCTGCACATGTAACACACATTTCAATGTTGAAAACAGCTCTTTTTAGGAGACGTTTTGGCTGTAGACAGTTTACTCCAATCAGGAGCTTGCTTACTGTCAGTCCAGGTTAGATATTTTTGAAGGTACTTCAGTTCTCCCACAGACATGTTTGATTCCATCCTTCTAAGTGCACCTTGCGATGGATTAATGACCTCACCAGGATTGCTCTTGTTGAGGTAGGCACCAGCTTTTTACAACACAAAACTGGAGTACAAAATGGATTGGTAGGTTCAATATCTCTAAAACATTTCTGATTTATGTACAGGATCTGATAAACATTTTCTATTCCAAAGCTGTGACATATTTGTTTACTTTTATTAAGGATTCATACAATTCTTCTATAAGCTCAGTCTTTGTAGAAAAGGGCAACTCATAATAAATACAAGAAAGCCCTTCTACCCAAGCAGTGGAATGGCTTCCATCACAAGTAGTACTGTATAAACCATTGTTAATCATAAACTTCTTTTGTGCGGCACTTTGTATAAAAGCATCCGCTAAGCAAGTACACGTAAATGTTAATATTAAATAAATTAAAGATGCAAGCAATGCTTGTTATATGAATTTTTGCGGGTATCTGATTCTATACACGCTTGTCCCAGTCCTGTAAGGCATAACAGATGGATGGATGATTCTATGCATTTACGTATCATGAAGCCTATCATAGTACAGTTTATTTTAGACTTGTATGCTAGATAATTCATTGATGCATATATACGTTATAAAAATCCATGTCAATACCGACTAAGTCAGGCTGGAAGCCAAAAGATTACTAGGTCAGAGTCTGCATGTTCACTCGCTCTGCCAAACAGTCAAAACGTACTGTATAATTATGCACTGTGTTCAGTTAAACTAACTGGGTATTTAACAATGGTGCTCACTCACAATGAAAGGCCCTATACAAAGATTGTTTGCTTTAATGTCCTTATGGAATCCATTACAACACTTAGCTACCCAGCAGCCACATGGAATCACACCATGACAGACATGCAGCAGTGGACTTCAGAGTCCTCCTACACATTCAGCAATCTGGACAAGCAGCTTTAGTACTAATCACTAAAGCAGAAGTTGTCCTGGGTTTGGGATTTCTGCACTAAATACTTCGTCACTGGTTCATTTTCATATTTCATCCGAATCACTGCTAACCTTCTTCTCTTTAACACATCAAAATACAGGTTTTACTTCTCTATGAATTTTAGGAAATTTGTACATGTTTTAGTTCTAGTGAAACAATGTACTGTAACATAATGGTTTTTAAATATATTTCTGTTTAGTCTGTCATTTCCTGAATTTTAAAGGGTTTTCTTAAGTCAATCATTTCAATGTTAGCACATTTAACACAATTTAAGAATTTAAGGGAAGTGAGCCTATCGCTTACAGAAAACAAGCCGGAATAGTCAACAGGTGTTCTTTTGCCTCTGCTGACTAAGATTGTTATTTTTCACCCCCACATGAAGGACAAACCCTAAGTTTGTGTCCAAGGAGAGGAAACAAAAGCATAATCTGTGTGAACCAAACCCTGTCTCACAAGACTGTGTGGCCTGTGCTGCCATTTTGGTTTAACTCTGTTTTCTGAAAAGCACACAAAGCTATGGTTTCACACAGAAATAAACATAAAACATCTGCCAGGTGTTAGCGGTGGTTGCAGTCGCAGTGCATCACAATCTGGTTTGTACCTCTTGTCACTGTAAATGGCTGTCCTCCTAGATGAACGTTGCCATAGGCGCACCAGCTACACAAACATGTTCAGCACCATGATCAGCTGAAGCTAGTACCGCACATTCGTTTTCAACCACTTGTGTCAAGATTGTAATCCAATTCAGCAATAATATGCAAAACGTCACCCACACAGTATTTTGCCTTACACCAGCGTTTTTCAACCTTTAAGTATTTGCGACCCGAGTTTTCATAACAGTTTTAATCGTGCCCCCCCCCAACATTTTTTTGAAATGTAGATACATATTTTATTATACCTACTTAACTTTTATCGACATTTATCTAACTCTACATTTATTGTTCTAGTATCAGAATGTAGTTTAAGTTAATTTGTTTTGGTTTCAACAGATGTTTTTTTCATATTTTTGATTTTTGTTTTCTTTTTTTCACATCTTCGCACCCCCCCTTTTTGTTACTTTGCGCCCCTAGGGGGGCCCGCCCCAAAGGTTGAGAACCACTGCCTTATACACTTGTTCCAACCTCTCGCCTGATGTTGATGCCATTTTTGCCATTGTTTCCTCCTTGCTACTCACGCGCTCGTAGGGAATCTTGGTCAAACCAATGAAGCTAACATTCCTTCCAGCAAAGAGAGTCCAACTAAAACATAACAGTGGGTTTTGACACCATTTAGAGTTGAGTACTACCGTCAACCCTTACTTTCGACAAAAGTCAACATCTGCCCAAAAAGAGTTAAAGCAAGAGACATGAGGACTCAAATGAAGTGAGTCTGTTAAGATGAGCACTCACAGGCCAAAAGTCCATATGTCAGATTGAGTAAGAGGAGCAGTCATCTCTATCAACTGCCCAGGAGGGTTAGAGGAACCACACACAAATGGAATACAGTAAGTGACCAAGCAGTATGGTAGAAAGTGAGGCTTTAGAGACTTCAAAGCTTGACTTGGAATTATTTTATTTTTGAAAATATATTATTTGTTGTTTTGAAAATATTATGTTAATTGGCAAGATTGTTGACCCAATGGCCTGTTCTCATCAAAATTATCTATCTATCTATCTATCTATCTATCTATCTATCTATCTATCTATCTATC
>JANRMT010062856.1:56869273-56886991 GCA_026402145.1 Polypterus bichir lapradei | reverse complement strand
ATCTATCTATCTATCTATCTATCTATCTATCTATCTATCTATCTATCGAATATAGTACCTTTCAAATCTATCTGTCGGATTATTACCCTGAAGAATAAGTCTTGATGACATAAAACTACTTCCCATGTAAACTCTTCTGGCCCCAGTGTAAGCAAGGCAAGGTGTGGGTCCGGTGATGGACTGGCAATCTATTCAGTGCATTTTCCCACCTTGTGTACAGGGTTACTGTCAAAAGTCAGAGAAACAAAGCAGAAGTGCTAAACCATAGACAAAGTCAAAATGAGAATAGCCTGAACTTCATTACTAAAGGACACATAATCAATAAAACCAACAATAATATCGAAAGGAGATCTGCCAAGAGTCATTAATCAAAAAACAAGCTCTCACCAAAAACTCAATGCAAAATTGTTAACAGGGTGCAAAGGGGAACTGCTATAAATCGACACTCTAAAGATGTTCCCCACTGACAGCACACACTGAAGTTGTTGAAGGTCTGGACCCTTAATCTCAGACGCTGCACTGAATGAGGTGTGGGTTTATAAAGAGTAGCATCAGTAATGGCGCATCAAGGTTGTTAGTAACGCCGCTACTAACAAGGCAAGAATGTCTTGAAAACACAGGTATTATGTATCGAAGTTTACAAAATGAGGAGGTTTAAAACTCAAAAAAAAATTATATTAACTTGTAGTTAAATTAGTAATAAAATACACCAATGTATTAACATTCCCTGATATGTAAAACTTCCAAAACCTACAACGGAGCAGCAGAAAAGAATTAGATTGAAGTAAAAACTAATTTACAAAGTGGCCCGAATCATAAAAGGGTGGTTCAGTTGGTTACTTTAACTCCCAGCCCAATCACTGTTTATGTGGTCTGCACAATTTCCCAGTGATCTCTGCTTTTCCTAGAGCATCCCAAAGCCAAAAGTATCAGTTTAATTGACAATTTAAATGTGTCAAATAAATTATTACGTAAATGTAAACATAATAAGTGTATCACTAAATGGCATTGTACTCTTGCTCAACTTCGTGATTGTCTATGTCGGACTAAACTCCCTCAGATTTGCAGTAGTTAATATTCTCTCAGCCTCTCTTGGTAAGCACTACTGCCTCAGGCCTCCCAGAGAATGGACTCAACTCCCAGCTTGATCTCCACTGGTGTGAAATCTGCATGTTCTTACTGTGTTTATATTCGTTTTTCTTCTCCACTAAATGAGTTTTCCTCAAATCTCTAAAAAATTTGCAGAATACGTGTGACCTCTTGATAGAACAATTACTGCTTTTCACGTAATACTGAAGCTGACCTCACCGTATCTATTAACCCTTTGATGGCCACCGGCTCCATCAGACAGCACGTTATTAGCTGTCATAAAAAGGGGAAAACACACACTTGGATGGTGTGAAACCGCGCTAAAAAGTCATCATCCACAATTTGACATGCCCCACAATTTCTTGTTGTATAAATTGGCATGGGTGGCATAGTGGGAAGCGCTGCTGCCTTGCAGTTAGGGGACCCAGGTTCGATTCCTGGGTCCTCCCTGTGTGGAGTTTGCATGTTCTCCCTGTGTCAGTGTGGGTTTCCTCCGGGTACTCTGGTTTCCTCCCACAGTCCAAAGACATGCAGGTTAGGTGCACTGGCGATTCTAAATTGTGCTTGGTGTGTGTGCATGCCATGCGGTGGGGCTGGTGCCCTGCCCGGGGTTTTTTTCCTGCCTTGCGCCCTGTGTTGATTGAGATTGGCTCCAGCAGACCCCCGTGATACTGTAGTTAGGATATAGCGGGTTGGATAAAGGATGGATGGATAAATTGGCATACTCAGGTGACAATATCAGCAACAGCAGTCACCAAGTTTGATATCCCCACCGACCAGAAGTCATATAATGTGACATCAGTTTATAGATGACAATTAATTGACATCATCCCAAATAATGTCCATTTGGGAGCAGAAATACCTGGATACAAGGAGAATGCATAGATTCTAAATAAACAAAAATGGATCAGAACAGAGCCTAAGTTCTATGTGGTGTGAGGAGACAGCCAGAAGCTGGGAGACTCTGCCTATCGAATTACCAACCTACAAAGAAATTCAATTCATTTCAGTTCACTTTTGTAAAGCATTCTTCACTCGAATGTAATGGAGTTTTACAAGCATGTCCAATGGCTTTTAAATGTGTTTCTTTAAGCTTTTGTGATGCAAAATGCACATAAAATAACTTCTAGATTTGACAACATAACAAAGATTACAATGGAAAACTAAAGATCTCTTTTGCATGTAAATACATCTTGATATGTACTGTATATGTGGAGTAAATAAGACTTGATATGCAAGTAAATATTGGAGATCTTGGTGACCATTCTATCTGTTTGTTAAAAGTATTGTGGAAGGTTACTGCCAGAAGAGATGCTACTCCAAGGCCCTGTACAATGGCAGACCCTGCGCACTAACCCCCAAATGTCAAGTGAACAGACAATTTCCCCTGGGGATTAACCCCGTATATCAAATCAAAAGTCAAATAAAAAAAATAATAGTATTTTGTCAAATCAAGCAAAAAGGGCCATTTCTCACCCTTTTGGGGCAGCTCCCCTTTGCGTCTGTGTGGGTTGTGGCCACTGCTTACCATGTGCATAAAGCAGTCACTAAGCTTGCTTATTCCAAGAAATGATCCTGGGAATAATCGTATTAACAGAGAATAAGTTTTGCAGTGGAACCGTGTTAACTTTTGACTTTTAATTTCATTTGGAAAAGTAGCAATTGACTAGTTTGGAGGTGATGTCGATGTTTAAATAGTAATACTCGCTAATCAGAGCACAAGGGAGTGATGACGTGTTACATGCTACTCACACATTTAGTTGAGAATTTTACTGTCACAATAAACTAAACCTTTTATTACAGCCAAATTTTTACTGAGTAAAATAAATGTAGAATAGAGAAGAAATAAAATAGCTATTAAGTTTGCACATTATATCCATCCATCCATTTTCCAACCCGTTGAATCCGAACACAGGGTCACAGGGGTCTGCTGGAGCCAATCCCAGCCAACACAGGGCGCAAGGCAGGAACCAATTCCTGGCAGGGCTCCAACCCACCGCAGGACACACACACACCAAGCACACACTAGGGGCAATTTAGAATCGCCAATCCACCTAACCTGCATGTCTTTGGACTGTGGGAGGAAACCGGAGTACCTGGAGGAAACCCACGCAGACACGGGGAGAACATGCAAACTCCACGCAGGGATGACCCGGGAAGTGAACCCGGGTCTGCACATTATATATGAAAACAAAAAGGAAAGAAGGAACCCCCCTTCTACTCCATCCCTAATTGCAAATATTATTATAGGAGAGAGCTAGAAACAGAACAGCAGGAGTCCATGACCGTGCCAGCTAGAGGTTTGTATATTAGAACATTAGAAAAATGTTATAAGACCTAGCCATTCAGCCTAATAACGCTCAACAATCCTATCCAATAAATTTCTCCATAATAACATCAAGTTGAGTTTTGAAGGTTCCTAAAGTCCTACTCTCAACCAAAGTATTTGGTAATTTATCCCATGTGTCTTTGGTTTTCTGTGTCAAGATTGCAGGCCAGCAAGTTAGACATTCCCATTCAGTAGTCTTCACCAGCTCACGTTGTGCATTCATTTATTTACAATATTGCCGGATGACAGACTGATCCTTAAGATGGAGAGCTCAAGAACTAAACTGTAAATGTTAGGGCACTGGTAACTTTCCAGGCAGAGGGAAATGCCAGGTTAGCATCAATGGCAGCTAAGGAGATCTTCTACTGGACAGGTGTAGGGGAGGTAGCCAAAAAGTCTGAATTATGTGTTATGTTGGCCAGGGGGGGGGGGGTATGCAAGTGTCTAGAATGGCAGAAATGTTAGGAAAGGTAAACATTTGGTGAACTATACTGACAATAAACATCAGGGGAAAGCCCCAGTGCTAAAGACATAATAGGAATGAGATCATCTTTTAAATGGGTGTGCTGGTGCCTGGGGTTTTACAGAAAAAGGTGATATTTTAAACAAATAGTGCTCCAGGGGAGGCTGGAAGGTCGCAATGGCGGACCTATTATGAGGTTATTAGGCAGGCCGGTGTTTGAGTAATATTTGATTTAAAACGGCAGGAGGGAATTAGAGCCTGAACTTGACCTTAACCTGAAAACAATGCGAAAACTACTAACCGCGTCTTAAAGTGGAAAGAATTAGGACCGTTTTCTGCCCAATAACCATTTGATTATAGACCTGTCGATAGCCGATGGCTGGAAAACCCCGCTTCTCCAAGCAGCTGCTGCCGAGACAGCTCACCACTTGTCACTTTCACAAGAGCGCCAACCGACCGTCTTCTCTGGGCAGAGTTACAGAAAGATTTCAATATCAATGGCTACATCGTACAATGACGACGAATGTGTGGCATCGGGAGCGAGGCCGATTGAACGGGCTCAACTCCAGGCTGGTAGTGAGACAACCATTTATTATTGCTGGAGCAGGGCGGCATTACTCTTGAAAAAAAGGTGTTAAAAGCAAAACCGAAACTAACGTGACTAACGTAATATGTTTACTGCAGAAAAAACAGAAATGCGTATAGATTGATAGATAGATAGATGTTCAATCGACGGGCGTCAATCCATTGCTCTGTTGAAGTGCTTACGCTTTTCCAATTTGTAAAATACGTAAAGTGCCCACGTCCAGTTCACCTCCTACATTTCCTGCGTACGATGCTTACTACTGCATATAATGTCGCAAGGAGCCGCAGCCTATTTTTACACCATTCATGCACGAACCCTGACTAATCAATCGCTACGCGCACTTACACATTTAGTCATCAGCGCTGCACGTCTTCTGTGATGTACTTACAAACCGTTCATGTACCTGCTATAATTCTCACGATCAATCATACGCTTTGAAAAGTGTCATCTGTCAAATACTCACCTGCGGGACCGCAGAGAACAGCACAAGGAGCAGCGGGAATTGCACGCGCACGTCCATGACTAGATCGTGGTTGCAGCAAGAAGCGCAGACGACACTGAGCCCTTCGCAGACTCCCTGCTCAAAAAGCAGCACTTTTCAGCTCCACCCTAACGAGGGGATTTCCGCCTACAGATTGTCCCACATTAACTCATAACCGTACTGTAAAGTCTGTGCAGCACAAGGAAAGAAAAAAGAGTTCCTTTGGAAGTTCAACAGGGAAACCCCGACTGCCGCACTTTTTTTTAAAGGGACCAACACCTAAGGGTGGTTTCATTCCAGCCACACAGCTGGGACAAACCAAAATGTGCTTCAAACCTTCTTTCCAAGTCTGCCCAGTTTTATACAATAAGCTTGAAGAATTATAAAATGAGGAACTGTAACACTGAAGTGTGAAAACACCATCTTTACATATATTATGTGTAATTAGGCATTCAAATAAAGTGGAACATTAAAAGAGGAAATCACAAACATGAATTATTTAGAAAACACAATGGATAATTCTATTTCTTTTTAAAAATAAGTATGTGCACAAAGAGACGGCTGCATTAGGCTAAATTTGCCTTCTGGTTTACAGATTATTTGGAAAGAAAACACGAGTCTACAGTTCTAGCAGGAATGGTTGTTTCACACGTTTAAATAATAACCTCTAGATTCTCTAAAATAACATCAAGTCAAGAAAGCATAGCCTATTGTCAACAGTATATGGACGCGACCCCTCCCAACACCCCTGCAGCCAAATTACTGAGTTCAAGTATTTCAGGCCACTACTATTGTTAACAGATACACTAAATGAAGCACATTGCCATGAAATCTTTATTGACAAGCATTGGCAGTGGAGCGGGTCATACCTTCAATGTGGCACTGTCATAGGATGCCACCAGTGATGCAGGTCAGAATGTAACATTTCTGTTCTGTTAGATATGACTCAGTCAATTGTAAGCTCTATTATTATGAAATGGAAGCACTAAACAGCAAAAGCAGCATAGCCATGAGCTGGAAGTCTATGCATGGAGCGGGGCCACTAAGTGCTAAAGAACATAGTGTTTAAAAATCACCTAGCGTCTTTTAGTCTGTTTTCATTGCACCCACAATGATGAAGGACATAAAAGAGAATCACTATTTCCTTTTTAAAAAAAAAAATCACAATCCAAATCTCTGCATTGAATATTTGAACCTTTATGACTGGTTGGTATTTTTAGTCTGACTTAAAAATAGTAATCAATTTGCCTTTGTTTTACAGAACACGTACCATCACAAGGCACTTTTCAGGGCTAACTTGTTTGCATCCATTCATGTATCTATTTTCTTAACCAACTTATCCAGAGTAGAGTCATGGGGAAGCTGGAGCCTATCCCAGCATTCAGTGGGCAAAAGGCAGGATCAATCCTTGGAGAGGGCTTCAGTCTATCTCAAGGTGAACACACACACACACACACACACATCAGGAGCCTATTTAACAATGCCAGTCCACCCAACCTGCCTGTCTTTGGACTGTGGAAAGAAACTGGAGCACTCAGAAAAACCCACATGGACACAACAATACTGTACAAATGTAACACAATTGTACAATATAAGACACATAGCAGATAAATGAAATACACAATTGGTAGACTGGAATTATATCTTTACACAGCAAGAATCCTAAGGACCTACAGTATAAATAAGACCATAGCTTGTCCTCTGATTAACAGCTTAGATGGAATGAAAACCAGTAACCACAGATATAACAAGTATGGTTAGATGTGTGAAGTTACATGTTTAGATAACTTCCTAAATGATCTGTGTGAAATGCAACCGAATAGCCATAACATTGGGAAAGTAATCTAACTTTATCTAATGGCATCATGGCATTTTCCAACAGAACAGGCAATTACAAACTATGTCAGAATAATGTGCTACTTTGTCATTGAGCCTTGACCAAAATCAGGGTCTTATATATTACCTAATACCAAAGTTCTTGAGTTTTACCATGAGGCATATTAATTTGACTGCTTCGAATTACTTGTAAATGCATGCAGGAGGCACAAATGAGTCGTAATTATATAGCACCTTTTACAGTCAGCACATTCCTAAAGAGTTTTTTCACATGGAAAACAGCTATTCAAAGACATCCCCAAGTGAGTTTGCACGGCAACATTAGGGACACGTTTACTGCATTAGAGAGTTTAATGTATGCAGTGCTATAGAGTTAGGAATGCTTTAGGCAGTAATTTAAACATTTTGTGTACTATTATCACTCTGTCATCAAAGTTGTCAAAGACAGAGGAGTCTAGATTATTTTTCTTGAGCATCAGTTTAACTACTGCAATCTTTAGAGAATCTGGGAAAATGCAGATCTGTCAACCTACACTTAACCCGTAATGAAAACATCACAGGAAACACAATACATTCTGTGTGAGCATTGCTGCATGGAATGAAAAAGATTTAGGGATCCACCTTCTTCAGATCTGTCAAAGGAACCTTGCATTTAATGGACAGCTTCAGATAATGCTCCTCACTAGGGCTATCTACCATCTCAGAAGTATTGTTAATTGACTCCACAATCCCATTGTCTTCATATAAGACATCCATATCAGTATTTGGAAGTTACAAGCATTGACTGCATCACAGTAACTCAGTTTTGACACTTTGTTATGAAAGCTGTTTTCAAAGAAGTCATACCTGTGGTTTATGTACTTTATGGCTGTTTCACAGAGAATAATGAAGTCTGCTTCAGATTCCGCAGACACATTTGGAGTAAGCAGACTAAGTTGGTGTTTACTGCAAAGCCAAAAAACATTCCTTTGCTCTTCCCTCGGGTTTGTTTTTTTTTACTTCAGTCATTAGATTAAGAACTGAAATTATGCTGAATTACTTGGTTTCTATTGCTTCAATAGTGTCTGAGAACAATGTAAGAGTGTGGAAAAATACATAACTAGATCTTTGATAATTCACAGGCATTTCCTTCCTGTACCTTGGAACACTCATCCTCATCTAGACTTTGGAAACAAGTTTTTAGGACTTCCTAGCACTTAAGTATTTTGTCAACAGATGGCAAAAAAGAGAAAACCATCTAGCCGCACCATGCTATAAAAGATCGAAATGATCAGCTTCCACAAAGTCACATAATTACTTTAACTGTGTTGTTTCTTTTTGCTCAGCTGCTAAAAGAGCTACACAATTTGAGCACACCAATTTTAACATTAATTTCTAGTTTTTCAGTCGCAAGTATTACTGCATTATGCAAAAAATGTAACAGGCAGTTTGCAGTAATACTATTTGTTTTGAGCTAGACCCAGTTTTTGATAAACACTGCTGCGTTTTCCACAATTGACACGTTTGAAGATTACTTGGTTTTTAATGTATGTTATTTCTGTTAACACCTTTATGTTTACTGTATTTGTTTATTGTTTGTACTTTTGTGCTGTTTTTGTGTTTGAATACTTTCCTTGTGTTATGTGTTTGGAACCTTAAGAGGTGGGGCCGCTGTGTCATAATCGCTAAAGGACCGCCCTCAGCCTTTGTATTTCAGACTGGGAGTAGGACCATCAGCGTTTTATTATCTATGAAAAATGTATATTATTGTGAATACTGATTTTCTGGTTTCTGGATTTTTTTGCTTTCTATTTTTGTTTTCAATTCTTGGATTTTAGATTATCACTTTCTTGCTATGGATTACCTTTTTAGGCAAACCCTTGCCCCTTTTTTACCTTTTTTGCCCTTCTATTTGTTATTTAAATAGATTCCTGTATTTATAAAGGTTATTTGCTTGGGTGCTTTCCCTAGAGAGACATTTTTGGTGTATTTTGGTACATTTAAGGTATTTGTTGAACTTTTAAAGCATGCTTCCCATTTTGGGCCTGATGCAGGCTGAACCCTACCTGTGAAGTTTGGAGTCAGGCTGCCCATAGGTGAGACCTATCTTTTGGGCTGGCCTGGTTTGTGGATCTTTTGAATGCCTTTAATCCTTTTTGCTATTTGGTGTGCACTTAATGGGGATACTGTATTTCTGTCATTACCCTCACATTTTCCATCTTCCTTTATTCCTCCACTTAAAATAATTTTCACAAACACCTGCCACGTCTCATATGATCACAACAGCCTGCACTGTCAAGATGACTTTAAATGCAATTTTAGGGTACCTTCTAACCAGACCCACTTGTAGGGCAATTGGTTGCCTTCATGGTTATAACCTCGTCTGATAGTAGCTGGTTTCTGGATTGGTCCATCAGTGTTATGCAGAATAGGTGGCAGCTGAGTGAGACCTTAGCTGATGTCTGGAGGAATGAATCCGCTTTCAGTGTTTACAGGTAGTAACAGTACACAGCACTGTAGGAGTTCTTCAATTGCTCACAGTGTAAAAGGAACAACTTTAAAGGGCCTTTGTAGCCAAAATGTTATGAGTTTGTGGCTGACCACTGGCAGTTTGCACAGCATAAATATCTGGTCTAGAATGATTTGTGGAATGTGCAACCCACTCCAAGACAAAACATTTAGCAGTTCCAAACCTTCTGTTGGCCTTAAATAACCATAATCTGAGTTACAGTTTATGCATGAAGTATTTGTTTCTGACTGTCGAGAACACCTTAGGTTCTGTTTTTTGATGGTCATCACCATTTTGTGACTTTTTCTGCTTTGTCATGGCCATACTGTGTACAGATGTAACTCTAATGTAACATACAGGTGGGGAGTGGTAGCAATATAAAATGGCTGCACTCAGCTTTTGGTATCTGGGTATTGTATTAAGAAACAAAATCTTTCCAAAGTCTTTTTGTAATATTAGATAGGGAAAAGGGAACCCAAGTCAGAGGTAGCATTTTCTGGCTTTAAATTTCTTTCTGATGACTATGACTTTAATTTTGTGTTTTCATTTGACATACTTTATAGGTTTTTTTTTTCATTTGGCCTTGTGACCCTAACCTGTTATCAGACCTTGATACTACCTCAGCCTTCTGTACTTTATTTCCTGTTGTTCCTGTATGTGTCTGATTCTGGTAATCATATTCTTAACAGCTGTCTCCTGTGTCAGAAGGGCAGCACAGTACTACACACTCTTTTCATAGGACTGTGTGACCTTATATAGCTAGGATATGCTGTCACCTCTGTTTATTCCTAATTGTCAACCTTCTTATTACAAAGACAAGGTCAGGTATAACTGGCCACTGCTGGGTGATTTTCCACCTCTCTCTTACACTCATGCTACTGTCCCTGTTGATTGTGTTTACAAGACACACATCATACACACACACAGAGCCTAACCTACCTTTCCATACTGGCATGAGCAAAACCTTTCCTACTGCCGTTGTGTCCCTTTCTTTCTCTGTTTTTCAATGGCCTGGTATGTTTCCTGTGGGAGTTAACTCTGCTCTGTGTTCCCTCTGTCATCATGAAAGCTAAGCATCCTTTCTCACAACTGAATATTAACAATGAGTTTCTTTCACAGCTAAAATTTTATTACAACATTAAAGCAAGAATAGTAAAACAAAACTGCATTACCAGTTTAAAGCAAATTTCAAAATGCTCAGAATTTCAGTAGCAAAGTGTTCTCCCTTAAGCACAATGACTAAGTTCAAAACATTAATTTGGGAAGCAGAGAATACAGTGATGTACAAAAATATTCAATAACTTTCAAAGTCATCATACTTTTCTGTATGACAAAAGGTTTGTACACATATTTATCCATTCAGCATTTGTAATGTGAAATCTTATGCTGTGACAATATATTTCCAAAGTCCAAATAAACATTTTTCTGCAGATGTTTAATTAAAGAAGAAAAACTCAAAATTTAGGTTTGCCTAAGTATTCAGGCCCTACACATTCAAACTTTGTAGAGAACCCTTTTGCTGCAATAAGAGACTTCATTCTATTTGGGTAATAATGTACCAGTTCTGCACATTGTTCAGGAGTGATGCCTCCTCATTCATCTTGGCAGAATTTATAGAGATCCTCCATATGACTCTCTCTATATATAGTGGTGGGATGGCGCCTCTGGACACAAGGTTTCAAATAGGGCCACAGTTTGTCAAAGGGTTTAAGATCAGAGCTTTTACTTGGCCATTTCAAAATATTCACTTTTCTGTTTTTGAGCCATTCTAGTGTCGCTTTGGCCTTATGCTTAAGGACACTGTCATGTTGAAAGATGAAACCTCTCACAAGCCATAGGTTCATAACACACTGGAACAAGTTCTCCTGCAATATTGTGCTGTAATTGTGTTCATCAATTATCCCTTCAACTCTGACAAGGTTCCCAATCCAACTACATGACAAGCATCCCTAAAGCATGATACTGTCACCAGCATATTTCACCATAGGTGTGATGTTTCTTGAAGTATGTGCTGTTAGTGTTAGGTCACACATAACTCTTTGACGTCTGGTCAAAAAGTTCTATTCTAGTCTTATCTGACCGTAAAACCTTCTCCCACATCTTAACTGGGTCTTTCTTATGCTTTGTAGCAAATGCCATGCATGCTTTTATATGGACCTTTTGTCGTGGCAGAGGTCACGGAGGCTACGGAGAGAAGGCACATGGAGTCTCATGAAGGCAGCAGAATCAAGCTTTTATTGCGTGATGCATACATAGACTGAAATCAGGTGAAATGAGTGACCAAGGATTGGCAAACCATACTTTTATTACAATTCTTATCTCCCAACACATTTGCTCTGTTATCTGACTCCCTAACACTCTATTCCCCACTATCCTGCTTCCAACTGGTTCCACCAATATTTCCCAGTTCACTGGGTGCAGCATTGTTCCCATGATTCACATATGCTTGACAGGGCCTAATCCCATCTAGTACTGGTCCAGTTGTTACCATCAACATTTTTTTTTATTTAATGTTTTTTTTGTATAGCCCAAAATCACACAAGAAGTGCCGCGATGGGCTTTAACAGGTTCTGCCTCTTGACAGCCCCCCAGCCTTGATTCTCTAAGAAGACAAGGAAAAACTCCCAAAAAAACCCTTGTAGGGAAAAAAATGGAAGAAACCTTGGGAAAGGCAGTTCAAAAAGAGACCCCTTACAAGGTAGGTTGGGCGTGCAGTGGGTGTTAAAAAGAAGGGGGTCAACACAATACAATACACAGATCAGAACAAATCCTCAGTACAGTATAAAAATAAAATATTTACAAGTTCGGAGCAGAATTTAACAGTAGATTATATCACATTATATGATTTGAATTTGTTTAGAGTCCTGGAGACCTCAGCCATCAAGCTGCCTCTCCCATTTGGCCATTCCACAGCAGAAACAGCGCTGGACCAGCCAATCCAATGAAAGGACCCCTCTTCCCCACAATTCCTGTGATACTCCATCAGGGACGACTTTACCGTAGGCAAGCAAAATAACTTGGCAGGCTGGCCGTGGCACCAAGTGCCACATTTGAGTACTGAGAAGAGAAACAGAATAGGTTTCAATTTCAATTTAGACAAACACTGGCTTCTTTTAAAAGGGAGCAGTGGAATGATGACTCCCTAAAATTTGCAAAAACTGCAGTAGTCCTCGTCAACGGCCAACTCACACACCAGCCCATGCCACAAGGGCCTCACTTTGTAATAGGAAATGATCTATTATATCGGGTTGCGGAACATGGGGCGGAGGTCCAGAAACTGTTGTTAATCCCACGAACCTACCGGCGGCAGGTTTGTGAATTGGCACACGAATAGGTGGCAGCACTCCAAAAAAACTTTAGAGCGGATTAAGCTCAGATTTTATTGGCCGAGAAATAACGAGGGGGTTTGCCGTTTTTGTATTTTTTGTCCAGAATGTCAATTACGGCAAATTCCTAGCAGGGACCGTGCTCCTCTCGTTCCCCTTCCCTTAGTTGATGTCCCCTTTGAAAGAATCGTGGTCGATATTGTAGGACCCTTAGAGCCCTCAGCCCAAGGACATAAATATATATTAGTCCTCATGGATTATACGAACCAATATCCGGAAGCTGTTCCCTTGCACTCAGCTACATCTAAAGCAATCACACGGGAACTAGTAGGAGTCTTTGCACGTGTCGGAATTCCCAAAGAAGTCCTAATGGACCAGGGGATGCCTTTTACCTTGGAGACGTTCAGGGAAACTGCCAAGTTACTGAAAATAAAGCACTTAAGGACCACGGTGTATCATTCTCAAACCGACGGTCTAGCGGAGAGGTTTAATCAGACTCTCAAGCAGATACTTTGCAAGGTGGTCAGCGGGGATGGGAGGAATTGGGATCAACTTCTCCCCCTCATACTCTTTGCCTATCAGGAAGTCCTACAAGCCTCTACGGGGCACTTCCCTTCTACAAATATTTTGGAATATATTGCACAATTACGCAATAGATTTGGGAAAATCAGACCTATTCTAAAAAGTCATTGGAAGAGGCACAAGCAGCACAGGCCCGTTATTATGACCGTGGCATGACGCTCCGAGAATTCCAGCCGAGGGATCATGTCATGGTATTAGTTCCCACCTCCCATTCTAAATTACTCGCCCATTGGCAAGGCCCTTATGAAATTAAGGAGAGAAAAGGATTGGTCGACTATTTAGTGAAACAACCCAATCGTAGACCAAGCAAACGGGTTTATTATGTGAACCTGCTGAAGCGGTGGAAGGAGAGGGAGCCAGATCCCTCCTCCGCTCAGCCCTGCTCATTCTTTGCTCACATAGACACCCTTAATTTCGGCAAGGAATTAACCTATAGACAAAGACGGGAGCTGGAGTCAGCTATCCTGTCCGTCTCGGAGGTGGTGAGTGAAAGACCCGAGAGGACCTCTCTGACTGCGCACGACATAGTGACTGAACCGGTGGTTATAGTCCAAGAGTGCCCCTATAGACTTCCTGAGGCAAAGAAAGCAGAAGTGGAGCTGGAAATCAAGCAGATGCTGGAACTAGGAGTGATAGAGGAAAGTTATAGTCCCAGGTCCAGTCCAATTGTCTTGGTTAGTAAGCCTGATGGCAGTTGGAGGTTTTGCAATGACTTTCATCGGCTTAACCAGGTCTCCCTATTTGATGCTTATCCCATGCCTCGCGTAGACGACCTCCTCGAGAGGCTTGGACAAGCAGAATTTTTGACCACACTTGACATGACAAAGGGGTACTGGCAGATTCCTTTAACGGACTTCACAAAGGTCAAGACAGCGTTTAGCACTCCTAGCGGACACTGGCAGTATCGTGTTCTTCCATTCAGGTTACACAGGGCTCTTACTTCAGCACCAATATTAAAAGCTCCTAATTTTTCTCTCTCTTTTATTCTCCAGACGGACGCTTCAGACACAGGCCTGGGGGCCATGCTGAGCCAAAGCGTCAATGGTGTTGAACTCCCCGTCATGCACTGTACCTGAGCCAGAAACTGTTGGATCGGGAAGCAAGGTATGCAGCGGTGGAAAGGGAAACCCTTGCGATTAAATGGATGATTACGCAGTTGAGGTACTACCTCTTGGGCCAGGAGTTCACTCTAGTGACGGATCATGCTCCTTTACAGTGGATGGCCCTTCACAAAGAGTCGAATCCATGGGTTTCTTGACCTCCAACCTTACAAGTTTTCACTTGTTCATCATAAGGGCTCTCTCCATGCCAACGCTGATGCTCTCTCTCGTGACCATGACCTCTTGGGTCTGGGCTGAGGGCGGGGCCTTGTCACACAGGTGCGAGCAGGAGGCAACTAAAAGGTCTGAATAACTGTAATAAAACATCTGACCAGGGAGCGGCGGAGTGCGCTGACTGTCTTTCTCAGTTCCCTACAGACTTTTCCCGGGAAATCCTGCAAGGTTCTGGCACCTCAGAAGACATCACTTCCGGCCCCGGCCCCTGTGCTGACGTCACTTCCGGAGCCGGCCCCTGTGCTGACATCACTTCCGAAGCCAGCCCTTGTACTGACATCACTTGATTGACATCATTTCCTCTATGGGCCTTTAAAGCCTCCATCTTGGGCTATTGAAGCTAGTTCTGTTGTGGACTCTGTTCTATGCACATCGTGCTTCAAAACATAAACTTTTGCAGCTGCGAAAAACAATATAAGGGTGGCTTCCCCAAACCTTTATGATGTCTTTTGTGTATTCTTATCACAATACTTATGTAAATACTAACTTTTGAGCTCTTTTTCTTTAGTTAAAAATCTGTACAAATCTTTTGTCATGCAGAATATTATGATGAATTTTAAGGGGACTGAATACTTTTGCATGCCTCTATAATTACTTATGTTTCCAAATAATGTGAAAATGGACTGATTAAAAAAAAGACCTGAAGATGAGAGTTAAACATAAATATGAGTAGTTAGTAGTTCTAAAGCCAAAAGAGTCATAAATCAAAACAACTAAGCCCAATATTAAAATCAAAGATGAAAAGAAGGTGTGAATGTATTATACTGCATTTACTTTTCACTCACTTTGAGCATCTGTTTTGCCATAGAATCACACCATGAGCATCTCAGTTCACACATTTGAACTGTGGTATCTGCCAGTGGTCAGCAGTGAACAGCAACATCTGCCCTCAGAAACAGCTCCTTATAATGTGAACTAAAGGAGAACTCTTACTGTATACTGCACCCACAGGGGCTGCTTCTGAGCACTGCAAGCAGAGTCCTACCTGGTGATGTCAGCCGAGCTCTCTCTCATTCAGCCCTCAGCTTTTCTGTACAACATCTATTATAATCCTAAGAACATAACATGGTGACATGAGTGAGGGTTTTAAAAGTGTTAAATGAATTAGTACAGTGGATCCAGGCTGTTACTTTAAAACAAATTCAATAAAAAAAGGAGACACCGTTGAAAACGTGCTAATGGTAAATTTTGCACAAAGTTTTTCTTTGCAAACAGAAACATCAACACGTGAAATAAATTGCAAAGCATTGGAGCGTTGGACTTTAGAAACCTTCTAAACTCAACTTCATGTTTTTCAGATGTTTTTTAGGAAAAGTACAGTGGACATATTGGCAAGCTTTGTTTGGATGAACTGGCCTCTTCTCATCAAAATGTTTCTAATGTTTTAATAAGAAGTTTGACAGAATAGAGGAGACTCTACAGTCCAGTAAACTTGCTTGTTTAGCTAATAACCATGATGCTCCAATATCTCATTCAGACATCTCTTAAAGGTTTGTCAAGGTTTTTGCTTCAGCCACATGACTTGATATTTTGTTCCAGAAAGAGGTGTGTATTGGCTTCAGCCTTAAATGCACTTCCCCCTGATTTCCACTGGAGTCCTCGAATATATGATTCGCCATTCTGTTGAAAGACCTATTTTTGTCAATGCATTTGTGAATTTTGAAGACCTGGATTAGGTTGCTGCACAGGATATTCTTTTTGAGATTAAACAGGCTTAATTCTCTGAGTCTGTCAGAGTAGGACATGCCATTAAGTCATTGGATGCATGTAGGTATTCTGCACTGCACAGCCTTAATTGCTTCTATGTCTTTTTTGTATCGTGGTGACCAGAACTGCACAGAATATACCAGATCTGGTCTCAATTATCTCATATCTTTGGTTCGGTTGTCTCATTGCCCTTATACATAGTATAAAATCTCCTGTTTCTTCTCAGCATGCAGAATATGTCATGCATATCATTCAGGAAGACAGATAATATATTTTGTGTAACTTTACCCCTGGGGGTGCTGCCTTGCAATAAGGAGACCTGGGTTCCTGTGTCAGATCCTCCTTGCATGGAGTTTGCATGTTCTCCTCGTGTCTGTGTGGTTTTTCTCCAGGTGCTCCAGTTTTCTCCCATAGTCCAAAGACATGCAGGTTAGGTGGATTGGTGATGCTAAACTGGCCCGAGTGTGTGTAAAAATCTTGTGATGAACTGGTTTGTTTCTGAATAGCACCCTATGCTGGATATTCAGGACATAGCTGGCTGGATAATGACTGACCAACTTTACCCCTTGCCTCTATGAGCATGTTTTTTATAACTATATATTATGCAGGTGCCAAGGTGAATTGACTTTCATCCCAACTGAGATGGAGAGTGTTTTCTTACCTGGACAGGAGGCCATAATGGAAGGACAGTGTGGAAGGAGCTGCAACCGAGCCTGGTTTGTTAGCAATACTTATCTCAGTTGGGGTAATAAGATTATAGATGGACTGGGCAAACATGTATGCTAGAGGCAATTCACTCCCACATGATACGTGGCAGTGTTCCTCCAGCCTGGTCCCAGTTAGGACTCCCACAGCGATGCAAGGAAAATGGAGTGTAGAAGAGCAGCCCTTGGGTGCCGCTAGAGGGAGCTGCTCTGGGAGGACTTCCCTGGTTTCCATATGACCCGGAAATGCTCCAGATTACCACTGCTGCAACATTGGAAGCATTCCCAAGTCCACTTTAAAAGAAGCCCGGTTGCATCTCTTTGTGGAGTCAGAGTCAGGAAACAACAGGTGACACTCAACAGGAGGAGAGAAGGAACATTCTCTTGTTTTGCAATTGTGGCTTTGTTGGTTGTTCACACTTGGAAGAGGTATTTAGTGCAATATAAACCCTTTGTTTGAATCCAGGACTGTGTTGGGAGTGTCGGTGGTTTGGAGCTCAGTGACATCCCTTTGTGGTTACTTTACATAGTCACATCAGAACAATTTTTCCAAAGAGATCCACGATATTAACCAGAAATCAGGCAAAGATTCATTAACTGGTAAGTCAAACAAGCAATTGTCAATCCATATATGAGAACTCTTAGTCACAGTCAATATATATCGTTTGCCAGGATTTGTTTGCCAAGAATGCAACTGAATATTCTCTTAGAAAAAAATATGTGCTTAATCCTCAAAAAAATATAATTAAGCTTTTAAATCTTTTTTCTCATATGGAAAAATCAATTAGTCACA
>JANRMT010062856.1:56844133-56854654 GCA_026402145.1 Polypterus bichir lapradei | reverse complement strand
TTTTCTTCAAGTTTTCTGTTGAGCAAAAGAGATTCAGGTAAGTACCACGTGACAACCCTCTATCTCGCGATGTTTCACTCGCCTTTAGGCTCTTTGACTGCCTCCTAATCGCCCATGTGTGACAGCATATAATATAGTTCAGTGAAAGAATATTGGATATTACTGAATATTTTTCATTGTAAATATTATTCAAATTAGATCCGAAGTGAACCAATAGCAGAAAATTTTATTTTAAATTTAATTTATTTTGTGAAAAAAGGAGTACAATATGCAGCCTTTTATGAGCCCTCATTCTTCCTATATTTGGATGCTGGGTTGGTATCTCCTTGTCAGAATGGAATTATTACTGTTGTAGAGGATTCATGGAAGATTTTAACCCAGTAGTGCACAAGGTTGTGTAAGTTTATTATCATGGGTCCAAATAACTCAGAAAGACATTATTTGGAAAGGAACAACATTTCACTTGATCCTTTTTACACACGTCATACACAACTCCTGACCTTATCCTCTGGTACCACATCTTGTATTTAAATTACCTCAGACATCATTATCAGCTCTCAAATTTACATATACAGGTACACATCATGATAAGTATTTATTATCTATCATTACACCTTCCTTTCTTTACAAACTGAAAAGATTCTCCTACCTTGAAATTGGTACCAATTTATTTTGTAGTATTTTCAACTTTACTAAGTCATGCTACATACACTGGCCAACACTCCATAATCTACATGTTCTCAATTCTGTTTTAACATAACTCAGTCCTTCTGGATGCTTCCTCTCATGAGCAGGTTTTTGAGTAGTATTGGTAGTTATTAATTTGATCTTTCTTAAATAGAATTCCCTTGCCCATTTTTAGAATGTTCCAATCATTATTTTTTTTAATCAGGAGTTGCTGACGACTTTTTCATAGTCCAGTACTGTTTGTATTTGACATGATCTTGGTTGCGCTTGATTTATGACAACCCTTTCTGTGTCCAGGGGTTTCTTTGGTCTTTTGAACCTTACTTTATTCCCCTTTCACACAGTTCTAGTAAATGTGTTCCTCTATATAAATCTCCTCTTTAGTTGTTTGTTGTTCTTTGAAACATCTCAATATCTCATCCTCCATCATCTTCTTTTACTAACACACTGGAATAAATGCTTCAAGCCTTTAAAAGATGACCCGGTGAATAGCCACAGTCTAGTGGTGTACTGCAATATGCTAAAAGAGCCTTATAAAAATCACTTCCATAGCCTTTTGCTTTGCACATAAGGTTTTTTAAAAATTTCAACAGACCTTTCCACCAGAATGGATTGTGGAAAATGAGGACAAGAGGTACTTTAAACAAACTCCCTGCTTCCTGGATATTTTTTTTCAAATGGTGGACTGTAAAAAAATCCGTTAGTTCACCATTACCTCTAAAAATCAGCTTCACCTAAACATCACAACAGTGTTACAATCAGTTACAGTAAGCCCTTTTGATAAGGTTTTATTGGCTCACTTGGATTGTTAGGTTGAGCCTGACTATACATTGAGCAATCTGACACCTTATCTGAAATGTCTTGTCTTACTGTTGGTCAGTACATTATTTCACTGGCCCTTCTCTTACATTTTTCAACTCCCAGGTGACTGGCATGAATTGTTTTAAGCATTTCTTTTCTTATTCCCTGTGAAATTACTATTTGGCTGCCCTTGTATATAATGCCACCAATAGCAGTCAGCTCAGCCATGTAGTTGCAGAACTCAAAAACCTCCATACTGCAGTCTTTCACATCAGGCCAACCATTTACTATGACATCTTCTACCTGCTTCAATGATATATTTTCTTCAGTCTCCTGCCTGATTAGCTACATGTTGGCATTGCCACAGGTAGTGTGTCTGTAATCAAGTCTACATGTTTGAACGTCTTTAAGTATCTGATGATGAGGTAGAGCCTTTTGATCAGCTGCTCCTGACAGTGTATCTGCAGTATACATCTGCTCTCAACAGCTGTATGCTACACTAAGTGCATAGTGCTGCAGTTTGATCATCATCCTTGTTTGTAACAAACAATTATTAAGATATTTTTACAAATAGAGGTATTAATGGCTTATGATCAGTTGCTAATATGATAGTTTGATGAAACCTTTTAGAGGGAAACAAAATGATGAGCAGCTCTTTTTCAAATTGGGCATATCTGATTTCTGCATAGACTGGGATGTCATCAGTTGTCAACTATCATCATGTTGCAGTAGTAAAATAGCTCCAAGATCTGTTTGAGATGCATCATCTGAAATTTTGATAGGACTTGCTGGATCATAAAGGTTTAATTCTGGCTCTTTTGTAAGTTCTTTTCCTAAATTTTGCCAAGCTATCATTTACTTGGGATTCTGTTCCCACTCATTTTACTTTTCAATTAGTCTTCTTAATGGAGCTATTTCTTGTGAGAGGATGGGTATGAATTTTCCCACATAATTAACCATTCCCATAAACCTTTGAGCATCCTTTTCACATTCCGGCCGCTGCACATTTTCAAAAGCTGACACATTCGTTAGGACAGATACCCTTACTGCTGATTGTACCACCTACAAATGTCACCCCTATTTTACATTTGCTTTTATTCAGCTTTAAACTAGCTTTGCATATAGCTTCAAAAACTTCCCCAAGTCTCTTATCATGCTCTTTCTTGGTTGCTCCCCATACAATTATATGATGCATCACAGTTTCAATGTCTTCAGTGTGTTCATAAACCATACGTAAACTGTTCTAGTATACACTACAAAAGTATGTGGACCCCACTCCAAATTATTAAGTTCAAGTGTTTCAGTTGCACCCACTGTTAAGAGGTGTGGAAAAATCAAGAAAGAGCCACGCAATCTTCATTGACAAACATCAGCAGCAGAATCAATCATACCAAATAGCTCAGCGACTTTGGTTTTTAAACGTAATAGGAGGCCACCTTTGTCACAAGTTAATATGTAAAAATTCTGCTCTGATAGATCTGCTCCAGTCAGCTGTAAGTGCTGTTATTGTGGAGTGGAATGCATCTAGGAGCAACAACAACTTGGCCATGAAGTGGTAGACCAAGTAAAATCACAGAGCTACCAAGTGCTGACACAAAGAACACATAAAAATTATCTATAATCTGTTGCTTCACACACAAGTGAGTTCCACTCTGTTTCTTGAAGCAAAATCAGCACAAGAAGTGTGTGTCGGGAGCTTTATGAAATGGGTTTCCATGGCCAAGCAGCTTTATACAAGCCTGAGATCTCTATGGGCAATGCCAAGCATTAGCTGGAGTGGTGTAAAGCATGCCACCTTCAGTGCTCTCTGAAGTGATGAATCATGGTTCACTATCTGGTAGTCTTATGAATGAATCTGATTTTGATGGATACCAGGAGACTGCTACCTTCCAGACCGCAAAATGCCTACTGTGAAGATTGGTGGAGGTATAATATTCTGGGGCTATTTTTCAGGATTTGGGTTAGGCCCCTTGCTTCCATTCAAGGGTACTATTAATACTAAAACATACAAATACATTTTAGAAAACTGTCTGCATTGTTAGCAAGAGTGTGCTCCTGTGCAAAAAGTCTGATGAATTTTGTGTGGAGGAACTTGAGTGATGTACACAGAGCCAAGAACTCAACCCAAATGGACATCTTTGAGATGAATTGGAATGCTAGATGAAGGCCAGGTCTTCTCATCCAACATTAATACCTGACCTCACAAATGCTCTATATTAATGCCCATGGTTTTGGAGTGGGATATCCAACAAGCTCATACTGGTGTAAGGTTCAGATGTCCTTAAATCTTTGGCTATATAGTGTACCTATGGTGCAGGAGCAATCAAAACAGAAGCCTGAAAAACTGATATTTGGTAAATGAATTATAGAAGTTATACAAATTCACATTTGCATCATCCAGTTTCATATGCTGTATTTTGAGGATGAATACAGTTATTTCTTCATAAGTAGAGAATTTTGAATTGTTCAGTCTTAATTGCTCTATTAAGGAGACTTGGATCCAAACAAATCCTTGGATTTTCATTTTTCTTATCCACAATTATTACAGAATTTACTAATTTAGTTGATACTACTTGCAGGCATGTCAAGCTCAGCTTTTAAATGTATATTGAAAGCAAAAGGGAACTTTCTGTATGGATGGATGACGGGAAGTATAGATTTGTTAGTCTTTATAGTGTGCTCTTCTGGGAGACATCCAAGTCCTTGAAACAAATCATTGTACTCTTTAATCAGATCATCATATTCAGAGTTCTTGCCTTCAAGGACTAAAACTCTCTTCACTAGGTTTACTCTTTCACAAGTAGAAAAACCCAGTACTGCTTGTACATCTTTTGGCACTACAATAAATGTGCCCTTTTATGTCACTTTTGCCACGTATTTTCCTCCTGCTGCAGTGTCTGTGCCTGCGTAACCTGTTACTTTCACATTTGCATTATGATCTTGGCCTCAAGCACACAATATGTCCTCTGAAATGACATTTACTTGTTTTCCAATGCCAAGTTTGAATAAAACAGCACCATTTACCTGGAAAGGAATAACCCACTTTCTCTTATTTTGTCATTTCTCCGACAGTATATTTACAAAGAATTCTTTTATTTCACTTTCCCTGCTTTTCATGTTTTCTACATAAGTGCACAAAATGGTAGTTCTTGGCACAGTTATTGCAGGTCTTACCATTGGTTAGGCACTTTTTTCTGTTAACTTAGTTTACACTTTGAGTGATTATTTTTCTGTCTGTGGCATTTCTAGCACATTTCTGTTGCTTTGTTCTCTTCTGGCACCTTTTCTTATAATGCTTTTTTAGAAATTCTGCCTTGCAGTTTCCATTTATCAGCTTTCTGGCTTGTGACTTTACTGTTTCAGCAACCCTGCATAGCACTAAAGCTTTCTGTAAATCTAGGTCTTGTTCTCTAAGCAGCCTCTCACTCAGTGAGGTATTCCACATACAATCCTATCTTTGATCAAAGAGTCTGTCAGCTTCTTAAATTCACACGTTTTACTGTGGTTCCTCAGTTCCATCATATATTGATCAATTGTTTCTCCGACTTTCTGCATGCACATAAAAAAATCAATGTCTTTCATAAGTCACATTTCTTTTAGGCTTGCAATATGCCTCAAACTTGTCCATGATTGTTTTTAAAGTGTCTTCTTAATAAAAGAGAATATTCTCATAAACCTCAAGCTCTTTATCTCCAACGACACATGAAAACAATAATGTTTTATTTTTTTTTTCCTTTATGATCATCAATTGCTGATAAATAGAGGTGACAAAGCACTAGTTGAATCTCTTCCTGATTTTCAGCAACATCACCGGTCAACTGAAGTTTCGGGGTTTGCTGCAGATTTTTTTTTTTTCCCTATTTTTCTTATTAATTTACTTGCTTCAATCTATCATTTTGAAGCCCAGACCTTTCATATGAATTGTTATTATGGTGGGTTCAAACAACACAGTGACAAAGGAGCAACAACACTCTACTTAAAACCTTCATACACATGTCATATACAACAACCTCATCCTCAAACTACTACTACTACTACTTACTGTAAGTAAATTAACTCAGATGTCACTATCAGCTTTCATTTCACGCATCAAGATTATAATGTCATGTTTCAGGAAAGGTTTGTTCCCTGGGTTATGTATTTTGTCCTTTTCAATGTTATTTCTGTAAATTTGGAATATTTTTTTCATGTGTTACTGTTATTATGTAAATGATGTTTTTATTGTTTTATTTAAATGTTATTTATTAATTATATATTGTGTATACATTATGGGCCTCTTTGCTACATTCCTTGTGTTTTATGGATTGAAGACATTGATTCCTCAGAGTGTCATTGTCAGTTGTGAGGATCAAGTCATTGTAGGTATTGTTTTGAGTGTATTCTGGTTCTTGAATTACTTTTTCTATTTTTAAATGTTTGTATTTGGATTACAGACTGACTTTTTTTTTGGTTCACCTTTTCAGCAAACCCTTTTTCCACAACCTACATTTTCTGGTTTGCTTTTGTTGTTATTTGTTTTCCATTAATAAATTCTCGAAGTATAAAGAAACTGTCCTTCTCTGTTGTAGGATCTTTTTGTATAGTTAAGAATTTTTGCCCTTTCTAAACCTGAACCCCATTTTGAATCCTTTACTGTTTAAAAAGCCTGTCTTTTGAGTTTGGGGCCAGGCTGCCAGTGGTCAGGCCTTTTCATGTCTTCAACTTAGTGAGTTGCATACGCACAGAAATGTTGCGTAAGAACGTTTCCATGTTCAAATCGTGATGTATAAAACCTACATTTAGCGTAAAGCCACGCACTTTTCCACGGTACCTCATATCCTGTCGTACGCAAGTTCTCCGCTCAGTTTTGCAGACTGGCAGCACCCAGCATCAAAGCAGTGCTACTGTTCCTGTGTGGTTACTCTTTATTTTCCTGACGCGGCTTTATAAATACACTGTAACAAATTGCATATTGTTGATTAGTGTAATGCATCTGATTGTAACAATATAATGGTCCAGGGAATAGCCATAGTATTCCAAATACCATAACTGTTTTAGCGTTGTTACTCTCAATGCACCATCTTCTTCTTTTTCTTCTTTCAGCTGCTCTCTTTAAGGGTTGCCACAGCGGATCATCTTTTTCCATATTACTCTCACTGCACCACTCGGAGAATTTATATCACTGTATCTGAGTGGGGAATCACAGCAGCAGCTGATCGGAAACAGAATTATCGGTATACAGCATCAAGCCCATGGTGCCCCAGCCACGGAAAAACGTTTCAAAGCCTTTTCTGTACGGACCTCGCGGTTCAGAAACAGTTTCATCCCAAGAACTTTAAACACAGTCAATCAGTCCATCAAGTGCTCCTTGTAGAACTGTTTGTACTTATAAGTACAATTACTTACTGTAAACTTGCACTACAGTTATAATATTGCACAACCTGAACCACTTTATGAAGTGCATATTCACATATGATGATGGTATCATTTGTAAGATGAAATGCAGCAAAATATGTTGATTATAATATACAGATAAAACTTTAACTTAATTTAAATAATCTGTATTGTTAATAATTAAACATGTGAGGACACGGTGCCGCAGCGCTAGCAAGTTCACGTATTGTTCCTGCCTTGCGCTGTATATTTGCTGAGGCTGGCGCAACACTGGAAGGATAGATGAATAGAATAATTAAACACATACTATGAAGATATTTCAATGTTCCTTAAAAGTTTTGAAGAATCGTCGTTGTAAGCTTACAGATGGCTTAACGTCTATTACAGAGCTGATTGTGTGGTGATTGGTTATTTGGGGAAAGAAAAGTAAGGACAGGAATTGAAGGTTAGTACGTCTGAAAGTGACAGTACTGCTACAATAAATTATTTCATTGAAGGTCGCGCATGGCGCAGCAGCATCTTGTGTGAGACATGAACAATCACTGCGCCATCATGTTCCCATGTTTAATAACATGCTCTCATTCCAATCATCATGAAAATGATACCACGTATACATCTCTGTATTTTAATTATTCAGAGAGCTGTAATATCACGAATGCAATGGATTCTGTGTTCTGTCGGAGAAAGAGAAAGAACGGAAGCACGTGGTGATTCACACACATAGAGCACATTGAAGATCAAATACAAAACAAAGTATTTAATGTGCTACTTTAGTTACGATGGGATTTGAGAAACTAGTAAATTAAATGATTTTAAGATGAAGTTTATGATGTTCTACTTTAATGACAAAATAAACTACATGATTAAAGTGGAAATTTCGAGTTTAAAGTTGACATTTTGTGCTTTTTTCCCACTGTGTGCCTATTTTTTTTATCTGTACCCTAATAAGCTCAGACAGTGGGCTACAACTCGCCTTTTCATCGCGACTTTGATATGTGACTTCTTTTTTATTTTGGCACTGTGCAACTTTGTGAACTTGAGCTTTCGAGTTTCTCCGACACGCTATGTCACTCGATCAACTTCCTTTTGTTGATTATACCACTGTTTAAATCAACAAATAGTATGCTTTTCCTTTGCCTCCACTTGGTAGTCACTGAAATTCTTATATTTTCCCCAGTGCTTTTCCCATTGTCTTTTCACAGAAGGCTGAGCTTAAGGACTATTTATATTGATTTGTATATTCAAAGAGGCATAATTCTGGGAGGAGTTGGGGCGGGACAGAAGGTGCGTGCACGAGCGTTACTTTTTAAGCTGACCTGTGGAGTGGAAGAACGTGGAAGTTGGAGTATGCACAGATTCCTGTATCTAGATTTTTCGGTGCGTAAGCACATTTCAGCTTTTGTGCTTACGTCATGTTATAGTCCGAATTCTACACACGGCGTTATGCATGAGGCCCCTGGTCTGGTTGATAGTATTGTGTAGCCTGCTCCTCTTTTTTTTTGCTATTCTGATGGTACTATATCGCAACACATAATAAGTATCAGGATCATGGGACTTTTTGAAAGTTACTGTCAGGTTATTTTCTGACTCTGGTATTGAGCCGCATATCATTATAGGGTTTTTCAACACCAAGAAATCTGATGAAATTGTTTGTTAATCGATTCAATGCTTTATTTTTAAAGTTCATTTTTGATTTGAGCCATTCTCCACTTGCATTTTGCTTTTCGTTCAGTTGTGCTAAATTGCCAGGTTTTTCCCACTAAGGGGTGTGGTTTCAGAGGTTGTGATCCTGCCAGTCATTACTCATCAGAATAAAAGGGTCATACGAGGGTCACTTTCTTATCTGACTACTTGCATTCCAAAACCCTTCTTGCTCTTTAATTTTGTTAATTAGCTTTTGATTACTTACTGATTGTGAAATCAGCAAGCATTTTTGTCCTTATTCTTGTGTGGTTTTTGTTCTTCACGTTCAGACACAGTTTATATTTTTTTTCTCTGAGTTTTTATAATAAGCATTTTTTTCTATCATTAAAAGTGTTGTATTGTATGGGGATGCTTTAAAGCTGACAGATTTCCAGTAAGAGGACAAAGCATAAATGTCTTATTAAGTGGAAAACAAGCATAGTATATTCTGGAAAAGCTGAAAGGCAAACCTAGATTCAGAGTATTTTACAAAGTTGGAAAGTGAAGCAGGACCTAAGCATGTTTGTATAACCAGTCTGTCTGCAGCTTGGGAATTGACCTAGAGCTTGGAGATAATGAATCAGTACTGTCTGCTCTGCTAGAAGAAAGAAAGCCAGGTGTGTATGCTTAATTTGGGCAAGAAAAGGAGAATGGCTTGAAGATTTCTTTCAGTTTAGCTCAGTTCAGTTGTCAATTTATTGCAAAAATGGAATTCTCAGTTGAGTTGTTTTTCTAACATGTCTGTAAAGAGTTCAGCCCAGTTACAAATATGTACACTTAAATGGAGTTAGCTATCTGATGTTTTGCTACTGGACATCTGGAAAGGAACTATATAATCAGTAACTAAATAACTAGGCCCAGTGGGAAATTACATCTGGGGCTGAATGAAGACTGCATGAACCCACCCAAGTTATACAATTCTTTGACTCTATGTGTTGCTACTGGTTATTATGCATATATATACTGCTCAAAAAAGGAACAATTTTTAATCAGAGTACAGCATCGTCAATGAAACACCTGGGATATTAATCTGGTCAGTTAAGTAGCAGAGGGGGTTGTTAATCAGTTTCTGCTGCTTTGGTGTAAATGAAATTAACAACATGTGCACTAGAGGGGCAAAAATGAGACAACCCCCTGTTTTGTCTTGGTAGAGTAATATTTTTCTCTACTTTCCCCATTTGTATTATTAATATGTAGCCTTTGTCAGAATGCCTCATATCTCCCAGACTTACCACTGTTTATAAGGTGCTGTACCATATAACTTCTCCCCACCTTCCCTTCTACATCTATAACCTCAGGCAATTAGGTATAGTAAAAGACAAGCAGGATTTAAGTTACAATTTAAATAATGTATTATTGATAATATTCATAAATAATAACAATATGCAAAGTATATTTGAATATTGGCAACCATACAACCTGATAAATGGTGATGTGTAGTTTCAGGCAGCACACAGACTTGTTAGTTACTTAAAATATCTCTAGTTAAGGCATCATTTGTGGACAGCTTTCTTCGGAAAAGGTCCGCATGCCTGTCTCAATATGGCTGCCGAGCTGTGCTCTTCATTGTGTTTTCCCCCAATATGCAAAGTATTTTTTTATTCATTTTATTACAATCCATACAAAGCAATCAAGTTTTTACAAAGAGAAAAATTAAGAACAAATCGATCCCCACCCCTGAGAGAGAGAGCAAGCCAAACGGCGTTAAATTTAAGGCTTGGAGACATACCTAAATTAATAAATTCTCTGTGCCTTTTGAACTTATTTTAAAATATTACTGATTAGATCCTGCCATGTTTTGAAAAAAGTCTGTACGGATCCTCTAACTGAGTATTTGATTTTTTCCAACTTCAAATAATATAACACATCGGTTTCCCACTGACTTAAAAGAGGAGAGTTTGGGTTCTTCCAGTTTATGAGAATAAGTCTACGTGCCAAAAGTGTAGTGAATGCAATCACAATTTGTTTGTCTTCCTC
>JANRMT010062856.1:56825840-56844033 GCA_026402145.1 Polypterus bichir lapradei | reverse complement strand
TGCTGCATAACAAAACCTGGAAATATAAATAAAATGTGTTCTTTTCAACAATATCAAATCAAATCATTCAGTTGTCTTTGCTCATACGTCATTTTAGAGCTGGACGCCTGGTATCTTTTTTTGGCAACAAGTTCGTTTATGTTTGGTGTGAGGTTCTGTGTTGTGGAGATTCTCAAGATGGACTGCAGGTGCTCATCAGTGAGGCGACTCCTGTGTGCTGTTTTGTTAGTCTTCATCACTGAGAAGAGCTTCTCACACAGATATGTGCTACCAAACATGCACAAGGTTCAAGCCGCATGTAGATGGAGCTGGAGCATTTCTGCGGTAATGGAGTGAATAAACTGTGCGGGCCCTGCAGTATCGTACTTTGCCTTCAGTGTGCCATTACACTGCAGCTCAATCACCTCCATCTGAATCTGCACAAGTGCAGTTTCCACATCGACAGGGGTTGCGAAACAAGTCAAAATTCTTTTTTTGTTCATCAAACTCACCAAAGCGCCGTGCGAACTCAGTGCGTAGTGCGCTCAGTTTATCAGCAAAGTGCGTATTTGGGAACACCGTTGTGCCGAATTGGTTCAACATTACTTGGCAACAGGGAAAGTGGGGCAAGTTGCACTGGTGCATTTGTGTCTCCCATAAAAGCAGCTTCACTTGAAATCACTTTGTGATTGTGCACGGGTAAAAACATCTGCTGAAGTGTCAGATTCTTCTTTAACTCTTCTGCTTTCTGTATCCTCTGCATTGCATTCAGGTCTTTCAGGTTATCCTGATGTTTTGTCTCATAGTGCCGTCTTAGATTAAATTCTGTAATTACAGCCACATTAGCTCCACAAATGAGACACACGGGTTTACCGGCAATGTCAGTAAACATATACAAAGCCTCCCATCGGTTTTTAAAGGCTCTATTTTCAGAATCAACTTTTCTCTTCAGCATCGTGTGGGCTAGCTTCGCAATAACTTGCAGCATCATAAGCTAGACTTGATTAACGCGGTAAGTGTTTGGCAAGGCAGCTGAAGAGCTGCATTATGGGATCTGTAGTTTATTGTGTTACCAGCGCTTCATATACCCGGGCCATTAATAACAATAATACAGTATATAAAATGATCTCGCGGGCCGGATATAATTACACGCCGGGCCGGATGTGGCCCGCGGCCCTTGAGTTTGACACATATGGACTAAATAGAACTTGAAAAGATATATTTTTTCGTACATCGAGCCCGCGTGCTATTGTGGTTTTGCCTGCATGCCTCAATAAGTCACCCTCCCCTAGCTCTTACTTTTTTACCGTTCATCTAATGAATACACTGAGTATGGCTTTACCAAAACAATCATTGATGGCGAATAAAGTATCCATTATTCGAGTATGTAGATCGGAGTATATATACATATATATATACCCGCGTATCGCAGCGGAGTAGTGTGTTAAAGAAGCTATGAAAAAGAAAAGGGAACATTTTAAAAATAACGTAACATTACTGTCAATATACAGTAATTGTTTTGTGAGTGTTATTGAGTGTTGCTGTCATCAAGGACTTGATTATCATTATTTCTTTCAATCAGGTTCGTATTTGTAGGATGTGTTGTGTTCAAGTTACATTCCGTGTTTGTCAATCGTTGTAAAGAAGACAGGTTTCATTTATCGATTTGTTTCTTACTGCATCAATAAACAGCTCGTCTTCTTCTTTATCTGAGACCTGACACACTGCATGCACGGGTTTTTTTTTTACACTGTCTTCCTTTAGCGGGACATTCACTTTTTCCACCGTGTGCTTTGTTTCCACAGTAGCTGCACTTCTGAATATGCTTGTATGTATCAGACGCTTCATATTTTTTTGCTGCCTTTTCAATTGTGTAATTTGGTTTTTGTTCAGCGCTCTTTAGAACTGTTGCTTTTTGTCTGTGCACTGCGTCAGTTCACGTGAGCCGCTCGGTGTTCTTGCATCGAAGTTTCCCAGCTATGCTGGTGCCATGTCGTGCTATGTCCATGGCTGTATTTAATGTTACCGAAGTCCCGGCACTTAAAACTTTCTCTCGCAGTTTCGCTGAATTTGTGCCAAACACCATCCTGACCATCTCATCTTCCTCTGCATAAGCACAGTCCTTCACCTGTGAATATTTAGTGGCAGTGTTTCTATTGGATTGCTGCTGACGGACGGCCTTATATGGGCAGGCACTAAATTACAAACGCCAGCGGCAGCCTGTCTATGAACTTAATTTAAAGTTTAGGTTTACACTGTGCTTTCTTTCCGTAGTAGCATCATTAATGAATATGGTTGTATATCACTCACTCGCTTCTTATTGTTTCGCTGCCTTCTCAATTATGTAATGCATGTTTTCTTCAGCGCTTTTTGGAGGTCTTCCTGGTTTTCTATGTACTGCGTGATTACGTGGGAGGCGTGATGATGTCACACGAAACTCCGCCCCCACGGCTTTCGCGCTCATCTCCATTACAGTAAATGGAGAAAAACAGCTTCCAGTTATGACCATTACACGTAGAATTTCGAAATGAAACCTGCTTAACTGTTGTAAGTGAGTTGTAAGGAATGAGCCTGCCAAATTTCAGCCTTCTACCTACACGGGAAGTTGGAGAATTAGTGATGAGTGAGTGAGTGAGTGAGTGAGTGAGTGAGTGAGTCAGTCAGTCAGTCAGTCAGTCAGTCAGTCAGTCAGTCAGTCAGTCAGTGAGGGCTTTGCCTTTTATTAGTATAGATATACAGTGCAATTTTATGTTACAGCCTTATTACAAAATGGATTAAATTCATTTTTTTCCTCAGAATTCTATGTACATGTGATTCCTCAGTTTTTTTATTTTTAATAAATTTGCAAAAACTTCAAGTAAACTTTTTTCACGTTGTCATTATGGGGTGTTGTGTGTCGAATTCTGAGGAAAAAAATGAATTAAATCCATTTAGTAATAAGGCTGCAACATAACAAAATGTGGAAAAAGTAATGCGCTGTGAATACTTTCCGGATGCACTGTATGCATATATATATATATATATATATATATATATATATATATATATTGTCACGCATGCGCGAGTAGGAGACCGCGGACTGATCCGAAACCACTTCGAAGGACGTTTGCCGGTAGGGAATGGCGGGGTACTAACCTTTCTGCTCTTTCTTCTAGGAAAAAGGATGCTCCGCCATCGTAACCTGACCGCACTACGTCCACTTCCGCCCTTCCTCCGCCATCTTCCCTGACGTCAGCAGTCCCGTCATCCCTCACGCCCCCTTCCCAGCATTCCTCCTCCTGTATAAAATGGCCGCCAGGCGTCGCGCATTTTGAATGACTTTTGCTTTATGTATTTTGACTGCATAATCTACAAATTTTGTTTACAGTATACGGGGCCAAAACCCCAACCCTTTGTGCTGTGTTTGTCCTTCTTTTTTACAATATATATATATATATATATAATATATATATATATATATACTCAGGAAAAAAAGAAACGCCCCTTTTTCAGGACTGTGTATTTCAACAATAATGTTTTAAAAATCCAAATAACTTTACAGATCTTCATTGTAAATTGTTTAAACAATGTTTTCCATGCATGTTCAATTAACCATAATCAGTTAATTAACATGCACCTGTGGAATGGTCGTTAAGACCTTAACAGCTTACAGAAAGTAGGCATTTAAGGTCACAGTTCTAAAAACGCAGGACACTAAAGAGACTTGTCTACCGACTGTGAAAAACACCCAAAGAAAGATGCCCAGGGTCCCTGCTCATCTGCGTGAACGTGCATTAGGCATGCTGCAGGGAGGCATGAGGACTGCTGATGTGGCTAGGGCAATAAATTGCCATGTCCACACTGTGAGACGCCTAAGACAGCGCTACAGGGAGACAGGAAGGACAGCTGATCATCCTCGCAGTGGAAGACCACGTTTAACAACACCTGCACAGGATCAGTACATCCGAATATCACACCTGCGTGACAGGTACAGGATGGCCACAACAACTGCCCGAGTCACACCAGGAACACACAATCCCTCCATCAGTGCTCAGACTGTCCGCAATAGGCTGGGAGAGGCTGGACTGAGGGCTTGCAGGCCTGTTGTAAGGCAGGTCCTTACCAGACATCACCAGCAACAACGCTGCCTATGGGCACAAACCCACCTTCGCTGGACCAGACAGGAGTGGCAAAAAGTGCGTGAGTTTCTGCATGACAGCAATGTCAGTGTTCTGCCATGGCCAGCGAAGAGCCCAGATCTCAATCCCATTGAGCACGTCTGGGACCTGTTGGATCGCAGGGTGAGGGCTAGGGCCATTCCCCCCAGAAATGTCCAGGAACTTGCAGGTGCCTTGGTGGAAGAGTGGGGTAACATCTCACAGCAAGAACTGACAAATCTGGTCCAGTCCATGAGGTGGAGATGCACTGCAGTACTTCAAGCAGCTGGTGGCCACACCAGATACTGACTGGTACTTTTGATTTTGAGCCTCCCTTCATTCAGGGACACATTGTGAAACATTTTTAGTTTATGTCTTATGGTGTTGACTCTTTCAGTGTTCATACAAATATTTACACATTAAGTCTACTGAAAGTAAAAACAGTTGAAAGTCAGGGGACGTTTCTTTTTTGCTGAGTATATATATATATATAATATGTGTGTGTGTACAGGATTCGAAGTGTGAATCACAATCTGATTGTATGGGTGGGTACCTCGCAGGTAACACGTGTGGTTGCTCTTCAAGTCGGCGGGTGCCCTCTCAGTTGTGAGAAGCAGATCATAGAATGTTACATAGTTAACTATCAAATAATGCAAAGAGTACGCTACACGTGTTTCGCCCTATTTTGGGCTCATCAGGCCTACACACTCCACTGCACCCCTCATCAGGGATTAAACCGCGGACGCCAGACAAAAGCACTGCGATTGTGACATTGTGAGAAAAAGAATTCTCTTCCAGTTCCACATTCAGCCCATACCCTCCTCAAACATTTTTTAAAATCCCTTCTTTAGTCGATATAAATTAGAAGGCTGACTAGATCACAGCCAGAGTTTTGCAGTAGCTCGCACATTTGATTGTGCGTACGGGATGACCAGTGTGTTTGAATAAAAGAGATCTCAGACTGGTCGCCTTTTATGTCAATCAAGTGGCAAATGCCATAGGGAGGATATATGATAGACTAACGTTTAAAAAAAATTTTTTTGAATGCAACGCGATCTACCTGCACTCCCTTTGCTATCTACCGGTCGATCACGATTGACGCATTGGGCACCACTGTATGAGGGGCCAAACAGGCCATAAATCATATATTTCTGTGTGTTATCTATTGGTTTACGTGTGAACACTACAGTTTTGGATTATGAATATTTACTATCGGTTTGTGTGCATACTTAATCGGTTTGCCTGCGTGCAATACTGGTTTAATCTATATGAACTATATTGGTTCGTCTCCGTATATTATCGGTTTGTGCGTGAACTATATCCGTTTGTACGTGCATATCACTGGTTTGCATATGAACTATATTGATTTGCGTGTGTATATCACTGGTTCCAGTACGTTTGTTATTGGTTTGTGAGTGAACTGCATTAGTTTTCGGTTGAATGTTATCGGTTTGCGTATGAAGTATATTGGCTTGCGTTCTGTGACGGTCTAACAATGGATTTGCATATGCACTATATTGGTTTCATGCACGTCTTATACTGGTTTCATGTGGGTAACCTGTCGATTTTGCGCTCGAACTCTGTTGGTTGTATGTGTGCACTATGTTGGTTTCGCGTATGAAACATATTGGTTATGCGTGCGCACCCTATCGCAGCTCTGTGTATGAACTATATCGGTTCTGCGTGTGAACTATATTGGTTGTTTACGTGATCTTCAGAGGAAATGGGCAGGGTAAGAAACAGGAACTCAAGGGCCGGTAGAGTCATGGAGTGTAAAGAGATGTGTCCAGGAGATGCATCTGTGTTTACACGGCACTACATATTTTTTTCCACACCATACGTTTGTGAAAGGACTTGGTAATTATTACTATTTAACAGAATCTACCCTTGAGTCTGTAATGAACGCAAGGGTGAAGTTAGGTATGTATTCGGCCATCTTCTTATTCAGTCCCATCTACATGCTTGCTTGCAACCCGCAGCTGTACTTATTCACACAGTATTTGCAAAACTGTTACTTATTCTAAAGGCAAAATATTCAACATTTACGATTAACGTCTTTATGCAACATAACATTTAGATACTACTAGTTAGATTTATTATGCCCGGCGACCCAGCACCGCATAGGCAGGTGAAGTGACTTGCTCAGGGTCACACAGTGTCAGTCTCAGGACTTGAACCCACGAACAAAGGGTTGAAAGTGCAAAGCCCTAACCGCAATGCTTGCACATCTATAATGTATGTTAATTGACTAAACGTGTCAATTCTTTGAAAAGCTAAACATTTAACATTTAGGACCTGCATTTGTCAGTTACATCATATTGGGCCACCTTACCTTTCACAGTTTTGTGAAAAGACAGATGCGTTTTTTTAAGATGCAGCGGAGGTTTGCTCTGCCCAGTGCGAGTATCAGGGTGAAACTGACAATGTATTCCCACTTCAATATCAGATAAATGGGATTTACTGTGATATTTAATGGGCACTGTAAAGTGTTAAATGACGTTGGGCCACCTTAATTTTCATAGTTTTGTGACATTGACATATATAAACTTGTCCAGGACAGATTCATTTGTTAAATTAGAGTTTAACAATTTTGACCCGTGCAGGACCAAAATGTGGAATATTTATTTTTTCAAATAATGGATCAGACTGTAATGATGCCGATTAATGTACACGCTGTAGAATATTTTGCCTTG
The DNA here is from genome assembly GCA_026402145.1 of Polypterus bichir lapradei. NCBI lineage: Eukaryota > Metazoa > Chordata > Cladistia > Polypteriformes > Polypteridae > Polypterus > Polypterus bichir. The sequence continues at coordinate 56,837,225 of JANRMT010062856.1, read as the reverse complement.
CTGTTATAATAGAATAAGAAGCTGCTTTGCAAAAGCTGTGTGAATAAGTAGCTGACTGCAAGCTTATACTGGGAGTAAATGGGAGTGAAAAAAATGCCAGCCAAATGTGTACCTAACTTCAGCCCTGTGATCATTTCAGAATTAAAGGAAAATACTGGTAAAAAGAATTACCACCAAGCCCTTTCACAAACATACAGTGAAGTCAAAAGTATTCAATCCCTTTAAAAGTCATCCTAATTTTCTGCATGACAAAAGATTTGTCCACATATTTATCCATTTGTTATTTTTAATGTGAACTCTTATGCTCTAACAAAACGTTATCAAACTCCAAATAACTTAACTTAAGAAAAACTCCAAAGTTATTGGAGTACATATTAATACTTTGTCAAGAACCTTTTTGCTGCAGTAACAGCCTTCATTCTTTTGGGGTATGTAAATATGCCCCAGTTCTGCACATTGCTCAGGTGTGATTCTTCCCTATTCTTCTTGGCGTGATTTCTAGGTACCCTCTATGTTGGTGGGATGTTATTTCTGAACAGCAGTTTTCAAACAGTTCCCCAGATGCTCAACAGGGTTAAGATCAGGGCTTTGACTTGGCCATTCCGAAACATTCACCTATGTGTTTTTGAGCCATCCCAGTGTCACTTTGGTCTAATGCTTAGGGTCATTGTCATCTTGAAATATGGACTCTTCTCCCGAGCTTTAAATTCATAGCAGACTGGAACGAGTTCTCCTGCAATATTGTGTGGTATTTGGGCTCATCTATTGTCCCTTCAACTCTGACAAGATTCTCAGTCCCAGCACATGAAAAACATCCCCATAGCAAGATGTTGCCACCACCATATTCCACTGTAGGTCTGGTGTTTCTTGTGGCATGGGCAGTGTTTGTTTTACACCACACATTCTGTACCTTTTTGAAGTCTGAGAAAAAAGTTCTGTTTTGGTTTCATTTGACCATAAACCCTTCTCCCCACATTTAACTGGAAAAACGCCATATGTTCTTTTATGTGGACCATCTTAAGGAATGGCTTCTTTCTTGCCACCCTCCTATAGAGGCCTGTTTAATGGAGAGCTCTTGAAATTGTGGACCCCTGCACCTTCACTCCAGTTTCAGCCAAAAAGCATTGAAAACATTTGAGAGTGACGGTTGGATTTTTAGTTTCCTTTCTCTCCAGTTGATGTCTAACTCTGATGTTCAGTTTTGAGGGACGGCCTGTTCTAGTAAGAGTCTGGGTGCTGTGATGAACCTTCCACTTTCTAATGATGGATCCAGCAGTGCGCAATGGGACCTTCGAACTCTTGATATTTTTATAATTATTTCCTGCTACCTTGTGCATTTCAATAACTTTGTTTCTCACATCAGCAGAATGCTCCTCTGTCTTCATTTTTTCAGTGACTGTCCACCAAAGACTACGGCCCCTACGAAGGGGGCTTTTTATATCCAGAGAGAAAGCAGCACCTCATTATGTTTAATATGACTGTCAAATGTCTGCCACCTTTGTAATTAATTTGTCATTGGTGTAATCCTGGAGCTTCCAAAGCATAGAGGTTTAAACACTTATGTAAACACTAACTTTGGAGATTTTCTTCTTCAATTAAATGTCTACATAAAATAGTTTATTTTGACTTTGGAAATGTTTTGTTACAGCATAAGAAAAAATACAGAATGAATAAATATGTGTACAAATATTTTGTCTTGCATAAAATTATGACAACTTTCAAGGGGATTGAATACTTTTGCACATCACAGTATGTTTGTGAAAGGATTTGGTGGTAATTATTTTTAAGTTTGGTGCACATTCAGCTGCCTTTTTATTCACTTCAAGCTACATCCAGTATAAGCTTGCAGTTAGCTACTTATTCACAAACCAGTTTCTTCTTCTATATTAACAGCAAGGCAAAATATTCTACATTGTGTACATTAATCTGCAAACTGATCCATTATTTGAAAAAATAAATATTCCAGATTTTCAACCAAAACTTGAATGGGTTGAAAATGTTAAACTCAACTTTAACAATGGAATCTGTCCTGGACATGTTTATATTATGCCAATTAATATACATGTTGTACACGTGCAAGCATTGTGGCGTAGTGTTTAAGACTGCACTTTTAAACTGAGTTCGTGGGTTCAAGTCCTGATAATGACACTATGTGACCATAAACAAGTCACTTCACCTGCCTGTGCGACGCGGGGGGCACTGGGCGAATGTAAACAGTAGTATCTAAATGTTGTATGTTGGATAAAGGAGTTAGTAAATGTAGAATATTTTGCCTTCAGAATGAATAACTGGTTTCAAAAGTTGTGTGAAAAAGTACTGTGGCTGGGTGCGACCAAACATGATCCTGGAAGCAAATAAGAAGACGGCCCAATACGTACCTAACTTCAGCCTTGTGTTCATTACAAACTCAAGGGTAGATTCTGTTAAATAGTAATAATTACCACCTAGTCCTTTCGCAAATGTATTATGCGGAAAAAAATATATAGTGCCGTTTAAACGCAGATGCATCTCTTAGCCACTTGTCTTTACACTCCATGACTCTACCGGCCCTTGAGTTCCTGTTTCTTGCCCCGCCCATTTCCTCTGAAGATCACGTGAACAACCAATATAGTTCACACGCAGAACCGATATAGTTCATACACAGAGTTGCAATAGGGTGCGCACGCATAATAAATATGTTTCATACGCGAAACCGACATAGTGCACACATACAACCAATAGAGTTCAAGCGCAAAATCGACAGGTTACCCACATGAAACCAGTATAAGACGTGCATGAAACCAATATAGTGCATACGCAAATCCATTGTTAGACTGACACAGAACACAAGCCAATATAGTTCATACGCAAACCGATAACATGCAAGCATAAACCAGTGCATTTCACTCACAAACCAATAACAAACCGTACTGGAACCAGTGATATACACACGCAAATCAATATAGTTCATATGCAAACCAGTGGTATGCACGTACAAACGGATATAGTTCACGCACAAACCGATAATATACGGAGACGAACCAATATAGTTCATATGGATGAAACCAGTATTGCACGCACGCAAACCAATTAAGTATGCATGCAAACCGATAGTAAATATTCATAAACCAATAGTGTTCACACGTAAACCAATAGATTACACACAGAAATATATGATTTATGGCCTGTTTGGCTCCTCATACCCCCTGGTCTACTGGGACGTAGAAATGATTAAACGTGAACCAATTTGTAATCCAAAATCAAAGTGAAAAAAAGCACTACAATTTGTTGCAAAATAATCAAAGAAAACTCTCAAAAACCACTTGTAAAACTTGGACAATGGTAGATGATCGAAACCATTCTCTGATTTCTGTCCTCCTATTGTTATGTGTCAGCAATGAGCAAATCAACTACAAGCAGAATAGCTTAAAATATCCTTGCCCATAATTAAAAAAAAAATGGTGAGGCCAAATGTCTGACTTTTGTCATAGGAGGAAGGAATGACTTTAAAGTGTATGGTCTCCATCTTTTTACTCTTTACACTAGTAATGATATCTATTTAATTTGCTAGTGATTTTACTGTTTATTTTTTAATGCCGTACAACATATAAACTTTCAAATACTGTACAAAGTCAGCCTTGTGATATGCTAATAATTTAACATCTACTCCCTCTCCATCCCACATCCGTCAGCAAGCACCTTGTCTTATGGTAACATCTGGACATCTCACACCATCCTGCATCCTGCATCCTGCAACAAGGATCTTGTCATTTTCTCTGGTTTTTACTTTTATACAGCGCCATCATTAAAAAAGATGATATTTCTTTAAAACCTGAAAGTGAAATTAACTAAAGAGTCCAACAGTGACACTTTACAGAAACTGTTCAGTTTTATCTTCAACCAGTTTATGTTGTTATTAATTAACTAAATTATTACATGAAATCACATCACACAGAAAAAAACAGAAATAATTGTAATCATACTAGTACATTTCTTGACACTCTTGAAACTGGTTAAAAACAAAAACAAAATAAATATAAAATATGCATTGAACAGCTTATAGTGTAGACAGTTATCTATACCACTTTCTTCTTTCTTCTGCCCACTTCATTTTATATCAAAAGGAAACTCCTTTCCCTGGGGTTGGGGCTTTTAAACTGTTCACTGATGCTGGTGTAATAGTCTGCTGTGTTTGTTATTGCCTGTGGAGCAGTCTTGTGTGGGGGTGGGGATACATTGTCAGTAGTAGGTGTGCTTTTTTAATTGTGTTGTTTTTTTAATATGAGTCAGTTGCTGCCTTATCATTTTGTGTGGATTGTAAACTTGCAGGTATATTACATGATATTTTCTTTTGTCTTTCTTTGAAATCTAAATTTTCTGTAAGTTGAATAGACCCTTTCTACTGCATATATCAATTATACTTGAGAAATTACAACTTTAATCATTAATAATATCAATTCATAATATCATTAATAATATCAACATTACACTCAAAAAATCTTTCAGTTCATGTGGAATACTGAATGTTCTGTATTGTACTTTATCATAAATTTATAGCATCGTAGGCACCTTACAAAATGAATGTTTCATTGTCTGCCACATTTCATCTAATCTAATCTAGTCTTAGATATGGCACAAACATTAAAGGATATTTCCAAAATAATCATAAGTAATAATAAGTGAACAAGTTGAGGCATACTATATTATGTAATTCTGAGAATCTCTGAAATTTCCAAATTTATAATATTTGATGTCATAAAGCTGTCTTGTATGGTTTTTTCCTTCAGATCCACCATAGTCTGGCATTTTCCAATCTTTTCATAAGGGCAATGGGAGGTAAATCTGGTTTGAAGCTTCAATGCCTCTGCCACCAAAGGCTGAAAAATATTCCATTTCTTTCCAACCCTATAAAGTTACAGGGACAGTTTTTTTATTTATTTATTAATGGTTTAAATGTATTCACCAAAACCGTTTGTCATGTGTTGGTTATGCATGAGTGGGGTCTGTGATGAACCAGCCACCATCCAGATTCAACACCTGCTTTGTGCCGAATGTAGCCAGTATACGCTCAGCCATCCCCTCTAACTCAAACTTCTGATTGGATTGACTGCTTTGGGACTGTTTAATTCTGAAAGGGTGTGTGAGTGCATGAGCATGTATGCATCTGTTTGTGCATTAAGGTGTTCAAGAAAAGGAGAGACAGAATGTGTACTATTATAGACTGTTTGGGAGAGGAGAGTTAAAGGTTGGTTTTATTTATTTCAGACTGTTGTCTTTATTTCATAACACTTCACAGATATTGAGTGGCATAGTACAATTAATTATTTAAAGAGATCTGCATATACTGTATCTTAAGTCAATAAGAGAAAAAACATCAGACTGGACGATTACAGCAATACAAGAAAGCAATGCTAGCCTCTTTCAAAAAGGAAGGCATATGGAGCAACAACTAACCGATTTTAACTAATTCACATTAACTTAAACTTAAGCTAACTTTCACACAAAGACACTTGAAATTTGCCATTGCGTTTCCAGTCATGTCATGCTCTGTAGTCTTTATTTGTGCCTAGATCATGGATGTTTAAAGAGTCATTATTGTTTTTACTTTGTTTCAAGTGTTGCTCCTTTTTTGTTTTGGTGTACTAAATTGCTTTGTTAGTAACCTTTGTTAGTAACAATTTTTAAGTAGTTTCAATAGTGCTCTACACATGTGTAAACTGATATTAGTCACTGATATTTAAAATGCTATGCAATAAGATACATTCCTTTCTAAAATTTAAAATGTCTCATTTTAAATATCTTTAAAGTAAACAATAAACTTATAGTTAAAGAAGTGTCATATTCGAACAGAACATCAAAATGCAAGCTTTTTAATTGTGCTTTACAAATTCATGCAAGTAAAAAGTAAAGCCTAAAAGGCCTTCTGGTGGTAAAATAGCTTTAATAGAAATCCTATTTAAATTATGAAAAAATGGTACCAATTGATATCCAATTGTCAGTTGATGACTGTGTGGGGTTTGTGACTAGTTTTAGTTCAGATTTATTAAATATCATTGAAAGAGGTATCCAAAGAAGAGGTTAAATATCTCTTGAAATTTCAAGGTGAAATTGTTGGCTCTTTCATACCACAATGCAGTGCAGTTCTGAAGCTTTAACAATAAATTATAATATCAAAGAAATACTGACTCGTTATAATTTTTAGATTGTGTGGCCATGAGATTTCTTTTAGTCTAACAAAAATTACTAAGTAGATACAGTATTTGTTCACTCTATGTTTACAGAGTGATACATCATTTCTTTCCTCTTACATTTTTTTCTTTTATGGTTAACTTACCTTAAGCAGCAGGAGAAGTACAAGCAGCTTGTGTGTGACTCTGGTGGCGCTTGACTAACTTGTATTGGGGATACCTTTCTGTCATCAAAAACCATTGTCCAAATTAAATAGGAAAATATACAGAATATATCATTTGGACGGGCCTCTCTCAAGTTAAATTTTAAACAGTAAAGTAATCCATAATGAAAGTTAAACAGATTGTTTTTCTGTGTTAAGAGAGAAAGCTCAGCAAATTTGCCAGTGCTTTTCAATGTCAGGTTCTGAAATTTTAAAACTTTGTAAACTCTATTTGCGATATCAAAATGAAAATTGAAGTTTATTTGAAGAATAAGTGTGCCAAATTTCAACATAACCAGTCCACTGGGAGCGGAGATGTTTCATGCCACGGACAGATAAACAGACAGACATGGTGATCACAGGTAGGTGTTATTCACATCATCAGCTAACGCAATCAAAACGGGCCCAAAACACTAATGCTTTACTCTGTTTGAAGTAATATGTTACACAGAACAACCTTTTGTCTGTGAAAGTGGTTAAAATCATAACTGGTTTAAAGCTGAGCCATATTGATAAAAATCTTAACTTACAATAAGCAATGTGAGCATTTATTGTGTTTATCGTATGTCATTTCTTACTTTCCTAGTTCTGTACCCATTGGTATTTGAGCTCTGTTTTTTTCTAATTATCTTCTAACATGTGAGGAAGTTATATTAGCACAAGCACTCACGTTACCCTGATTCACTCCTCCATTGTACTAAACTGCTCAAATTTATTTTTCTATCATTTATTTTCAAGTTGTTTTGTAGGCTGGCAATCTCTATCAGGGATCCATGATGGCTGTGGCTTTATGATATCATGGGGGTGGTACAATTGCTGTGACCATCTAACTTACAATGTGATGTCATGGCAGCCATTTTCTTCAGTATAAAAGCAATTCTGAAAGAATGTTTTCATTGTCACCTTTCATAAAAATTGTTGTAAAAAGTAAACTTTTAACATTCTGCTTTCTGGAGCTTTTTCTATTTTTTTTCTGTGTTTCTGCATGCTGAGTACCCTTCAGTGGTCCTGACTGTATTTTTATTCATATAAGTCTTTTTCTTTGTTTGACTTTAGCACCACATCTTGTTTTTTTGCTGCGCTCCCTGTTGCTAGTTAAATTCACCAACTGACTCAGTGGCATGTTTATGTGCCACAATAAAATTCACAAGGCAACAAAAAATTTTTTGGTAGTCATCAGAGACCATAGCACACTTTTCTAAACCAGTTTTTCAAGCTGATTTCAGATCTGGTTTCAGTCTTTTCCAGTCACATCAACTTTTTGAGTTATGAGTAATGTTAGTTTACAGTGTACTTGTATGCAGTTTTTACTAAAATGTAAGCACCAATGAAATAAATGTTTCAATACATTCAGGGCAAAGTCAAATAGGCACACATTGTGTCATAGATATACTGAACAATGTCAGTCAGCTTACTACCGTTTCTTCAGAAACGCTTAGAGTAGGATAAGGAATAGGAGAGAGGGATTTTCTTGTGTACCCTGTCTTTTCGATTGTTGCAGTACAACATCTAGCAGTAGTCAGCCATCATACTCTCATTCCAGAAACTTTGGTAGTGACACTCATTTAACTGAATGTCCTGGTGAAAATGTTCTCCTTGCTCGTCACTCACCATACCAAGATTTCCTGGAAAGAACTCTAGATGTAAGTGCAAAAAGTGTATTTTAAATGACATGTGACAGCTTAGTTTCTGGTATGAAACAAGCAGATTCTGAACTCCTTCCCTGTAAGGAGACTTACAGATACCCAGAAAGTTTTCACAGAACCACTTGAATGCCTCCCAAGCTACTAGCTCAGCTGCTGAGAGAGACTGTTTAAAACCAACATCTTACAAAATAGACTTGATCTGTGGACCTATAAATATCACTTCCTTAATTTTTGCAGTGCTTCTATTTGGAAACTTTTTAACAAAATACGGAAAACCCAATGAGTTTGCTTTACCCATGGTCTTTACAAGGTTCTTCATCGGGCCTAGTTTGATATGGAGAGGCCTGATTGCAGAATCTAGGCTGGGATATACAATTTTGTGCTTAATTTTAGCTTAGAATCCACTTGTGTAGCAATCGTTGAGATGGTGTCGCAGTTCCCTCCACACCATTAGGATTGCAGATGGCATTGCTGCCTTTTACTGATTTAGCCAGTCACGCAGTCTACTGGAACAACTAGTGCAGATGTTATTTAGAGCCCAAGATTTTTCTTAGTCACCAAGTGGACAGCCAAAGTACAATTTGTGTATCTTAAGATCTGCAGTAATTGGAGGACGTTGTGCTTTCATTGTGAATGAACCACACACATAAAAGAAACTGTCTGGATGATGAAAACAATTTTTAGGCATGATAAGAACTGAAATCAATAGCAGTTAGTACTGTCTGTAATATAAAAATACAGACAACTGTCGTTAAATTTTGTAATACGCTTAGGCTGATTATAACAAATATCATGCAATATATAATTAGCTGCATTACAAAAACTAGACATGTTAGAGAAAAAGTAAACATAGACTTGAAATCAGCAGGAAAAAACACTAAAAAACCCAAATAAAATTATCTCTGATAGAAATGATCCATTGACCGGTGTTATTTTTTTGGTTACACTTTGGTTTAGGTACTGCAAAAATGCATCAATTACTCTTTTACTTTTATATAACAAGACCTTACTATTCACTTCTTTGGGGCTTCATTACACTTATGAATCATCAGGAAAGTGGTTATTCATCTCTTCAATGTGACCAACTAACAAAACTTCACTTTGGAGTTGTCTGAGGTGGCTTAACTGAGACAAATTTCTCTTCATATTACATCTATACTAATAAAAGGCAAAGCCCTCACTCACTCACTGACTGACTGACTGACTGACTGACTGACTGACTGACTGACTGACTCATCACTAATTCTCCAACTTCCAGTGTAGGTAGAAGGCTGAAATTTGGCAGGCTCATTCCTTACAGCTTACTTACAAAAGTTGGGCAGGTTTCATTTCGAAATTCTACGCGTAATGGTCATAACTGGAAGCTGTTTTTCTCCATTTACTGTAATGGAGATGAGCTTGAAACCCGTGGGGGCGGAGTTTGACATCATCACGCCTCCCACGTAATCACGCAGTACGTAGAAAACCAGGAAGAGCCCCAGGAAGAGCCCCAAAAAGCGCTGAAGAAAACATGCATTATATAATTGAGAAGGCAGCGAAACAATAAGAAGCGAGCGAGTGATATATACAACCATATTCATGAGTTCTGCTACTTCGGAAACAAAGCACAGTGTAAACCAACACTTTAAATTAAGTTCATAGACAGGCTGCCGCTGGCGTTTGTAATTTAGTGCCTGCCCATATAAGGCCGTCCGTCAGCGGCAATCCAATAGCAAAATGCCACGGGTAAATTATTCACGGGTGTAGGACTGTGCTTATGGAGAGGAAGATGAGATAGTCAGGGTGGTGTTTGGCACAAACTCAGCGAAACTGCGAGAGAAAGTTTTAAGTACCGGGACTTCGGTAGCATTAGATACAGCCATGGACATAGCACGACATAGCAACAGCACAGCTGGGAAACTTCGATGCAAGAACACCGAGCGGCTCACGTGAACTGACGCAGTGCACAGACAAAAAGCAAGAGTTCCGAAGAGCGCTGAACAAAAACCGAATTACACAATTGAAAAGGCAGCAAAAAAATATGAAGCGTCTGATACATACAAGATAAGTATGTAATAAGTACAGCTACTGCAGAAACAAAGCACACGGTGGAAAAAGTGAATGTCCCGCTAAAGGAAGACAGTGTTAAAAAAAAACCCGTGCATGCAGTGTGTCAGGTCTCAGATAAAGAAGAAGACGAGCTGTTTATTGATGCAGTAAGAAACGAATCTTTTTCATAGCTTATTTAACACACTACGTCTCCGCTGCGATACGCGGGTATATATATATGTATATATATATATATATATATACCCTGATCTACATACTCGAATAATGAATACTTTATTCGCAATCAATGATTGTTTTGGTAAAGCCATACTCAGTGTATTCATTAGATGAACGGTAAAAAAGTAAGAGCGAGGGGAGGGTCACTTAGTGAGGCATGCAGGCAAAACCACATTAGCACGCGGGCTCGATGTACGAAAAAATATATCTTTTCAAGTTCTATTTAGTCCATATGTGTCAAACTCAAGGGCCACGGGCCACATCCGGCCCGGCGTGTAATTATATCCGGCCCGCGAGATCATTTTATATACTGTATTATTGTTATTAATGGCCCGGGTATATGAAGCGCTGGTAACACAATAAACTACAGATCCCATAATGCAGCGCTTCAGAAGCCTTACCGAACATTTACCGCGTTAATCAAGTCTAGCTTGCAAGTTATTGCGAAGCTAGCCCACACGATGCTTAAGAGAAAAGTTGATTCTGAAAATAGAGCCTTTAAAAACCGATGGGAGGCTGAGTATATGTTTACTGACATTGCCGTTAAACCCGTCTGTCTCATTTGTGGAGCTAATGTGGCTGTAATTACAGAATTTAATCTAAGACGGCACAATGAGACAAAACATCAGGGTAACCTGAAAGACCTGAATGCTATGCAGAAGATACAGAAAGCAGAAGAATTAAATAAGAATCTGACACTTCAGCGGACGTTTTTACCCATGCACAATCACAAAGTGATTTCAAGTGAAGCTGCTTTTATGGGAGACACAAATGCACCAGTGCAACTTGCCCCACTTTCCCTATTGCCAAGTAATGTTGAACCAAGTCGTCACTACGGTGTTCCCAAATACGCACTTTGCTGATAAACTGAGTGCACGGCGCGTTGGTGACTTTGAAGAACAAAAAAAGTGCGTCTACATGCGGCTCGAACCTTGTGCATGTTTGGTAGCACATATCTGTGTGAGAAGCTCTTCTCAGTGATGAAGACTAACAAAACAGCACACAGGAGTCGCCTCACTCATGAGCACCTGCAGTCCATCCTGAGAATCTCCACAACACAGAACCTCACACCAAACATAAACGAACTTGTTGCCAAAAAAAGAT
>JANRMT010062856.1:56802702-56813709 GCA_026402145.1 Polypterus bichir lapradei | reverse complement strand
TTTGAACAATTATTGCACACTTTCTGTAAATCCAATAAACTTCATTTCACTTCTCAAATATCACTGTGTGCGTCTCCTATATGATATATTTAACTGACATTTTTTATCGTAACAACCAACGATTTATACAGGAAAATAATGACTATTAACAAGGTTGCCCAAACTTTTGCATCCCACTGTATCTGCTAGCCAATGCTACTTAATATGTTTGCTAATCATACACTTATGATTACAACACATTACACCAATTTTCATTAAACCTCCATTAACTTTAAGGATAAATTTTCTATGGACCAACACTACACATATCAGTAAACCTATACAAGTTTCTTCTCTAGAAGGATGAGTTAATTTACTTTTTACAGTCTCCTGTTCTCTTTAGTCATCTGGAAAGTTGCCTACTGCTTGTGGTTTCAATTAGCAAATCTGTATTTAATTGAAAAACTTTATTTGTAAAAAAAAAAAACAACACTGTAATAAAATAATGTGTCTGTGTATCTGGGCATCCATCTGGTTGCTATGTTATATTAACAATGCTTTTATGAATCCTACACCAAATGACATATAACGGAGACAATCATCATTCTAACAAATAGCATATCACAAATATTTGTAGTAATGCATTTTTTTTACTACAAGTGTTTGTGATGTGTCATTTGTTGGAATGAGAAATATAATACATTTAATTTCTACATGCTTTACATTCCAATAGATAGTGCACCGCAAATTTAATGCCGAGGTCTACATTGATTCCTTATATTTCAACCCAACTTAGATGGGTAACACAGCTAGCGTAATCAATAATGCATGTAAACTGAACATAACTTGCATTAGATGAAGTTTGGCTAACAGATAGCATTGACACATTGAACACTAGTTATTTTTTACCTCTGGTTAGAGCTTCAATAAACAAGGGCCTTCCGGACACAGTAAATCTATATATGATGGTTTAGTAAAAGTCATGAACAATTTTCAAAACAATGGTAGAGCATTATTACTTAAGAATTCACAATTGTTTTTCAGTATGTTTTATAATTCTTTGCATTCTTCACAGGTACCTGGAGAGAACAATTCATAGGTCTTTAAATAGAAATTCTACACAGTAATACAAAACTGTTAACAGATGATTGCCTACAGCTCATTGTGACCCTGTTTGGAAATGTGTGAGGTGAAAAATGAAAATGTTAACAGCATTTTCTGTGGCTGGACATTTTTAAAAACAGTACAAATACTCTTAACAAACTAGGGCAAGGATGTAAACAATATATAAATATAATGATAAAACAAATGGATAGGTTAACTGATTGATGGTAATTACATTTTACAAATAGAATATCAGCTTTAAATGATAAATAATAGTATTGTAACATCCCAGCTGGGACGAGGCCTTATGACAAAGACTGCTCAGACTAGCTGAGAATGGAACAGAGGACTGCAGGGCAATGATTGACTTTGCAAAGAAAAAAAGGGGTGGTACCCTGAACGAAGGCATTGAAAATGGAGGTGGGGATTTCTAAATGGTTCAGGTTGACAGCGGATAGGCAGGAGGGGTGAGAGGAGGAGAAGGGGGGACTGAGCTTGGTAGTTCCGAGTAAACTGATTTGCATTCTCTTCTTTGTCCGTCTTCCTTCTCGAACCTTACCCTACAATATGTTTAATTAAAGAGGAGACAAATGACAGCTATGTAGTATGATCAGTGGCTTTGTATAATTTTTTACTAATTTCACTAATGGTTCACATTAATACCAAGATATAACATATAATAATAATAATAATAATAATATTAAACATGCATAATATAGAGTACATATATTAAATATTCAATTCAAGAAATACTAACGTTGGAATGTATATGCTAACCAGTCCACTGATAAGGTAGAATTCCAGCCATGGAGTATTTTGATTGTTCATGTTCAGAGGATTTATAATGGACACATCTTCTTTAGTGCTCAATCCGGATATTTATTTGCAGCAACTCTCCACTCCCCTTATTTTTAAGCATTTCTTTTTACTTCTTGATAATTCTTGCATCCTAAATGTTTCATTATATGCTCAAGATATTGCAAACATGGTCTTCCTGTGCCTCTCTTCCCCTTCACCTGTCCTTCCATCATCAATTTCAGGAGCCCTTCATGTCTCAAAAGGTGTCCCACTCGTCTTTGAACTATAGTTTTTCATAAGCTGTGCCTCTCACCTGCTCTTAGAGGAACTTCTTCATTAGTTATGTTGTCAGCCCATTTAATTTTCAACATACTCTGCTAGCACCATAGCTCAAATGAATTTAGTCTCTTTTCCTCTTTAACTCCTAAGGTCCACGTCTCATGGCCATATAAAACTACCCTCCAGACGAAGGTGTTTAAGAGCCTTTTTCTGATTTGTAGACTGTTATTTTGAGACATCAAGAGCTTTATCGTTTTGTTAAAAGCGATTTTTGCTTGATTAATTTTGCTTAATACTTCAACTTTACATCACCCATGCCTCCTAACCCTTCTTCACAGATAAATAAATCAATCTACTTGTTCAAGACGTTTATTACCAACATCAATCTGCAGTTTGGCTTGTTTGTCCTTGTCGCTTACCATTACCTTTGTTTTGGATTTATTTATTCTCATATTATATCTTATCCCCATAATTTAATTCATTTTTTCCAACATTTATTTGAGGTCTTCTTTGTTTTCAGCTAAGATAGCAATATCATCTGCATATCTGAGGATATTTGTTCTTTCACCCTGCACTATTACTCCACTTTTACTTGTTCTCTAACTTCTTTAAAGCTTCTTCTATGTACATATTGAATACAATGATTAATAGTATGTGTTCATGTCTAACTCCTTTCCAAATTTTTCCCTCCTCCTGTTCCTTCCCTCCATAAAAAACAGCTCTCTCCTTACCATATAGATTCCATATCAGTCTATGCTCTCTATAGCTAAATCCACCATTTTTCAGAACTTCAAACTTGTCCCACTTAATGTTGTCAAAGGCCTTTTCTATATCTATGAATGCTACTGTATGTATGTTCATATTGCACTCCATCCTTTTGTAAGAATTGCCTTATCAAACATACAATAGCTACATTTCATCGCCCATAAGGCAAGTGGATGATGTTCGAAATATATACTAGCATTAAAATATTTGGTCCCAGACGGTCTTTCCCTTCCTGCTTCCACCAATACTTAAAAAAAACTGATGATAGATGAAGTTGATTAAATCTGAAAGTGTATTGTGATCAATGAAACTGTATTACACATGCACATAAAATGGTGACAGGGTGTTCATTTAGTGATCCCATTTCCTATAGATGCTCCTTCCTCCAAACATATACAGTACCTTATCCCCAGTCTGATATACAAACACCAAGAGATACAAATATTCAAAATAGTGCAAAAAAAGAACGGGAATGATTAAATGCAGTAAGGATGCAATGATCTCACTTAATGAAAAAAAAACAGTCAGCAGATGGATATGCCTGATTTCTTGCTATCCTGAGGAACAGAGTGAGTCTGACTCACCAACAAAATTATCCGGAGAACCACTGGGCCATACACCAAAACCCACACATCCTCTCAGGTATTCACCTCACCGTTTCTTTTTTTCTGTGTGGCTATACCACAAATAGCAGATGTCCCTAAATGCAGTTTGCCTCCACCGTCTTCCTACACTTAGATATCCAAGCCTTTTGCTTTGCTGCTTCCTTTCTTTCTCCTCCACCTTTTCGGTTAGCGGTCCTCCTTAAAAAAAGTTCTAGATAAAATGACCCATTTCCTGTCCTGGTAGTCATAATAACATGACACCTGCCCTAGGCAGCTGGAAATCCTAACAAGCAGGGTCCTCCGAAACTTAGCTGTTGACTACTATGACTGAATGGATTTTCCTTCAATATTCTAAAGTCCCTGTAATATAATGATTTTTAATTGCTACACTTTATTTTCTATGATCATTCTTAGAGCTAATATTGCTTCCCTGGTACTTCTAAATCCAAATTGGTTTTCTGAGAGTCTATGTGCCAAAGGACAATAATAATTATTTTTGATGCATGTACACTAAGCTTAATGTTTGATAGTGTTCACATTATATTGCAGCTGCTTGTGACGATGTCGGTCCCCTACAGACTCCCTCCCACAACACCGTCGATAGTTATGACCATAGACATAGAATTACTAGACGCCGCATGACCAGCAGCATCGTACGTCAACGTCGCCGCCACTACGTAGATTGTTGTTAGCTGTTAACATTTCTCAAACTCTGAAGGTCTCCCAAAGAAATCCACCTCAGGAAGCAGTGGGAGGTAGTCTTTAGACGGGATTTTGAGAAAACTGTCCCGTGATGTGTGCCGTGCTAGTTTGGTAACAGATGCTGTACCGGCATCATATGATCAAAGCTACCTCTTGCTCATGTTAAAAAACAAAGGGGGCTTGATGATTCCTTCTGATGGTACAGTCAAGGTGGTCAAAGTAGCTGAGCGTGTTATCGACATTAGGGCAAGCTGTCTGTGTATCTTTGATCAATCAGTTTGTTCAGGCTGAGATTGGTTCAAATGATGTGTTTTTTTCTCAAGGAGCACAAGGAAACACAGTTTGAAATTGACAACCATCATTTTATGCTCATGTCTTTAGTTGTGTCTGTCTTCCACAAACTAAGGCTGCACCATATTGCAAGACTGAATACTCTCAAAAACAGGATCTGAGTGAGCGAGAGGGAGTGTAAGTCTGAAGGAGATCAGTGAGGTAGGGGGAAGCAAGAATGTGGAGAGCTTTAAATGTTAAGAGCGGTATTTTGTATTGTATTCAGTAGTGAACAGGGAGCCAGTGAAGTTGAGAGAGAATAGGTGTAATATGTTCAGTGGATTTAGAACAGGTTATAATCCTGGCAGCAGAATTTTGAAGAAGCTGTAAGCGATGGATATGTTTTTGTGGGATGCCAGATAGAATAGCGTTACAGTGATCTATACACGAGGTGGCTAGGGCATTAACCAACACTTCAGGACGAAGTCTAAAATTGTTTCAGAGATGGAAGAAGGCAGCCCGAGAAATGTTACTTATATGGGAGGAATTATTTAATAATAATAAAAATAATAATAATAATTATTATTATTATTAAATAATTGCCATTATTAGTGTATAAATGGACATAAATAATTGCATTTAAATGGTTCGCCAAAATCTGTTGTATGTAAACGATACTGTTTTAAACGTTATTGTTTTTTCATCAGAAAACCTGGTTTTCACGTCTACCTGTATTAGTTTAAATGGCACTTTTGCCACTCGCAATATGTTGGATGCACTGACGTATCGTGTCGACTGGGCAACACAGTGAATGCTCCGTCTACCTATATATGTCTATGGTTATGACCGAGATGAGCTGGCAAATGATGATGATTCTCTGATGATGCCAGAGGATGGCGGAAAAAGTGCTGAAGTGCTTTTATTAAAAAACAGACAAAACAAAAGTAAAACCAACAATTGTCAATTGTGCAGTGTTCTAAAAAAAAGTACATAAAGAAATCCATAAAAATCATTGTGAAAGTGAGGATCAAAAAAAAAAACAATAAATAAATACATTAAAAATCCGAGGTTAAAATGCAGACTAACACCTCCTGATCTCAGCCCACCTCCTTCTTATTCTCCCCGCTCAACCCATTGCTCGCGTAGCCGGTGGAGACTCAGCAGCCATGAGCTCCTTTCTTCCGACCTACGTCTTGGCTGCTTCTGGACACTGCAGCTATACCGTCCGAGGTCGGCTGTCCTCCCTTCTTCCTTCGTGCTCACTTGATCGCACCTCGGAAGCCTAGGGAGGGCACTTGCCTTGCTCGCCACACTCCTCCAGAATGTTCAGTGGGGCAAACTAGCCCCTAAAGCGCTAAGCCAACACTCCTTCACGGGGCCCCAGCTCATAATCTGTCTCCTCCTTCCAGGAGGCCAGATCACCCTGCGTTTCACATCTTTTAACCGATCTTTTACTTTTCTTTGATTCCTAAATCTTTCTTGTGCCTGCCGACTAGTATATATACATACACACGTCTCCATGGGTGCAGCACCTTAATCACACACCACAGGAAGCCAATGAAGCAATTGAGAACGATTGCACCTGCACGTGCAACTCGTCCCAACTACCTCATTAACTCCCCGAGGTCATGCAATCGCACCCATGGAGAGTCACACGGCTTTACAGATTTAAATTCTGGTCCTATTTTTTTTTAAGCCACAGACACGCTATACCACAATGCTTTCTTAGTTAGCAATGTAAGCAAGTGCAACGAACACATAAGTGATCCTAAAACCACTCCTAATGGCAGTTCACTGTGCTTAAAAAATAAAGGAAAAGAACAGAAAGGAAAAAAATATATGTATAGTATATATCCAAAAACTAAGTCAAGCCAATTAAGAAATAAAGGCGGAAGAGAAGATCACCTATGAAGAGCACCTATGTGCAGCCTTTTACATTGCACCTTTGGAATTGGAAAACCAACTGTAAAGGGTGTTCTGGTCAGCACATAAAGTCGAGAGAGAATGGCAGTCTGAACACAGGCAAGATTTTTGATACTAAAGACAGGCACATCCATTCACAACAGCATTATTCTGTGCATAATTGATGATGGCACCTGGCCTTGTTAAAAAAATGGATATACTGTAAATGTGCTGGTGATGGAGCACAAAGACCACACTTGGAGTTGGTTAGAAACAGATTGTGATTAAGTTTAACATGAGTAGAAATACACATGCTTTTTCTATCCACATATAACAATCAAGTAAAAGGCGTAACTAAAGAATTGTGTAGGGCGGCGGGAGGATAAGCAGCCAGCATGGACTCCTGTGCATCTCTAGAAAGTGAATGAAGCGGTGTATGTGAAATCAAGCTAAGATTTCCTTCATGAGATGGTCATATCTTTTATATTTTGTTAAAAACATTAGACATCTCACCTTCTTTTCACTTTTTTGTTGGTTCATTATGAGCACTCCATTTTAATTCCAACTACAGGTTAGTGGCTGTGGTGAGTTATGCCATGCATAAACGTGATGACCACTAGAGACAAACTAAAGGTGTTTTTTTTTTAAGTAAACTAATGGTCATTGCGGGCCATATGTAACAAGTTTTGAATATTGATGACACCCTACACATTAGACAGAGTGGTAATTTCAGGAGAGTATGTGGAGACGTATAAAGGAAATGTAAGCACATTACAATTAAAGTCGATACATGTCATCCAGACTTTGAAAAATTGGATGAATTTCTCCATGTTATTGCCTAAAAGCAGTTGCATCATCCTGTTGATGTTTATTGTTAAAGTCAAGGACAGAACAATGAATAATTCTGAACCATCATCTAACAGCATGTTTTTCGGACACATGCTGACCTGCTTTATTCAAATGTTAACGCCTTCAAATGAACATCTGGACAGGTCTGACCATCTTACTTCCACCTATTGCCCTGTTATTGATTGCAGCAGTTCTCCAGTATTCAAGCCAGAAGTTCTTATGTGTGTTTTGAAGGTTGTTCTTTGTTTATTATTTATATATTATTTATATTTTTCTCTCTCTCCCAAGCTTCTGTAAAGTTCTAACTTCATGTTGGGGACAAATAAAATACATCAATCTATCTATCTATCTATTGAAATGGTCAAAGGGTGAGATACTGCCCGCTGGTCTTGAGTTTGACAACCCTTGACTAGGGTAATCTAGTGTAATCTGTTATAATCTATTGTAATCTGTTGATATAAAAAATAGTATAGGTGCAACATTTTTTCAATGGCAAAAACTAAGAAATGATTTTACCAGGGATAAAAAAGATTATAAAAGACTTTAAAGATAAATTACAGCTAATTATCATATTGTAGTTGTACGTAAATATTTTAATAGGCCTATAACACCAAATGGTAAAAATCTATTCTAATACTTAACAGCAAAGGTTATTCTGACATTTGTAAAATGAGCTGCATTTCAGCATCCAAACATTTTTTAATGGCCATGCAGCATATTTTCCCAAGTGTTATCAAACAAGCAGGAAGATAATAATAATTTAGCTAGAAGGTTTTTCTGTTTGTAAGATCGTATGCAAATCACACAGCTCCCTGAGAAGGTCATGTAGGGATGATGGCGTACTATATGAATTGGAAAGTTGACTGTTTAGACTGTTTGGTCTCTAAACCTTTCATTATTCGACTTATAAAAGTGTGTAAGCAATTGCACTTGATTGATAAGGTCTTCCATCTATCCTTACATTCGCTCTCGGAAACAATTTTGTACTTAAGCCTGTTTTAACAGAATTGATATGACAGGGCTCAAGCTTGGAAAAGACAACAGTTTATTACATTGCCTACTCATCCACCCATCCATCCATTAACCAACCTGGTATATCCTAACACACGGTCGCGGGGGTCTGCTGGAGCCAATCCCAGCCAACACAAGGTGCAAGGCAAGAACAAAACCCGGGCAGGGCGCCAATCCATCGCAGTTGCCTCCTCATATAACGTTCAATTAGTTTTTATACAGTGGTGTTTACTGATTACAGTCTGGGAGCAGGTGCACAAATTTACAAATGTAATAAATAGTTGTAAATTGCTTATCTTTACAACATTAACTTAAATAAACCCTTAAGCTTGATTAAACACCAAGTAAAGCAGAGCAACCTGAAATATGACCTCAAAAAAAATCACGATGAGATAAAATCCTTTAAAAACGAGATATGGAATCTGGTCTGCTGACAACGGAGGACAGGAAACTAAAAACTTCAGTCAAAAACATGTCTCTAGAAAAAAAAAACCTCATGGGTTTCTAAGGTTGGTCATAATAGACAAAATCATAGTCAAAATTACAGATCAGTGCATGCTATAATATAACAAAAATGCTTGGCAGTGTAAAAATCCTACATTCCCTAGGCTGGAGTAGATGAAATCCAAGGAAATTCTAAATTTGTAACAACTCGAAAGCTTGCATATTGTAATCTTTTTAGTTAGCCAATAAAAGGTGTCATTTTGCTTGGCTTTTCTCTACATTCATAATGGCTAACACGGTACAACACCCTAGTACTACTAATAACTTCTCTGAAAAGAAAATAGTGGCAAAGCAACCTTCAAAACCTAAAGAAGGTGTGAGGAGCCACCTTGGGGGAATGTTGGGACTGATGCAACACCAGGTACATGATAAGCAAAAAGAGATCTGTAAAATTAAAATTTACAATTTAATTTTATTCTGAATTATATTTTATATGTATATGAATTGAAAAAAAACTCATGAAATAAAGCACCTTTGTGTAGCCACAATAATGCTACAATATGTCAGTTTTGTTTTGAATTTTCATGAAGGCTTAAATAATCATATTCTTAATTTAATCTAGGTATTTTCAAAGGCCTTTTATATGTGAAAATAGTATAAAGTATTAATTCACCCATAGAGCTAGGGCCTTTTCCAGCAGCACTTAGCACAAGGCAGAAAATGGCCCTGGTCAGGATGCCAGTCCATTGCAATGCCCACTGTCATACACAGAAGAACCTGGAGGTAAAAATGCACATAAATATGGGGAACAAAGGGCCAGCTCTAGCATTTAGAGTTGGCAACAATGGGTGGGTGGGTTTGGGGGAAATTTTTTAAAACAATACACACCCTAACTTACAAACACTCTGACTCAATAAAACTGTTCAAATCCTATTAACCCTATTATGTCTGATGATCTACACTACCCCTTTACAGATGGACTCCATATCCTAGGGTGCACCACACAAATGGCTTCACAGAAGCTCTCTTTAAGATGAATGTCCTTGTTTATATATTTTCTTCAGTTGCAAATTTGTAGTTTTACATTTGTTTTAGTTTTCATTTCATCAAGTTTATTCTTTATCCTATTTTTCGTCTTTATTTTGGCATTGGATTGATGCAGATTTTGAATACGTACATATACTTTTCTTTCGTTTGTTATTTTTCTAAGTACAATCTCTATATATAATCTTCATTTGGATCTTGATCTTTGTTTGTCCGTGAATGAATTAGAAGAAGAAGCACTAGATGGCAGTAGAGAGACAGCTAAAACATAGGCATTGCATTAAGAATCTCCTCCAGGCTTATACTACTGAAGACTGTAGTACGCCAGTCACACCTCAAAACACAGACATTCAAACTAAACAAATTGTTGTGCTTTAAATTAACTAAAGAGATCTTCATTTAGATCTTGATCTTTGTTTGTCCGCGAATTCCACGCATGCGTAAACCACCTTCCAGTTTAGTACGTTGTTGTTACTCACGGATGTCAACAATGTTCCAGAATAACGAAAGGGGTGGTGGACAATGTTATGCTGGTTAGCTCCTGAGGCCTGGTTAGAGAATGAGATTGCCGAAGATAAAAGGTACGTGCCTACGTAACATATGAATGAAAGAAAGACAGTGGGTAAAATGAATGACAACGTAACAGCATCCATCCATCCATTATCCAACCCGCTGAATCCGAACAGGGTCACGGGGGTCTGCTGGAGCCAATCCCAGCCAACACAGGGCACAAGGCAGGAACCAATCCTGGGCAGGGTGCCAACCCACCGCAGACGTAACAGCACGTTCCGGAAATTATTATTGTTACGTTGTAGCTGGCGAGTGCTGCGTATCTCACAGTTGTACCGTGGCTTGCTCACATGTCAGTGAAGTGATCCCTATTTATGCTTTAAAGAGCCTGGATACCTATATGTCCCCCTTTTAGAACCATTGCTCCGTGTATATTGCCTTACTCTTTGGATTGCCACAAAGCAACCTGCGAGATTGGAGAAAAGTTGAGAAGAGAAACGGACTGTGAACGGACAGAAGCAGAAATGCTCCTACACCACCACATAATTACAATTCGGACAGTGATTCCAAGTAGGCCGTTCCTATCGAATCAATATCCAAGGGTTTTCTTTTGTAATTTTGCTTCCCTTATAAAAATCATAATGCTGTGCGACGAAGGGCCCAGTTCACGACTGGCAGCCGCGTTTAAACAGGGAGCCCTTCACAGACATCTTTAACACACGCAACGTACTTGGGCGCACATAGC
>JANRMT010062856.1:56755157-56802602 GCA_026402145.1 Polypterus bichir lapradei | reverse complement strand
TACGTTATTTTCAAAATGTTTCCTTTTGTTTCTCTTTCCTTCTTTAACACACTACTTCTCCGCTGCCAAGCGCGGTTATTTTGTTATATATATATATAGATATTGTGGTCCCCGGCCGGGGCTGGAGCCCGGTCGGGACGCCTTGAAGGACCGGAGGAGGGCGTGTGCCTCCTCCAGACTGAGTGGGGGTGTCCGTCCTGGTTATGCAGGGGGCCTCAGGTCGAGGGCATGGAAGCCCTACCCTGTAGGGACCCGTGGTCACCGCCAGGCGGCGCCCCAGTGCCTAATTATCCCGTGAGCCCGGCACTTCCGCCACACCAGGAAGTGCCGGGGGGAAGACGACAGGGGATACACGGATGGCTTCCGGGTGCACAGCCGGCACTTCCGCCACACAGGGGTGTGGCCAACGTTAAGTGCCGGGAAGCAGCTGGAGCCCATCCGGGTTCCCATAAAAGGGGCCGCCTCCCTCCAGTCAGCAGTGGAAGTCGGGTGGAAGTGGACGGAGCTGGAGTAAGGACTGGAGGCGGCCAGGAGAAAGAGAGGCACAGGACTGTGTGGCCTGGACATTGGGGGAATCGGTGCTGGAGGCACTGGGGTTTGTGAGTGCACGATATATTGTATATAGTGTAAAATAAACAGTGTGTGGTGAAACTATGTTGTCCGTCTGCCTGTGTCCGGGTTCAAGTTCACAGTGGCGTAGTCGGCAGGATGCTCCGCCTGGTACAAGGCGGGGACCTGCGTTAACAAATAAGTCTGTGAACGGCCCGGTGCAGCAGCGGACCCCACACACTGGCCGCGGGAGCGGCCCGTGCACAACCCCGCGGGAGCGGTTGACCCCGAAGACCGCCGTTGGACCGCAGAATGGCCATCCCCGGGTGCGGAGGAGGAAGAACGGACGTCGCCAGAGCGCAGCGGGCTACGAGGGTCGCGCTGTCGGGACGGACAGCCAGGCTGGCGTTGCAAAACAGAAGGCCACACCGAGGCAGGGGCCTCGGCATGACGAGATCCGGGAGGTGAGTGCCCTGCCCTGCAGCAATCGGCCCTTCGGGGTCGCGTTTACCTTTTTCCCTGCAGGGAAGGACGATCCGGATCCACGTCTGTGGCAGGAGCACGCCGGGCCACGGGCTGTCGGCAGCGCGACGGCAGCAGCAGAGGTGGCTGCAAAATCGGAGCCGCTGCGGCTCAAGGAATCGCCGCAGCTGCGGAGCTGCGAGGAGGCACGTCTCCGCACCCAAAGCAGGGGAGACAAGATGGCCGCGGGCCGGATGTCCCACCCGCTGACAGGCACGGGATTGGCTGGTGTGTCTGGTGTGCCCGCCGAGGATTGGAAGGAGGCGGGACCTAGGAACGCCAGTCTCGTGCCAAAACGAGACCCGATTGGGCCAGAGGGAGTGGCCCAGAGGAGGCAGGCGTCGCGTGGAGCTGACGGACAGGTAAGCCCACTGACGTCTGTCTCTCTCTTTCCACCAGCGGCTCGGCGCGTGTCGGAGGAATCCCTTCGGCCCGCCGAGCCGTCACTGAAGGACTAAGTGTTCTCGCCGCTCAGTGTGAGCAGCTGATGGGGAAGGCAGCCACGGTGGGAGAGACGCCGCCAGAGACGGAGGATCGGCGCGGCGCTGGAACTGGAGGCAGGCAGAGCACGACGGGGGGGGTGAGTATTACCGTCCCCGTAAAGCAAGTGGGGGGGTTCGCCGAACATGGCTGTGACTGTTTAAGGGACAATCAGCTTCAAGTAGGCAACTCTCCGACAGCGGACGCGGCGGTGCAGACGGCTAGCGAAGCGAGGAGGTCAAAAACGCAGGGGCTGGTAGGATCGGGGCTGCTGAGTGCCCTGGGTCCTAGCGCCCTGCGCTCCAAGCCCGCAGCTGCCTCCTGTCGCTCTGCCTGGACGCAGACTATGTTGTCCGTCTGCCTGTGTCCGGGTTCAAGTTCACAATATATATATATATAGATATGGGAACAACACTCATATCAATGACAAAACAATTACATTAACAATCATGTTACGTTATTTTTTACATTTTTCCTTTTCTTTTTCATACCTTCTTTAACACACTACTTCTCCGCTGCGAAGCGCGGGTATTCTGCTAGTATATATATATATGTATTTTCGATTTATCGCTGGGGTACCCTGCAAGCTAATACTGATGCCTTTCTTGGTGTCACAACCTCTCGGGTAGGCTGAGGGGGAGGAGGCTGTGTCACGCATGTGCACATGGGATGCAGCTACAAGGACCAAAAGAAGGTAATTCCACGTCAAGCCAGGGGGTGGTGGGATGCAATAAACCTTCCTCTTTATCTCTGCAGACTGGAAAGGGGAAATTCTGTCTGGTTCCGAAGACGTCACTTCCAGTTCTGGTCAGAGGATGTCACTTCCAGTTCCGGTCCCTGAGGACATCACTTCCGGTTCTGGCTTCCGATGACATCACTTCTCCTGACTGTCCTTAAAAACTCACCATCTTCTCTCTGTTAATCAGTTCTGTCTTGCACTAAATGCTTTATGTTTGGCTTTTTTTCATGTGTCAAGGCTGTTCATTTTCACATTGGCGCAGTTGGCAGAATGTTGGCCTTCTTGTGGAATCAGGAGCTGGACCAGAAAGAAGCCTAGGCACACCATCAAGACCTTCAACCCTTAAGGGATCAGATGGGAGAGTATCGTTCCCGAGTTGCCGACTTGGGGTCAGTTGGCGTGGATAGGGGAAACCTGGGGCGTACTTCAACCCAAAGGTTTCGCATAGATCTCTGGGCATTTGGACCAGGTGCCTACGGACTAGAGCTGGGCTCAGAATGGAATGGAGGGTATACTTTGTAAATCTGCTGAAACTGTGGAAGGATAGGGATCCTAATCCCTCCTTTGGACAGCCTCATTCATTCTCTGCTCATAAATTAGACCTTAACTTCATCCCTAATTTGAACGCTCATCAGCAGTGAGAGCTGGAACCACTTATCTTGTCTGTCCCTGAGGTAGTGAGTGAAAAACCTGGATGGACCTCCCTGATTGCACATGACATAGTGATAGAACCTGGGGGTGATAGTCCGAGAACACCCGTTTCGGCTTCTCCATGTTAAAAGAGCAGAAGTGGAGCTTGAGAGCAAATGAATGCTGGAACTAGGTGTGTGAGAGAAGAGTCATAGTCCCTGGTCCAGTCCTATTGTATCGGTTGAAAAGCCTGACAGGAGTTGAAGGTTTTGCAATGACTTCTGTCAACTTAACCAGGTATCCTGATTCAACACACATATCCAATGCGTTGAGTGGACAACCTCCTCGAGCGGCTAGGACAAGCCAAAATTTTTGACCACCCTTGATATGACAAAGGGGTACTGGCAGATTCCCATAACAGATTCCGCAAAGGAGACGACTGCGTTTAGCACCCCTAATGGACATTGGCAGTATCGTGTCCTTCCATTTGGGTTATATGGGGCACCCGCGACTTTCCAGCGTCTGGTGGATAAAGTGCTCTGTTCCCATAACATATAGTGCTGCCTATCTGGATGATGTCATTATCTATTCCAGCACATGAAAAGGAACACCTTTACCAGGTATGAGTGGTACATGGTACTAGGCATTAGGTGAAGCCGGTCTGCGAATTAACCCCAAAAATGTTTTTTTGGGTTAATCAAGGCCAAATATTTTGGTGAACTGGTCGGCCGTGGTACTGTGCGACCACAGTGTTATAAAATTGATGACATACTGAAATGTCCCTGTCCAAAAACCAAGAGGTAGGTCCAAGCTTTTCTTAGATTAGCGGGTTACTATCACCAGTTTGTGCCCCTGTCCTCTTTGAGAGCGGCACCCTTCAGAGACCACAGAAGGAAGAGAAGCTCGAATCACGTGGTGGGATGCTAAATCAGAAGCTGCATTTAGTGACTTAAACCAGGCCCTTTTGTCAGTTCCAATATTGAAAGCTACTAACTTTTCCTTACCTTTAAAAGTATTGTCCATTGTCTGAAAAAAAGAGGTTTTTCTACTAATTTCAAATTAAATTTAAAGTAAAATGATACACATTCACTAGGACAATGAGGAAGGTGGTATTGAGCACTGGCTTCCAGTCTAGGTAGTGTTCCTTATTAAGATATGCTGCACAAAATGGAGGTTAAATAACAGAAAAAAGGGAATGCTGAGTTTAAATGTTCTATCTTATTTTGTTCACATTTCTAAATAATAATAACAATAATATGCTCCTGCTGTCACATGGTCTGCACAGGCTTCTGAACCCTTACATTGAAACGTGTGTCAATTGCATAAGGGTGAAGATGTAACTATTTACACTCGCGCTATGACATGACCATGGATTTTTTGGAACGAGCAAGTGGATTATTGGGCCAAAGAGGCCACTCGGAGGCCTGATGCGCCCATTTACCCACCTACAGACTAACACACCTTTTCTGCCCAAGTCTTCTTTTCCAGCCTTTGTGAAGATTGCTTGTGGAGTAAATCATGTTGGTAAAGGTGCAATGGTGTCACATGTGGAGAGCTTTTGGAGGACTCCAGAGTTTTTGCTTTATGCCGCAGCGGTGTCAGAAGTGTGTGGAATGTATGAAACATAACATAGGAAAAGGACTGAATGTAGGACAATTTGTCATCCCTTTCCCAGGTGGCCCTTTTGATCATTTTCAGATGGATTTCACTTAACTTAAAACCTCAAAAAGGTATACATTTTATTTGGTTATAACAGATGTTCTTTATCAATGGGTAGAAGCATTCCACTGTGGGGATGTAAAATCAGTAGTAAGTAAAAAGTTTCACATTCAAAAGAATGGCCTTGCAGTCTTTCTTGGTCTTTTTCTAACATTTCACGATCAAGAAGACACATGAGTAACATACGTGACAGGCTGACTGAACCATAGCTTTGAATGCCACAGCAGCTGTAAGAATGGCCAAGACTGTGATTGCGTGTCACCAACATCCAGTCCTGCTCCATTCTGCAGGCTGCAGCAAGTTGTACCTGTAATAAATGAATATGAGTGGTTGTTATTGCATTTGGAAATCATCCCAAACTGATTCATCATTTCCATGAAAATTCAGCTTCCTTATGGTGTTAAGGAAGGGTGTTAAATGAGTTTCTTTGCATACCTGGACTTTTGAAAATTGGTCATTCATAATTTGGAGGATTGTTCTTATTTGTGTTAAGACTGCTTATTAATCCCAACTTTAATATTTATAAGGTTCTCTACAGTGTTCTTTTGAATTGGCAACATCTACTTAATTTTATTTCCACTATTAAAACACTTCTATGCACCAATGAATAGCCCAGCACTTCTCTTAATCAAATTTTCTAGAACAAACGGCTTCAAGTCAGATGGCACAACTAAAAAAAACCTTATACCAATCTGTCTGGTACCAGGTACACTAGTGAAACAGCATTTCAGAACACTACTTGATACGATCAGTGCTACATTATCACAGAAACCTAATAACAGTTGGCTCATATGACATACCTACTACAATATTCCAAATTTCAGTGTGGAACTGCCCCAATACAACTGCAGTGTCAGTAGTTACTGTTTTTAATTATGAAGGTCAAATATACAGAATAAGTAAGCTGCATATAAACAAACTTATGTTCTCTTCCTCTCTAAGTCCTGTTCTGTATTAGTACAAATTCCAACTGCATGGTGCCCAAATCCAACAGAATTATCTCAATATCATGCATTTGCAGAGCCACTGCATCACACATTACCGCAGATCTAGGTCTACAGCTATAGACCAACAGTTTCTGGATGAAGGTTGGATGTTTTTGGTAAGTGTGTTCCACTTAGCATTCTTATTCTTGGAAAGCAGAGTTTGATTTCAGTGTTTCTCTTTACATGTTAAGTTACATCATTCTAGAAAACATACTGTAGGAGACTTATAACATACTAGCCAACCCGCGGTGTAGCATACGCCGCGTAATTATTTATTGATGTGTGAACACTTCCTGAAAAACACAGTTGTCCAAATGGGGAGGGTTTGAGGATACAACTGTCAGTGAATGAAAAGATGGAACTCTGGAGAGAGCAACATACAATTGTCCGTGACTGAAAACAGGTTTTTGCAGATACAGGTATATCTTTTTGAAAGTTCGGCCCTGTGCCTTATTAATTGTCATTGCAAACGCCAATCTAACAGGAAATTGTCTGCATGTAAAAGTAAAAGGCAAATTTGAATCTGACTGGGTCATTGAAATCCGGGGAATAAGGACAGTTTGTGAGGTAGCAGATGTGGTAGTCCTTACTCCAGTACATTCCGGTGAATGCTGGTAACAGAAAGTCTAGTGCCATTACAGAGAAGGATCTCCTCAACCATGTGCAAATCCATTCAACACAAACATTTGTCTACAGCCACGCTGATGTGATGTCACCTTCCCACTATCCCCTTACTGAAAAACATTTACAAACGCATTTCACACCGGAATTTCAATGCAACATTTGCTCAAAAACCTTCACGCTCCAGAAATATCTCAAAGCACATTTAAACACACACTCCACTGAACAAACGCATTCCACACAGGTCTTTCATTGCACTATTTGTTCGAAAATGTTCCGACTGCAGAGATATCTCAACGCACATTTAAAATCACACTCCACTGAATGAATTATGCAATGTGAACATTACCAGCAATGCTTCAAAACAACTCGTGCTCTCAAGAAACACTTACAAACTCATTCCAATTCCTTTCAGTGTCAACTCGCAAACCCCATGCACAGTCATTGCATTCAGTTTTACGCTGCTTTTCAAGAAGATACCGCCATTCCCATTCAAGAACATAACATTGGCCTACATACCGTAGTATGTATTTATGTCTCTGTCGAGCGTATCCCATGGTGTTAGAGTTGGTGGGCCTGGCCCTGTCGTGCATATAACATGGTATCCCATGGTCTTACAGTTGGCGGGCATGGCTCTGTTAGAGTTGGCGGGCGTGGCTCTCTGTCTTGCGTGCTGTGAAAAGTCAACATGGCTCAGGGGTGCATGTGGACTTTTGCACAGATGAAAGCGACTGAGGCTGTGTTTGGTGAGTTCTTGCGTGCGGGCACATGAGCAGGCAGTGCACATGCCTCGAGAGCGACGCTGGATGCTGGAGGACGGTTACAGTTGGCGTGCGTGGCAATGTCGTGCGTATCCCATTACGTGGTAAGAGGGTTAGAGCTGGCGGGCGGGGCTCTATCGAGCGTATCCCATAGCCTTAGAGTTGGCGGGCAGGGCTCTGTGAGTTGGCGGGCGTGGCTCTCTGTCTTGCTTGCGCTCACTGTCTTGCGTTCCCTTAGTGAATTATATATATAGATACTGAAGAAAATGAAGCAATAAGAAGGGAAGAACTAAGCAATGCATATATTGATAAGCAATGGAGTTTTCTGTAGAAAAAACTATAAACAATTACCTTCAAGCTTCTCAAAGAAAGAATAAAACACAATCTTTGTTCACTATTATAGCTGTGAAGGGTAGAAGCAGAACACTATCCAAAACTATCTTTGAATTTATCTGAGTAAAGAGTTTAGTGACTTGTACAATTTATTCTACTGTAATATTGTAAAATATTTTAAATACTTTTAAAAAAGCATGTTGATAATTTCCAAGACAACCTCAAATCTTTCAGTTCTGTATTAAAATAAATTAAGTTCTGCTATTTAACAAAAGCCTCAAAAATGCTTACTTTTTTTTCAAAAATAGTCATTTCTGCTAGTTTAGTTATGTAACATTTTTGAAAAAAAAAAAGCCTTTTAATAACACCAAACGAGTTTTAAAAAATGCTAACAAATGATGAAAACTTTTCAATTTTTCAACTGAAGAGGCAGTCACAAAATAATACCATTACAAATAAAACCAAAACAGCAAATCAAAATATTCAAAACTAATCAATAAAACATGAAAACACAATAAAATCCACCATGTAACTTGCTTTCTGCCTGTAAACTTCCATCCAGAAACTGCAAGTTGAGACTCATGGTGGTGTGTGGTGCTGCAATCAATGCAGATAGATACATCTGAAGGGTCTTGTATGTTAGCAACTCTGCAGATCATCAAAGAGTTCTGGATCCACAGCCAATGTCAGGAGCAGAGATAAGTCTTCTGTCTATAGCTTATTTTTCCCACATAAGTTCTGACTTGTTCTTTTCAGAAAAGTGACTTTGCAGTTTCAACATTTTCTACTGACAGGTTCCATTTGGTGTAGTGTGTTGCTTAGTAGTGGGTGGATTCTTTGGACTGTGCCTGCCCAGGCTGTATGGGTCATTCAAACACCAGGTACATGTAGGTGAACGTCTTTGATCAATTTTCTCCTTATTCATTTTTATAGTTACCTTTAAATTTTGAGACAGTGGAATTCCTTTATTTTGGTACTTGCTTTAGTTAACACATAAGTGTCAGGGTGCTGAAAGAACTACAATTACCAAGGAGGAAAGCAGCACTAATGAATGACAATTCAGATGGCGTGCATACTTTAAAGCTCCATGGATCGACTTTAAAACGGAAAAGACACTGAGCAGGAGTGAATTGTTTTTATTAAAAAATTTTATTCAACTTGTTATCTCTGTCTGTTTTGGGTCAAATATTGCAACCAATTTTTCCTCCAACTTCCACCAAACCGATTTCCTTCAAATTTTCCAAACATGCTTATCTCTGGTGACAATACAATAATTCATCAATTCTGACATAAAATGTGATGTGTTCAGTATTCCCAAAAGGTGCGTATAGATGCACTCAATGGTAGCGGCATATTATAAATTAAAAAATTTCTCATGTCGATATTAAGTGTATTAATCATTTCTAATGAAAAAATGGTAAGCCTGAGGTGGAGGTGGCACACATTGTCAAGGTTAGTAATGCTCTGAGCACTGACTGGCATGACGGTGGGTAAAAATATCAGGTCACTAACATTACAGCACCCAGTACCAAAGTGAGTACATGCTGAGGATTGAATGGTTAAAACATACCATGTCACTAATGTACACCCATGGGGAATTGGGCACACCCCGTTGTATAAGCACCTTGCCCCTATACATGGACCTCTTTAGGTTTATCCAATACTAGTAGGATTCAAAATAGTCAAAGTTTAAATTCAAAACCAAAACATTGGAACAAAGGCAATGACCAATGCTATAAATACAGGACAATGGGAAAGGAAAGCAAAATGAAACTGCTACCCAACGCAAGAGATGAAAGTAACACAAAAATACCAGGAAAAGAGAGCAAATGAAGATGAGGAAACAAAGTGTAAGAGACTGGAGCAACAATGTGAATGCTTGCAAGAAGAGACACCATCAGAGCATGAAGCTCTATTGAAGTCAGTATAACTGAGCATGTCACAACTGCGGCCTGAAGAAACACCTGAGCAATGTGAATCTCGATTGGAACAGTGATTACAAGTATTGAATGCTGATGTGACAACATTTGATAATGCAATCAACACGCTCTGCAATTGTATTTGTGAAATTAGCACAAAATGCTGCCATCCAAATCAAGTTTACAAGATAGACATACCATCAGTACACACAGACTTCAGTATGGATGGTATACATGCAATTCAACCAAAGGCAATACAA
This sequence comes from Polypterus bichir lapradei, assembly GCA_026402145.1. Classification (NCBI taxonomy): domain Eukaryota; kingdom Metazoa; phylum Chordata; class Cladistia; order Polypteriformes; family Polypteridae; genus Polypterus; species Polypterus bichir. Next base: position 56,793,083 of record JANRMT010062856.1, on the reverse strand, counting down.
TTCCCTGCTAAGTTTACCTACGGATCAGCAGAAGAAATGCTTCCATGGATACGATCATGAGCATCAACAGTACACAAGATGTAGGGATGTATGGTGGACAAAGCTGTAGTGTACTTAGAATCAAAGCTCTTAGAAGAGGGTAAAGCATATGTGGCATTAAGTCATGTACAAGCGCTGGATGGACTGCGAATTGAAGAATTGGACTAATACTCTAAACTTTCTGGAAAGAAACCTTGCAATAATGAAGCAATAGCAAAGATGGTAAGAATGAGAAACTACCAACATGACTATATATTGCAACAACATCATTCCATCTCATTTCATTAGCATCTTATACATACATATGTGGTTGGGTACATTCCAAAGAACATCTGATCAATGTATAGAACTTGAGCCATGCTCTAGGATTGCACGTTTAAAGATAAGGTTTAAAAAAGTCTAGATCTTTGAATGCATGTGGAAAGAAAGAAAGAAAGACAGAAAGAAAGAAAGAAAGATAGAAAGAAAGAAAGAAAGAAAGAAAGAAAGAAAGAAAGAAAGAAAGAAAGAAAGAAAGAAAGAAAGAAAGAAAGAAAAGCTTTGAAACCATTTACGGCCATTGACCTCCACATGCACCATTAATATGATACACCACCTACAGAGTCTGATTTCTCCATGCTGGATTCCAAGCCTAATCCGGTTGATAACGACTGCTTTCAACCTTTCCCTTCTAGTAGTCAGTTTGGCAAGGCTGGAAGGGACGAAGTGATATGTCTGTTTCGTGCTTAAATGGTGTAAGTTTGTAATGACCAAGTTCCACTTTTGCTTCATTCTGTAACTATATAGCTGTTTCATGTGGTAAATCATTTTACTAAATTTAGTTTATTCTTAATTAAATTTCTTTATATAGCTCTATTTAGAAGTCTGATTTCGTATGCATGTTCTTTATATAGTTCCTTTACATGGAATTTGTTTTAAAAGACCAACGTGGCAAGTGGCAAGAGGTGGTACCCAGCCGGGACACCCAGAAGGACCGGAGGTGGGCTTGTGCCTCCTTCAGACAATGAGGGGGCAACCGCCCTGGTGGTTTTAGAGACCACGGGAACTGGGCTTGGAAGCTCAACCCTATAGGGGCCCATGCTCACCAGCAGAGGGTGCCCCAATGCATGGAGAGCTTTTGTCCTTAGTACTGCCGCCACAGCCGGAAGTGCTGGGTGAAAGACGACCAGGGACACCCGGAGTGCTTCCGGGTACGCAGCCTTTACTTCTGCCACACTGGGGAGTGCCGGCGGAAGATTATCGGGAGGCACCTGGAGCACGTTCAGGTGATTATAAAAGGGGCTGCCTCCCTACATTCGTTGGCTGGAGTCGGGTGAAGAGAAGGACAGAGCTTGGTGGAGAGGAGTGGAAGTGGCCTGAAGAAAGACGCATTGGATAGAGGCCTGGACATTTGGGGGAGTTGTTTTGGGGTTGTGTGTGCCCTGTAATTGGTTAAAATGAATAAACGTGTGGTGGGTTTCGTACCTACGGCGTCCTTCTGTCTGTGTCCGGGCTGCTTTCCACACCAAATATTTAAGAGAAACTCGATTGGAATCAGTATGATTGAATATGACACAGATGAGAGCTGAAGAAACACCTGAACAACATGAAGCTCATTTGGATTAGGATCACATTGCATAGGGTTTACGACATGCTCTCACATCGTACGTTAACAGGTAAGGCCCTAAAACAGTCTATGTCAATGATTACATGTACTTATGAACTTAGTTTTTTTTTTCATTTTCAAAGATTTTTTAACCATTTATAGCCAATGACCTTCATATGCATGATTAACAAAACTAAGACATCCATATTGTTGATGGGTACATTGCAAACAAGACCTGAGCAATGTATAGAGCTCTTCGTGCTCTCAGATCACAAGTTAAAACTTAAACTCCAAAAGAGACAAGCAAGAAGCATTAACATATCTCTATATAATTGAAATATCAGATGAAAAAAAATTATAAAATAAAAACAGACTTAAGTGATATGATTTTATAAACGTTCCACATTTTAATACAACATATCCAAGGGTCACAAATTTTAATAAACCCAAGCGAAATGAGTAGTGTTATTAAAGTTTCAAAAAAACAATCAAAATACAACCGAGCAAAGCTCCTAGTATCATTACAATTTTCAAAAAAACGTTCAGCAGAGTTCACAACCCAGTAAGCAAGCATCTGTCGGTCCACTGTCTGTTTTTGGGTAGCATGCCGCCAGTCAGCAGATCATCAGCGGACCGACAGTGGAGGGACAGCAGCAGGCCGACAGAGTTTTCAGCTGGTGGCCCACTGTTGGCTTGCTGGTAGCTAGTTGGCTGCTCAGTAGTTAGTGTCTTATCAGCAGCTCATAGCTGCTAGAACCCTGGTGATAACCATCCAGTAAGTTAACATCTGTCCTCTGTTGGCGGGCCAACCAATGTTATAGGTGGTGGTGCACTGGCAGCATTTATTAATTGCAATGTCAATAGACAAAATGTTAATTGACCATGGGCTGCTTTGTTCCCAGACAATTCTATGCCTAAATATTATCCTATTGTACCTAAGATGAATTGCCAAAGTCATAATTTGGTCACAGTTTTGGTAAAACAAAACATCTATGCACGTTAGGCCAATATGTTCCCACTATAAGGATGTATTCAAATTTTTGTTTGCAATCTGATGTGAACTAGTCAAATTGTTTTGACAGCAGGGGGGCCTACATATTGGACCAACTTATCAACAAAAATAGGTCACTGAAAATGTTAAGTGAAGCAAACATTTCTGATAAACCTAAGATTAACTACAATTTAAAGATATTGCATTTTAATACACATCAATATTAAAACCATTCAGTTGCCTGGATCGTACTGCTGCATTTATTAATTCTTTGGAGACAAAACTTCTAGAACTCAGGCATTTTAAAAATCAGTTATATTGCATTATTTTTAAGCTAACAGCAGAAATTACTAGTTTGGGAACATACAGGAAAAAGAACAGAAATTGACGTATAGAAACCAGCTAGAACAGGATAAGAGGATGAGAACCCCTGTGTTCAAGGCTAGGAAGCTAAGGAAGTGATAACACAGGGAAGATGGCTCTGGAAGGCACGTAGCGAAACCAGCTGGATTGGTGAATCAGCAGAAAGGAAACAAAAGGCTTTTGCTGAAAGCAAGGTCACACTGTAATGCATGAAGAGAAAATCTTAGTAAATTCAGGCTTTAGCAAAAATATTAGAAGAATATATTAGAAATTAGCTTAGTATAGAAATTAAGACAAATCAAGTATGCCAAGCAATGATTAAATGAAAGCATATACAATATTTCTTTTTAATTAAAGTTTAGCTTTAGACAAATATTATAGTATAGCTTGAAAGGCTAGAGAAGGAAGTGACACCATGAAAGACCAAATATGGAATAGAGGACATCTGCCCAGTTGAAGAACCTGAAATAAACAATAGACAGTATAGCCAGGTGCGGAATGAGCTCATTGAACAAGGTTAAAATGATATGAAATTGTTATAAAAACTTCGATTATGGCAATGTTCAGGGCACAATCTCATTCGGCCGAATTGGGTTGAGTCCCTGTTGTTAATTTATTGCAATAAAGCTTTAAAACTCTGTCTGTCTATCCTGAGTCCTAATAGCCTTTATTTTTAGATAAAAAGCCTTCTGATGATGAATTTTTCGCCACAACATTTTCACACTGGTGGGGAGTGGGGTGTATTTCTAATGCAGAGTTTTTTCACTGGTGATGAGAATTGGATGGGTCGACGAGAGGGTTCCAATTTTTTTTACAGACAGTCAAATGGAAGAAAATGCCCAGATGTTTTCAGTGCCCAGAAACGTCTCTTTATGCTCAAAACCAACCAAATATTTCAGAAACTTGCTTTACAAAAGGTCTCATTCAGCTATAGGCTGTTGCATTTGTTGGTGTCAAAGTTCGAAACTTTGAATAATCAGTTGCAGACAGGAGCGCCACTATTGTTTAGCAGCAGCGCCAGAAGGCTCAGAGGTGAAAACATGTGTTGCTGAAGATTAAAAGCAGCCACTTTAATCATGAAGAATATAAGTGCAATCGTTGTTTTTCAGAGTCATATGAGGAGACTCATGACTACTTGTTTTTGCCAGGATCCACCTTGGACACAGATCTGAAAAGCACAAGGATGAGAAAATTTGAGACATAAAATGTCACGCAAATTTCATATCAATTGGTCATCTGTGATGTATTGTTTTGTGCTAACCAGAAAAGTACAATGCTGCACTTTCATCAAGTGATGAAAATGATGACACCCTGCCAGCAGCCCAACAACCTCCAAGATTTAATAAAAGTAAAATGTCGTCAGTTTTACCTGTTAAGTACTAAATGGTTAACATGTGATATGTTTAATTTGTATTTTTTTAACCTGGATAGTGCTTTAACCTGGATGGCTGGGATCCTTACCCTTCCAGGATACTTCTTCGGCTGGAAGTATCGGGGGAGCAAGCCTGGTCAGGGCGTTACCTCCCCGGGACGCTAGATGGCGGTCCCCATGGGTTGCAGCCGTACCTCGGGCTCCCACAGGGCTTCATGGGAGATGGAGTTGTCAACAGCCCTGTTACGATCCGAAGGTGCCACCAGGGGGCGCTGCAGCTGTTCCTGAGCCCATGCGGGTAGTTCTTTCACCACACTCTTTCATCGGAAGTGGGGCAATGAGCACCTTTAGCACTTCCGGGTGCCTTATATAAGTGGCCAGTGGACAGTACTCGGTGAGCCAGAGTTGGGAAGAGGGAGACAAAGCTTGCAGAAGAGGAGTGGAGCAGAAAGAAAAAGGAGTAAAGAGAAAAGAAAGAAGAGAAATGTGTTAAGGCATGCTGTTTGTGCTTGGACTGTGTTGTGGGCTCGTGGGATTGGAGAAGACATTCTCCATGAGGGAAGAAAATAAAATAAAAGCACTCTTGTTTTATAAATGTGCCTCCTGTGTCTGTCTGTGTCAGGTTGGTGTGATGTTGTGGGTTCCACAGCTCTCTCAGCAAAGGACAGTTTTATTAAATGAATAATCACTGCGCTCGCTGCTTAACGAGGGGACGTGGTGGCTGTAGCGGATCTCAGGGCGATCTGCGGTGTGGGCGTTTCTCACCTAGTGCACAGGTGAGGGACTGCCCACATCGGTGATTGTTCCTAGGGTTGCTAATGTGCTGCAGCTGCTATGGCCCCTCTCAATGTATAGAAGTGTGAGGAGAGGAAGAAAAAAGAAAGAAAGAAAATGAACGGAAAGAGAGAGACGGAGGTTGCTGGAATGAAGTGAGGAGAAAGCCGGTGAGAGAGAGAGAGCACGAAGGCGAATGAGTGAGTGAGAGCAAGCTCGAGTACAGCTGGACTGTGGACCCTAGCGAGGTGTGTAGTTAACACTGAGGGCAGTTGAATGTAGTCGCTCCCGCTGAGCATTTGGAGAAGAGCGGGAGTGACTAGTGAGGATGGTAGCTCACCGTGGAAGATAGCAAGAGTCGGGAGACTTAGGCGTGTAATCTCCAGTGTGGGAGTCCTGGCCATTTGGAGAGGAGATCATGGTCAAGTCATGGTCTGGGATGAGAGCACGAACGAAGCTAGGATCGGACGGCCTCCAGACCTATGTGAGTGTATGAAGATCAGCTGTAGAGAGAGCCTCTTGCCGGCTGCAGGGCCTAAAAGGGAGAAGCTGGTGAGACGCTAATGTAAAAGAAGCACCTGGCTTATTGTTTTAAAGGACTGCTTCCAGCAACGTTTTAACCTCGTCGTTTAAAGGAATTGTGTTTTTTTCTATTTTGTTTTAAACCTCCACATGTCACTTTCGTTTTAATGGATAATTTGTTTAATGAAGACTTTTTGGGAACCACTGCACTTTACTTTATTGAACACTTTTTTGATGATTGTTTTAAATAAAAGCACCTTTGCACATTTGTACCATCCCCTTGCTATTGTTGCCTCACTGTCTTGCTCATCTCGGTTATATCTATCGACGGTGTTGGGGTCAAGGGCTCCCGAATAGAAGATGGGAGCATGAAGCAGAACCCGCATCGTCACAGTTGGATGGCTGGCACGCGCCTAGTGGTTCTGTCACAATAGTGTATACTGAAGACAACATCAAAAAACCCGCTAACTTGTCATTTTAGCAATTTTCTCAATCAGGGCCAGAAAAAATAGCATTACACATTGTGATTGATGCAAATATTCTCAGGACAAACATGAAAATATAAAATAATGGTATCATTGCTATGGAAATACAATGCAAGCATTTTGGTAACCTTGTTTTCAGCAGTTTCCCCTCCTGTTCGACCATAGGCATAGCCCTCTTCATACTGAAGGTACGTTGTCTTTGCTCCATATGCTCTATAAACATTCTGCTCATTCATTCAAAAGATAATGTATATGCATGCTGATGTTAGACCAAGATATTTAAATTACACTTTTTTACAGGACCCAAACAAATGTAAAGACCCACTGACAGGACAGCCTATTTACAACATGCAGGTGTGTGCAGTACCTGTTTTGTTGTACAGTACCTGTTTTTCAAGGACTGTTTTCATGATTTGGAAATCAGTCATTTCCTACTGCTAGAGTATTTCTTTTTCCTACAAATTACATATCGTAATTTAATGAACAAACTGATAATGTAGTGTAATAAACATTTGACCTCCCAGTACTGCATTTTGTTTCTCTAGTTTACGTCATGCTTTATAGACCCCATCACCAAGAATGAGTCAGTCACCTGAAAGGTAATTCTACAGTGATGCAGGCAAGCTCTCATGGATATTACAACACTTTCATGTGCTGTGACAAAATATTTTTGAAATTTATATAATTCCATAACCATATTAGAAAGCCACTTGACATTTTGATCATTTCTGATTCAGGGCTAGAATCACTAGTGCTACCATGAACACCAGGTAAGTGGCTTAAGACTTGATGTAGCCATTTACAAGACAAAGATAAAATAATGGTGTCATCACATGTTTGCATTTGGTAATTTGTTTCACCTTATTATAATTCAAATTTCAGTTTGTCATATTAACTGCTAAGTTATGCAAGTAGCTTTAACAAGATGCAGTAGATCTGGTCCATGGAGGATCCCAGCAGAACCTGCCTGATCAGAATGCGCTTGACAATGAATATTGTGTACACATAACTCATAGTAGATAAGAGTAGCAATCTACTTGTACTTTTATCATTTTTGATATATCCCTTTTAACATTAGAGATTACTTCAGAACAACCAGGACAGTGTTGAGGAAGATGCCGGAGGAGCTTACCAGCAAGCTCTCTAGCATCATGCAGAGACTGGACAATATGTAAAAGACCCTGCAAACTACACATTGTGGTGGATTGCCGGCATTTTACTCCGGCCCTCACCCCCAGGCCGCCAGGAGGAGCTCTCCCGAGAGCATATATGGGCCCCGAATTCCAGCAGGGCCTCATGGACTATGGAGTTTTTATACACAGCCCTGCTGGATACCTTGGGGGCCACTGGGAGTCGCTGTCGGGAAGCCAGTAGACTCATTTGTGCACCATGACCCGGAAGTTCGTCACAGGAAGAGCGACGGGCTTCCGGGGTGAAGAAAAGTACTGTTTACTCTGACCCGGAAGGAAAAAGGGCTTGTGGAACTGTTGGGCAGAAACACTTCCGGGTCAGGAGGAATAAAAGGACTCTGGGAACTCCCAGACAACGAGCTGAGCTGGGTGGTAGGAGGGCAACGCGTCTGGGAGTGGAGGATTGTGATTTATTATTGTAGTTATTGGGTTATTTATGAGTAGTGTGGAGTGGAGGGTGCTTAGTGCACGTAATTATTATAATAAAAAGAATTATTGTGGCACTTTTACCAGGTGTTTGGCGTGGTACCTGAGGGTTCAAGGGAGCGCTACTGCCCCCTACTGCGACAACATAATGTATATGTTGATGTGGAGCTTCCTTTTTCTCTTCACACCTACACAGGGGAGTCTCTGAAGGATATGGATTCCATGCTCTTTCAGGACCAGGAGCTTTGAGATAAACTGGTAGTTTCACAATACTTTTGTCAGAGATGGAATAATAAAATTTTGTATATTTGAACAGCTGTTCTAAGATATACATGCTAATATCTGTTTTCCAACAGGGGCAGTATCTGTCTATTAAAGAAGGCAGGATAATCAAAGGATCAGTGAGGTGAATGATTCCCTGCCTAAAGACACAATGGTGTTTCCCAATTGTGTAACTGGACAGGTGTGAGAGAGAAAATCTCTTTCAAGGGCCTCATCATCCACAGTATGTAGGCTTTTACAGCCACCAACAAGCATCAATCCTTCAGGATGCTAGAGTCAACATGTTATAAGTCTGTTTTTATTATTTCAATAGTGCTTATTAATACAACTGAGGTTGATAACAGAAGTTAACTATAAATACCTGTGTGAAAGCAGGGGCAAATCCCACCACAAAGGAAGCTAATTAAGAGGAAAAGCAGCTGGAGGTGACTTGGTCTCCAAAAGGTGCCTCTGACAGAGATGGGGACTGAAAATGGTGGAGAGTGATTGAAGAAAAAACATTAGCAATGTGAGCTTTACTTGTGTTTACACTAAATGCTGCTTTATTTGGTGCTTGTTCTTTTACTATCCCACTTTAATTGTCTTTTTTTTTTCATTTTGCTATCTTTGTACAGGCAGTGATGCATGTGAAATTTGAAGATTGCAGAAAAACAATGTCCATAAAAGTGTAGAATGTGTTACCAGTATTATTATTGTTATTATTATTGCTGTTGTTTGTATTGTTGTATGATCTGTGCTCTAATAGAAATATGAATACTTTTACTAAGTGTGTTTTAGTTTAGTTAAATTTTAATTCAATTAATGAACTGCCAACAACAATACTGATATATAAATGTCTACACATGGAAGTGTGTGCTTCTGTCTGTCCGGCCCGGAAGCGCAAGGCTACAGCTTGAAGCTCAAAGAGCTGTCAAGGCACCCCCATGTTAATGAGTCAGAAGAAGGAAGAAGTACGAGGCTACAGCATGAAGGCGAAAGAAAGCCACTCCATCACCAAAGTGAAACTGGCGAGGAAAGACAAATGAGAGAGAAACTTGCTTAGCCGCTGATAGATAAGGGGGGCAATCACTTCCACAAAATGAAACCGCCAACTCTGCATTTCAATTTTTTTTCTGACGATTTCAATGGTTTCTAGGAGCCCGGGCTTTTTACATCATGGGCTTACACAGCTAGTATTTAATATTAAGATAAAATGAAAAGGCATATAGTGGCTGAAAGGCGGGTTTCTGTCGGCAAATGCTCTCTTTCCGCCAGCTGTTGCAGCTAGTGGGCTGTCCAAAAGCAAATGTGCAAAATTCCAGCCAAGCACTGGCAGCAACCGCTGACGGACCGCTGTTTTGGCCACTAATGGTCCACTAGTGGCCCGCTGGACCTTTGCAAAATTCTTAAAACTATCTGACAAAACTCCTCAAAATATGACCCTTAAATACCTCTGTAGCGTCCTGCAATGGAAGAAAACACGCTAGGCAACATTTTCTCAATGCAGTCAAAAGCTACTGAACTTTATTTTTGAATGTGCTTAAAGCTATATACATAACTGCTGCCTTTCCACTCATCGCCGATGCGTGTGAATTGTGTCTTTACAGAGGCGCAGTGCTTCCGGTCGCTACACAGGCCATCCCAGAATTCACATGCACGGGCAACGTTAACTTTGCTGGGGAACGTACTATGTGACCTGTCTGAATGCCTGGTAGGTACAGATGTGTTAGAGGAAGCAGGGGCCAGGTCACCAACAGGGTCCAGAAAGGAGTCGTAAACCTTAGAGGAATCCATGTGCGCAGGCTTGAGGCAATCCACTGAGACCATATGCTGTTTGCTACTGATGTCAAGCACAAACATTTCATCTCCACATTCCAGGACTCTAAAGGGGTCGTCATAAGGTGGTTTCAGTGGGCTGTGATGTGTCTTGTGCCAGACAAACACGAATTTTGCTCATTGTAGGTTGCATGGGAACCAGGAGTGGGGAGAGCCATGCTGGGCAAGAGGCACCAGCTGGACAGTAACTGCTGTGTTCAGGAGCGAAGATTGGTGTCAGGATGTAATCCAGGCACATGGAGAGGCTGACCAAACACCAGTTCAGAGGATGAGACCTGCAGATCCTCTTTTGGAGCTATATGTAGCCCCAACAGCACCCATAGCAAACAGTCGACCCATCTTTCGTTGGTAGAGAGGCCTTGAGGGCTGATTTTAGTGACTAGTGAAATCGCTCACAAAGGCTGTTAGCTTGGGGGTGGTAGGCAGTTGTATGGTGCTGTGCTGTTCCAAGGTCCTGTGCCATTGCAGCCCAGCGTCGTGAAGTGAACCGTGCACCTCAGTCGGAAGTGATGTGGGAGAGCTTGCTAAACCGTGCAACCCAAGTGCTGATAAAAGCCCTTGCTACTTCTTCTGCAGTCGTGGACATCAAAGGAACAGTTTCAGGCCACCTGGTAGTCCTGTCAACAAAATTAAGCAGGTGTTTAAAACCGTAAGGAGGAGGAAGGGGGCCTACCATGTCAAAAATGGTTGAAATGGTGAGCAGGCATTGGGAAAAATGTCAGTGGAGCTTTAATGTAGCAATATATTTTAGCCTTCTGGCATGCAACACAAGCTGCTGCCCAGCTCCAAATATCTTTTTTGAGGCCACTCCAAACAAATTTGCTCACCGCCAAATATTAGGATGCCCTCTGCTCTGGATGTGAGAGGATGTGTACAGTGTCAAAAATGCGCCATCTTCAGTTGTTGGGGACAATTGGGCATGGGTAACCTGTGTTGGTGTCACACAGGAGCTTAGTGGCGCTGCCATCCAACTGCACCTCTGACAACTATACAGTAGGCTGGTTTCTGATGACTGAATAGCCTGGACCTCCAGATCCTCAGATTGGTCAGCTGCCAGCTGGGAGTAGTCAGTTCCAATGTGTATGTTTGATAGTGCATGCTGAGACAGACAGTCAGCCACCACATTGTTCTTATCTTCAACATGCTGGATGTCTGTTGTGAACTCTGATATGTATGCCAGGTGCCGTTGCTGCCAGGCAGGCCATGGTTCATTGACTTTGGACATTGTGAGGACAATTGATTTGTGGTTAACAAATGCAGTGAAAGGCCAGCGTTCAAGCAAGAAGCAGGAATGTTGAATGGCCAGGTACAAACTCGGTAGTTCCCCATCGAAAGTGGAGCGTTGGGCAGTGGGTGTGCAAGCATGGCCGTGTCAGCTAAAGCACGTTTGGTGTTCATAAATGCCTCATCCAGGTCTTTGGACCACTTGACAGTGGACTTTGTGGACTGGCCCTGCAGTGCCTCATATAAAAGTTGTATAATAAGTGCTGCCCTAGGAATGAAGCAGTGGTTGAAATTGACCACGCCCAAGGATACACAGAGGGTGTATGGTGCAGGGTTTTGGAAAATCAATGACAGCAGAGACTTTGGAAGGCAAAAGAATCTCACCCTCTTTTGAAATGCGATACCCCAGACACTCGAACAAGACTCAGAGATGGGCGAGGTGTTTGACTTTGGAGGAGCTGGCAACCAAGATTATGTCTAGTTAGAAAAAAAGGAAGTCAAAATTAGGTGTTCATCAAACTCTGGAATGCTTACGTAGCATTTTTAAGGCTGAATGGTGTACGCAGGAATTCAAATAATTTGAAAGGGGTGATGACTGCTGTTTTGGAGATGTCATCTGGGTACACATGTACTTGGTGGTAGCAACGGACCAGGTCCAGCTTTGAAAAGACTACTTTCCCACACAGACGTGCCGAGATATCCTGAATGTGTGAAATTGGGTAGATGTCCGAAGACAGTGTGATTGTTCAGGCAGCAGTAATCCCCACATGGTCAGAAGCCTCAACCTGCTTTGGGCACCAGAGGACGACGCCCAAGGGATGTTCGATCAGCACACAAATCCTAGCCGTTCCATGTCAGCAAATTAAGCCTTTGCAATAGCCGGTTTGTCAGTGGCCAGCTGACGGGCATGGCGGTGGACTGGTGGACCATCTTTTCTTGTGATTACATTTAATCAACCGTCGTTTGGGGTTCCACAGCCCTAGTGTTGAGGTTAAAAAAAAACACAACTAGAAAATGAGCCTTGTAATTTGTCCACAAATGTTTTCTTCATTCTGACTTATTTAAAACCAAGTGGGCAGAAAATAAAGGTTAAACCTTACCACAATATACTGTAGGTAAGTGCATTTGAAAAAGAAGATAAAATTCTTAAATCAACAGATATTATTATTCCATCAAGTAATAAGATATTTCATTTATTAATACTTTACAATATTTTGTAGAGCACAAAATTAACAAGTTTGCTACTATGAAAACACACCATCACAGTTATATCTGTCACACACACTGATCGTGCCATCTTTGGCTCAATTAACTAAGGCAGTTGCTTTTTGCATTCTGTGTGTTGTATGAATCCGATTTCAAATCAGGTTAAAGATTCATCTAAATTGAAAACAAAAAAAACTATCAGGAGTGATATGTTTATAACCCATTTGGACAAAATAATTTTGAGAGATACTGTGGAAGGATCGCATGAGAGATCTGTTATGAAATCATCCCCTCTTAGAACAACCAAAATGCCAAAATGCAACGACTAATTTGCAGAAGGCAGCTCACATATTTACAATAATCCATATTCTATTCATTTGCCATTTGACGTCTATGAATCCCAACATTGAATAGAGTGATAACAAACCCACTGTGGCAGATCAGGTTGAATTAACTCTGCTGCATCCAAAATTCAAAGGTGTTAATCTACAGAGGCTGAGAGACACGATGCAGATCAGTCACCAGCACACTATCTCTCTCATACACACACACACAAAGGACACTCCAAAGTGAGCATTGTAAGTAATAAATGATCCACACTCTGCAGTTGAAATCTACTGTACTGTATATGTAGCGTAATGTTAATAAAAATACATTCTGCACAACTAATTACAATTGTCATTCAAACAGAAACAATGCCACGAACATCACAGTAGACACCTTTTTGGTGCCATTTTTACGTAGGCCAGCATTAAAGATCCACTTGACTGCTGAGGCAACAAAGAGCAGCAGGATAGATGTGACCCAGTTGAAATTTTAGGGACTGGTATTATTTAATTTCTGAAATTGTTCTATTCACTTTTTTTTTTACATTTAGTGGGATTATTACTTAAATGTGTTTTGAGGTTTTATCACTATTTAGGTGTTATTTTTGTGTGTATTTTGTATTCTCTCTGGAATGACGTTCATCGCCATCACCTTGGAAGACCAACTGGGTGGCAGGACTTCTACTTTTTAAGGGTCGGTCCAGCAGGTTTTGCATTGCGCAGGACCCTGGGTTGAATTTAGGGGTGTTGTGCGGTACCCTGAGAGCAAGTATTGCTTTTGTCCTTTCCAAAGGAGTGCGAACAACTGAAGGAGATTGCTTTACGGCAGATACGTGCAGCAGTTACTTCGCCCTGAACTGACAGAATCCAGGATGGATGGTACAACTAGTGTGAAGGAGAGAGGCGCAGTGAGTGAGATAAGAGATTAGGGAATCGACTAGCTTGTGTTTCCAATTGACTTCATGTTGCCCAGATTTCAACGTAGTCGAAGACGTGAATACCCTCAATGTTGTCTTCTCTGTGATGAATTACACACTGATAGTAGCTTTCCGTGTTCATAGTGGTCGGATTTCTGCCCAAAGTGGTCAACTTTTGTCTCATCAGACCAGAGAATCTTTTTCCTCATGTTCTCAGAGTTCTTTGAATATCATATGCCTTTTATTCAAGAGTGACTTCATTCTAACCACTTTATCATAAAGGTGGAGGTTTTCCCATCTCCACAGTGGACTTCTGAATCTCTCTTAGATTGATCTTTGGTTTCTTCATTCCCCAGTCCGCCCCCCAACCGAACGAGGCTCTACTTGCCTAGCTACCCTCTTTGGCCAGATGGCCTGGTGTTTCAAAACTTCTTCCATTTCACAGTTATCGGGGCTTTGTGCTCCTGGGAACATTCAAAGCTTAAGAAATGGTTCTATATTCTTTCCAGGATCAATGGATCTATGTCTCACCATAATTTGATTGCTGAGGTCTACAGTAGTCCCTTGACTTTTAACAAATTTGCAAATCTTCCTGGAGACATATTTTCACTTTGTCATAATGGGTTATTGAGTGTATATTTTTGGGCAAAAATTGTGAATGTATCAATTTAATAAATTATGCAGAAAGTGAAGGGGTCTGAATACTTTCTTAATCAATTATATATGCCCTATATAACAGAGATCATCTGTAGAGGTATTTAAATGTGAGATATGCAACAAATAAAAATTAGTTGATTTTATTGGGAGTGAGATTTTTTCAAGCCTACATGCCTAACATTAGATAATGACAAGCTTATTAATTCACAAGAAAAAAAACATCACACTGAAAGTGTTAAATAATTCAGAAGGATAAAAAAATTAGCATACTCAACTGTCATATCTTGAATTCATAACAACAACAACATTTATTTATATAGCACATTTTCATACAAATAATGCAGCTCAAAGTGCTTTACATGATGAAGAAAAGATAAATAAAAGACAAAGTAAGAATTAAAATAAGACAACACTAATTAACATAGAATAAAAGTAAGGTCCGATGGCCAGGGAGGATAGAAAAAACAAAAAAAACTCCAGACGACTGGAGAAAAAAATAAAATCTGCAGGGGTTCCGAGGCCCCGAGACCATCCAGCCCCCTCTAGGCATTCTACCTAACATAAATGACCTTAGTCAATCCTCATGGTATTCAGGCTTCTCATGGAAGAACTTGATGATGGTCACGTGGACTTCTGGCCTTTAATCCATCAATGTACGGACATCACGGTGCTTTGATTAGGTGGTGGTGGCACAGATAGCCACCACAGAAAACTGGAAAAATAAAAATGTTAATTGCTTAAACAACACGTTACAATATGTATGCTCAGAACTCACTGAGATCCATGTTCTACCACACCATAGTATGTGTAGTGTAACAGACAAAAGCAAAACCTCAAAGATTAAGAGTAAAATGTCATCCAGAAACACAGATTTCATGCTTTTCATTCTTTCTTTTTTACTATCAGTGAAGCCTCACAGCCACAAACTTTTGCCTGCTGATTATCTAAACTGTCTTCCCCACTTGTGTACAGTTAGAGACTTAACAAAAGAAAGGTAAAGGTGGTGCAGAACCAAAGCGGTGGTGCTTTGGGTTGTGGTGATCAATAAGCATGTATTGTCTCCTTGAGGGGTCATAATGTTGTGCTGATTGAGAGGCCAAGTTTTCTTTTGTTCTTGTAACTGTCTGCTTACATAATGTAGTTAAGGAGGTTTTAATGCCAGTGACTATAAGCAGGGGTGACGCTACACAGGGTTTGTGATTGTGTGTCCTAGTCCATGGTTATACTTTTTTCTTTCTTTAGGACAAGTGTAATACAAACAGATTTCCCACTCAGAAAGGAAGATGCCAGTTGATTATCTGCTGTAAAAAGACTTTCCCATTGAAATAAACAGATAAGCCCATTGAAGTTCAGTTTCAAAGTCTTTCTAAGGAGAAACTCATCCATGCTTTAAGTAGTACTACAACATTGTGTGTTCACTGGTCAGCTGGTCTTCATACATGTCACTTTTAATCCTCCCCTCCCTGAAGGCAACTGCCAATAGTTGATACCAATTCTACATTTTAACAACAACAAGAACAAGGCAGCGTGAAGAGTTAGAATTCAAACAATGGTTAACCCCATTTAATGATGGAGAAAACAGAAAAATGAAAAGGCATAACGGTAGTGCAAATAAACGAGGTCTGGCCTCAAGCAAAAGGTCCTAATTAGAACACAGTTTCTGTGTAGAAGCTCCATCTCTTATGGTTCTGAATGGAGCAAACACTTCCTATGGTTGTCTTGGTTTTATTGAGGACTCCTGGAAGGGGTGGGGCTTCCTGGACTGGTGAGGAATTGAAGTCACTCATCCTTTGACCGATGTCCATTTGAACTGTGAATAGTAAAGGAAATTGGGTTAGCAATGGAGGGCTGGAGGCTAGGAGTGGGAGCTGGCCGTCTGCCTGTGGTCTGGAGTGGTGGGTTGCTTTGCTCTGCGTTGGACGGGGGTGCCTGCTCATTATTACCCCAGCGGAACGGGGCTAACTCTGGCGTCCGGGAATGGTTGTGCCCTCGGTACGGCAGCACCGGGACCAGAGTTAGTAGGGTGTGTATGGGGAGTGTGAATGGGTGTCTGGCGTACATCCTTGTAAGTCTTGGGTTGTATGTGTATGTGAGAGCATGAAGGAGGGAGTGTATGACTGTGTTTGTGTGTGACTGTATATGTCAGGTGGGGTTTTGGACTCCTCCCCTCTCCTGGGACATCTGGCAATGCTACAACATCTTCGCCTACCCTCCCCCTGCCACTTTTTTTTTTTAAACATCTGTCTGGTCGCTCCCGGTGGCTGCCTGGTGGGATCTGGGTCCCTGGGCTCTGTTGGGTCCTCGGCGGGGTGGGTCGCCCTTGTGTCCCGGGCTGCTGGGTTCCGGGCCCGGCCGGCTCCGGGGTGAGCGGCTACGGGCGGGCCTGGGGGCTAGCCGTTGATATCTCCCGGGACTCTGCAGGCTGCTGGTTGTGGCCCCCCGGGGTGATCCTCTGCGCCTCTTGAGGGGGGGTTGGGGCTTCTCTGGTGACGGTCTCCCTGGGGTCTCCGCGCTCTGGGGTGACCACTGGATTTCTGGGCTTGGAACTCCCTCCATCTTCCGCACGTTTTTGGGGGCAGGTCTGTGGCCCTTCACACTCACTATTGGACGCTCCTATAGAGAAACCTTACACATACAAGCGTGCGTACACACACAGGTGCTCACATGGTGCTTTCATAGGTATGACTTGGACATCTTCAGCACATGACCTAAGGCTGTGGTTGGCCCTAAATGCCTTAGTAATAATTTCTGTGTGATTGTTAGCAAACATTTTTACTTTTATATATCTTCATGTAGCTGATGCAGCAATGTTTTTGTCTTGTGGTTTTTTTTTTTCTCCCCCCTCTCTTTCTGCAGGTCTAGAAGCGGATTCTGGTTCATTTATTGTTTATTCCATACGAAAATCCCCCCTTCCCCCTTTACCTCCATCTCCTCCTTTTCTTTTCTTTTTCTTTCATTTTTGTCTCCGTGTCCGGTTCGAATCTTAAAAACATCTGAAAATATTTCTAATAAAGTTTTGGTATCAGGCGTGGCATCAGCAGAAGCTGTAACGCTCCACCTGAGAGAAAAACTGTAAGGCTAGTCGCCAGCATTCAGACATCAATTCTGATTGCTTCACAGCCGAACAGGACACGGTAAAAAAAAAAAAAAAAAAGGAAATTGGGTTAGCAAGAGCACCCCTTTTGGCTGTAAGTGGTATTGCTTATTAGACGAGAGCACTGAAGATGTCCCCTACATACACATGCTTGACATCATTCATGTACTATTGAACAGGTGGGAAATAAGAGCTTCCCAGTCGGAAGTTTGTTCTACACCTACCCCACCATCTAGCTGTTATGTGCTGGCAACAAGAGGAACGTGGAGCTGCTTTGGATTCCCATGTAAAGTAAAAAAGAGACACAGTAGTTTTCCAGTTACTTACAGCTTAAATAGAGGGCAAAATAAAATTCAAAAACATTTTTTTAAATGTGGGAGTCTATGGTGGAAGACATTCAGTGATCTTATTGGGTGTTAGAAGGAATTTTAATGGGAAAGTCGCATACAAACTACTTATACTTTTTAAGTTTGCCCATACAAAGAGAACACTGAATTATAAAAGGTTTGGATCATTATTTGAGAAAGTCACTTTTTATTAATTTACAGTTCTTAGTTGTACAAACTGTAATCTGGGCCTGTGCGGGGGTTGCTTTGGCTGAAAACTCATTATGACTTAGTTCCAATCTAATATATAAAGCAGAGTCTATGTATGTGTGCATATATGTTTGTTTGTCCGCCATACAAATCTGCACCAGGCATCCGATCGACACCAAAGTGTGGATGGGGCTCCTTTGTGACCAGGAGAAGGTCATGGGGTATGTTTGGTTGGGGAAAATGTTTGTGGTGAAGCGCAGGGCACCTTTTCACCGACACAACTTTTGGCACACGTCCCCGTACTTATCATCAACAAGATGGCTGCACGTTGCAACAGACGTTCACCTCAGCGCCATCTAGCGGCAGCTTTGGTCTCTGTGCGTCACTCTTTACCCATGTTTCTTTAAATTGCCAAGACATGCCGGAAGTGTCCAAGTATGTGAAGGCCGACTGCTTTGATTGGGTGAAGGGAAACTGCCGTATGGATGTAAAACATGAATGACCTAGTAAGCGTGACCGGCTGACATACCTGCATTTCCGCGGGTCACACTCCCACACGCACTGATAGTGTTGTATTTCATTCGCCAACGTCCGTTATATGCAAGCACATTTGAACAGAGACTCGCCTTAAAAAGACAGCATCCTTCCCCCACCATTTTCCCCTGACGCAGCACCGGTTGTATGTCGCTTCTCTCTGTAGTTACCATCCCCAACGTCCGTTAGATTGCACCACAGTTCAACACACTCCTTACAAACTCCTTACAAACAGACCACCCTTCCCCGCCATTTTTCCCAGTACGGTTTCAGTGCTACTCTTTCTCACTGGCTTTCCGTATTTGTAATGCTATTGATTTCAAACGGCTACAATTTCCTGTTCGTTTGGCTTCTGCTATGTCAATTAATAAGGCTCAAGGGAAATCACTGCAAGTTGCAGGCATCAATTTGGAAAATCCATGCTTTTCACACGGACAACTTTACGCAGCATGTTCTAGAGAGGGCAATCCTCAGTATTTGTTCATTTTCGCACCACAAGGGAAAACAAAAAATATAGTGTATCCAAAGGCTCTGGAATGACCACTTATATTACCTATTACAATAAAATGTGAATCAGAAAACTGTTTGTTCTATTGCTATGTTCTGTTTCTTTCATTTCAGAAATTCACCGGTTATAGATTCCCGGGCAATGCCGGGTATTCCGGCTAGTAGATTATATAATAAATACAGAGTTAGACATGAGGTTTTAAAAACACTCTCTTCTATAATTAAAATGGACTGATTACATTTAGGCACTTTAATGGTGCTGTTGAAATGAGTAGTTACTATTTAATATTTAATATTTATTACAATCAGGTCTCAGAGTTTTTGAGTGTTGTGAAACAACAGAAAGGGGTAAAGGCCCTGACCAGGACTCCACTTAGTCTGAGCTTCAGAAACGAGCCTAGACAATCTAGCTCAAAACTAGAAAGGCAGGCTTTCTGACCTGCACAGGCCCAAAATGGGGCTTAGGATTTTTAAGTACAAAAATCTCAAAAAATGCAGAAATGTGCTTTAGTGGAAAAGATAAGTGTAGAACTCTGTCTGTAGAAATTTAATAAAGAAAATGAGAAATAAAAACTGTCAGAGCAGGAAATAGCACAAATGAATCAAAATGATTTACCTAAAATACCAATCCAAAGATAACAAGACCAGTCCAAAATACAAAAGTACTGTAGAATCCAAAGACAGAGCAAAACCAATCTGAAAGCAGAAATCCAAATAATACCTGCAGCCTTGCTCCGGAACACTTAACAATTCTGTGCCAGACCTCTGCCCTCAGCTAGATTAAATGGGCGGTCTTTCAGGAATGTTCCCACAGAACACAAGGGCAAAAATTGCTAAACACAGTAAAACCTTGACTATCCATCACTTGATTCATCATCAATCTCTATGAATTGTCAAGGTCAATGGAAAAAAAAATGTGCACACCAGCGCCTACTTATTACTGTACAACTACTGCCATATGATACTGATATGAGTTCTGCACATTGGAACAACTCTCCCTTGAGCCAGAGCATAGTGTTCTTCCCCAGCACCACATGTCATGCCACATTTTGAAATTACAGTGTCAGTTACATAGCTTTAGTTTTAATAGTGTTTCATAGCTTTTCTCTTTTGTTATAAGTAATCTACTATACATTGCTATGGCTGGAAAACATAAGCGTTTGGTGTAGGATTTGTAAAAAAGAAATTAAAATTATTAAACGTGTAGCTGCGTTTACCCAAAATTACCAAAGTTCTGCAACTTTAATTTGTTTGTGAGATTCTAGAAATAGATTGACACATTGAAATGATTCCACAGAAAAAATAGTTTTTAAAAGCTTTAGTAAGGTACCAAATGATCTTCTGGCAAATCTGCCATTTTTTGCTCTCCTGCTTTTGAATTGTATCTTCTGCATGTTGTGCACTTCGAAATGATTTTTCTTATAGTTGATTTTACTTGAGGTATCCAATATTTCTGGTTAATTATGCAAGCATATAATTGCACCCACAATGTCCAATTTATTTTACAAATGTGCTGCAATATAAGGGAGGCAATATGTGAGTGCTGTTACTCACGCATTTGGTCAGGTGTAATTTCTCTCTGAGGCACAGAGCCTGAAGATCCTTTGTCAGCTTTATTACTTGTTCTTCTATTGCCACCAACTTTAAGCAGTCATCTACATAGAAATGATTGAGTTTTTTTTAGTTGAGGTGTTAACAGCTTTCTCAGGAAATGTTTCTCTGGCATCTTTAGCTGTTCTATGCAAAGCATAAGAAGCACAACTGGGTGACGAAGTAGCACCAAAGAGATGTACTGTCATTTTAAATTTCTCCAAGTCTTTACTTAGATTACCTTTAGGCTACCACAAAAAGCGTAAGAGATCAGTGTCTTTATCTGGACCTTTAACTTGGTAGAACACTGATTTAATGTCAGCCATTAATGCTACTGGCTCCTCTCTGAATCTTGCAAGGATGCCAATGAGAGTGTTACTTAAGTCTGGACCTTTTAGCAGTTGTTCTTTAAGTGAAGTCCCCTGGTAGGTGGCTGTGCAATCAAAGACCACTCAAATCTTATTTTTCTTTGGATGATACACACTGTGGTGTGGAATGTACCACACCCTGCCTTCATTGCGATTCAGGCTTTTTTGGGTATTTTGACTGCATAACCTGTAGCCGCTGAAGTATAAGGTGAGATCAAGCACGGGTAAAACACGTGCCGAAAGAAATCTCTCAGTCCAAAAGTTTGTTTTAAAATTATTTTGTGAAAATTAAAAGCAAATAATCCACACAAGAATAAAGAAAAAAGTAGTTACGCACGTAGTATAAAAGGCAAAAAAAAGGAAAAATGTATCTTCTCTAAACTTAGCTTTTCTTCAGAAACTTTAGTTATTTCTGTACTTAAACGTTCTTTACTTCTTCTTCTGTATTAAAAGATTCTTAGTTTCTTCTTCTGTACACTATAAGTGTACGGTTCTGCACTTAAATAAGTGCTATTTTCTTACATGTTACTTCACACTCTCAGAAGGCCCATAGGCATGTAGGCACGGGCATGGTTTAAAACCTTGTGCACTCTACACCTTACACATGGCAAGGCTGGTCACTAACTGAGAATAATGTTTAGTCAAAGCAGATAGAAATAAGAAGAATCTACCAATATGATTCTACTTATGGGGGTTATAGGAACCTCCCATAGATTATGCATTGTCATTTTTCTATTATAAAAAAAAATCCTGTGGGAGGGAATGACTAGATGATACGTGATCTTCACGTTAAGATCATGGAAGACACTTAAAAGACCCGCAAGACGAGAGAGAATGGCCACAGACTGTCTCGCGGGGACATAGAACATGAGATTCTTTAAAGACACGCCCTACTTACAAGCAATATCAAATAAGAGAATGGCCAGCAAAACAACCAGCAATGTAAAGGCACACAGCACACACAGATCCAGGGCTCTCAGCACATATAAAGCGTATAAGGACAATACATTATAAATGAAACATTGTGGACTAAATGAAGAAGAAAGAGCGTGGAGCAAAGAGACCCAAAAACGTTGGAGAGAAAAAAATGATAAAAAGAAAAAGAATAATCTAGGTACAAATTCAGAAAATAAAGAAAGGAATAATCAGCCCGGAAAAAGTGGAATTGAAAAAAAAGCACGTCCAATCGGACTCAGAATTAAAAGACAAAGTAGAACTTCACAAAGACGTTCAAAAACATTGGCGCTATGCACATGCAGAGCAGGTTAGAGATTATGAAAGCAGTGGAATTCGAAAGGCTCAAAAAAAACATTGGCACGATACAAATGCCTAACTTGCTCCCAGCTCTTAAAACAACAAGCAAAACATGCAGCTCGCCAGCAGCAGAAACCCAGCGGATGATCCGACCGCTTCTCCTTGTGTGCGTTCAGTCACCCTAATTCTCTCCCCCCCCCCAACCCTTCACAACACAAGTGGCAGAGACATGAGGTGGCAAAAGGACAGCTGCTGTACAGGCTTTTATATGATCAACAGGCAGCGCAACAGCAGCAGAAAGACAGCAGATGATCCGAAAGCTTCTACTTAGCATGCATTCTGCATGCGTTCAGCCGCACCGCCAAAAATGACAAAGCCAGCAGCATTATACTTCCTGCGAGAAAGAGATTTAACCACACCTGAGGCTGGAAATAAAGGACAAGCAGTCTGTCAGCAGCAGAACACCAGCAAATGATCTGACTGCTTCTCCTTAGCGTGCATTCAGCAGCACCCCCTTCACAACGCGAGCAGCATTATACGTCCTGCGAGAAAGAGATGTAACCACGCCCGGGGCCGGAAAAAAAGTACAAGTATTGTTTTTACTAAAGTTTTAAAGTAAAAGTGAAAAATAATGCATATGTAACAATTTCCATGAAATTAACAATCTCTTTAAATTGTATATCCGGTAAACCAAACCTGGGGGTGGGCAAGCGAAGAGAGCAGGGGGCGGAGCCCCCTAGTCTTAATATAATATTAATGAATCTTATATAACTAGGAAATGGCTCTTATATATCTGGCCCCTAATTGTTTATGCTGGGGCAGAAATCAATTACTTTAACATTACTTAATAAGAACCTTCCCTACTTTACTTAACTTAAACCAAACTTAAGAAACTTAAAACTTAAAATTAGGCATGTAAATAAAAATTAATCATTTCAGTTGTTTGTTCCTTCCAGGATCTGGCACAGTTTGTTCAGAGGTCTGTCCAGTGTGCTGGTCTTGGTTTGCTCACAAACTTTTCTAACTGCCCCTTTTGCATCTGGCATTATCTTAATGATTCGTCTCATTACCCAAGAATTTTGGTGAGCTGATTCATCTATCACTAGTACTACATCACCAGTTTCCAAGTTTCTTTTTGGTGTGAACCATTTTTGACGTTCTTGAAGTATTGGTAAGTACTGTTTAGTCCATCTTTTCCAAAACAAATGAGCCATTTATAGAATTTGTTTCCAGCGTTTTCTTGAGTATGGTTCATTTTCTGAAACGAGTTCAGGTGGTATTTCAGGTTGTGTCTTCATTAACAGCAAGTGGTTGGGCGTGACTGGTTCCAAATCATTTGGGTCATTTGATGTCTTTGTAAGGGGTCTGTTTTTGAGTATTGATTCCACTACACACATCATTGTATGAAGATTTTGATCATCGAGTGTTTGTTGGTATAGTGTTGAATTTAAGATCTTTCTTATGCTTCTGATTTGTATTTCCCACATTCCACCTTGATGAGAGGCTGATGGTGGATTAAAAATCCATTTGATTTCTTTTTGCATCATAGTGTTACCAGTTTTTCCATGTTCCAAATTTTTTGTAGCTTCTCGTAGCTTTCTTTCTGCTACAACAAAATTTGTTCCATTGTCTGAGCGTTTGATTTTAACTTGACCTCTTCTACACATAAATCGGAGTATGGCTTGGATACAGGATCAGTGTCTAAACTATGTGCAATCTCTATGTGTGCAGCTGTGGTTGTTAAACAAGTGAAGATTACTCCGTACCTCTTGACCAGGCTTCGTCCTCTTTTGACTACAAAGGGACCAAAATAATTGACTCCGACATTAATGAAAGGTGGTTGTTAAGGTACTAGGTGATCTTCTGGCAAATCTGCCATTTTTTGCTCACCTGTTTTCGCATTGTTTCTAATGCACATAGTGCACTTTGAAATTATTTTTCTAATAGCTGTGTTTGCTTGAGGTATCCAGTTTTTCTGACGTAGTTCTGCTAACAAGTAGTTACGTCCACATTGTCTATGTTCTTGGTGAAGGTGTCGGATTAGGAGTGTAGTGATATGTGAGCCTTTATGAATGATTGTAGGGTGCTTTGCTTCTTCTGGCATGGCAGATTTGCTGAGTCTTCCCCCAACTCTCAATATTCCTTCTTGTAGAACTGGGTCCAGTGTGATGATTTTACTACTTTTCTTTACACGTTGATTTTTGAGTAAAGCTTTCACTTCCTCTGGGTTAGCTTGTAGTTGGCTGAGGCGAATACGTTCATCTTCTGCTTCAGTCAAGTCATCTAGAGATTGTGGTTTTAGTCTCATTGTTGATTTTGATTTCTTCATATGTTCTGTGATTAGTGGTTTTTGTCTTTCTGGGCTGTGCCCAGATTGACTGACTGTATATTGAGTTGCTTTTCTCTCTTCTTTCAGACGTAGTAGCATTTCTTTGAACTTAAGGAACCAAGCTATTTCTTTCTTTAAATTGTACCATTTTGAATAGTACTCCACAAGTCTTTTTACTGGTTTGATTTTTTCTTCTACACTTGTAAGATTTACTACACACCTTTCGATTTCTGGATCACCGTTAGTAGACAGGTCCACTTCATCCGGTCTCTTAGGCCATTCTTGTGTCCAAGTCTTACTTTTGAAGAAGCTTTCTATTGTCGATCATCTCGATGCCTGATCCGCAGGATTTTGTGCAGATGCGACATACCTCCATTGCAAGGGTTGTGTATGGTCTCTTATCACTGCGATTCTGTTGACAGCAAAAGTTTTGTAGCATGCACGTTCATTTGTAATGTACCTTAGTACTGTGGTGCTGTCAGTCCAAAAGATTAACTCTTGCAGGGGAATCTGCAATTCTCATTTTAACATTTTGTCCATTTTGACTGCTACCTCTGCTGCTGCAAGTTCTGACCTTGGTAAAGTGACAGGTTTTAGTGGTGCCACTGTTGATTTCCCCATTATAAATGAACAATTTATCTCTTATTTTCTTTATTAGTCAGGAGGAGGTAGGAAACAGTGCCATACACATTTTCTGAAGCATCTCCAAAATGATGTATTTGTGCAGACATTATTTGACCAAATCCAGGCGGTTTAATGCACCTGTTTACATTGTAATCCACAAGTAGCTGCAAATCGTCTATCCATTTTTTCCATTGCCGGATATACTTAACCTCCACTTCTTGATCCATTGCATATTTCTCTTTATGTAGTTCTCTTAAAATAACCTTAGCAGGCAATCTGACTGGTGCTAAGAATCCAAGTGGGTCATATATTGAACTGACCACTGACAGGATACCACGTCTTGTAGCAGGCTTATCTTGCATTTTTACCTGAAACTTTCAGTCTTTGTGCACCATTGAACACCTAAGGCTCTTTCAACTGGTAACAAATCATGGCTTAAGTCTAAGTCCTTTTGATCTATTGCCCTGTCTTCTTCAGGAATGGACAACAAGACTGCTCTGCTATTACTTATCCATTTTGTAAAATAAAATCCTCCCTTTAAGCATGGGGCTTGATGTACTTTGACCAATTTTATGGTTTGTTCTTCTGTAGCAACTGACTTTATACAGTCATCAACATAGAAATTATGCAGCACAGTGTTCACTGCTTCCTCTGGAGCTGTGTCTCTTGCATCCTCTGCTGTTCTTCATAAGGCATAAGAGGCACAACTTGGTGATGAAGTAGCACCAAAAAGATGCACTGTCATTTTGTATTCCTCTAGTTCATTGTTTAGATTACCTTCAGGCCACCACAGGAAACGAAGAAGATCTGTGTCTTCTTCTGGAACTTTCACTTGATAGAACATTGATTTAATGTCTGCCATGAGAGCAATTGGCTCCTCTCTGAATCTTGTAAGAACTCCAATGAGTGTATTAGTTAAATCAGGTCTTTTCAGCAACTTGTTCATTTAGAGAGAAGCCTTGGTAAGTCAATGTACAGTGAAAAACCACTCTGATTTTATTTTTCTTTGGGTGATATACTCCATGGTGGGGGATTTATCACACTCTCTCTTAAGGGTCTGCTGTTCAGTGAGCACCTTGATGGCATGTCCTTTGTCTAAAATGTCTTTCATGAAAATGTTGTAATCCTTAATGTAATGTTGGATACTTTGTAAGTTTCCTTTTAAGTCCAATGGTACGTTGTTCTGTAACACAACGATAGTTTGGCACTTTAAGAGTCTCATCTTTAAAAGGCAGATTAATGCAATAGTGTCCATCTACTAGTCTGGCAGAATCTGAGGCTATGCGCATGAACGTAATGTCCTCCTGTGACGTTTCCTTCTTTTCCTCACAGCTGTGTTCTGGAAAGTCTGTATTGTATTGTTGGAGTAACATTTGTTCTACCTCCATTACAGTCACATGATTGACTGAATAACTTTGCAGTCTTTCTTTGTCTGAGCCTTTTATCAATCCATTAACAATCCACCCACGGAATGCTTTCACAGCATAAAATCCTTCACCTTCAGTATGTATGATTTGCCATGGCTTCATGACTTTATGGGCATTTGTACCTAATAACAATAATATTAATAACAGAATTGTAATAACAATATTATTGCTTTGGTCAATGTATATCTGGGATAAATGCACGTCTTTTAGATAAGACCATTTCTGGACATCTTCTTGTGTATGGATGTTCTCCCTTTTCACTGGTACAAAGTTCACTGTGTACACTTCTGGTAAATTAAAAAATGCATTTTCCTCTACCCTCCAGACTTGTAACTCGGTTAAGACTTTACACTTTACTAATTTCCGTCTATTTACTTTGTCCCTTTCTACAGTGCTGATGTAGATGTGAGACTTTCTTCCAGAAAGATTTAGCTGCTCTTGCAAACTTTCTGTACAAAGCGTAACTGAGCTGTCACAGTCTTTTAGAGCATATGTTTCTACACATTTTTCACTTGTTTCAGACTTAACTGGAATCACAGCTAAGACACACTCTTTACAGGCCCCGGTATCAGTACAAGTCTCTAGTGCTTCCACAGAAATATGGGCAGAAGAAATGTTCTTCTCTTCCGACTTAGCGTTGTCCTTTTTAGGAGGTGTGGCTTTAGCATCGGTATCTATTTCCTTATTCATGTGCAGAATTACTAGATTAATCTTTTCTTCACAGTCTTTAGTAAGGTTTCCTTGCTTAAGGCACTTAAAGCATAAGCCTTTAGATTTCAAAAAGTCAATTTTACTTTCGTAAGTTAATTTCTGAATTGCACTGGATTCATTAAGATCGTGATTTTCATTGCAAAAAAGACAGAGCTTACCGCTTGTACGTCCAGCCATCTCCGCTTTTTTGACTGTGGTGTCTGTTTCCCCTTTTTTGTCAGCAGCAGAAAGGTTTGTAGTAAAACTGCTAGGGACATCTTTCAAAGGATACTTCTGTTGATCAGTCTTTTCTATTTCTTTCTTGAAGGTATGGCTTTGTGGAGCCGAACCGTACACGGGATCGAAAGCTGATGTTATCTGTTCGATCAGAAAGTTCACTGGATCGGCGAGAAGGGCTCGTCTGCTCTCCGTACTTTCAATACTCTGAACTTTGCATTGCCACAGCGCTAGTAGGTCTTAAGGAAGCTTTGAGACTATAGTACGAATGTTATCAATACTTTCAAATTGTTGTACGCTTTGTAAGTTGGGCATAATGTTCGTACATCCGCCAAGAAAGATCGCATAATCGCTCAGACCTTCTCCTTTCCGTAGCTGATTTATATAAAGACTTTCGAACTTCATTCTGGCTTTTTGATAACCTACTAACGGTGATAAGTGTTTACAGTTTTTAACAATCTCGTGGGGTGAACCTTTAGTAAACTGAGCCAAGAAGTCCAATTTATCTCGTGGATTCCCTATCACCTCATCAATATCTCGGTCAAATACTCCAATAAAATCCTCATATTTCACGGGCTCGCCATCAAACATTGGAATCTTTCTGTTTGGCACATAAGGCACTTGAGTCTTATTTTGTTCTTTCAGTTGATTGTGACGCTGTTTATAATGCGGCTGTTGAAGAGGTGCTGGTGCTTTAATTTGTTGATCATAAAGAGGTTGCTGAGGAAGTATTTACTTTCTTCTTTATACAGAAAGTCACAAATACTTGTATCATGTAGCTTCCCATTTCTCACATCTGTTTTTTGAGGAACATTAAGGGGGTTTGATTTATCTGGACTTAGATTGTGTCCTTTAAGAGCTCTCAATTTTGCTTCGGATTCTGCTATAGCTGTTTCCAACGCCAATTGGTCTCTTTTAGTTTCAACTGTGCTTTCAACTGTATTTCCTCAGCTTCTCTTTTAGCTTTCCACTGTGCTTCCTCCATATCTAAAGCCTGTTGCCTTCTTTGGTTCTCTGCTTTAACCAACAGTGCAGCATGTGCTGCCTCTTGAGATCTGAGGACACTAACTGGAGTAGCTGCTGAACTTGCGCGACTTTTAGTTTTTGCAGAGATTTGGGAGTCTTTGACTGAAATATCCACTGAACTTGCTTGACTTTTAGTTTGGATGGAAATCTGAGAAACACTGTCTTCCAGAGAAACGTCAGGAACATCATCCTTCGTTCTGTAATCCCTGAATTGGTTAGCCGAAAAGTCAGATTGCTGGTTGAGGTTTTTATTTTGGCATGCTCTTATAATCCATTCCAGTGTATGTCCCAAAAATGTACGTATAGTTTTCATTTTAGCATCATAATCATTTGTGTTGTTCTCCGTGTATCTTCAGTGCTCTAGATGGATAAAAGTTCATTATTTAGGCTTTCATATTTTTCTTTTAGAATGGAGAACCGATCCTTAATAATTGATTCTATAGTTTCACAGTTATGTTCATTTTGTTGTAAATCCATTATGTTATTCATTACTTCAGATAATCGTTTGTATTTATACTCCATCGCTGACTGAAGATTAGTTGTTACTGAATTGAATGGCTTTCTGTTGTTGTGGAGATGGTCCTTTGTGACATCATATTCAACGCGACTTTCGCTCTCGCTACTCAAGCTTTCATTTGGCATTTGATATTTCCTTTGGCTTCTGGATTCAGATGCCATGATGATCTTGAATCAGAACAGAGCAGAATCCCTTTTGAGGTAATTAGCTCCTTTTTAATTTATACAGTCTCGCGAGGAGCACTATTAATTTTCTCAAATGTCCAACTCTGATTAAAGACCAAGATTAAGAGTACCTGTTGAGTCTTTTCAAGTTGTCGTTGCTTTCTTTCGTCGTAAGAGCCAATAGCACACTGTTCAGCAATAAAGCGATTGTTTGGCATTTTAAGTGTTTCATCCTTCAAAGGCAAATTTAAGCAATAGTAGCCACCTACCAGTCTTGCAGATTCTGCGGCTATATGCGTGAACTTGATGTTCTCCTGCAACATTTCTCCCTTCTCTTCACTGCTGTTCTATGGGAAGTCTGAATTATACTGCTGAAGCAAAATATCTTCAATTTCTACTATTGACACGCAATTGATTGAATGTTTAGGCAGCTTACAATTGTATTTTGCAAAGTCATCTTTTTCTTTATATGGCACACCGATCATCCATCCAAGTGCAGTCCTCACAGTGTGAAATCCTCCTGGTTTGCTAGGTATGATTTGTCATGGCTCAAAGGCCTTGGGTATGTTGACACCTATTAAAAAGATCAACTTCACAGAGTCTTTGAATGGTAGGCATGCCTCCTTAAGATATGTCCACTTCTCGATGTCTTCTTGTTGTGGAATATTTTCTCTTCATACTGGAACAAAGACCTGCATATAGACCTTTGGCAAAGCAATGTACTGTATTCATTATCATTGAGACCACAGACTTCCAAATCTGATAAGATAGAACATTTACAGTAGTTGTCACTTTTGAATCATCATTATGATTATTTTCAGTTTTCAAGAGTACTTGAGTTCTTCTTCCGTGAAGGTTTAACCATCTCTGAAGATTTTCAGTACAAATTGTTAGTGTCAGAGTCTATAAGGGTATAGGTTTCTACATACCTTTTACTCTTCTTAGATTTTACCTTAATGGGGACCACATGCAGTGCATATTCTTCTTCTCCGACCCGGGAAAGGGTTGTGGTAGTAATTTAATATCTTATTAAAGAAAGAAACATTCTCTAACAGGACAATTCAGTAATCAGGCAGGAGAAAAGCTGTTCCTTGTATTTTTTAATTACTCCTCAGCAAAATGCCTTGGAGGGAGGATTCCTCAAAAGCAGTCCATTAGAGCATGATCAGAATGGTCCGAGAAACAAAGAATAGAGGTTCATTTTGTAAACTGTTAAAATTACATACAGTGTCAATCAATGCATACATTTTACTCTGGTTGGTTTGTTGGTTTACACCCAAATGATTTATATAAAGTAAAAGTCTGTTATATTATACTCTGGTTCTTCTTATACCTTTGAGTTGTGCCACTACCCTTGAAATTTCTGTGCATATAACAGTTGACATTTCTCGTTGCTTATAATACATCTGCTGATTTCTTGTCATCTTTTGGTACATTTTGTATATAAAACATCAACCTTTCTTCTGACACATTCTTTATTTACTTGACCATCTCAGTATTTTTCCTAAACCAAATCTTACATTTCAGTATACATTTCATTGTTCACTTGACCTTTATTTCGTTTCCCGCATTTATTAACTCTTTATGCTGTTTCTTTAAGATGAATGCCATGTTACCCTAAAATCATCCTTCCACAGGGTACAAGTCCCCTTCACGATTTCCCCTTCAGTCGGTGTAGCCTCACTGGATGTAGCACCATCCTCTTTTTCTGATGTGCAAGATGTCTGGGTGCTGCAAACAACATACAGTGCATACAGTATCTGACATTTCATTCTTTATTTACAGTTCTTACCAAGGTGCCCCTGCTTGAGGCAATGAAAGCATACACCTTTAGATTTTAGAAAGTCAATTCTGTCTTTATGTGGCAGTTCTTTGATTTTACTATATTCAGCAAAAGTATGCTGGCCACTGCAGAATACACAAGGCTTTTTAAATGCAAAAACAACAGTTGCAATCTTTTTGATCGAGGTTTCTAGATTCCCCTTTTCAGCAGCTTTGAAAAAACTTGTATTAAAAATACTCTTGATCTCTGTCCAGTCTTCAGAGAAGGCTTACCCTTGTCGGTCTTTTCTTACTTCTCTGTGCTACCTTGTGAAACATCTACATAAAAAGGATCCATCATCATCTCACCCTGTCAATGTAGAAAGGTAATTAGGTGATCAATAATTGCCCTTCTGTCTTCCATTTCTTTAAATTCATAAGCCCAGTTTCACCATTTATCTCGTAAAGGATATGGAAACTTCAAGACTATAATATAGATATTTGGATTGTTGTTTAATGCATCACCTCTGGTATATTGGATTAGGTAACCTAATTTTTCTTTGAAGGTTCTCTAACACATCACCTACAGAGCGATCAAAGGCCCTGATAAAGTCTGCATAAGCCAATGGGTCACCTGCAAATAAAGGGACCTGTCTCTGTGGTACCTTATCATTAGGTGCAGGAGGTGCAGGAGCTTCCTTTTGTTTATCTCTTTGTTGGGCTAACATTTTAGCAAGCTCAGCAACAGCCTTCTGGCTTTCAGCAGCTGCCTTTCAACTTTTGGCTTGATTCTGTATGAGTGCATCTACCAGATCATGTCTCTAGCTCTGCAGGTGGGCACCTTTGTTAGTGGTAGGTTGTTCCAAACATTCCTGCTTTTCTGCTTTAGACTCAAGCACGTGAAGCCTTTCAAGGATTCTATCGAGTTTCAACTGTTAGAGCCAATTTGAGAAAGTTAATGCTTAAAGTTAAACTCGTATAGCGTTTGCTTGACTCAGATAAGAGAATAGCTAATAGAATATGGTATAGTCTTTTGCCTCCTGTAAGTTAATATGAGATAGAGCTTTCTTGCTGTATCTGAGATACAGAGTGGTAATTGAGTCCGCTGTTGTTTAGAATAGATCCCATTGCTAGCAGGGACAGAAAGACTCATTTACAGCATAAAAATTGGATAACCATTTCTGACCGTTTAGAAATGGTTCAACTGTATGAGCAAACTCAAAGAATGAAACAATATATGTAAGCTTTAAACAGAACTTTTCTTAAACAATTTTTGTGTGAACTGTTTTACTTTGAATTTTTACTAAAGCTTTTTAAAATGAAGATATTTTGTATGTGGAATCATTGCAGCATGTCAAGCTTTTTGTCAGA
Organism: Polypterus bichir lapradei; assembly: GCA_026402145.1. NCBI lineage: Eukaryota > Metazoa > Chordata > Cladistia > Polypteriformes > Polypteridae > Polypterus > Polypterus bichir. The sequence continues at coordinate 56,760,880 of JANRMT010062856.1, read as the reverse complement.
ATTCCATTAAGCATGCTGAAGCTGCAGTGGGTAAATGCAGCTACACCAATTGTTCAAGAGTGACCGTCAGTGAAGACGCTGGTGCCGCAGCGCTTAGCTGGGATGACGTGCTGCATTTACTAAGGTTTATGGAACTGTGTATTCTGTGCAATCTTGACCTTGTAGCTGTAACTATGGAATTAATTAACAAGCAGTTTGTTAGGTGGACTTGCTAAAAATCTCTTTGTATCAGTAAGCCATGCTGCTGTAGTACGACTAAATTCATTCCTAATCTTAAAGTTTTCAGTGAGTGCCATTTTCTTTTTTTTAATTGTGCTTTCTTTACTTAGCATAGATATTATTCTTCTATACAGCTCCTCAGCCTGACTCTGCATTTTGCTAAAGCAGGGTCAACTCCAGTCCTGGGGCCTCATGTATAAACGATGCGTACGCACAGAAATGTTGCGTAAGAATGTTTCCACGTTCAAACCACGATGTATAAAACCTACACTTGGCATAAAGCCACGCACTTTTCCATGGTACCTCATACCCTATCGTACGCAAGTTCTCTGCTCGGTTTTGCAGACTGGCGGCACCCAGCGTCAAAGCAGTGCTTCTGTTCCTGTGTTACCCTTTATTTCTTAGAACCACATTCCTGACGCGGCTTTAAAAATACACTGAAGCTAATCACATATTGTTTATTAGTGTAATGCATCTGATTGTAGATTACCTGTAACAATATAATGGTCCAGGGAATAGCCATAGTATTCTAAATACCATAACTGCTTTAACGTTGTTACTCTCACTGCACCTTCTTCTTCTTCTTTCAGCTGCTCCCGTTAAAGGTTGCCACAGCGGATCATCTTTTTCCATATTACTCTCACTGCACCACTCGGAGTATTTATATCACTGTATCTAAGTGGGGAATCACAGCAGCAGCTGATCGGAAAGAGAATTATCGGGATACAGACTCAAGCACACCCTACCTCAGCCACGGCAAAACGTTTCAAAGCCTTTCCTGTACGGACCTCGCGGTTCAGAAACAGTTTCATCCCAAGAACTTTAAACGCACCCAATCAATTGCTCCTTGTAGAACTGTTTGTACTTATAAGTACAATTACCCCACTGTAAACTTGCATTACAGTTACAGTATAATATTGCACAACCTGCGCCACTTTATAAAGCGCGTATTTACATATGATGACGATATCGTTTTTAAGATGAAATGCAGCAAAATATGTTGATTATATTATACAGATAAAACTTTAACTTCATTTAAATTATCTGTATTGTTAATAACTAAACATGTGAGGACACGGTGCCACAGCACTAGCAAGTTCACGTATTGTTCCTGACTTGCACGCTGTATATTTGCTGAGGCTGGCGCGACACTGGAAGGATAGACGGATAGAATAATTAAACACGTACTATGAAGATATTTCGATGTTCCTTAAAAGTTTTGAAGAATCGTCGATGTAAGCTTACAGATGGCTTAACGTCTATTACAGAGCTGCTTGTGTGGCGATTGGGTATTTGGGGAAAGAAAAGTAAGGACAGGAATTGCAGGTTAGTACGTTTGAAAGAGACAGTACTGCTACAATAAATTATTTCATCGAAGGTCGCACATGGCGCAGCAGCATCTTGTGTGAGACATAAACAATCACTGCGACATCGTGTTCCCATGTTTAGTAACATGCTTTCATTCCAATCATCATGAAAATGATATTACGTATACATCTCAGTATTTTAATTATTCAGAGAGCTGTAATATCACGAATGTAATAGATTCTGTGTCCTGTTGCAGAAGGAGAAACAACGGAAGCATGTAGTGATTCACACACGTAGGGCACATTGAAGATCAAATACAAAACAAAGCATTTAACTTGCTACTTTAGTTACGATGGGATTTGAGAAACTAGTAAATTAAATGATTTTAAGATGAAGTTTATGATGTTTTACTTTAATGGCAAAAATAAACTATGTGATTAAAGTGGAAATTTCGAGATTAAAGTTGACATTTCGTGCTTTTTTCCCCTGTGTGTGCCTATTTTTTTGTCTGTACCCTAATAAGCTCAGATGGTGGGCTACAACTCACCTTTTCATGTCAACTTTGATATGTGACTTCTTTTTTATTTTGGCACTGTGCGACTTTGTGAACTTGAGCTTTCGAGTTTCTCCGACATGCTATGTCACTCGATCAACTTCCTTTTGTTAATTATACCAATGTTTAAGTCAAGAAATAATATGTTTTTCCTTTGCCTCCACTTGGTATTTGCTGAAATTGTTCTATTTTTCCTCATGCTTTTCCCATTGTCTTTTCACAGAACACTGAACTTAAGGGCTATTTATATTGATTTGCATATTCAAAGAGGTGTAATTCTGGGAGGAATTGGGGCGGGACAGCAGGCGCATGCGTTACTTTTCACGCTGACTGGGATTTATGGAGCGGAAGAACGTGGAAGTTGGAGTACGCACAGATTCCTGCATCTGGATTTTTCTGTGTGTAAGCACATTTCGGCTTTTGTGCTTACGTCATGTTATAGTGCGAATTCTACGCATGGCGTTATGCATAAGGCCCCTGGAGAGCTTCAGTGGCTGCAGGTTAAGCCAAAACATGACCAACATTGTCAATCATACAATATCTGAAAATGATGAAAGATGAAGGCCTCAGGAATGCTGATCTGCTCAGGTCCCCAAAACATTTTGACACTGATCTTAGAAAAAAGAAAATTAACAATTTCGGAAATGTATGCTATTACTCAATGAGAGCAGGAACAAGGCATGGAATTAAAGAACGGATTTCATTAACAACAAGAATCAGCACCTAAGTAAGCAACAGTCTGAAGACAAATTGGTTGGAGTTTGAGGCCCTGACTTAGTTGGTCTTCTGTTGGCTCACTCACTTCACATTTCACTTTCATTTGGGTGCGATTTAAGGAAAGTAATGAAGCAATTCAGAGAAACGATGAAGAAATTCAGGGGAACAAATCTTAAAAAAACAAGTCAATTAAAATTAATTCAAAAGAAGTCAATTAGAAGCAAAAATATGTCACTAATTAAGAAAAGGGTTAGAATGGAAATCTCCAGTTACTGGGTCCCCCAGGACTGGAGTAGGGGACTCCTGCGCTAAAGATTTCAAACAGCTGTGCTATGTTGGTGAAATTTTCAGGAGCATCTTTAAGGCTTTCGATTTCAGTCATGAGATTGGTAAGTCAGTCTTGCCTTTTCTTTATATGATCTTTAAGATCCTTAAGCACATTCCCTGGATTTGAGTCCGTACACATTTCACTCCCTGTAACTTCACTTGAACTATGCTTGGACATCAACATCTTCATAACAGCGCGAGACAGTGCGTACCCAGGCAAGCCACTTGTTAGCAACAGCTACGCCACAATCGAGATGCTTCAACAATACAGATGAGTCAGGCTTTCTTAACTCAGGCAAATGCACAAGCGATCATCCATCATGCCTTTATATTCTATCATAGTCTCTTAAATCTTCTCAAATTCATGTACGGCGACATTGCTTTCATTTATGATCATGCAGAGATAGAAGATAAGAGCACAGTTGCTCTGTTTCTTTTCTTTCGTTACCGAGTCCTGGAGCACAAGTCCTCACATGGCACTTTCCAATTCCAAGCGTTCGGGCAGTTTTGTGGTGAAAAATTGTAGCCGTGTTTGCCCAAAATTACCAATGTTCTGCAGCTTTTGTTTACTTCATGGGATTCTGGCAATAGTGTGACATATTGAAATGATTCCACAAACAAAACATTTTCTTCTTACAAGTTTTAGTAAATATTCAAAGTAAAACAGTTTACATTAATATAGTGGAAAAATGATATAGAAAATAAAAGTTTTTGTTTAAGAAAAGTTCTGCTTGAAGCTTATATATCTTGTTTCATTTCATTTCATTGTTTCATTCAGTTTTAAACGGTCAGAAAACTGTATGTCTATCCCATTTAAAAACTACAAATGGGTCTTTCAGAGCCTACTCTAAAACACACTACATTACAGATAAAGTTCTATCTATCTATCTATCTATCTATCTATCTATCTATCTATCTATCTATCTATCTATCTATCTATCTAGCTAAGAAAGTTCTATCTCATATTAACTTGCAGGGGGTGAAAGGTTATGCCATAATCTATAGCTATGAGAGAAAATTATATTCTTATTCAAATTAAGCAAACACTAATATGAGTTTAACTTAAAGCATTACGATTGGCCCTTAGATAGATATATAGATATATACAGTAGATCTCCTCTTTATCTTCATCTTTATATTTTCAATAAATAAATAAAATTACACTTAAATTGCATCACTATACCAACATGTACAAACAAACAGAAATTCATTTGTCTTTCCTCTTTGTACATGAAATGAAGAAGTGTTTCAGTCAGATTCCCTATTTTCTTGAAAACCGTCAAGAATGAAATTACCTTTTATTTTTTATTGCCTTATAAAATGCCCTGCAGTGGTGTGCTCTTTAAAGGGAGCCATGCACAACAAAGCTTTCTTGATTGCTTGATGGCTTCACTGTGACTTTAATGTAACACAGTTGACATCCACTGTGTATTCTGAACATTAAATCATGCATATACCAAAAAAATTCATAAAAAAAATCTGATTATAAAATATGGCCTATGCACATTTTTATGGAATTGATTCTTTATCTTATTAATATTATCTTATCTTTATATTATTAAAGTTGATATAAAGCAGGTCATTGATATCGGTCTATCAGACCATTTCCTTCTACCATTTAATATAGAAAAAAAGATAGAAAACACTCATGAGTAGCATTTTGTTAAAAAACGCTTCTTTGACTCATCAGCAGCTTTAAAACTTACAAACATTCTAAGCAATCAGTCTGTTTATAATGCCAACTATAATAGCGAGGATAGTGTAAATAGTAAAGTGGAAAACTTTAATTCTAAAGTAAGAGCTGCTGTTGACATAGTTGCACCTGAAAAGACAGTTAAAAATCTTCTAGCATTGTTATTCCATGGAAGACCCAAAGAGTGTCTGATTTAAAAAGAACATGTTGTAGAGCTGAGCGTAAATGGAGGAAAACTAAACTAACTATCCATTATGAGATATTGAAGGTTAAAATAACCGAATACAATAACACAGTCCGCCTTGAGAGGCGCTGCTATTTCTCTAATATTATAAATAAAAATGCTAGTAATCCCAGAGTCCTATTTTCTACAATTGATCGTCTGCTAAACCCAGGTAACACAAAGGAATGCCCCCAGAATACTTCCAGTGAAACCTGTGAGAACATTGCGGTATTTTTCAATCAAAATATTAATGATATTAGAGATAACATAGTATATCTCCCCAACACTGCAGAACCTCCAAAGCCCCGGTACTCCATTATAAACAAATTAAATGCTTTCACCAGGATAGATTTACCTGAATCTCTCAACTGAAACCCTCCACCTGCGTCCTTGACCCAATACCAACAAGGTTTTTCAAAGAAGTATCAGGCGTGCTAATTGACAATATTTTTGACATAGTAAATTCGTCATTAGATATGGGGGTCTTCCCAGACTGTCTTAAGACTGCTATAGTTAAACCCCTGCTCAAGAAAAATAATCTTGACCCCTCTGCTTTTGAAAATTTTAGACCCATCTCTAACCTGCCCTTCTTAAGTAAAATTCTAGAGAAGGCAGTCATTATGCAGTTAAATAACCACCTCAATAAACATGCTATTCTTGATAAATTTCAGTCAGGTTTTAGA
>JANRMT010062856.1:56719300-56729623 GCA_026402145.1 Polypterus bichir lapradei | reverse complement strand
TTGCATCCCACTGTACATACATACATACATACATACATACATACATATACACACACACACACACACATATATATATATATATATATATATATACATGCATAAACACTGACACACACTTACATGTCAAGACCTTAGAATAACGAGGTTCTAAGCTGTGAGTTATGGTTTTAGAATATTGAGCTTCAAAGGTTTTGACTCTCCATTTATCAGGAGTATACAATCCTTTTCCTTTAATTTTGTTCCTATATATACAAGCTGCATTTTCAGTTAAAGACAATGCAAGTTTTATTGAAAATGTGACTCCTAAATAAAGATAATTAAGACCCTTATTGAGCAGACTCTGTTTGTAAGTGAACAGTAAAGTCTTGATCAGGATGCTCAGTTTCCAAGCTGTTTTATCCTGTGGGATTACCGGCGAGTCCAGCAAAGTGCCATTTGTAGACAGTGTTCATACAAGAGGAGGCTCTGCTCAAATCGATCAGTTCTAGTTGTGTTAATACACAAGTTGATTGGCCAGCACAAATTAAAACACTCAGTATTGTCACTACCAAAAACAAAATGTTATTAATAAATAATTATTCAGTATAAATTGTACAACCATTTCAAGAAATATTTACAATTAACAATAATGATGGGTCAGTTGAACCAAAAGAAAAATTTATCTTCTTTGTGCATTCTAACAAACAGACTGATCGGGGAATTTACTGAAGCACGCCCACTTCTATATATAAATAATATGTAATGGGGATAGACATGTTTGCTTGTATTGTTCAAAAAAGTAATAAAACTGTACAATGCAGTTATAAAAATTAAAGAAAAAATGCAGATGGCATGAATTGGCTAAAACAGATACACAGACAATTTCAAATATATAGAACTTAATCAACAAAGTGTCCTTTATTGTTTACATCAATAGTTAAATTAAATATACAAAACTCTATTATGCTCAGTCAGTTTAACACTCAGAAATAAAAAGGCAAAAGACAAGTAAAGCAAGTGACACATTTATTAGAGGAGTAGCTGAGATAGAATCCCAAGTTGAGATGCCTCAGTGATGCTGTCTGTCCTCGTACTCCAACAGTTGAAGCACAAGTTTATCAAACTCTTTGCTAACTTTTATAAAATAAAAATAAAAAAAAATACTTTTACCAATACTAAAAGTGTATTAATGCATATTTTAAATTTCACTTTAAACATATATATGTATTTAGTTTATATTCTTGTCTAAAATTCACTACAAGTAAAATGGCATTCTGTTTAACAGAATAATGGAGCTGAAAATAAAAAGAAAGGACCGTCTGCTCCCAACACCACATGACGTCCCACTCACCGGCTGCTGGTCCATCAATGAACAGACCTTCTGCCTCTGGTAGAGAAATCCTCTCAACTGTTCCTTGAGCTTTAATAAGAGCCGATCACAAACACAGAATCAGAGAGGATGTTACTCATAGAGACACCTTCTGTACTCATTAGAGACTCACTAAAGCCAAATTAGCACATCCAGAATGATGTAAACTCTGTCGATCTTTTCAAAAGTGCCTACTGCTCTTGAGAGCACTTCATCAGGTAGTTGTAGAGGCCATCTGTCAGCTCCTCATCTTCTAGTGTATAGAGGTCATTACCGGGTGACCCTTAGGATCTTCATAATTTTTAAAATATCTGGATGACATCTTTTCAGATACAACAGCCTGTTGGAAAAGCAAATACAAGAGTTTGGTACTATAAAGTCATCATAGCTCTTTGCTACTACATAGATTACAATAACAAAGTTTTACCTGTTATCTGAACTAAGTTACCAGCAAGTGATCATCTGCTCCATGGTCCTTTATGATGAACTCCAACAGTTTTTCATGTTGAGTCCTCCTGGAGACCCTGCTGGTGTCTGTAGCCTCACAAACCTGAGCTCCATGTTCTCGAGTCAGCTGCCCTACTTCAGCCACACAGCCAGCCTGCTCTCCTACACGGTGGACACACACAAATAAATACATCCGACTGTCACATGAAGTATTTGTCTTGTGCAAGCTATCTGGTTTTGGTCTGAACACTCCTGTTTCCTCATAAACGTGGACACTTTGGAATAGAGTTCAAACTTTGAGAATTATTCTGTGGTTCACTACAAAAACCTCTTGTTCATGGTTATCTCAATAGTTTTTTAGAATACATCATTTCAGAGTATTATGAAAACACCAATCTGCACACTACCTAAAGTAATATGCAAGTCACAGACACGTCATCCTAAGAAAAAAAGGATAAATACAGTGCTCTCCATTATTACTGGCACCCCTTGTAAAAATTAGTAAGAAGTGTTACAAAAAAAAATCCCCGTTTGCTGAAGAAATGTCACCTTGCACTTAAAACATTAGAAACATCTGACTTTTAATTGAAACAATTTCATTCAAAGAAAAACAAAGCCCTCATCAAGAAATAAATATTTTTAAAATTAACATTTTTATAAGGGGTGTCATTAATAGTGGAGGGCACATTAAATGAATGCCACAATTAAAGGTATGCCACACATGAAGAAAAAGAAATAGCATCTTTAAAAGACTGACAGTAAAATCAAAGGGTTCCTCCATAGTCAGATAACATGCATACTTACAGAGGATAAGTGAAAAAGTGCCGAAATCCTATACAATCTAAACACAAATCTAAAGTTACATAAAGCTTACAGTTCATATTCAAATACCATCAACATGTCTATTCCACTGTCTACTGAACCAGCGGGGATGTCCTAGTGAAACTCAAACACTACAAGTGAATTACAAGTTTTAAGAATTTAGAAATGGCAGGCATCATCTGCACAAAACTACCATGAAATCCTATTAAAATTGACGGTACAAAAACATGGCAGATTATTTGGTATTACATCTTAGACACATTACTCCAACATAAGGAACTAAACTGAAAAGAAAAAGGTAATACCGTGCACCATTGTAGTCAATCTGAACTTTATCAAAAGCCTACTTTACGACAAAATAACTGATCAAGCGTTTCCTAGATGCTTGTAAAAGTGTTTTTTTGTCTTCCATGCACAATCGAGGAGTTCTCGTGTAACTTGCCTTGTGGAATTTGAAGAGTTGCCCGTACCACAGAGTGCCGGTCCACTTCAAGCACTGAATATAAGTCAATTACTACAGTGAAAATGATTATTAATACAAACGTAAAGGTTCACGGTACAAACATAACCATGCAAAACAAAGTTATTAAAAGTATGAAAGAAACTGCAAGTTTCAAACGTTTTCATTTCGAAGCACACTTACTTCCATTGTCAAAAATACGAGCAATTAGTTTCGTCGCTTCTTCTTCTTTTGTCTAATGGAGTTTCATCTTCGCAGCTTCTTTTTTTTTGTCTCCTTTCGTTTAATGCACTTTCGTCGCTAGGTACAACGGCATGTTCTTTAAGAGGAAACTCTATAAGGCAGAACCTCAAAGAGGTAGTCATCACGAACTGTGAAACGTTTGGTTAAAGTTACACTTGATAGACAACTTCAAATGTTAATAATTGGACAGATGAGTTTTTGATTGTCATAGAGTAACAATAATCTCATTCGTTGAAATTCTGAATTAGCCAATACTATCCACTTGCATTTACAGTTATCCCGCCTTCAGATCCGCCCATAATGTCTCAGGTCTGCAGCAATACCCTTCTCGGTTTCGGCCGGTCTCGGCAAGTAAGTCGTCAGAACTGACGTCACCGCAGTTTGAGGACGGAGAATCGGAGGATGATTTTTGGAAGGTTTCGACAGGTCTTGGCAAAGCCCGGAAAGTAACGTCGGGTCATGGACCCGTTCAAAAATTTAAAGATAAAACTGAGAAGGAAAAACAGTACAACAAACCAAATAATACGCATCATTGTGATGTTCGGAGGGTTTCTGCCATCGTGTCATTTCATACATCAAACTAAACAATACGGATCATATCTGTGAAATACACTATTAACATTTACGTTGTGTTGGGGTCTGTGGGAACCATTTAACATGTCGACAAAATTAAAATCGTTAAGATTTGTGTTAATTGAAAATAGTTTTTTCATTTACATTCATGAAACGAAATATACAGTATAAGTACAATGTTTACACCACGTTAGATTTTAGTAAAACGTTAATAATAAAAGTGATTACATTTTTTTAAATGTACTATGCTTGTGAGCAATATTGTTCTAAACCAATTTAGAATACAAATTTTAGCCAATCTAATATTTTTAAACATATATGTTAATAAAACGGCAATACATGTTATACACTGAATTATGCTACATATTAAATGCCTTATATAGAACTACTCTAGTTTTTATCACTTATTATTATAAACGATAGGCCATCAAAAGAAAAAAATAAAAATACTAATAAGAACACTATTTATATTGCACCTTTCCTATGCCCAAAATTCAGAAAGAACAACAGGACCAATATAACATTGGCTACAAATAATATCTTCACTAAATAAAGATAAATACAGGATATACAAAACATTCAAACAGAATAAAAGACAATAATGCAGACTAAAATACAACATATAATACTACAAAAAAGTCTTGAACAAATAACTTAAATTGTGATAAAAATGCAATCCTCTGAGTACCTGGACAGATAGAGGGGGTAAACTGAAAGAAGGGGCAGAATGTCAGGTCTGTTTAATGTCTTCGTATACAAATGAGTTAAAAACAAATGAAGTGAGTCAGCTAATCTCATTAATTTTGGGAGGTCATTCCACAGTCTGGGCACTATATAGAGCTGAAGGCCCTGCTGTCACTCACAGAGTACAGTTATTGTGGGGCACAGAATAAGAGGACCTTAGTGGGCAGGTCAAGAACAGAATTTGATAATTCAATCCTGTAAGACACAGGGAGCAGTGATGGTGCAGCAGGATGGCTGTGATGTGCTTGCTGTTGTTGGTTTGTTTCAGGACTCTTGCAGTTGAGCTTTGAATCAGCTGGAGCTGTGGTATACAATTAGAAGTGGCACCTGTCAGTGTTACTACAATAATCAATGCGGGATGTGATAAAAGCAGGGACAAGATTCTCACCATAAGAAAATGAGAGGAATGAGCAAACATAAGAAATGTGACACAGGTGGAAGTTTCTAAATATGGCTTACATGGATGAAATAAGAAAAGGAGGAATCAAAGTGACACCAAGATTCTTTGCAGTAAAAGAAGGTCTGATGAGATCATCACCAAAAATGGTTGAAGAGGCGCTTGTTTTCTTAAGTTGCACTTTAGTGCCAGTTTGCAGGAGTTCAGTTATGTTGCAATTTAATTTTAAAGAGTTTTTCTTTGTTCAGGTTTCAATTTTAATTTATTTTCACTGAGGCAAGTTGTGAGCTGAGAAGGCTGTGATGAAGTGTCACTTTTAACGCTGAAACAGATCTAAGCATCATCTGCATAAAAATGACAACCCAGTCCAAAGCTATGAATAACATGCTCAAGGGGAAGCATAGAGATACAGAAGAGCAGAGGATGTCATTTTATTAACAAAGGAAAGTCAGATGGAGGAAATCCTGTGAGAAATTAAGGCGTGAGGGTTGCCCTCGATGTGAAAAAAGCTGCATGGCCACAACGCCATATGCAATAGCTTTTACTTTTACACAAACTGGGACAGTAGCTCCTCAAGGGGAACGTAACAATTCTTGGCACAATAAGGAAAAATAAGCAAAAGCTCCCATCTCAACTCCTGGACACACAGAATAGGCCAGTGAAAACATTAAAATTTGTCTAAACAAATGACACATCCTTGGTGCATAATGTGATCTGCACAGGGATAGGAGATTTCATGGCCAGAAATGATAATGGACTATAATGCTACAAAAAGAGGAGTGGAGAATTTAGACAAAACATTATGCTGGAAGCTGACCACAGGCAATTTTCTTAACATATTGAACATCTCAGAAAAAAATGCTTTTGTCACCCGAACACCCTTGATCTGAGACTGGAACAGGGAGGAGAGGAGCAGTAAACCATTGGTGACACCTCGCATGCTACTGGGACGACATGTGCCAAAGACCCCAGCATGTACAACCATTGTGTAGATTCAACAGTCCAGTCCAACGGGAACCAACCTGTAGTGTGTATGCATGGTGAGTGTGTTTGTGTGTCTCACTGTGTCATTTTAGCCTGCTGAAATGTACAGTTATTACAATATTGTGTTGAAAATGAAAATATTCAGTTCTGCTTGATGAACAAATAGAATGTGATCTGAGGGTAAAGAGTAAACAGGTTATTTACATTGCTTGTTAAAATAAAGTGACCATCTCATTTAAAAAAAAAAGTCCCTCAATAGTAAATTATGCAGCAAAAATGTAATCATAAGTTGAGATTCAACACAATTATTTATCATGCTTCTCGAAGAGTAATTAAAATTTGATGTTTGTAAACTACTGCATTTATGGGTGCTACTGAACTACTGAAGTGTGGGGGCTATCCAAAACTATCATTGAGTGTATTTCAGTAATGTGTGTAGTGACTTATACAAACACAATATTACATTATTGCACAGCAGTATCTTCATAATGTCCAAGACCTCAAATCTGTCACTGCTGTAGCAAAATAATGTTCTGTCCTCCAAGGAAACCCTCAAAAAACACTACATTATTTCCAAAAGGAGACATTTTTACTAATTTACTTGTTTGTTCTGTGATGAAATATTTTTTAAAAATTCTTTTAAAAGAGCCTTTAGATAGTACCAAGTGGGCTTTAAAAATAATAACATATGTAAGAAGAACTAATATCAATATTTCAAAATGAGCAGCAGACCCAAAAAAAAGACTTGCAGTTAAATTGCTTATTTTCAAAATCTACCCACCATTAAAGGAAAACAGAAAAATCAAAGTATTATAAACTGAAATCAACAGAACATTAATGCACAATAAAATATAAGTAACAATCAATGTAGCAACAGACAATAATTATACTGATTCATTAAATACGCAGTTTATTTTAAGTTTAATTTTATCCCGACATTCCTGAGTGAAAAGTTCCATATCATCCCTAAACTGAAAAATAAATAAAAAGGGTTCTTTTGCCAAAACTAAATCTTCAGTTTTCGACTGCATCGATGATGTCCTGGAGAGCTCGGCTTTGGTCCTTCTCCTCCATCTCCAGAAAATGGGGCTCAGGCACGGCACCTCTGAACAACTGTCTATGTTGGCGCAAACATTTTACTGCAGTGTGGAGGTCCTTTTTTATTAGTGGTTCCTTTAGATAAGACCACAAAGAGAGTTAAATAAAACATGTATTTCTACATGCCTATTTAAATATTATTAGATATTACATATATATGTCCTCACTGCTCTGGGTCTCATTCACTCTCTCCAGTGCCCCTTTAGTGAATGCTTTTGTCCTAATATTCACACGTTAGAGAGAGAGAGAGATGCCTTCCAACAGCAAAATTCTCCAATAGAATAAAGCACCACCACCTCCTGATCAAGTGTAAAGTACACTGCCATGCAGAGGGAGAAAACAAAGAACATTAAAACCAGTAAGAGATATCAAATAATCAGAGACATAAGTGAAAGCTTACAGCTGTGAAGTCAAATGGTGCATCCAAGACAAGGTGCAGAGCATACTGTGGAGCACACAAAAGAATTACTTCAAATTAATATTTAATCTATTTGCATACAGTACAGTGCACACTCTACTTATTGCAATTTATTTATAGTGGTTCTAAAGTATTCCCAACCTAAAAAATAAGTTTCTTTGATTTTCTCACCATCAACATGAATACTCCACAATCCACTGACCCAACCAACTGCTGTGGAAGATTCTGAAATTAAAATTGAATCATATCACCTACTGCAAGTTACAAAAGATGGTCCATTATTTGTAGTCCTCTCAATGACATCTCTATAATCTAACCTTGTTTTTAATTAGTATCCATGTGCCTGAAGAGATTCATTTTGCCATTTTACTGTAACAAAAACAAATAAACAAGTCTTACACATACAAATGTAAATATCCAATATGTGCTGATAAATAGGTAGAGTAAGAAAATCTTGGTGTAAGCAGAGTACAATCACAACTGCTTAAAGTATGCATGTGTTGTTTATCAATATTAGTGCGACTGCATTTTGTATGTGAATATCTTAAATATTTAGAATATACACTTGAATTAATTTAAAAAATTTGCAATGCTTGGAAACTTAAAATGTAATTAATATCAACCTCATTGTTTTAAATATTACATGTACACACATAAATAGATGATCAAAATTAGAGAACATTTATGAACACTTATTTTTTCTGAAATATTGTTAATCTTCATTATTCAAAATTTGAAGGATTAGTAACTGTGGGTTTTATCACTGTTGTACTACTTACAAAATAATCAAGGCACTTCAACAAAAATCTTTGATTTTGATTACTGCGTTTCTCACAAAATAGACAACAGTATCCATTGTAGCAGAACATAAGATTACAACTAAAATATTTAGAAGGTTACAGTTTTCAATAATTAGTGTCATTGTAAAGCTGAAATATTCTAGAAATCACAGACTTGGAACAACAGCTTCTCTTGCAATGGCTGAAATGGTTAGACATTTTGCCTTCATTTGGACAACCTTCTGTCACAGGGCTTCAGTCACCTTTGATTGGCTTGCCATCTTGCAAAGCAATTAGCAGTGCTGCTAAATATATAGGGCTTGTTAGATAATTAGGGAAATTAGCACAAGCTGTTAGAGTAATACCAGTATCTGTGAGGTATCTAAAAGTATTCTCTAATTGTGAGAGTTTTTCAAATTTCTCATTTAAGTTTTTTATATTATGCTTCAGAATATGTTTAAATGATGAAATATACCTAAAAACACTCCTTCTATTCCAGTTAGGATAGCTTCCATTAGATACAAGCAGTGACTCTGAAATTTAGGAAATTGTAAGCTGTTTTCTAATTTTGATTGAAATTATATATATATATCTATACTAATAAAAGGCAAAGCCCTCACTCACTGACTCACTCACTCACTCATCACTAATTCTCCAACTTCCCGTGTAGGTAGAAGGCTGAAATTTTGCAGGCTCATTCCTTACAACTTACTTACAAAAGTTGGGCAGGTTTCATTTCGAAATTCTACGCATAATGGTCATAACTGGAAGCTATTTTTCTCCATATACTGTAATGGACGTTAGCTCGACGGCTGTGGGGGGTGGAGCTGCGTGTGACATCATCACCCACGTAATCACGTGAACTGACTGTGACCGCAGTACGTAGAAAAGAAGGAAGAGCTCCCAACAATAAAACAGCGGAGAACCCGTGGATTAAATAAAAAGGCTGCTTAGTTGGCGAAGCAAGGAAAAACGACGGCCTTATATGGCGTTTGTTTATAAAACTGGAGAAGCTGTGTAAAGGCTGCTTCACAAAAAAACAGCGGAGCGCCTTATATGGGCAGGCAGTCAGCCAAACAAGGGAATCAATAAATAACTATAATCGTAATAAAGGAACAAAAAAATAGCGGAGAACCCGCGAATTAAATAAAGGAAATGGGTACTTGAACAGTAAACTAAGTCTAAAATAGCTACACAATAACTATAACAATCGTAATAAATGAACAATAAAACAGTAGAGAACCGCGAAGCAAGGAGAATAAAACAGCGGAGAAGCTGTGTAAAGGCTGCCTCACAAAAACACAGCAGAGCGCCTTATATGGGCAGGCAGTCAGCCAAAGAAGGGAATCAATAAATAACTATAATCGTAATAAAGGAATAAAAAAATAGCGGAGAGCCCGCGGATTAAATAAAGGAAATGAGTATCTGAACAGTAAACTAAGTCTAAAATAGCTACACAATAACTATAACAATCGTAATAAACGAACAATAAAACAGTAGAGAACCGCAAAGCAAGGAGAAAGGACGGACTTATATGGCGTTCGTTTATAACACAGCGAAGAAGCTGTGTAAAGGCTGCTTCACAAAAAAACTGGAGCGCCTTATATGGGCAGGCAGTCAGGCAAAGAAAGGGAATCAAATAACTATAATCGTAATAAACGAACAAAACAACAGCAGAAAAGCTGCGGATTAAATAAAGGAAATGGGTACCTGAACAGTAAACTAAGTGTAAAATACCTACACAATAACTATAACAATCGTAATAAATGAACAATAAAACAGCGGAGAACCCGTGGATTAAATAAAAAGGCTGCTTCGTTGGCAAGGCAAGGAAAAAGGACTTTCTTATATGTCGTTCGTTTATAAAACAGTGCAGAAGTTGTGAGAAGGCTGCTTCCTTGGCGAAGCAAGGAAAGGAATGAACACACCGTAGCGAAGAATGGCCTTATAGGGGCAGGCAGTCAATTACATGGGAGGCGTGCTGAGTAGCGCAGCAGCCTTACTTATGAA
>JANRMT010062856.1:56702182-56719200 GCA_026402145.1 Polypterus bichir lapradei | reverse complement strand
ACAGTACAGGCCAAAAGTTTGGACACACCTCCTCATTCAATGTGTTTTCTTTATTTTCATGACCATTTACAGCACTCCATCACTCTCCTTCTTGGTCAAATAGCCCTTACACAGCCTGGAGGTGTGTTTGGGGTCATTGTCCTGTTGAAAAATAAATGATCGTCCAACTAACCTGACTTCTGCACAACACAACTGCTGGTCCCAACCCCATTGATAAAGCAAGAAATTCCACTAAATAACCCTGATAAGGCACACCTGTGAAGTGAAAACCATTTCAGGTGACTACCTGTTGAAGCTCATCGAGAGAATGCCAAGAGTGTGCAAAGCAGTAATCAGAGCAAAGGGTGGCTATTTTGAAGAAACTAGAATATAAAACATGTTTTCAGTTATTTCACCTTTTTTTGTTAAGTACATAACTCCACGTGTGTTCATTCATAGTTTTGATGCCTTCAGTCATGAAAATAAAGAAAACACATTGAATGAGGAGGTGTGTCCAAACTTTTGGCCTGTATGTATGTATGTATGTATGTATGTATGTATGTGTGTATGTATGTGTGTATATATATATAAGTATCACGAGGTTGCCTGACAACCTTGCCGTACGTGCTTGTGATTTAAGAGAAAAATTATTCTGAGAAATGTGGACGCTGCCCTTCAGTGCTTGACGGGCAGAAGGTCCAAACAATTCCCAAGTCCAAAACTTAACATGAAGAGGTCAGTACATCTTCTTAGATGTAAACCCTCCATCATCTTAAGGGAATTCATTACAAAAGCAACCTTGAATGTTGCGGGGTTTTAGTGACCTGAACTCACCTTAAGGGACATTAAGTAGTCATGAAGCACAATTTACAAAGAGAGTTTTGCTTCAATGGCGCCGATCACACTCATTCGCAATGACTTCCACACCCCAGGAGATGATGGGGCACTCGAAGTGTCACAAACAGTGTGAGAAGAGAGGACGCCGCTGGAAACTGAGAAGCTCTTGACCCGGCAGAGCAGCCCGACATTCCGCGTGTCCGAGCGTCCACTTTGTTCTCACGACCCCTCGCCGCTGAAGGCTGTGTCGTCTTCACATTGTCTACAGCTTGGAGCAGTTAATAAGTAGAAAGACGCAAAGCTGTTTTCCTCATCTCTTCTACTATCAAGTACTGCCAATTAAAAAAAAGTTACAATGTGGCAGTTTCCATGACAGTCAAGTGGACGAATAAATAAAACTTCTCTGTCAGAACGCGCCTGTCGGCGGATGGCTCAGCGCTGGACTCCAGACAGGAGGGCTGAGAGGACGATGCGGGGATGGGATAGATCGGCATGTTTGTGTTTACTTCTTTACAATATCAGTAAAGTAACTCTCACACAAATAATAACAATTCAAAAAGATGATATAAAAATGGCGTCCACAAACGAAGTGATTAGTTCCTGTATTATAATATGTTGTGTGGTCATACGTAATGTCCATTTCGCGTGGTCATACGTAATTTTGGTTTCAAATGCGAAAAGAATTTTAGATAGATAGATAGATAGATAGATAGATAGATAGATAGATAGATAGATAGATAGATAGATAGAAACACACACACACTATACATTATCTATCTATCTTCTAAACCCACTTTATCCTGAACAGGGTTCTGGGTGATCTAGAGATAATCCTATAAAGCATGGGCTAAAAGGCAGGAACAAACTGAACAGAGCATCAATCCATTGCAGGGTGAACACATGCACGCACACACACAAGTATGCACACTATATACTGTATATGTGCATAGTACTGTGCTAAAGTCGAAGAATTTTTTAAACAAAATATGAACTGTTTCTGCAAGTATGTTGCATATTCCCATATTACATATACTGTATATGCATAAATACTATTCAAAATGCACACATACATGTATGTATACACAATATGCATGTTAATAGACACACACACAAAAACATATTAAGAACTGCTATTAACCTCATGCAAAATAAAAAAAGAATGAAAATGTGAACTCCATGCAAACTCTGAACTATGAACAGCGAACCTTGAGCAGGTTCCAAACTATTAAACTTAAGCAACCTGAAAAGTGTGAAGTATTGACCATCACCCAATCCACAAGGATTGGCTGAATCAAGAAAGAACATTTGCCTGTCTTTAGCCTTGATGACCTGTGAAACACAGTTTGAATATTTTTGAATATAGAAATAATTACTTCAGAGGGGAATAAACATTAATCTCCACAAACTTAATTAAATAATACATGAAGAAGTTAATACATACACATAGCATCCAATGACCAAGCTTCCAAGGAGGAAAAAGTAGATAATCCTTGAGCACAATATTATTCTGGAAGTCATTTAAAGCATGAAATTAATGATCTTCACAAGTTATTTGCTCATGCTTTATTGTTAATCGATGCAGAATGTTTTTGTTAACTTACTGGAAGTGATTAAAAAGGATCTTGATTTAGTGGTGGTAGCCATGTTACCACAACATATGCATCAACTGCCAGTACATCCTTCCCCTACAAAATTCCACACAATTCAGAGTTAACAAAAGCAATATGGTGTGTTTGTGTGTAACTGTTTGCTAACTACAACTCACCTGTACATCAGCCACCAATGTGATTGCTTGCAGGCAGCTATTTGCAATCTCGAATAGTTGTTAAAGTAACATACTGGTGTTACACATACATACAAAAACATTTCCATAACCTTTGTTTATAGTGTAGACTTACTGTTACCGCTAGCTTTTGTCAGGGATGCCAGAGGCGACGACCCGGCCGGGACGCCTTGAGGGACCGGAAGAGGGCATGTGCCCACCTTGGATCATGTGGGGGCCGCCACCCTGGTTGGTTTGGGGGCCCCGGGTTGAGGGCTTGGAAGCCCAGCCCTGTAGGGGCCCGTGGTCACCACCAGGGGGAACCCCAATGCCTTGGGAACCCTGGACCTCAGCACTTCCGCCACACCAGGAAGTGCTGGGGGGAAGAGAAGCAGGGACACCCGGAATACTTCCGGGAGTACAGCTGGCACTTCCGCCACACGGGGGCGTGTCGGCGGCTGATTGCCAGGGAGCACCTGGAGCATATCCGGGTGAAGATAAAAGGGCCCGCCTCCCTTCATTCGAGGTTGGAGTCGGGTGGAAGTAGGACAAAGCAGGAGAAGCAAGAGTAGAGGCGGCCCGAATAAAGGCATAGTGTGTGGCCAGGACTCTGGGGGTTTGTGTGTGCACTTTTGAACATTGTAAATAGACTTGTAAATAAATGTGTGTTGGTGTAAAACAACATGTCTGCCTGTCTGTGCCCGGGTTCCGTTCACAACAAGATTTTGAAGTGCAGGTCCCTGTCTTGTACCAGACGAAGCATCCTACCGACTACGCCAGATGTGAACGGAAACGCACACAAACCCCCACTGTGCCGGCTATTCCGGGTGTCCCTGCTTCTCTTACCCCCAGCACTTCCTGGTGTGGTGGAAGTGCTGAGGTCCAGGGTTCCCAGGGCATTGGGGCACCCCCTGGCGGTGACCACAGGCCCCTACAGGGCTGGGCTTCCAAGCCCTCAACCCATTGCCCCCAAACCAACCAGGGCAGCGGCCCCCACGTGATCCAAGGAGGGCGCATGCCCTCTTCCGGTCCCTCAAGGCGTCCCGGCCGGGTCATCTCCCCTGGCATCCCTGACACTCTTCAGTCCTTTTGCTGGAGAGTAATGTTCCCAACTTCAGCCACTTTCTCTTCTGGGTCATTCTTGCCCAAAACCTAATCAAGCTTAAAGACCAACAGAAATAAACAATGACACAAAAAAGATTGAGTACTGCATTAAACAAAGTACTGAATGAATAATCTATGTAGTAGAACATACCTTTTTTATTTGTTCATTGCTTGGCTGACAATCCCAGCAGGTTCTACTGGCAGACAGTACAATCAATTGGAAAATTAATTTTAATGCAAAATACCTTTTTTTAAAGTTACATTACATTTTGTAGAAACACTTACCTTTAGTTGAGGCAATCTTAACATTTATCAGAGCAGGGTTCATGTCTGATTTGATTTCAATAATCAAAAAGCAAACAAACAAAAAAAAGATATTAGAGTGTGAATCAGAAGACATAAACTTACATCTTGCAATAAGCAGCAAAAACACACCTCCTGTAACTGTTGCAATATTAGCAAGGGAAGAGGTCCTGCCCATATCAGGATTTGTTTCCTCTGGATGCACATCTGGATTTCCTGTTTCAATACATATATCACAAAGTGCAAATGAACATGTAAGTAAACCAGACAATAGGAGCACTCACATTCTGTCTTTTAAACAAATAAAAATAAATCAGATTTCACAATAGTTTTACATGTTGAAGAATCAAGATGCCAAAAACAATATTACCCAACATGGCCAGTCCATGAACATTCCTCAGACTCAAAAGTCTTCTTTAGCCTGTTTAAAATGTTGTTGTTCCGGTGTTGATTGTAGTGATGAATTATGTTCCTTATTTGAAAGAGATGGGTTGATGGCATTGTCATATTCAAGAAGTAGTTGTTTTTCCTCATCTTAGCAAACAGTTGTTCAGCAACCTGACTATTCACTCTCCCAGCTAGCTGTGGTACCAAGGTGAGTTTCCTCAGGATATACCTACGGTCTTTTGTATTGCTTTCATGAAATCTATCATACAGTGCATAATGATCAGAAGAACCCATCGTGGGATGACCAACTGGATCTGCCATTATCTTTTTAGTGTTCAGCCAAGATATGGATACTTTCAGCTTTCCACGTGTGGCCAGTGCTACGCTGCTTTCAGTAGGTTCAGCTAAACATCCTTCAAATGGAGAGAAGGGCAGCTTTTCTGGTACCCTGAGATTAATATGTGTGGCAAAACACCTGGCAAAGTAATTAATTACCACATTCGGCATTTGTTTCCATGACAGCAGCAAATCAGCAAAGTCACGAGGGCTCTCAGTTCACAGATTACATTTAAGGCTGTAAACAATCCCACATGGACATATGATTACTGCCCATCCACCTAACAGAAAGAAGTCATTTAGATTGTTACATTTTCGAAATAATCTATATATATATATAATTCACTAAGGGCACGCAAAACACTGAGCGCAAGCAAGACACCGAGGGCACGCAAGACAGTGAGCGCAAGCAAAACAGAGCCCCGCCCGCCAACTCTAAGACCATGGGATACGCTCGACAGGGCCCCGCCCACCAACTCTAACCCTCCTACCGTGTCATGGGATACGCACGACAGAGCCACGCACGCCAACTGTAAGCGTCCTCCTGAATCCAACGTCACTCTCGAGGCTCGCAACAGCTCACCAAACACAGCCTCAGTCGCTTTCGTCTGTGCAAAAGTCCACATGCACCTCTGAGCCATGTTGACTTTACACCACACGCAAGACAGAGAGCCATGCCCGCCAACTCACAGAGCCCCACCCACCAACTCTAAGACCATGGGATACGCACGCATTTAGTATATAAATGGATATAAATACTTGCATGTAAACAATTCGCTAAAATCTGTTGTATGTAAATAATACTGTTTAAAACGTTATTGTTTTTTCATCAGAAAACCCGGTTTCCATGTCTACCTGTATTAATTTAAATGGCAATTTTACCACTCACAATAGGGCGGACGCGCTGACTTATCATGTCGACTGGGCAACACAGTGAATGCAGCATCCATCTATATATGTCTATGTTTTCCGTAGCCTGCTACAAGAAGGTACTCTCTCAACCATTGGCATTGGTTTCGCTCCTTGCTATTTTCGTTATACTGCAACAGTGGTTTCCTAGGCCTTTGTTATACTGAATTCTTTTCTCACCATTTTCCGTTCCTATTCTTACACCGCCGTAGCGCGGGCTTCGGCTAGTATTCAATAATAAAATATACTACAGTACACATTAACTTACCTATTAGTTATTTCAAAGTTATTCTGTTGAATGCAAGAAATAAATAAAAGACTACACTAGGTGTAATACTTAACAGAGACTGCCCAAATTTTGTGAAATATTTTGTCATACATTTGCCTAGACTTCATTTCATTAGATAGTCTAAGTAGCAGGTCACTACGTGATCCACTGGAATCCAATCCATACTCTTTACACAATTTTCTTATCACTTCAACCTATCAAAGACAGTTTATTAGTGTGTAACCTGTGAGAGTAAACATTTGAATTTTTTTTCAGTACTCAAAAAAAAAACAAACATTCATCTATAAGCCTGTCTTCAGAAACTGAAATTTCAGCAGCCTCTGACAAAGACTTTGGAGAATATATCTTTTCAAATTCAGTGTTCACCACAACATTCGAGCGCCGAGTCCTCCTACCTTTTCAAGGAGTCCAAAAGTGAAAACTTGGTGGTACTGCAAAGGGATTACATCTTCCACCTTGTATTATCGTAGTATTTCCCTCTCCTTACCCTTTACCTGTTTTCTCAAGGGTAAGTGTTCTCGTCAAGTTCGTTATCGGGTTGGTCTACTGTTGCACTTTAAGATGAACACACACATACATAGATATACGCATACACACAGACCCTAGCCACAAAAGTGCCCCATGAATGACACACACACACACACACACACACACTGATTAACCTTTAGCACTTTAAACCACATAAGTGCTTTAAGAATAACACAGCCTGTCACTCAGACTCACAAGAGACTTATTTATTATCGGCACGAGCAACATACAATGTTTTAGTGATATCTCAGACCTAAATATTACTTTTGGTCTACAAGAATACATTTAAACATACAAAGACTAAGCACTCTTGACTATAGGCCATTTATCATCCAAGAATACCTTCTTCACGTACTGTTCCTACTATTGAGAGGAGCTTTCACTCTCAGCCAAAATAAACCTCGGCAGCACAGAGGTAATAGCAAATATCTGGCTGCACTAGGTCCTCAAAGAAATCTACCTTATTACTTCAATCACTCAAGACATGAAGACAAAGCATAGAAAGTTAAAAAGGAGCATGGTATTTATTACAAGAATAATAATAACAGTGGAACAAAGTATAATAGAAAATAAGTATTTATAGGAAAGTCTGGATATATATAGTCTTTAGAAAAAGCTTACGAGAAATTTACAGATGTCAAGGATGAATGTCCCAGAGCGGCATTTGATTTAGCAATCGATGTTCATGATGCTTTTCTGATGGCCAGTGACATCTTCGTCCGTTGTCGCTGTTTCTCTTCTTCTTTACTTTCTTCTTCTTCTTCTGAGGTTGCTTTCAAAATGAGGCATACTTATAATAAAGTTTCATGCCGTGGTTTCACAACACATGATAGTTGCATGCACCTGATTGGCTGGCTGTCAATATGATAGATGAGTTTTGCTCAAACTCTTTAATCTATCTTTTCCCAGATAATAAAGTTCTTTGATATTGCCTCATGTCCTCCTTTCCTAGGCTGTAAACCAAATTGTTGTCCCAGTTGTCCATCCATAAAGTAATCAATAGCCTAAGGCATGGCTTAGTCTTCCTTTCCCAGGTTATAAAGTAATTGAGCCACCAGCATGTCTTCTTTTCAATGTTGAAACAGCTGTTTTAAAAGTGAGGTGTAAGGGAAGAAAACCTGCTTTGATTTGTCTTAAATGTAGTTCATCTGTTGTCTTGTCTCGAACAAAATATAATGGAAAATTAAACCAAAATGTACAGATTTTGTAAACCACAACACACCTAAATCAAAAGTATTACAGATATCCAACAGGTAGGATAGCAAACAGATGCCATATGTAGTCTAGTATTTATAATGAAATGGCCAAGACAACATACTTACTTACAAAAAATCCAGGACAAATCATCTCCTTGGACATTGCCTCCCAAAAAGTTTCCAAATAAACTTCTCCTCTGAAATTCTCCATTTTTTTAAATATCATTTACTAAAAATGAAGGATTTATGTTTTATTTTGACAAGTCAATAATGACTTAGGTGTGGTAAAGTGATTGTGCTGTGAATTAACATTTAAACAGTAATACCTGATATCTTGAAAACACCTTTTTTGTGCAAATCCATTACCACCCCTGTGGGATGATCACCACAAGTGACACATGAGTACTTATACCCATGATCCATAAGGGCCTCAAAATGTAAATAATGATGGAAACTACACACCTGCTGTGAGTTGTAAATATTCAACAGCTCTGCTCACTGCAGTATGGACCTAAAACAGGAAATTGAAAATGACCCCTCCCTCTATAATTGATTTACACACTTCATATGTATATTTCATTACATGTTGCAACAATCTCATGAATTAAGGGTTACACATGGTAAAACATGTCACTTATGTTTTAAAGTGAAATCAGCTAAACAATCAAAGCAACTATAAAACTGGTACCCAGGTTTTGGTTACTTTATAAGATTCAGAACTAGAAAAAGACAAGGTTACCTGGAGAATGTTTGTCAAGGTAAGGCATAATGCCAAGTCAAGAATAATTTAATTGTTGAAATTGTGGAGGTGACCGTGCACTAACCTTGTTTACAGCTTTCGAGACAAAGCTACGACTGCCCATGAGCATCAGTACGGCAATTGTTAGCATTCAGTGAACAACACACGCTATAACTCTCTGTGAATTTTCACGTGACTTTGTGTTTTTTCACGTACATTTGAATTGATTGTTGAAAAGTATGAAGGTGGCATGCGTATCCGGGACTTGGCTGCTGCATACTGTATGCCGAGAATGACGGTATCTATGGTTGTGAAAAACAAAGACGTTATTAAAAAGTAAAGTGAGGTTAAATTTTCAATTATTTCATCTAATTGCTTTTGTTTTTATGCATTTTATTATTAAGCAGTATTTAAATTATTTTATACAACCCCATCAATGTATAATATGCCAATAACAATAGGATTTCTTTTCATGGGAATGGATTAATCATTTTCCCTTTATATCTTATGGGAAAAATTCATTTGGTATATGTCCTGTTTGGTATAAGTCCAAGGATCTGGAATGGATTAAGGACGTATACCGAGGTACCACTGTACAAGGATTAGGACTTGATACTAGCCTTCAGTAATGCACCAGATGGTCATTATTTTTGCCTTTGGTGTAATCAGCATATGGTCACTAAGTGGGACAATGCTGGGGCATCTCTGGCTCTTTGGATAGTTCCCGTCAGCTGTATTTATCTCAACTTTGGATTGTTTTGACTTGACACAGCATGTGGATTTTCCCACTCATACTCAGGGTCATATTCTTGACTTGCTTTGTTCAAATTACTTGAATAATGTCTCTGTCTCAGGTTCACTCTTATTAGCATTATTACCACTACATCTGTCAAGAAAAAGTCTGTCTCCTAATGCAACATTAGGTCTGTTAATTCTGATTTGTTTGCTGCTTCCCTTCTGTCTTCGTCTCTTTTTGAATTGCATAGTCTTCCCTCTCCTGAAAACATGGTTTCTCTTTATAACATCTGTGTTTCCCAACTGTTAGATAACTTTGCTCCCTTAAGGACTAGGCATGTTCCAGCCTCCTGCTCTTGTCCCTGGTACACTGATGAGCTCAGAGCTATGAAAGCCACTAGCCAGCGTCTTGAACGGCTTTATAAGAAAGCCTCATAGTTCATTCACAGCTTTACACTGAGCACATACTTAAATATAGGGATGCCGTTAACACTGCTCCCTCCAACTATTATTCCTCTTTTATAAATGCTGCTAAGTCTAGGCCTAGAACTTCTTTTTAGAACTGTTAATAAACTCGTCCAACCCCCTCCTCTAGCATGCCCTAATACAGCTGAACAGTGTCAGGCTTTCTTACATTTCTTTGATACCAAAATTGATCAAATCTATCAGTTTCCCCTCCGCACCACAATCACTCAGTCATTCTGATCTGCCATCTCCATCATCAAGACTCGCTTGTTTCTCACCTATTGACTCTCTTGCCATCTCTGAACTTATTAATAAATCTAATGCCTCCTCCTGTCTGCTTGATCCTGTCCCCACTTCTCTGCTTAAGACATGCTCATCTATAATTAGTATTCCTGTTGCCTCATTGGTAAATGCATGTTTCATTTCAGGTTCTGTCCCTACTGCCCTGAAAACTGCTGCAGTTACCCCAATCCTTAAAAAACCTGACCTGGATCCTTCTTCTCTCTCCAGTTACAGGCCTATCTCTAATCTCCCTTTTTTTGGTAAGGTGATGGAATGCGTGGTTTCATCACAACTCCATTCTTTTCTTCTAGTTAATACACTCTATGAGCCTTTTCAGTCTGGCTTTCGTACACAGCACAGTACTGAGACAGCTCTTCTCCATGTAGTCAATGATTTTCTCTGGTCTGCAGATTGCGGTTCCCTTAATATTCTCCTCCTTCATGACTTAAGTGCAGCATATGACACTGTTAACCATGAAATCCTCTTCTCACGTCTCTCTGCTGTAGGCATCTCTGGCTTAGCCCTTCAATGGCTCACATCAGATCTTTCTAATAGGCAACAGTTTGTCACACTCGGCCGATATAAATCCTCCACCTCACCTGTGTCGCATGGTGTCCCTCAGGGTTCAGTCCTTGGGCCATTACTTTTTCTACTTTATATCCTTCCTTTGGGTCAGATTATTTGCAGACATGGCCTTAACTTCCACTGTTATGCAGACAATATACAGTTATATCTTAGTACAGACTCCCCTACAGATTCACCTCCCAGCACACTCACAGAATGCATCATTGATCTTAAGCTATGGATGAAAAATAACTTTCTCAAACTTAAAGCAAATAAAACTGAAGTGTTACTGTTAGGTTCAAAATTCCAACTTTCTAAGGCATTCAATTTCTCTGTTTCTGGTGATGGTACACTTGTCAAACCTGCTCCTATTGTCAGAAATCTTGGTGTTTTGTTTGATTCATCACTTAACTTTGAGTTACACATTAGGTCTCTTTCCAGAATTTCATTCTATCATCTCTGTAACATTGCCCGTCTCTGTTCATTTCTGTCCTTGTCTGATGCTCAAACTCTGGTTCATTGTTTCATAATGTCTCATATTGATTACTGTAATTCCCTCTTAATTGGCCTCCCTACAAAATCTATAGAGAAGCTACAGTATATTCAGAACTCCGCAGCTAGAGTGCTCACCCACACAAAGCGTTTTGCTCACATCTCCCCTGCTGTCTCTCAGCTTCACTGGTTACCGGTTCCATCAAGGATTAAATTCAAGATTCTGCTTCTCACCTTCAAAGCCTTACATAACCTTGCCCCCCTCTACCTCACTCAGCTACTAGCTCCTTACACTCCTTGTTGCTCTCTCAGGTTCTCGAGCAGTAATCTCCTTACTGCCCCATGCACCAGACTCTCTACCATGGGAGGCAGGTCCTTCAGTGCTATAGCCCCTCAACTCTGGAACTCTCTTCCTCAGTCTCTCCAAGATTGCTCCTGTTTCTGCACTTTTAAATCTCAACTGAAAACTTTCCTCTTCTATGAACTTTTGTCATCTGTGTAATTTTTTTTTTTACTCGGGTTTGTGAAAGGCTCTCAATAAATGTAACCTATTATTATTATTATTAGCTGTTGGTACACGCAAATATAAGTCACTATACTCTCTAGTCCCACACACACCTTTTGGAGGATAAACAGAATGGTCATTTTTCATATTCCTTTCTTCAAAAGAACAGAGTCACTCATTTGCTTGCAGTGCTTCCTCTGTACTAATGATGGTCCTGAAAAGTTCACAGTGGGTCTCAAGTGCTATTTGGCAATATATTTTCGAATGCAAGATCGTCTTAACCTGGCACATGGACAGCGCCAGGTGTTTAACTTTGTATCATAAACAGCAATGACGCTCCCCAAGCGGCTGTAATAGGACATAGATGGTTCATAGACTGAAATAATTTTTTTAGTTTGTGGTATTCCAATTGTCATGATAACTGACAGTGGAACCCTGCTGGTGTTTGCAAGCTGCTGTCAAGCAAGGCAGGTCTTCTTCTTTTTTTCACTAAACCAGTTTGCGCTCACCATCTCTGATAAAACCTTCTCAGGCAGCGAAGTGGTCTTAGCCAAGGAGGCACAGTAGCTAACTGACCTGATGTGTCTGCAGTGATAAGATACAAGACCACTCTTTAGTGCTACTTCCATATTGATCTGGCATTCATTGGACTCACATAGCACAGTGTGAATTTCCCCCCATGTTTTACACTGTACATGAAGTGGTATGCTATGCCCTTTAAATGTCTTCATAACAGCAAAAATGCCATTTTTCCCTTCAATGCATTGACTGGTAAGATGGCATCTAGCATTGATGTCTTGTGTTTTTTTTCTGTGTGTTTGCTGTCAATATGGTTTTTCAAGTTCCATTTATTCATTTGAACATTGCAAATAGGGCACCTCATTCTGACCACTGCATGCAAACAAACCTTTCCTGTGAAAACAATGGTTGTGGGTGGAACAGTCATTGTGGCACAGGCAGTTGGTGGAGTTTCCAGGCTGGGGGAACAGTCACTGTCCATCCATCCATCCATTCATTCTCTAACCCACTGAATCCTAACTACATGGTCACGGGGCTCTGCTGGAGCCAATCCCAGGCAACAAGGCAGGAAACAAATCCCGGGCAGGGTGCCAGCCCACTGCAGGGCACACACACACATCCACACCCACAGCACACACTAGGGACAATTTCGGATTGCCAATGCACCTAACCTGCATGTCTTTGGACTGTGGGAAGAAACCAGAGTACCTGGAGGAAACCCACGCAGACACGGGGAGAACATGCAAACTCCACATAGGGAGGACCAGGGAAGCGAACCTGGGTCTCCTTACTGTGAGGCAGCAGCGCTACCCACTGTGCCACTGTGCTGCCAAAAATCATTGTGCCACTGGTAATTGGTCTGGTTTCCAGGGTTGAAGATGGTGCTTTGGTAGTTGAAAAAGCATTCTGTTTGTGTTTACAAGCAAGCAAGTAATTTTCAAAGTAACTTCTCCTAAATATTATAGTCTGGCAGTAGGGGCAGTGATAATGCTGTGATGCCCTGCAGTTTAAACCACATCTGTGGATGGTGAAAACTAAAATGTGCAACAGTCTAAATTGTTATAATGTAGAATACCGAGTTAAAAGTATATGTACAAGTACTGCACATGCATTAAAAATCAACTCTCAAATGAATTTACCTTCATGGAGAACTGCCTTCTTAAAATGAGTCTTCAAATGTTTTTGTTAATATTTCCAGTTTGGAGTGCTTAAAAACATTGCCAATACAAAAAGGACATTGGAACAAAGTGCAACCAGGGCCGGATTAAGTGATGCTGCAGCATTAGGCCCATTCCTGAAATAGGCCCAGATGAAAACAGACGAGAATTTTCCGGAAGCTGAACAGTTTTCCTTTGCTATATTAACCTCAAAATAATTCTTAGAATGAAATTTGGAGTCCGACTTTCGGACTCCAAGACACAGCATTACTTATTATACAGTTACTATTGTTCTTTGCGCTGTGACGTAACTATAACGTCGTTGGGTTTATTGTTCACCGAAGATTTCAAGTTAATGCTATCAATTTTACGTTAAACAGTTTACTTAGTAATTTAGCTGCGTTTTTTGCAATATCTTGGGGATTCTTGCCACTTTATTATTGTTCGGTAAGTGCCACGTAGTAAATTTTTCACCTTGAAAGTTAGTTGTACAGTAAAAATCGATGGCTATTTAAATGGTTATCTGTAAAGGTAAAACTAAAACATAGATGTTTAGAATTTTTTAAATCCTTGACAGGATTCTGTTCTATTATGAAATTTAAATCGTGGACAAATTTTTACCCTCAAGAGCCTGAACTGAGTCACTTTGACCAAATGTCTCTGCAAATTAATTTTTTCTTACTCTTTTTCGTAAAAGAATTGTGAAATTTTGTGTATTTCATTGTTAGGTTTTCTGCATTAAGTGCACTTTTCAGACAATTGCTGTTGAATGTTGATGTTACGTAGTTTGATGTTAATCTCGAGTTGTTACGATACTACGTCGTTATTATTATTCATGTTCAATAAAGGCTGGCTGGTTGCATTGCGAGCAATTAAGGCTCCTTGTTCGGTCTGAGTGCGCATGTACGGTGAGTGTCGAATGCACATGCACCAATGCCGAGAAAAAATACGTCTTTTTTGCAATGCAGCATCAGGTCCAATTTCGTCTTAATCCGGCCCTGGGTGCAACATCTGTTGCACTGAGTCAACTGTGGTACTGACTCTCCCAATTGAATAGTTACGTGTTTCTATAAAAATGACAAAAAAGCATGATGGCTTTAGCAAGTTTAAATTCTGTATCTACAGTAATCGCTCACAATACAAAATAAATGCTTTAATCAAGCAATCAAATTTGAATTATTTTGTGCATTTTACAATTAGTATTGTCACAAAGCAGTTTTAAACATTTCCAGGCCATAAACCCGGAGACAAAAATCTTGGTGTCAGTACCAAATTATTATTGAACAAAATTAAAAATGGTCTGTTTTGTTTTACACAAAATAAAAATAATATAGCAAGTTTTAAAAGAAAAGACAAAGGACAAATAGGAATGTAGATTCATTGTAAATTTGGACTGACTAAACAAATATATTTTTATCCTAGATTTGAAGGCTGACAGACTGTCGGAATCTCATACCACTATGGGAGGGTTATTCCTAAAATAGTGTGCTTTACAAGCTACAGTTTTATTTCCAGCTACAGTTTTTTTTATTCTAGAGACAAGATATCCCACTTCCTGTAGGAGTGATTGTAAGGAATTAAAAGGTACCTCAAATATCGAGATCCTTAACTATGTAAAGTGATACAGGTGATCACCAGTACCTAATAATTCAATACGAAATAATACAAAATTTGCAGAAAGATAATGTAAAGAAAGCAAAACAGGGGTGATATATACTGTTCATATTTCCTGGCTCTTGTAAGCTCTTCAGCCACTGTATTTTGAACTAAATTAAGTCTGTTATCAGCCACAAGGCCTTATGGTGATCCATGTAGAAGTAATAAATGCACGGATAAGTTATTTAGCATCATGGAATACTAACATAATCTAAGTTTTGCAATATTTCTTAAGTAAAATGAAGGCTACTCTAGATACATGTTTAGTATGTGTATCAAATGAAAGATCATAATTTTCACTGTAGATATACCCAAGTTTAGAATTAGTGTATTGTGAGTAATAGGGGTAACATCACAAGACATGTTACATTCAGATTGACATTTTTTGCAGCTTTCGAACCAGTGACTAGCACTTCTGTTTTGTTAGAATTAGGGATGCACCGAAATTTCGGCCGCCGAAAATTTTCGGCCGAAATAGCATTATCGGTTTCGGCCGAAACGTAAGAAAGCGCCGAAAATAAAAGCCGAAATTGTCGCCACGCCTCTCCCATCCTCCCATCCTCCCGTCTCGTTCGCGCTGTCATTACGCATCAAACACGGAGTATGTCGGCGGTTTGGAAGCACTTCAAAGTTTCAGATGAGGACAGCAAAGTTGCAATATGCAACATTTGCTCTGCAAAAGTTTCAAGAGGGGGTTCAACAGCAAAGACATTTTCGACTACAGGTTTAATACACCACCTTAAGTCAAGACACGCAATTGAATTTGAGGAATACCGTCAAACAACGTTGGTTAAAACTAAGCCAACTAGCACATCAACACCCTCGGTTGCCACAGTTTTCGAAAAAATTAAGAAATTTGCAAATGACAGTGCTAAAGCACGTGACATAACAGAGAAAGTAATGGAATTCATTGCTTTAGATGACGAGCCGTTTTCAGTTGTGGAGGACATCGGATTTCGTAGGCTAATACACCACATTGAGCCGCGTTACACACTGCCAAGCAGACGGTATTTTGCAGAGACCTCTCTACCTGAAATGTATGACCGTGTTGCAAAACATGTTCATGAGCTCATGACCACAGATATCTCTGCTCTAAGTTTAACCACAGACATATGGAGCTCTGACGTTAGTCCAACTAGCATGCTCAGTTTGACAGCGCAGTGGATAAACGCGGAGTTTAAATTGCAAAACATTCTGCTTCATGCACAGGAGTTTGTCGGCTCACACACTGCAGCAGCAATATCCGATGCTTTGGCTAACATGTTTGAAACTTGGAACATAGACAAGTCTAAAGTGCATGTGATTGTGAGAGATAATGCACGGAACATGATAAAGGCTATGGATGACAGTGGATTAAAGAGCATACCTTGCATGGTACACACGCTGCAGTTGGCTGTGAATGAGGGAGTGCTTAGTCAGCGGAGCATATCAGAAATCACAGCAACTGGGAGAAAAATTGTGGGACATTTTAAGCATTCTCCGCTTGCTTATTCCAGACTACAAGATTTGCAAAAACAGTTTGGGATGCCAACAAAACGACTACAGCAAGATGTGGCCACTCGCTGGAACAGTACATACTATATGTTGCAAGGATTACTTGAACAGAAGCGGGTTTTAGCTGCATACATGACAGATCACGACCTGCCAGCAACTTTGAGTGCACATCAGTGGATGTTGGTGGAAAACATTGTCTCTCTTCTCGCCCCGTTCGAACAGTTAACCAAGGAAATAAGCTCAGCTCAAGCGTCTGTTGCTGAAGTTATTCCACTGATCGCAGCACTGAAGCGCCTGCTTGGAAAAGAGGCGGAAACAGATCATGGCGTAAAAACAGCTAAAAAAACTCTACTGGAGGCTGTTAACAAACGCTTCCAAGACATTGAGTCCAACCCTCTTTACGGCATTGCAACAATATTAGATCCACGCTTTAAAGACCATTACTTTGACGATGAGAAAAGGCAGGATGTACGCGAAATGGTGCAAACAGAGCTTACGGCTCTTGAAACCTCTGGTGAAGCACAAGCCGCGACGGGGAGAATAGAGCAAACTGTGCCTGAGAAACGGTCACGTACAAGTGATGAGGCGCACATTCCTTCGCTTTCTGATATGTTTGACGAAATTTTACAGGAAAGCGTCCCAACCCACAGCGGTGTAAGAGCAAGCGCAGCCTCACAAGAAGTAGCAACCTATCTAGCTGAACTACCCATTGGCAGAAGTGACAATCCACTTGACTACTGGCGCGCGAACAAAGATCGCTTTCCTTTGCTTGCATGGACT